>CM046879.1:126474295-127674295 GCA_025667525.1 Glebionis coronaria | reverse complement strand
TCACTAATGCTACATAAATACATGCGTGTATAAGTATCTGATTACTGAGTACGTACTGGTTTTATATCATGTCTTAGCTTGTTTTATATGTTCATGTCATGTTTTACTGATTTAAGCTTTATACTGTGTTTATCATATATATTCTGTCTATTCTGATTAAGTATTACTTGTATTTCATATATTATTATACTTGTTGTGGAATAATAAGTAACTTTCTAAAAATAGAAGGTTTCCTAATAAAAAGTTTCAAAGTAACCAAAAATAGAAAGTTTCCAAAAATAGAAAGTTTCCAAAAATAGAAAGTTTCCAAAAATAGAAAGTTTCCAAAAATAGAAAGTTTCAAAAAATAGATTTACTGCTTTAAATAGATATGTTTCTAAAAATAGAAAGTTCCATAAATAGATTAGCTGCCTTAGTTAAATAAGTTTCTAAAAATAGAAAGTTTCCATAAATAGAAATAAGTTGGATTATTAAGCTAATTATATAAGCTTAAGTGTTTACTGATTAATATACTAATTCATGTAATTAAATAGTATAGTTTATTAATTATTACATGTGAATTAAATAAACTATAGGTTAAAGTATTTAATTAAATATAACATGGTTTAATTAAGTAAAGGAAAAAAAATACTTAGGTTAAAACATGTATTATTATCTATTAATAAAATAACATAAGTCATGTAATTTAATTAATTATAAGTCATGATTTTAATAATTAATTAATTATATAGTCTAATTAAATGGAAATTACTTAGGTTAAAATTCATGTATTAATAATAAAACTAATAACCTAAGTCATGTAAATTAAATTAATCATGTTCATGTTTTGAATTAATTTAATTTAAGTCTTGTAAAAAAAATAACTTGTAAAATATTAAACCTTGTAAAACTAACACATGAACCGGACAGTGTTTTAAATCTAAACATGTGTGAACCGGACCCGTGTTTTAACCCATGAACCGGACCCAAATGCACCACCATGCCCCGACCTAGGTCGGAGTTTCCCTTCCTTGCTGCTGCCGTGACACAACCACCACCAAACCGAGACCTTAAGGTCTCGGTGGTGTGAGTAAAAGCCAAGCCGAGACCCCCTTGGGGCTTTGTTTAGGCGTCGGCTAATGTAGTGGTTTTACACACCTTTAGGAAAAGGAGGTAAATAGGGCATGTATTAAGTGTCGGTTTAGGAAAACCAAGCACTAATGACCCAAAAGTGGGGCCGTTCTCAAGGAGGCTAGTGTGTTGTGTAAGAAATGATTATGGGTTTGTGATTATATTGATGAGAAATGAAAAAAAGAAAAGAGATTAGAAGAGAATGACAGTTACGATTATGAATAAGACGAATAGTCGTGGACGTAAAACCGTAAAAAGTGACCAAACTAAAAATTACCCTAAAAATTCCTAGAAAATTGCAATAAATCCTAAAAAATATAATTAGAGTTAACAAAAAATAAAAAATCACTCAAACCTTTTATTTAATTAAATAATAATTTTTAATGCTAATTAAAGCCTAAAAAATTAGTTTAATTAACAAAAAGCCCAAAATAAGATTTTTTCACTTGTAAACCTCTAAAATGACTTAATTAAATTTTTAACTATTTTTGAAAATTTTAAAATTAATTATAACTATTTAAAAATAATTAAAAACTATTAAAATTTAAAATAATTCTAAAAATTAATCTAATGACAATAAAATTATTCTAAAAATTGTAATACTCCTAACTTAATGTATTTAACCTAAGAAAAATATAAAATGTGCAAAAATGTGAAAATTGAAATTTAATAATAAAATAATATTAAAATAATATTAAAAATCCAAAAATAATAAAAAATTCTAAAAACTTGCAAATTAGTTTATTTTAACCTAATTAAAAAGAAAATGAACTTGAAATACCAAAAATGCCCCTGTTGGGCTTTCAAATTGGCCAAATACCCAAACAGATCCTTAATGGGCTTAGAATTGGGCCCAATAAGAAAAAGTTCTCGAAAATGGCCCAAAAGCTCCAGAAAGCTTAAAATTTGATTTTGAACACAATTTTCCAAAAATCCAAAAGCTGAAAATAAGCTTAAGCTAGCTTATTTAAAAACAACTTATTCTTAATGGGCTTTTTGGCCCATTAAGCTATAAGCTGATGTCATAAGCAAAGATTTTCCCCACGTCCTTTTCATGACCTAATTAAGCTATTTGCAAAAAGAAACTTGAAATAAGCTCAAGGAATAAGCCTGAAATAAGCTAAAGCTCTCTTCACAAAACGACAAAATAGTCGTTTTTGAGTTCTAGGCTATTTCAAGAGCTGATTCAAGTTGCAATACGTTAAAAATGGCTTAACTAAGCTTAATCAACAAAAAGTTTTCCAATAAGCACACTCAATAAGCTGAAATAAGCAAAAAGCTGATTTTGAAAAAGACAAAATAGTCGTTTTCTAGTTAAAACCTAAAACCAAAAGCTGTAAACTTCCAGAATCACTAATAAGCTCAAAATATTAAGACCTATTACAAAAAATAAGTTGTTGCACATTGGAATAAGCTAGAATGAACAAGTAGTAAGCTGTTGACCAATTATAACTAGCAGTGGCTAGAAGCAGGGGAAAGGAGTTCCCACTGCCTTGACTTTTTGACTTTGATTTTAAGAGAGTTTCACTTGGTTTTGTTGGACAATCAAGGCACCCTTGTGATCAGTGAATCACATGGATTCTATAACAAGCAAACAATCACAAAAACACCTAGCCAATCAGTGCAATTAATTCAATCTATGCTCAGATATGTTCCAGACAAGTAATAAGCAGGTCTGATGATTTTAGGCTACTTTTAAGCAAGTAAAAGCTAACCACAGACCACCAAATGCATATACAAGCTCAATAAAACTTAAAGAAACACAGATTAACTCTTATCATGCAATGAATCCAACTTATGAACAAGATCTAAGCAAGAACAGTTACTGATGAACAATGATGAACACAAGAACAATGTTTGCTGATATACTTGACACCAAATTCAAATTCAAGGCCTCAGATCTATCACACAGGTTGCAATAAAAATGATTTAACACTTGTTAGCCCTAGGTTAACATGCAAACTAGGTGTGCACAAGATTTCAAGGCAAAACAACAAGTATTCAAGATTTTATAGCCAATTGTTTGATTAAGTGATTCAGGGCACAAATTTTGCATATATCAGAACTCAAACACCTCAATAACAGATAACAACTCCAACAATACCACAATTCCAACTCCAAATCATACAAACTTGAACAAATAGACAATCCCAAACACCCTTTTCACTTTTTAAAATCAATTTTAACAAAGTAAAAGTATTCTCAAGATTGATTTAAGCCCAAATAGGTATCATAACACACAACATATGAACTAAGAACCAATTTGCAGGCATAAAAACACACATACACCAGCAGAATCACAAAATCACTTAAAACACCCTTTTTATCAGATTTTCAAGGATTTAAGACAAACCTCATGAATGTACATCCACACTCACGTATGTTTGAGCTTATGTGGTAGCTTAGCAACCACAAGCTTCCAACAAGCTGCTAAGATCAACAAGATTAGTAACACACAAATTCTATAAAACAGAAAATGAAAATAACCAAGATTTTTCAAGCTTGGTTCCCCACTCCTTGATGATTTCCAAACCACAAGCCTCACAACACCTTGATAAACTCTTTATCAGGGTGCTATGATCAACCTATAGCCCAAAGTGTTTGAACAAGAACTTAGAAAAATCAAGTTTTTGGAACAACTTGCAAACTTTTGCACAATCTTTAAAACAAATCTCTGAAACTTCAAACTAACAAACATATATCAATAACAACAAAATATAAAGGTTGGAACTTGGATTTCGTCACAGATTTGAAACACTTTTTTCATTAACTTGAAAACAAGGATTTACAAAAACGTGACTAAGGAAAACCAAGAACAAGTTGCTATGTTATGACCTAATGGCTTTATATAGAGCCTTACATGTGCTAAGAAGCTGGTAAAAACATAAAAACCTAATGCTTGAAGTCCCAAAATTGCCCTTGTCGATTTTGAATATATTGAGCTCATGTGACTGAATTTGGCTGTTTGTGTGAGTTGGCAAGGGTAAAATAGCATCAAAGGCTAAAAAAATAAGCTTAGGTTTGAAGCTAGAAGCTTGGTCGTTGGATGGCTGGTAGCTTTTGTCATTTTCTCCCAAAGTGTAGCAGGGGAATCATGTGTGGGGCTGTTGGGTGGTGAGGTGTCAAGTTTATGAGTTGGGTTGTGTTCATTAGTACCTTAATCACTAATCTGGAAAGTATTAAGGTCTAATTACATGTAATTAGGAAAAACCCAATTGTGTTCATCACGTGAATAGTAGAGGTTTAATCTTGTTTGGGTTTTGAATTGTTGGTTAGCGCGTTTTTATTAAACTAATCAGAGATTAGTTTAAACCGTTGTGGGTGGGAAATGAGGTGGCAGAAAGGGGGGTTGTGATTGGTGGAGAGAGTGAGTGGGACACGTGTTGAGGTGTGAGTGGTTAAGGTAACTTTAGTTGTCTGCCCCTTTTGGTCCTCCATCTTTTTTGTTCCTTTCACTTGCCATTTAAACAGCCAAAAGTTGGAATCCTTTGTTAATGAAGTTTTAAAACTTCTATTTTGGCCACAAAACTTTTCACAAGGACTTGTTTTATATTTCTTTTATATTTGAAGGACTGATCTTGCAAATTTTTGAACTTTGAAGGTCTTCATGGTATGTTTGAATATAAGGAGGACCAATATTGACCATTTAGTTTTGTTGAGGGACTAAACTTGCCAATTCTTCAAAGTGGAGGGTCCTTTTTGCAATTTTGACAAACTTCAATGACCAAACTTGTAATTATGAATACAAGGGTTTAAAGTGTCAATTCTTCAATATTGGAGGACCCTTCTTGTATAATCTTCAAATCTTCAAGGTTTATTCTTGGAAAATCATCACTTGGGCTTGGTTCATTGTGCGGCTTCGTTTCCCATGTTCGTTTTTCTTTGATTCTTGTGATCTTTTGTGATTTTCTCAATATCTGTACCTAAAATACACAAGTAACAAACACAAGCATATATTTGGTATTTTTGATGATATTTAATGCATTTAAAGCCCGTTTTGGATGATGAGACTATGTATAAAAGCATTCTCATCACTTCCCCATACTAAACCATTGTCGTGCCCTCACGCAATGCTAGAATAAAGTATCGTAGCATCTCCAAAGTTCATTTTTATTCACTTTTATTGAATACAAAAACTTGCTATACTACTACTATTACTTCTACTTGCGTTTTAGACATAATGTATGATTTTCATCGCAAAATGAGACGTTTAGGTTCATAGAATAAGAACACGTGAATGCTTCGTTAGAAATAATTTCGTCGTCCTCGATTTTCACCCCAATTACATGCCAAGCGTGCAACGAGATCATTTTCATTATAAGTTAGTAATGCTAACACTACTCATATGCCCTAATCACGTACTTATCCTCCCATTTTCCTAAGTTGTATGTCTTATATTTTATTTTGTCTTGAATGTTTCACGAGGATACATTTTTGACTTATGCGATGATAGAGATTTAGGTCTAAAAATAGAGTCCTAACGGTGTACCCAAGACCATCGAATTAATAGCCCCTAATAATAGACAACGATGTCAAAAAATTAAGTCAACAAGAAGGATCGATAAACACGGTTTTACAACGGTTTTGAACATGAGACTTATTAGCAAAACTTTTATACGCCCCCTACCGGATGTGCCTTATTATCATAGGTTTACCTCCATCTTTTATTCAACTTCGCCATGAAGCTTTTATTATGACTTCGGTCTTGCCTTGCCTTTTATTTAACCTCGCCATGAGGTGTTTATTTTGGCCAAAGACGTATATCCTCACGCTAAGGCGAATTTTGGATCTTTAAAGCTTCAAAGATTAAGGCTTGATTCACTTTCAATTTTGCATAGATTTTTCGGCCTTGTGAGCTTCAAATTGTTTGCTTGATTTAGGTGAGCACTTGAAATCTTATTATTGGGTGAAGCTTTCGATTATTCGTGTTGTCAATACTTCAAAACCGTGACGTTGGCGATACCTTAATGTCTTCCCAATTTAATTAGATGGAAGCTACTAGAAAAGACTAGAAACCAACAATCAAGACTAAACCGCTAAGTCAATATTTATTAAGCAAAAAATATTTACAAGCGAAGGGAGAATAAGCAAATAACGAGAACACATGAGTTTTTGAAAGAATACGAGTACTCTACGTTTAGCATAGTAACTTATAATTAACTCTATCATTTCTCGTCCTCATTTAAGAGACTTAGCCTAATATAAAGTTAAGGAATCGAAGCTAAGTGCTCAACACGCACGGTCGAGTAAAAAATTACTCTTATTCTCGCAATCGGAAAACCTACATTCGTGTCTTCAAACACTTATAAAACATGATAAATTTTTTAAAATTTGGCCATTTTAGCCTTATTTTGCAACAAAACAATAAACAAAAAGATAAACTTTGGAAGGCCTGAAGGTTTGGCAAGGCAAGTATCTATTCACCCCCATACTAAAGTTAAACATTGTCCTTAATGTTTCGAGTCTAAGGGTTGGAAACCCCCATACTAGAGACGTAGTCGAATGCTTAATCTAGCATGGAAAGGGTGTAACCGTTAAATTTGAATCTGTTTATGAAGTGTGCTATAAACCTAAGGTTAGAACATCAAAGGATATATCATGGATATTGAGAAAGTATTCAAAGCAAACGATCGAGTGCTCCCATAAAACGACCACGAGAGGCTCCAATCGTGAAGATAATGATCATCTAAAATCCACAATTCACAAACAACCACGGAACAAAGGTTGGAAGGGCACAAATCCCCACACGTTAAACTAATTAGAAAGCGATAATATGTACATGGATAAGCATGGGATTCCCCCACGAGGCACCTTGTTTTTGATAACCGAGTCAAAAGCTCGACTCGAATCCCCCATAAATGTGATCATTTAGGGATAATCATGGTATGGTCAATTTTTGGTGGGGCTTACATGATAAACAAGGCCCAAAAACAAACCGGTATTAAGGACTAAGTCCTTTGATGGTGCAAAATACCGGGATCGAAGATAGCGTTCTCGTTTTCATTGGATAAATAAGTCAACGCCACTTCAACATGTGCCAACACAAACCCAAAGGGTTTAAAGAAAATAGATGTGAAGAAATAGAAGGGTGGGACAATAGGTAAGTCACAAAAACCATGAGCTACTCGAGGTAGACTCACACCAATCAAATAGAAAGATTTTCCATTTATTGCATCGGTGGAAGACCGAGATTTCCCTTTATAAGCAATTCCGGGATCAAATATCTCGTCCTCGGTAGAGAAAGGTGAGGGAACATAAGGGGCTTCCCCCACACTAAGTCCACACAAAGCATCGTCAAAAGGAGAAGACGAGCTTGTAGCACTCAAGACACGAGGTGATGACGGAGTTAGCATTGTAGAAAGATCTTTTAAATCCAATTCAAATTTTTTTCCTTTTTCATCTTTTGAAAATTCCTTATGAAAACCCGACTTGATTATGTCAAAAATATTTGGTGTTTCTAAAAAGATGTTAGGCACACTAAAAATTCTCACATTTAAAAACCGTTTTGGTTTTGGTGGTGGTAAGTTCTCAAAACGTTTGTCAACAAAGAACACCGCCCCATCAGGGTCAACATATTCATCATCCGAAGAAACTTCTGTGATTGGAGACGTAGGCTTAACACTCTTAACCTCCACCGGCGGAAGGGATGGAAAATCGTTTTCATCAACAACTCCTAACACTCTTTTTGAAATTCTTTTGCAAATGTTTTTTATGGGATTAACATTGTTCAAAGACATGATGGAATACACATGAGAAAGCGTAGAGTTTTGAGTTGCATTTATGACGAGTTCTTCCTCATTGAAACGTAGAGTGATTTTCCTAGCATGCACACCAATAAGTGCTCTCGAAGTATCCAAAAATGATAGACCTAAAATTAGAGGAACTTTAGGGTCGATGGGAAAGTCAACAACGATAAAGTCCACGGGATAGTAATACTTTCCAACTTTCACGAAGACGTCTTCGGCTACTCCACAAGCTAGAATCGTAGAATGATCGGCCATCTCGATTGACATTCTTGAAGGAGTGAGATTAGGAAGATTGAGCGACTTAAAAATCTCAAGAGGCATCAAATTTACACTAGCATCAAGATCGGCCAAGGCGTAGCATTCCTCCATATCTTGTATTGCACATGGGATTAAAAATTTACCGGGATCACCGACTTTTTGAGGTATGCGGCTAAGAAAAACCGAAGAACAACTAGACGAATTTTGCAATTTCTCTTTGTTATTCAACATACTTTTGAAGTTTGCGGCAAATCGAGGCATCATGACCAAGGCGTCGACAAAACATATATTAAAATGCAAGTCACGAAACATTTTCATAAAAAGTTCAAATTGATAATTATTTCGTTCTTGTGCCTTTTCCTTGTTTCGTCTTGAAGGGTAAGGTAAGGGTGGTGTGGGTTGGGCATTAGGCAATAGCCTTGGAATCTTGGGTTCGACTATTGGTATTGGTTCAACCGTAGGTGTGGTTAGAGCGGTACTTTGTGGGATTGGAGTTTGCTCCTTTTCGACCACCACCTCGGGTTCTTTCTCTTTTTCCTTCTCCGTAGAAGTACTTGGACGAGAAATGGGTTCATTGAAAGTTTTACCACTACGAGTGGTAATAACCTTCAATTATCCTTTCGGGTTTACGATGGTATCACTAGGAAGACCACCAGAAGAAGAGGGTTTACACATGATAGCTTCAAACATTTTTCCCATTCGATCTTCAAACTTAGATTGCCTAACATCCACTTTTATCAATTCTTGCTTAATCTCATGTTGACCTTGCTCCATTTTTTGTTGATTTTGTTGGAGACGTTGAACATTTCCTTCCATTTTATTAGCATGGTTTTTCAATTCATTAGCAAGTTTGTTTTTAAGCTCGTTTTTCAACTCGGATCTTAAGCTAATCATCTCACGTTGCATGTTATCAAACTTAGCATCGTTTGCCTTTGTATAATCCAAAAATTCTCCATTAAGATTTTTAGTGTGAGCATTTTGAAAACCTTGTGTAGTAGTTTGAAAATCACGGTTTTGGTTTTGGTTTGAAATTTGCCCATTTACACTTTGGTAATTACCCTTGTTGTAGTTACGTGAATTTCCTTGGTAAGCACCATTTTGATTGTTGTTTCGATAGTTGTTAGCATTTTGATTTTGTGGAGCTTGATTTTGGCGGGAACCTTGACCGTTTTGGTTATAAGTTCCCGTGGCTACATAAGCATTCGAAGTGTTACCATCCGCGGTAATGCACTCGGAAAAATCATGAGCTCCACCACATGAAATACAACTCTTGGCAACCGGTTTAACCGATGCGGAATTCAAAGCATCTTGTGCTTTCTAATGAGTCATAAGGGTCGAAAACCTATCGAAAAACCGATTCTCCTCATTTGCTTCATATTGCAAGGCACTCATGTTACGAGACGACGATGACGAACCCATAGTGGCAACACTCGGTGTGTTACGAGGGCTATAAACTTTAGACCTATTCTAAATGATTTTCAAAGCCTCATCGGTCGTTTTGCACAAAAAATTACCACCCGCGGCGGGATTTAAGTAATCTCGTTCATGATCATTAAGCCCATTGTAAAAAGTGTCCATTTGATGCAATTCGGAAAAATCATGGTGTGGACATTCATGTAACATTTCTTTAAACCTTTCCCAAAGCCATTGAAAAACTTTCATTAGACCTTTGAGTAAATCGTGAAATCTTGTTTTTCAAATGTGTTGTTTTGGATGGTAGAAAAAATTGATTCACAAACTTAGAAATAAGATCACCCCACGTCAAAATCGAATTTGGGGGTTCTTTCTCGATCCATATCTTGGCGGGTCCATCTAACGAGTATGGAAACAACATCATCTTAATGGCATCGTGGGGTACATCCTTAAACTTGCTTGTCGTAGTGAGACGATTGAATTCCCTAATATGATAATGTGAGTTGTCTTTTTCGTGTCCGCGAAACTTGTTGGCTTGAAGCATAGAAATTAAACCCGTCTTGATCTCGAAGTTCTCCGCAAGGATGGCCGGAATCACAATGGCCTCTCCAAAACCCTCGGTGGGTGCTTGAAGAAACTCCATCATAGTACACTTAGCCATTATAGCTTCTTGTTCTATAAGGGGTTCCTCACTTGGAGTCTCTTCACTAGAAGGTGTTGGGGTTGGTGTGTTTTCCTTTCGACTACGACGTTTACGTGCACGTCTTGCTTGATTATGAGTAAGCATAAACGTTACGTACAACATGGGGATGAGCAAAGAAGATTCTTTTTGGTGTTTTTAATTTTTTCAAATTTTTTTTTGATTTTTGATTGTTTTTAGTTTTTTGGATTTTTATGATTGCATTAGGTAGACAAAAATCTACAAATCTCCTCCTTAATCAAATCTCTTGATTAAAGAAGCCTAAAGGAATGAAAACGATCACGTGAAGTGAACGCCTTCGATGACTTTAGAAGGTTGGTGGAACACCAAAACGTTCAAGAGGGTTTAATCAAATGAAACCAAGAAAATATATATGATACTTAGATAATACTTTTGTTGGCAAACCCTCGATTAGCCCTTTTTATCTAAACACGCACAAGCAAGCGGGAAAACGAGGCGGCGCGAAGCACTTAAGAGTCTTTTTCCTTAGGGTATATTTTATAATACACGCCTTATACCCACCTTATTATTTTTTTTTCAAAATTAAGCTTCACGAAAGTATTTATCTATTTTGCCTTTTCTTTCTTGTTTGAGATTCGAATACAATGATCGAGTGATGAAATCCCGAGTCAAGGTTGTGTTTTCACACTTTTGGAGTACTTGTGAATTTATTGTTCTACGTATACAATATAGTAATAGTACTCACACAAAAAAAACGAAAACCGATAATACGTATTAGTAGAGTGCTACTAATACAAATACTATTTATGGGTAGTATAAAAACAACCATTGTTCAAATCAAAACACAACACGCCTCCCCGCCAGCGGCGCCAAAAAATGATGTAGTGGTTTTACACACCTTTAGGAAAAGGAGGTAAATAGGGCAAGTATTAAGTGTCGGTTTAGAAAAACCAAGCACTAATGACCCAAAAGTGGGGATCGTTCTCAAGGAGGCTAGTGTGTTGTGTAAGAAATGATTAATGGTTTGTGATTATATTGATGAGAAATGAAAAGAAGAAAAGAGATTAGAAGAGAATGACGGTTACGATTATGAATAAGACGAATAGTCGCGCACGTAAAACCGTAAAAAGTGACCAAATTAAAAATTACCCTAAAAATTCCTAGAAAATCGCAATAAATCCTAAAAAAAATGTAATTAGAGTTTACAAAAAAATAAAAAATCACTCAAACCTTTTATTTAATAAAATAATAATTTTTTAATGCCAATTAAAGCCCAAAAAATCAATTTAATTAACAAAAAGCTCAAAATGAGATTTTTTCACTTGTAAACCTCTAAAATGACTTAACTAAATTTATAACTATTTTTGAAAATTTTAAAATTAATTAAAACTATTTAAAAACAATTAAAAACTATTAAAAATAAAAATAATTCTAAAAATTAATCTAATGACAATAAAATTATTCTTAAAATTGTAAAATTCCTAACTTAATGTATTTATCCTAAGAAAAATAAAAAAAGTGCAAAAATATGAAAATTGAAATTTAATAATAAAATAATATTAAAAATCCAAAAATTATAAAAAATTCTAAAAACTTGCAAACTAGTTTATTTTAACCTAATTAAACAGAAAATGAACTTGAAATACCAAAAATGCACCTATTGGGCCTTCAAATGGGCCAAATACCCAAACAGATCCTTAATGGGCTTAGAATTGGGCCCAATAAGAAAAAGTTCTTAGAAATGGCCCAAAAGCTCCAGTCAAGCTTAAAATTTGATTTTAAACACAATTTTCCAAAGGTCCAAAAGCTGAAAATGAGCTTAAGTTAGCTTATTTAAAAACAACTTATTCTTAATGGGCTTTTTGGCCCATTAAGCTATAAGCTGATGCCATAAGCTAAGATTTTACCCACGTCCTTATCTTGACCTAATTAAACTATTTGAAAAAAGAAACTTGAAATAAGCTCAAGGAATAAGCCTGAAATAAGCCAAAGCTCTCTTCACAAAACGACAAAATAGTCGTTTTTGAGTTCTAGGCTATTTCAAGAGCTGATTCAAGTTGCAATAACTTAAAAATGGCTTAACTAAGCTTAATCAACAAAAAGTTTTCCAATAAGCACACTCAATAAGATGAAAAAGCAAAAAGCTGATTTTGAAAAAGACAAAATAGTCGTTATCTAGTCAAAACCTAAAACCAAAAGCTGTAAATTTCCAGAATCACTTATAAGCTCAAAATATTAAGACCTATTACAAAAAATAAGTTGTTGCACATTGGAATAAGCTAGAATGAACAAGTAATAAGATGTTGACCAGTTATAACTAGTAGTGGCTAGAAGTAGGGGAAAGGAGTTCCCATTGCCTTGACTTTTTGACTTTGATTTTAAGAGAGTTTCACTTGGTTTTGTTGGACAATCAAGGCACCCTTGTGATAAGTGAATCACAAGGAGTCAATAACAACAAAACAATCACAAAAACACACAGCCAATCAGTGCAGTTAATTCAATCTATGCTCCGATATGTTCCAGATAAGTAATAAGCAGGTCTGATGATTTTAAGCTAGTAAAAGCTAACCACAGACCACCAAATGCATATATAAGCTCAATACAAATTAAAGAAACACAGATTAACTCTTATCATGCAATGAATCCAACTTATGAACAAGATCTAAGAAAGAACAGTTACTGATGAACAATGATGAACACAAGAACAATGTTTGCTGATATACTTGACTCCAAATCCAAATTCAAGGCCTCAGATATATCACACAGGTTGCAATAACAATGATTTAACACTTGTTAGCTCTAGGTTAACATGCAAACTAGGTGTGCACAAGATTTCAAGGCAAAACAACAAGTATTCAAGATTTTATAGCCAATTGTTTGATTAAGTGATTCAAGGCACAAATTTTGCATATATCAGAACTCAAACACTAATATCTGGGCTTTTACCCAGTACAAAATTATCGTTGTTCCAGTCTTTTCAAATTGAGAAAGGGAAAAATGTGCGACTCAGTCGTCTTTTGGTGGAAACAATAGATTTGTCGTTGTAGTAAAGTAAATGTGCAAAACTATAACGTAAATGATGGGTAAATAAATCTAAAACTAATTAAAAATGTAAATGGTGCAATATTAAAACTTTAAAAGTAAATTAATTAAATGAGTTAAAATTAAAGCGTGACGAAAAATAAATTGACAATGTAATAAAAATGTGAACTTTAAAAATTAAAATAAAACTAAACAATTAAAATAACAATTAAAGAAAATTAGTTGGAAAAATGAATGCTTGAAAATAAAAAGGAAGAAAACAGAAACTGAGTTGGAACCCGTAATACTGTCACTATCCGGAATACCCAACAAAGTATTGCTTATCCGGAATAAAGCTGTCACCTTTATCCGGAATCCGAATCTGCTGCTTATCCGGAATTCACCAAGTGAAGCTTATCCGGAATAATCAGAAAATGCCCTTATCCGGAATGTACAACGAACTCTTATCCGGAATTACTCCTGATTCCTTATCCGGAATGTTTTCCGATGCCTTATCCGGAATCTAGAGGTTGTCACTATCCAGAATCTTTTTCCGGACACTTATCCGGAATCCAAATACTTCACCTTATCCAGAATCGTCTCCAGTCCACTATCCGAAATTCCCAATGAAGCCTTATCCGGAATACTAGATCGAGCAGCTTATCCGGAATAACCCAAGATGGCTTATCCGGAATATCACACTAAACCTCTTATCCGGAATAATGGGGATGTTGGTTATTCGGAATAGAATTATGGCTTATATCCGGAATATGAGGGTTTTACCAAAACCCGGATAAGAACTAAAATCAAATAAGCTACAAACTAAAATTAAGCTAAAAACAATTAAGCACTTAACTAAAAACTTAACAAATAAAATTTAAGAAAAAGATATTAAACCAAAATTTAAAAACTTTTAAAAACACTAAGTAATAAAAATATTTAAAAACAACTTTTTATAAAAATTAACTAATAAGCACTTAATTAAATTTAAGAAAAACACAATAAGCTAGCAAACACAATCAATAACATAAAAACATAACAATTAATCAAATCAACATGACAATAAGCACATAAGCATAAAGATTAAATCTAGAACAAGAAAGGTAGAATGAGAGATTAATAAAAACTTGATTAAAATTAAGATTCAACAATTAAAATAAAGACAAGAATTAAAAGCTTACAAATTTAAGGTGCAAGACAATAAATTAAAGGTGCAATTAAGTAAATGACATTAAGAAAAGTGCAAGTAATTAAATTGGAAGACTAGTTTGTCAAAATAGCCAACACCTCCTAATGTGAGATTAGGAGGGTATTTATAGTGATTAGGGAGGTTAAGCATGTGTTGCTTCTTTCTTTCTTTTCTTTCTCGTCTTTTCGTCTTCTAAATTCTTCGACTTTATTGACTTTGTCACGGGATTAATTAAACTCGTCTTGTAATTTCTTCATAAATTAGACTTGTGTTCTTCGGCTTTATTAAACTTCCGTCCTTTTTCTTCGATAAATCTTCAGAATAGGCCTTGGACTTCCGTTCTTTTTGCACTCTTGATCTTTTGACTTCGTCTTTTGTCTTTTTCTTCGATAAAAGCCCGTGAAAGCCCTTGTTTTCTTCCCTTTTCACATTTTGATCCTAAATCACAACAAAAACACAACCACGCATAATTCCGACATTTACGACATAAATTACACGTTTTGACTTGGTTAGTATTATAATTAAGTGGTCAAAGGATGGGTGTTTTCACACCTATCAAATCCCCTACACTTGACCATTGCAATGTCCTCATGCAATATATTAATTACAAAGCAAGTTTACAATTTTCATCATAATCAATCCACCTTGGCCTTTATTAAAGAGATAAAAATATTCAAAAGAAGAAATCAAGTAAAAAGATCAAAAACTTACCTTAGGGTTTTGGAAGGTCATGAATGATTATCATCCTCAAGTTTCACGTTCCCCATACCAAGCTTAAAAACGAGATCATTGTTATTATAAGTTAGCAAACTATCACAAACTCATGTGGGCCAATTATTTACTTAGACTCCCTTATTCCTAGGTGTATCTCTTATATTTTATTGTTGTCTTGAATGATCACGAGGATGCATTGTTGACTTATTTCGATAGTTATTTAGGCTGAAAATAAAGTAGGACGATTTAATCAATAGTTAGCTAAAGGACAAAATCTTTTAAAACTGCTTCTCGGGACCTCATAAAGTTCATATCTTGGCATAACCTGCTTCACGATTTAAGACCTTTCTCGGATCGATATTTGGCATTGACTTCATACTTCAAATCTTGAGAGACGTTCATGAAATAATGGTCTTCTCTTCATAATAGGAATTTCTTCACTTGAACCTTTTGAGAGATTGTTCATATTTGGACCACGACTTCTTCATTTTTCTCCAATATTTATTTGGGATATTGATATACAACGATCCGCCTCCTTTTAGGACTTGGATCTATTTATCCTCATACCTTGTTAGGGCCTTTTTGGATAGACTTCTCCATGATCTTTAAGGGAGTATTTGCTTTTCGTCGTGTGTCTCGATCCTTCATATTGATTTTTGATAAATGATTCTTCACATCACTTGGGATATTTAGCAACAAAATGTAGCCCTCATGTCTTGTTAGGACCTTTTCGGACTCGCCAATCTTCGCATCCTGCTTCAATAAGTTATGCCTTGGCTACGAACTCTAATTAATACCGAGCAACTTTTAAACGATCTTGTGCTAGAAGCTAAGTAACTTTTCAAATCGTACAACCTTACTTATTGAAATTATATTTATTAACAAGCCATGGGAGAAAAAGCTTATAATCAACTCACATAAATTAATGAAATAATACCAAACTTATAATTGACTCTATCATCTCTCGTTCTCCATAATTTAAAATCTCAAGGAATGAGACTCGTGGATGCTTAGCCTATTAAATCAAAGTTTTAGGTTTTCAAGTCATCTATAGGATCTTGCAATTTCTTAGACTTTTTCAAGTTTAGAATTCGCATTTTAAAGTTCCCTGATAAACGACTTTCTCGGATCAATAATAGGAACTTGCGAAAAGTTCTTGTTCTTAACCCGTAAGAGTTAAGACTTTCGCGTTTTAAAGTTCCCTATATAAAAGCCTAGCAAAACTTGACTTAAACACGTTAAGGATACTAGCTAGAGTAAACTTAGATAAGTAAACTCGGGTTGAGTCAAAAGATTCACAACGTTTGAAAATTAAAACCACTTTATTAAAAATTTATTCTAGCAAAGAAGGTAAATAACGATAACAAAGGAAAAACTACTAGGCCAAAATAGATTAAATTTTTTGAAAAATGTCGAAAAATCAATTTTCCGGTTAAAATGAGGACAAATACAAAGAAAAAGCCCACATAACTTCGCTAGAAGTCCCCCCTACACTTAATATAAACATTGTCCTCAATGGTTAAGCATGTGGAAGTAAAATCCCCTACACTTAGGACATTGTGCAATTTGTTTAAATCTTGATAAGGAAGAGACAACTAAAGTGATTCCTATTTTAATATTGAAGGATATAAAATAGTGAATCAAAAGAGTTTAGGATAGAACCGGGAAGACAGGTACACGGCATCACGGGTCGTCAAAAGTCATCAAGAATGGATATTTGAAAGCTCGAATCTCTGCACATGATAAGAAAGAAAACAACAAACACATACTAGGGTCTCCCCCTACACTTATTATAAAAACAGAATAAAAAGGATAGATACTGCGTGTTGCCTCCCGAGAAGCGCTTGTTTTTGTTAACCGAGTCGTGAGCCTGACTCGACCTTGATTAGCATAGGAAGAAACTTGAAACACATCCACCGGGAGCAAATACATGGTTTTCGTCCATCAAGTAGCACAAGCTTAAGGCGAACAAGGCAAGACAAAGAAGAGTAGGCAAGGTTCCCTTAAGCAGACATGGAGCACGATGGTAGCAAGGGTGCTGAGGTGCAAGGCTATCTCCATAAGTTCCAAAAATCTTTCCTTTTATTTCATCAGATGGATACTAAGATGGCTTAAAAATTGTGATACCGGGATCGAACACCGTTTCCTTTATGGGAAAATAACACTCAGGCTCAGTAGACCTTGAAGAGGATCCGATCATAAATCGCACAATCTCATCCTCAGAGGGAGGATAGAGAGGTGTCAAGACATAAGTACTGCGGATATCGGTGTCGTCCGGCTTCTTCTCCTTTGAAGCGGGTTTCTTCATATCTAAGGGAGGATAAAGACCATAATCATCAAAGTACAAAGGAGGAGCATCACTCTTATTTGGGAAGTAAGTATTGAGAAAAGTAGCAAAGTCTTCCTCAAATGAGTAGTCATCCAAAGTAGGATCAAGTGTTGTTGGCGGAGGATCTTCATCAAAAGTAGGTGCAAAGTCATCATGTGAAGAATCACTCGAAAGAGTATCAGCCTCATCAAAATCATCATAAGTGGGCATGTCTGGATACTCAGAAGTAAAATCATCAGAATCATCCATATCAGAACTCGAATAATCATCGTAGTCATCATAGATCGGTGGAGACTCATAAATTGGTGGAGGATCTAAATTGGAGAGAGAATCATCCACATCATCTTGGAACAGTGGATTATCATAGGAAGAATCGAAAAGAGGATTGTTGTAGACGACAAAATCATCAAGCACATTAATCATATTCGCTGATTCTCTTCCATTGGGTTTGGTTGTTATTATCCCCATTTTAAAAACTTGTGCATCATTCCCGACCCTTAAAATTAACTCACCTTCGGCAACATCGACTAATTCTTTTCCGGTTCTCAAGAATGGCCGACCAAGTAATAAAGGAATACGAGGGTCCATTTTATAATCAACAACAACAAAGTCGACCGAAAAAGTGAAGGTGCCAACTTTAATGAACACATCTTCGGCAATACCAACGGGGTAAGCGAGTGCGATTTGCTAGCTCAAGAGTCATCTTTGTTGGAGTAAGATCGGGTAATGATAACTTTTTCCAAACACTTAAAGACATCAGATTTATGCTTGCCCCCGAGATCGGCTAAGGCAGTAAATTCTTCGGTTTGGTGAAAAGTACATGGTAGCACAAAACGACCGGGATCTCCAAGTTTCTCCGGAAGTTCTTTAAGAAGGACGGCAAAACAATTTTCATTCAATCGATTATTAACAAACTCGACCATCTTCTCCTTCTTATTAAGCAATTCCTTAAACATCTTAACAAATTTAGGCATTTGTGCAAGAGCTTCAACAAGGCTAAAGGTGATGGTCATTTCCGAAATCTTCTTCAAATAGTTTGACACTTGAATGTCATCCTTGGTTTGCAGTTTGGCCTTGTCTAAGCGAGATGGATAAGGAATGTTGGGTTTAGTTGGTGTAGGTGTAGCAGGTAATGGTTGAGATATTGAAGGTTTAAAGGTGGAAGGTAGGGTTGGTGAAGGGTTCTTCTTGGGTACTTCAGTAAGTGGTGGAGACGTTAATGGAGAACTAATACTAGGCTTGGGAGTAGGAGGGATAAATGGTGGTAGAGGAGGTGTATATGGAGTAACTGGGGGAGGGATAGATGGTCCTACTAAGGTTGCTCCACTGTGTGTAGTAATAGCAATCACATTCGCTCTCGGATTGGTGACGGTATTTGAAGGTAAAGAGCCCGAAGTAGAGGGTTGAGTAGTTGGTAAGTAACTAGCCAGTATATTCTTCAAATCATTTGTTTGAGTGCTAAAAGAGGTTTGTATATCATGTCGAAGCTCGGATCTAATATCATTCCCTTTCTTAGTGATATCCCCTTTCAAGTTGATAATTTGGCTTTGTAGATTCTTGATTTGCTCTCCTTGGGTTCTCATTAAGGCTTCAACATCTTGATTAATGGGTGGGGCTTGTTGAGCGGGTGGGTGATAAGGATTAGAAGCTCGAGGTAGATTTGGGTTGCTTCTTTTGTAGTTGTTGGGGTTGTGTTTTGAGGAGACAAACCGGGTGAAAGAAAGTTATTAGAACGGTAATTTAGCAAGTTACGATCACCTTGAGATCGGGCTTGGTAGCTTTCCGTTGAGTAGTTACCATAAGCCGCATACACATTTTCCGGATTGTCATGAGTAGAAGGACAATCAGTGTATGAATGAGGACCGCCGCAATTCCCACAAGAAGTTGCTATAGCTTTAACTTGTTGATGTTGATTTGTAGCCAAAAGTTGCATATTCTTGCTCATTTCGACCATTGCGCGGGTCAATTCGTCGATATCAGGGTTTGAAGAAGTAGAAGACACATTGACTCTCGGGTTTGATCTTGAAGATGCGGATGAATCCCAATTTTTGTGATGACTAGTCATGTTCTCTATAAGCTCTCTACACTCCTCAGGTCTTCTTTTCATAAATGTGCCACCGGCGGCTGCATTAATCGTATCACGATAACGAAAAGTTAAACCGTTGTAGAAAGTATCAATTAAGGTGACGGGGAGCATGTTGTGGTTTGGACATCGATCGATCAAAACATTATATCGTTCCCAAGCATCAAAAAGTGATTCATCGGGTTCTTGAGTAAATCCACTAATTTGATTTCGAAGGCTCGTGACCATGGATGGTGGAAAGTAGCGCGGCAAAAAACGTTGAGTCATCTCATCCCAAGTATGAATTGAATTCTTCGGAAGACGATCAAACCATTTTCCGACATGGTGGGATAATGTGTGTGGAAATATGTGAAGGCGAAGGAAACCCATAGTAACCCCGGGCCACTTCATGCTTTGAGTAACGGTAATGAATTTGTCGAGGTGTTTGTTGGCATCATCATCCGGTAATCCGCGAAATGGACAAGTGTTTTGAACTTGTTGGATCATGTGATGCTTCAACGAAAACTCCGGAGCCATGATTTGCATCGGCGCAATCGGTCCTCCTCGTCCATTCATCGTTGGTTTACAAAGCTCCTCCATCGTTCGAAGGTCGGGTGGTGGAAGAACATTGTTGTTGTTATTATTGTTGAGCTGGGGTGGATTATTGTTGTTGTTCACACCAGCCATATCTAAATCTTCACGAGTCTCGGGCTCTGAATAAGTTGAAGATCTAGTATGCATACACCTGCAAAAGCAAAAGAAAAAGATACCAAAGAAATAGAGAATATATATGTACGTGTAAAAATAAAAATAAAAATCTTTTTGTATTTTTGAAATTTTTTAATTTTTATGGATTTTTAACAATTTTTGAGCAAGAAAAATAACATTCACGAGTGAACGGATCCCAAAATTCAACGCGTCTCTCACAGAAAACCGTTAATCTTCACGAAAAGAGCCAGAAGCGGCGCCATTTAATATCTGAGATTTTACCCAGTACAAAATTATCGTTGTTCCAGTCTTTTCGAATTGAGAAAGGGAAAAATGTGCGACTCAGTCGTCTTTTGGTGGAAACAATAGATTTGTCGTTGTAGTAAAGTAAATGTGCAAAACTATAACGTAAATGACGAGTAAATAAATCTAAAAATAATTAAAAATGTATATGGTGCAATATTAAAACTTTAAAAAGTAAATTAATTAAATGACTTAAAATTAAATCGTGACGAAAAATAAATTGACAATGTAATAAAAATGTGAACTTTAAAAATTAAAATAAAACTAAACAATTAAAATAACACTTAAAGAAAATTAGTGGGAAAAATGAATGCTTGAAAATAAAAAGGAGGAAAACAGAACCTGAGTTGGAACCCGTAATACTGTCACTATCCGGAATACCCAACAAAGTATTGCTTATCCGAAATAAAGCTGTCACCTTTATCCAGAATCCGAATCTGCTGCTTATCCGGAATTCACCATGTGAAGCTTATCCGGAATAATCAGAAAATGCCCTTATCCGGAATGTACAACGAACTCTTATCCGGAATTACTCCTGATTCCTTATCCGGAATGTTTTCCGATGCCTTATCCGGAATCCAGAGGTTGTCACTGTCCGGATTCTTTTTCCGGACACTTATCCGGAATCCAAATACTTCACCTTATCCGGAATCGTCTCCAGTCCACTATCCGAAATTCCCAATGAAGCCTTATCCGGAATACTAGATCGAGTAGCTTATCCGGAATAACCCAAGATGGCTTATCCGGAATATCACACTAAACCTCTTATCCGGAATAATGGGGATGTTGGTTATTCGGAATAGAATTATGGCTTATATCCAGAATATGAGGGTTTTACCAAAACCCGGATAAGAACTAAAATCAAATAAGCTACAAACTAAAATTAAGCTAAAAAAATTAAGCACTTAACTAAAAACTTAACAAATCAAACTTAAGAAAAAGCTATTAAACCAAAATTTAAAAACTTTTAAAAACACTAAATAATAAAAATATTTAAAAATAACTTTTTATAAAAATTAACTAATAAGCACTTAATTAAATTTAAGAAAAACACAATAAGCTATAAATCAATAAGCAAACACAATCAATAACATAAAAACATAACAATTAATCAAATAAACATGACAATAAGCACATAAGCATAAAGATTAAATCTAGAACAAGAAAGGTAGAATGAGAGATTAATAAAAACTTGATTAAAATTAAGATTCAACAATTAAAATAAAGACAAGAATTAAAAGCTTACAAATTTAAGGTGCAAGACAAGAAATTAAAGGTGCAATTAAGTAAATGACATTAAGAAAAGTGCATGTAATTAAATTGGAAGACTAGTTTGTCAAAATAGCCAACACCTCCTAATGTGAGATTAGGAGGGTATTTATAGTGATTAGGGAGGTTAAGCATGTGTTGTTTCTTTCTTTCTTTTCTTTCTCGTCTTTTTTCGTCTTCTAAATTCTTCGACTTTATCGACTTTGTCTCGGGATTAATTAAACTCGTCTTGTAATTTCTTCATAAATTAGACTTGAGTTCTTCGGCTTTATTAAACTTCCGTCTTTAGACTTTTTCTTCGATAAATCTTCAGAATAGGCCTTGGACTTCCGTTCTTTTTGCACTCTTGATCTTTTGACTTCGTCTTTTGTATTTTTCTTCGATAAAAGCCCGTGAAAGCCCGTGTTTTCTTCCCTTTTCACATTTTGATCCTAAATCACAACAAAAACACAAACCACGCATAATTCCGACATTTACGACATAAATTACACGTTTTGGCTTGGTTATTATTATTACTAAGTGGTCAAAGGATGGGTATTTTCACACCTATCAAACACCTCAATAACAGATAACAACTCCAACAATACCACAATTCCAACTCCAAATCATACAAATTTGAACAAACAGTCAATCCCAAACACCCTTTTCACTTTTTAAAATCGATTGTAACAAAGTAAAAGTATTCTCAAGATTGATTTAAGCCCAAATAAGTATCATAACACACAACATATGAACTAAGAACCAATTTGTAGGTATAAAAACACACTTACACCAGCGATTTTCACAAAATCACTTAAAACACCCTTTTTATCAGATTTTCAAGGATTTAAGACAAACCTCATGAATGTACATCCACACTCACGTATGTTTGAGCTTATGTGGTAGCTTACCAACCACAAGCTTCCAACAAGCTGCTAAGATCAACAAGATTATTAACACATAAATTATATAAAACAAAAAATGAAAATAACCAATATTTTTCAAGCTTGGTTCCCCACTCCTTGATGCTTTCCAAACCACAAGCCTCACAACACCTTGATAAACTCTTTATTAGGGTGCTATGATCAACCTATAGCCCAAAAAGTTCAAGTGTTTGAACAAGAACTTAGAAAAATCAGGTTTTTGGAAAAACTTGCAAACTTTTGCAAAATATTTAAAACCAATCTCTGAAACTTCAAACTAACAAACATATATCAATAACAACAAAATATAAAGGTTGGAACTTGGATTTTGTCACAGCTTTCAAACACTTTTTTCATTAACTTTAAAACAAGGATTTACAGAAACTTGACTAAGGAAAACCAAGAACAAGTTGGTATGTTGTGACCTAATGGCTTTATATAGAGCCTTACATGTGATAAGAAGCTGGAAAAAACATAAAACCCTAATGCTTGAAGTCCCAAAATTGCCCTTGTCGATTTTGAATATATTGAGCTCATGTGACTGAATTTGGCTGTTTGTGTGAGTTGGCAAGGGTGAAATAGCATCAAAGGCTCAAAAATAAGCTTAGGTTTGAAGCTAGAAGCTTGGTCGTTGGATGGCTGGCAGCTTTTGTCATTTTCTCCCAATGTGTAGCAGGGGAATCATGTGTGGGGCTGTTAGGTGGTGAGGTGTCAAGTTTATGAGTTGGGTTGCGTTCATTAGCTCCTTAATCACTAATCTGGAAAGTATTAAGGCATAACTACATGTAATTTGTGACAATCCGTCAATTTATAGTCAATA
Source organism: Glebionis coronaria (assembly GCA_025667525.1). Classification (NCBI taxonomy): domain Eukaryota; kingdom Viridiplantae; phylum Streptophyta; class Magnoliopsida; order Asterales; family Asteraceae; genus Glebionis; species Glebionis coronaria. The sequence goes on along the minus strand of CM046879.1, from coordinate 127,650,790 downwards.
TTTTATTCTCAATATTTATTTGAAAATATTATTTTATGAACTCACTTATTTTCGGGAAGAAATTTGGAATTACGTCTTGAAGTAGCATCGACTACGTCTAAACCGGAGGATTCAACGTTACGTGCTTACGTTTACATACACTGTCCTTGGTGACAGTCCGACATTTCAGAAAATAAATTTATCCGCGAATATTATTTTGGAGTTTTAAATTTGTGTTAGTTCATAAACTCACGAATTTACGAGAAAAGATTAGGATTTACGGTTTTATTTTAACGTCCTTTACGACTAAACCGGAAACCTTAGGATTACGTATTTACGTTTTCGAACTCCGTTTTTGATGAGACAATTTTTATTGGATTCGTTTTGTGCCGTTGATTCATAATTTATAAAAACGTTTTTCGTAAAACGACCTGAGGGCACGCAAATCGAGGAAACAAGAATCAAGGAGTACCCGTAAATAAATGGGGATGAGACAAGTGGGACACTTGCCCCACCCCCATCAAAACCGGCCACTACACTCCACCAAAGCAACTTGGTGTCAAGTTTTTTACTTTGGTTCCTTACACATGTCTTATGCTTACTTTGTAAGCTAACCTACACCAAAAACCATCCAACACAAACTACTAGCTCATTTACCACTCATGCAAACCTCACAAACACTCTCTTCTCCTCTCTAGTGTGCCGTCCCATATCACCCCTTAAACACCAATCTTGATCAAAATCAACTATGAAATCTTATGTTATATACACATATGTTAAAGCCCTTTTGAAACCCTATTGATTGGTGGTCCTTATAACATCCAAGGAGGAGTTTTCATGGAGTAGTAGGGCTGATTTTCCACAAGGTGTTTATGAAGAATGGTGGTCTTGAATATGGTCATGGTTATTCACAAGTTTCTCCATCAAAAACCATGTCCAAATCACAACCTACATCAACTTGGTGGTATAAAGATTGTCCTCCTCATCTTCTTGTTATTTTGATTATGTAAACATATATTTTATTTCCTATTTTATATGTATATGATGATTATATGATGATAAAAATGTTATGTGGGGATTTGGTGTTGATAAATATGATTAAAAAGGTGAAAAACTATAAAGAACAAGGCTAAAATCTTGCTTTATTTACATGGCTGTATAAAAAAGTAAAGAAACATGTTATGAACTGATAAAGTGATGAAGTAGAATCCATTTACATTAAGCTATATGTCTTGTACACATGTGAGAGTTGGCCATGCAATGGAATCATTGTAATGAGTGAGATATGATCAAAACAAGTTTAAGATACAAATCTGAGTTCACTATTTTGGACGATTTTTAGAAAATACTTAGGAGATGATTAAACAGTAGCTATAGGATAATTAAATGGATCACATATCATGTAGTTTATGTGATAAAAATTTGAGCTTCTATCTCCATAGAGAACTCAAGATATGGCAGTTTTGGTGAAAGTAAAGATAAAAATGAGATTTTGGAAATTAAAGTATAATACTATTATATAAGCACTCAAAATTATATTGTATAAAATGTAAAGTTAAAACCCACTAACTCATGAATTTTATTTATATAAATATGTACAATGATAAATAAGTGGACATTTTATAAAAATGGTAACTTATTATGTTTTATAAGTTATAAAACTATAAACATGATTTTTACGACTTTTTCGGCTAATACCGTAAAATTAACGTTTTTGTTAAATAAAACTTAGATGGTTGGACCCGTCTAATGAAAACTTTATAAAACTTATATACTGATATATAGACATGTATAACAAGTAAAAACCGATAAAACCCGAACTATATAACATACGGACCTTAACGGACTAAGTAAACATATTGGACTAATAATACAACAAAAATGGACTAAAACACTTATAAACTTATTATTGGGCTTAACCCATTTGGGCCCAACTTGTAAAGTTTAAATACTGATAATATAAGTGTAAAATGGGTTAATACAAGTTAATAAACTTATAATAGGCTTATTGGACCTAAAACACGTAAATAGGTGAAACTAGTAAACTAGTATAAACGTTACCGACACATAACACTAAAATGAGTAAACAAGAATATGTTAACCCACTTGATCATCATATATAAATAATCATCATATGTATACATAATTGTTATTTTTATAAAGTCATTGGACAAGAGTCTAAGACGAGTATTATTTGTCTAGGTTTCCGTGATTGAAGCACGTATCGTACGTCCGAGTTGCCGATAATTGTCTTCCTACATCAACGTGAGTTCATAGCCTCGCACTCTTTTAAATGTTTTTATAAATGTTTTATAAACCCGCGAGGGAGATAACATGTTAGTTTTTATTAAATAGGACACCATTTGTCCCGATTGTTTGTTTATTGATTTTGGACCCGAATGATTGAATGACCCGATTGTATGACCCGATAAATGATTAAAGGACCCGATAGATGAAATTAAATGGATTATTAAAGTTAGGTTATTCACTAAAAGTCCCATTAGCATGAATTGTGAACTACCGGGATTTGGTAGACGCTTATGCATTTAATAGTACTATTTGGGGACGATCACCCCAGTTCGCGCCTTGACGGTTGATCCCCGTCGTGCCACATTGATCGGTAAGCGAATTTATGTATGAGAAGATTTCCATAGCGTGACCTTTGTGACGACACGCTACTTTAGATGGGCAAATTTGGTATCGGGTTAGCTACCCGTTGTTGGTTTAGTAAGGTAACAATGTCATGCGGCTTATAATAGTCCAAATTAACGAAATACTAATAGACGCTCCGAATTACGATGTATTGCCTGACTAGCAATACAGGGTCATACTATTGATATTATGTTCGTGTTTTGGTTTTCATAACCATATTCATATAACGGTATTTATTTTCATACAACGTCATAAGACGTATAGTATGATGTTTTTACGACATTAGCTCGTATAATGATTTTTAAGGCAAACGCCTATATTATGATTTTGATGAAAATTTGTATAAAATGACTTTGGCTATTTCATGGCCTATTAAAATGATTTGTACAAAATGATTTTCAGTATTAATTTTATACTGATATATTATATTGATGGATTTTATGAAACTCTATGAATTCACTCGGCGTTATCGCTGACCTTTTCTTTTAACATGTTTTATCTCAGGTACTTGAAGGTAATTCTCGGGAAGACGACAAGAATTCATGGCCCGCACTTAAACAATATTTTCCATTCAAATACTTTGTAAAACTTTGTATGAAATAATATGACTTGGGACCGATGTAACTTTGATATTTATGAATGGAAATGATTTATTATTAAACGATGCGATTTTTATGCGTTGTCTATGATGTGAGTAATGTGCTATCCCGTAACACCAACGAGTCTTCCGCTTTATTGAGTTGTATAAATTTTGGGGTGTTACAGTTTGGTACCAGAGCTCTCGTTATAGAGAACGAAAGATTTTTAAAACCAAGGTTTTGAATAAAACATTTCAAAATCTTTTAACTATAAACATTTTTCTCAAAATGTCTAAAAATATTTTGACTATAACGGTGCCGAAGAATTCCCGAGTTACCGACAAGGCCAAGACTGAGAAGTGTTATTTTAATATATATATATAACTTGGATTATATATATATATGATGTAATTTTATTACATGATTGTTTGATGATTATTTTGAGTTTTATACGAGGTATTTATACGACGTAGATTGTCACAAGTAACCCTAAATCCCCTAGTAAATTAATCGAAGCTATTCTCGTAGGAATTCTAGCTATCCTAGATCTAAACCAAGTTGTGGATATTTATGATCCCAACAAATGGTTGATATTCGTAGAAATGTAGATATTAGTTGATTGTCATATTGAAAAAGAATTGGCGAGATTAAATCTGATATCGATGTCATGACGATCTTTCCTTATTGAGTGGAGTTTGACAAAACGTTGCCACCTAGAAAGATGTCATCTGATTCGTTGTCATCCAATTCTTAAATCGAAATCGAAAGGGTGAATGTTGCACTTGAGGCTGTTATTGGAACCATTACCCAAAAGCCTCATGCCACTAATACCTTTCCGAGAAATCTAATTGAATGTATGAGTCATTCCATACTAGTGACTCATTTCATAACCATTGATGAAGGAGATATAGGATTTGAAATTAAGTGTTGATTCATATCGAGCTTTTATTGCCCTTTTAAGGTTTATAAATAAGGCTGAAAGTATTGGAAAATGAGGTAGGATATCGAATTGAGTATAAAATTAGTTGAAACTTGAATAAAGTATAATTTAACCCGTATGGAATATGAGATTGTTAAAAGGAAGTCGTTAAGTTTTGTGATTGAATTATAAGGTTTTAATTGATTGTTGGTTCGTGTTAAAGGTTGTTCCTAGGCCATTGTCCACTAATGAGGATGTCCAGTGTCCAAGAAATAAATTGAAGAAATATTCTTCTGAATTGAGACCAATGGATCTTCTGGGACATGTGGAACACCTAATGACTCTTGTAGATCAGTATTCATTGTGGTATCTTTTAAAAATAATCCCTAACTTAACTGAGATATCAGTTGGTAGGATGAGTTCTGAGAATTGTATGACATAGTGACACGTAATGTGTCACGGTACAATTTGAATTGTTTGTGATTAATGAAAAGACTACCTTTGATTCCTAAATTCTACATGTATCGATGTTATCTATCTTTTCTTGCTTCTTCCTAATGCTCGCATTAGTGATGCAACCATTGAACAAGTACTCATCTCAAATTGAGTTACGTTGTGGATTATTCTTGTTGAGTGCCATCGAGGTCATGAACCTCATGATTAATTGGCTAAGCTCATTTCCTGATATATTGTAGTTAGTTCTTGGTGAACAAGCTTTCATCACTCTTCTGCAGATCACTCATTGTTTTTATAAAGATAAAACAGTATTCCTTGAGAAAAATTGAATTTTCATCACTATAAGGATTATTTAAAGTAAGATTTATAAGTGATTGTTATCGAAATGAGGTTGTTTATAAAGTACTTTGGAAACTTAATTGTTTTCATAATAAAGAAAGTCTTTGTAAATTTATTCTTGATTCTTATTTAAGAATTAAGCATGAAAATGTTTTTATTATAAACATGATGATAAAATTTTGACGAACTGAGTATTGCATCGTTAATCTTGAAATTGTACATAGTTGCTCGCCTACATACAATTTAGAATGGACCATGCAAGGCTGATTAGTAGTCACCATAAAACTGATCAATAAACACTACATTTTCTTTGAAGATTGTGAAAGATTAAAATTTATGAGATCTGCAAGAAGTGAAAAATAAGGACATAGTGTTAGGGACATCTACATATGTGCCTGTAGCATCTATTCTTCTAATTCGAATTTACTCTTCTGTGGAAATTGTCTTATTTGACAATTGACAATTCTTTCTTGTCCAATTCTCCCGTAGTGAGATTCTTAGGAAAAGTATATGATTACCGAGTGTTGATACCCGACTGGATGTATTGACGTTCTTATCATTTCTTATGATTTGATTTCATTTGAATGACCTGGGTAACGATCCGAGGAGCTTTCGAATGCGTACTCAAATTATGAAAACATGGGATATATTCATATTCGTTTAATGTTTTCTTCTGCGTCTGATTTGAAATTCTCTCGCATAGATTATGCGTTGACCTTACTCTTTTAATGATAGTTGTGTCTCTATATATCCTTGAACTTGTGAAGGATTATGAGTTATTATTAGTCTTTTGAGAAGTTCACATCTTATCGACGACAATAAAACTGAAAGGTTGATAAGTGCCAATGAAATGGATTGATTGATTATGACATGACGACATTGTCTTAATTGATGGGAACTCGAGAAGAATTCCATAAATGATAAGATGTTGATTATCAAAAATGATCTAAATAATTCTTGGTGGATGACGATATCCTGTATTTAGAATTAAAATTATACCGTGAATGGTTGTGAATTAGTCATAAATATTATAATCTAGAAAGAACTTAATATGAATTTATTAAAAGATGTTTCTGTTATCTGAAACTTTAGTAAGTATTTGTTGATGAATTACCTAGAATTTTGCCATTAAGGCAGATTGAAATTGGTATTGATTGTATTCACGGTGCTGCACCCGTGACGTGTGCATTGTACGTCAACACCATCTGAATTTAAGGAATTACCGTACAACTGAGAGAGTTGTCGGAGAAAGATTTTATTCTACCAAGCCTGTCATTATGAAGAGCTATGGTGTTATCATTCCTTATATTTATAGATTACTGTTAACTGAGTAAATTGAAAATCGAAAACAATATCCATAACTCGAAATGGAAGATTTGTTCGTTCATTTACAAGGTTTTAGCGTATGTTTTAAAGATTTGATTCACGGCATGGTTATCATCAACGTCGCGTCCGCGAAAAAGATTATGTATTCCAATCACTACATCCGGTACTTATAATGAACATTATGAGCTTCACGGGATGTCGTTTGGATAGACTAATACACATGTAGTATTCATAAATTTGGTGAATCTCGTGTGTAGGCTGTAATTTGATAAATTCATGCTCGTGATCATTGAGGATTATATGTTTGTTTATAAGAATAAGAATGAGTTAATAATTATTTATAGATTGCCCTGAACTGGCCGAACAATGAAAACCTGAACCTTGAATAATTGATATGTGATTAAAAACTTAAACTTTTACATTATTTGACTATGTGATTAATAGATAATGGAATATAAATTGACTCTTCAAAATTAAGAGCCCTTTTAAGACTTTGGATTATTACTAAAAAGAAAGTGCAAATATGTTTTGACAAATATTTTGACAAAGGATTTTTAAGGGATTATTCCTTTATAACCAAAACATTTAACTAAACTTCTGTTTAGGGGTAAATGTTTTTGTATACCTCAAGATAACCTAAGATGGATTGAGGAAACCATTTAAACCATAACTTGAAATTTGAAACGATAATTTTTGCTTTTCAACTAAGAAAATTTTGACCAAAATATAACCAAAGATTTTTCAAACATTTACGAATCTTATTAATTATTTTTGATAAATCAGCAAAAATCGTGTTAATAAAATTTAAATTTATTTTGAATATCTTTATATAATTGGTCGAACTAAGAAATTTAAAAACTTTTTGCGTTTACGTTTCATAAAAATTAAATATTTATTATTTAATTACGTGTAATAATTGTCGACGCTTTAGACGACGGATTGAGTAAAACGGATAAAAATGATAGTAAAGACGAAACTAAAACATAGAAGATATGAAGAAAGAATTTTGAATAAATACGGTTGTGATATTTATTTCATCAGGAAGGTGAACGTAATTACTGACGCATAATATAGAAAGAATATCTGAGTGAAGTGTGGACATGATAATTACATCATCATGAGAAGTGAATATAGATACTGTCATATTATATAAAAAGGATAAAGAACCAATTAGGATATATTTCTTAATAATGAAGGTGCAAAATAAATTGCCGAACAATTAAAAAAAAATAAACGATGTTTGTGAAAAGGATAATATAAATAGTGAAAGGTTTCACGGCTAGTGTGAACCATTAGAGTTGAGAAGCCGATAGCGTTAAATGTCTTAAAGACCACATGTGATTGTCTAAATATGGAGATTGTGAGATATAGTTATGTTGGAATTTGTAAGTATAAGTATTCTATTTATGTCATTTATGACTAAAAGTATCTTTGTCTGAAGAAGTTGTACTGATGGCAATTATGAAGGCAGACATCGCCTCATACATTAGTAAACGTCTAGCTATTGCAAAGGTCGTCATCTGAATTTGATTCGATTTGGGTCATCATCGACAGACTAACCAAATATGCTAATATCATTCTTGTTAATGATAGAATCTTGATGAAGAAATAGACTCTTTTATTTAAAGGAGTTATGTAAACATAGTGTGCCTGTATCGATCATCTATATATCAAGATCCTCGCTTCGCATCGAATTTCTAGAGATTTGCTCAGAAGTCATTGAGAACGAACCTTGATGAGAGTACTATGTACCACCCCAATCGAAGGGACGAGGTAAAGTAACGATACAAAGTACTATAAGCGTTGTTCTATGTTTGAATGATTGACCTTTGGTAATAGACCGTATAATCGTTTTCCTTTGGAAAGATTATCATTGATAAACATCGTATTAGGATCGAGATCGAATCTTGTTAGGATCTAAATATTGGAGCATCTGTAAGCAGGAGTTGAGATGAAGACACCCGACATACACCCATTGTGAGTTGGACATGTCTTTTAGGTTTAAGGTTTCCTATTATGGCGAACCTATCCTTGCAAAATACTCGACCCGCGAGATCTGAAATGATTGTTGAAATTAGGATTTGATTACTGACTGCCGATAGTGGGCAAGAGGTTATGTGAATATGAAATGTAGATATTGAAGTGCCAAATGGGTAGCAAAGTTATGCCACAATTTTTAACCTTGGAAAAATGAATTCATGATCTGACAAATCATGGGATATAAGTCCCCGTTGTATGGGACCATTGAGATGATGTAAAAGATTGGTTTGAAAGGCATATAAGCTGGATCTACCCTAGGACTTCAAGAACTGCGTGAATTATGTTTCGTAAATCGAACTTGATGGAATATCTATCAAGTGAAAATCTGATTCTTCTTAATAGAGCTTAGATCGGCGAAAAGTTGCATTCATTAGAAACCCGTGAACATCATGGATAGAGAAAGTAAGTCAACATTTAGCCTGATCTTATTCCCGTAGTTATGTTTGATGAAACTCACGTATTGAAATGGATTACACTTATGAGAAAAGACCGAATGTGGAGGAAATACCCACATGGCTTAAACTCTATAAGAAGCGAGTAGTAAGGTAAGATGATCTTTGAGGACAAAGATCCTGTTTAGGGGTAAATGCTGTGACAATCCGTCAATTTATGGTCAATATTTTATTCTCAATATTTATTTGAAAATATTATTTTATGAACTCACTTATTTTCGGGAAGAAATTTGGATTTACGTCTTGAAGTAGCATCGACTACGTCTAAACCGGAGGATTCAACGTTACGTGCTTACGTTTACATACACCGTCCTTGGTGACAGTCCGACATTTCAGAAAATAAATTTATCCGCGAATATTATTTTGGAGTTTTAAATTTGTGTTAGTTCATAAACTCACAAATTTACGAGAAAAGATTAGGACTTACGATTTTATTTTAACGTCCTTTACGACTAAACCGGAAACCTTAGGATTACGTATTTACGTTTTCGAACTCCGTTTTTGATGAGACAATTTTTATTGGATTCGTTTTGTGTCGTTGATTCATAATTTATAAAAACGTTTTTCGTAAAACGACCCGAGGGCACGCAAATCGAGAAAACTAGAATCGAGGAGTACCCGTAAATAAATGGGGATGAGACAAGTGGGACACTTGCCCCACCCCCATCAAAACCGGCCACTACACTCCACCAAAGCAACTTGGTGTCAAGTTTTTACTTTGGTTGCTTACACATGTCTTATGCTTACTTTGTAAGCTAACCTACACCAAAAACCATCCAACACAAACTACTAGCTCATTTCCCACTCATGCAAACCTCACAAACACTCTCTTCTCCTCTCTAGTGTGCCGTCCCATATCACCCCTTAAACACCAATCTTGATCAGAATCAACCATGAAATCTTATGTTATATACACATATGTTGAAGCCCTTTTGAAACCCTATTGATTGGTGGTCCTTATAACATCCAAGGAGGAGTTTTCATGGAGTAGTAGGGCTGATTTGCCACAAGGTGTTTATGAAGAATGGTGGTCTTGAAGATGGTCATGGTTATTCACAAGTTTATCCATCAAAAACCATGTCCAAATCACAACCTACATCAACTTGCTGGTATAAAGATTGTCCTCCTCATTTTCTTGTTATTTTTATTATGTAAACATGTATTTTATTTCCTATTTTATATGTATATGATGATTATATGATGATAAAAATATTATGTGGGGATTTGGTGTTGATAAATATGATTAAAAAGGTGAAAAACTATAAAGAACAAGGCTAAAATCTTGCTTTATCTACATGGCTGTATAAAACAGTAAAGAAACATGTTATGAACTGATAAAGTGATGAAGTAGAATCCATTTACAGTAAGCTATATGTCTTGTACACATGTGAGAGTTGGCCATGCAATAGAATCATTGTAATGAGTGAGATATGATCAAAACAAGTTTAAGATACAAATCTGAGTTCACTGTTTTGGACGATTTTTAGAAAATACTTAGGGGATGATTCAACAGTAGCTATAGAAGAGTTAAATGGAGCACATATCATGTACTTTATGTGATAAAAATTTGAGCTTCTATCTCGATATAGAACTCAAGATATGGCAGTTTTGGTGAAAGTGAAGATAAAAATCAGATTTTGGAAATTAAAGTATAATACTATTATATAAGCACTCAAAATTATATTGTATAAAATGTAAAGTTAAAACCCACTAACTCATGAATTTTATTTATATAAATATGTACAATGATAAATAAGTGGACATTTTATAAAAATGGTAACTTGTTATGTTTTATAAGTTAGAAAACTATAAACATGATTTTTACGACTTTTTCGGCTAATACCGTAAAATTAACGTTTTTGTTAAATAAAACTTAGATGGTTGGACCCGTCTAATGAAAACTTTATAAAACTTATATACTGATATATAGACATGTATAACAAGTAAAAACCGATAAAACCCGAACTATATAACATACGGACCTTAACGGACTAAGTAAACATATTGGACTAATAATACAACAAAAATGGACTAAAACACTTATAAACTTATTATTGGGCTTAACCCATTTGGGCCCAACTTGTAAAGTTTAAATACTGATAATATAAGTGTAAAATAGGTTAATACAAGTTAATAAACTTATAATAGGCTTATTGGACCTAAAACACGTAAATAGGTGAAACTAGTAAACTAGTATAAACGTTACCGACACATAACACTAAAATGAGTAAACGAGAATATGTAAACCCACTTGATCATCATATATAAATAATCATCATATGTATACATAATTGTTATTTTTATAAAGTCATTGGACAAGAGTCTAAGACGAGTATTATTTGTCTAGGTTTCCGTGATTGAAGCACGTACCGTACGTCCAAGTTGCCGATAATCGTCTTCCCACATCAACGTGAGTTCATAGCCTCACACTCTTTTAAATGTTTTTATAAATGTTTTATAAACCCGCGAGGGAGATAACATGTTAGTTTTTATTAAATAGGACACCATTTTTCCCGATTGTTTGTTTATTGATTTTGGACCCGAATGATTGAATGACCCGATTGTATGACCCGATAAATGATTAAAGGACCCGATAGATGAAATTAAATGGATTATTAAAGTTAGGTTATGTCACTAAAAGTCCCATTAGCATGAATTGTGAACTACCGGGATTTGGTAGACGCTTATGCATTTAATAGTACTATTTGGGGACGATCACCCCAGTTCGCGCCTTGACGGTTGATCCCCGTCGTGCCACATTGATTGGTAAGCGAATTTATGTATGAGAAGATTTCCATAGCGTGACCTTTGTGACGACACGCTACTTTAGATGGGCAAATTTGGTATCGGGTTAGCTACCCGTTGTTGGTTTAGTAAGGTAACAATGTCATGCGGCTTATAATAATCCAAATTAACGAAATACTAATAGACGCTCCGAATTACGATGTATTGCCTGACTAGCAATACAGGGTCATACTATTGATATTATGTTCGTGTTTTGGTTTTCATAACCATATTCATATAACGGTATTTATTTTCATACAACGTCATAAGACGTATAGTATGATGTTTTTACGACATTGGCTCGTATAATGATTTTTAAGGCAAACGCCTATATTATGATTTTGATGAAAATTTGTATAAAATGACTTTGGCTATTTCATGGCCTATTAAAATGATTTGTACAAAATGATTTGTACAAAATGATTTTCAGTATTAATTTTATACTGATATATTATATTGATGGATTTTATGAAACTCTATGAATTCACTCGGCGTTATCGCTGACCTTTTCTTTTAACATGTTTTATCTCAGGTACTTGAAGGTAATTCTCGGGAAGACGACAAGAATTCATGGCCCGCACTTAAACAATATTTTCCATTCAAATACTTTGTAAAACTTTGTATGAAATAATATGACTTGGGACCGATGTAACTATGATGTGAGTAATGTGCTATCCCATAACACCAACGAGTCTTCCGCTGTATTGAGTTGTATAAATTTAGGGGTGTTACATAATTAGGAAAAACCCAATTGTGTTCATCACGTGAATAGTAGAGGTTTAATCTGGTTTGGGTTTTGAATTGTTGTTTAGCGCATTTTTATTAAACTAATCAGAGATTAGTTTAAACCGTTATGGGTTGGAAATGAGGTGGCAGAAAGGGGGGTTGTGATTGGTGGTGAGAGTGAGTGGGACACGTGTTGAGGTGTGAGTGGTTAGGGTAACTTTGGTTGTCTGCCCCTTTTGGTCCTCCATCTTTTTAGTTCCTTTCACTTGCCATTTAAACAGCCAAAAGTTGGAATCCTTTGTTAATGAAGTTTTAAAACATCTATTTTGGCCGCAAAACTTTTCACAAGGACTTGTTTTATATTTCTTTGATATTTAAAGGACTGATCTTGCACATTTTTGAACTTTGAAGGTCTTCATGGTATGTTTGAATATAAGGAGGACAAATATTGACAATTTAGTTTTGTTGAGGGACTAAACTTGCCAATTCTTCAAAGTGGAGGGTCTTTTTTGCAATTTTGACAAACTTCAAGGACCAAACTTGTAATTATGAATATACAAGGGTTTAAAGTGTCAATTTTTCAATATTGGAGGACCCTTCTTGTATAATCTTCAAATCTTCAAGGTTTATTCTTGGAAAATCATCACTTGGGCTTGGTTCATTGTGTGGCTTCGTTTCCTATGTTCGTTTTTCTTTGATTCTTTTGATCTTTTGTGATTTTCTCAATATCCATACCTAAAATACACAAGTAACAAACACAAGCATATATTTGGTATTTTTGATGATATTTAATGCTTTTAAAGCCCGTTTTGGACGATGAGACTATGTATAAAAGCAGTCTCATCACCGGCCAACAAACAAACACCCCTTAACACTTAATTAATTTAACCCCATGGTTAAATAACATGTATATACTTGTTTTTAATTAATTATTAAAAAAATTCATTATTTTATGTGATTCATAAATCAAAACATAAAAAGAAAAAGGTTAAAGGTTATACCGATCACGTGAATCAATGAAGGATGAACACACAACGATCCTTGCAATAAATCGAACACTAAAAATCAACCAAAACACCCCTTTGGTGATGCTAAACCCTCGGCCAAAAGAACAAGGAGAAAGAAGATTTTAGGGTTTCTTGGTTTTTTTGTTAAATTTTGGTTATTATGAAAATAAACTTTTCCTAAAATCTTGTTTAGTAAAATTTTAATGGGCTATGCCCTTTTGTCTTGTTTTAGCCGTGGGTAGGGGCCCCACATGGGGTAACCCATACATTTTCCGTGTCTAAAATATAAGTGTGTTCTCGTGTTCGTATTTTACGTGCTTTAATTAGTTATCGTTCGTGACATATTATATTTATTCGTGATCATAATAAATATACATACATACGTAATATTAGCTCGTGATTAATTTACATTCATGATTTCATGTTCGTATGTTCGTGATTATAATTATTATTGAAATAATTATCGTGAGTTAATACGTAATAAATACTTATCGTGTTATAACACGCACGTAATACTTGTAATTCTTGTACGTGAAACGTAAACATGTTATAAAAGGAAAGTTCTAATCATGTACGTACGATCCTAAGGGTACTATTCATGGTAAAAGCATGCGGGTTTTACATCCTGAATGTCCTTTTCTGGTTTTTCGATGATGAAATCTGCCAGAATTTTCCCTTTTACGGCATTGCGCGGTCTGTAGGTGATGTTGTGTTCCCCCAGTAGAACACTCCACTTTTGTAATCTACCTGCGACGTCTGGTTTTGAAATTATCTGTTTTATGGGTTGATCTGTTATCACCACTATGGGGTGCGCTTGGAAGTACATGCGCAACCTTTTTGCTGCAAATACTAGTGTGAGTACGAACTTCTCCATTGGGGTAGAATTTAGTTCTGAGCTCTGTAATGCTCTGCTTATGAATTATACTGGTGTTTTCACATTTTCCCTATCCGTCATTAGTACCACGCTGATCACTCCGTGTATGGCAAACAAATACATTATGAGTTCTTCTTTAGGACGTGGCGCGACTAACATAGGGAGTGAAGCTAAATGTGTTTTCAGTTCCTCAAAGGCTTTCTCAGCTTCCTTTGTCCAATTGAAGTCTCCTTTCTTGATGCACTTCTTGAGTGTTTTAAATAAAGGGAGCGACTTCTCCGCAGATTTGGACAGGAATCTATTCAACCCTACGAGCTTCCCATTTAGCGAATGTATTTCCTTTTTCGTCTTTGGGCTTTGAAGCTGGATGACCGCGTCTGTCTTTTCCAGGCAGGGTTTGATGCCATTAGGGTCCATCATGTATCCTAGGAACATGCCTTCTGTGGTCCCAAATGTGCATTTCTTTGGATTCAACTTCATGTTTATTCTCCTAAGTGTTGAGAATGTTTCCTCTATATCCCGGATAAGTTCACCCTCTTTGTGACTTTTTATTACCATGTCATCAACATATACCTCCAAATTTCGCCCTATTTGACCTTCAAATGCTTTATCAACCAACCGTTGATACGTGGCCTGGTACAAGAGATTTTGCATAGGTTCTATTTAAGTCTCAGAATCTTCTCGAATTGATCACAGCTCAAAGTGGAATAGTTGTTCTTGGTGACAAATAGGGGGTTTGGTTTTCTATTCTACTAAAAAGGTAAATGCGCGAAGTAAATAAAAGTAAACTAGAAGCAATTAATTAATAAAAATAAAACTTGAATTAAAATTAAAACAAAACAGTAACTGTAAATACCCTGAAAAATGCTTGATTCGGAATGTACCCTTTATTCGGAAATCAGACAAAAATCCTTCATGCGGAATATCTTACTCATGCGGAATAAACTACTGATGCGGAATATAAGCTCATGCGGAATAATTGGTTCATGCGGAATAAAAACGTTGATACGGAATATAGGTGTTGATGCGGAATAAATGGTGATGCGGAATAAAAGGGGTTGATCTGGAATAAAATGGAAATAAGCTTGATTCGGAATAAAAAATTCTATCCGGAATAATTAATTATTCCGGATGAAAGGGTTTGATCCGGAATATAAAATATTCCGGATAAGCAAGCTTGATTCGGAATAAGTGACTGATCCGGAATAATGGTTATTCCGGATGGACGAAACTGATCCGGAATATAAAATATTCCGGATGAACAATGTTGATACTGAATAAAATTGCTGATCCGAAATCTGGGGAATATGAAGAACTCAGAAAAAACAAGGAATACGATTTTAATCAAAATAAGCCAAATTTAACCAAGAGATTTAAACAAAACTAAGCACTAATCATTTATCAACCATAAACATCAAATCCCAACAATAAAAACACAAAGCCCAATAACTTTTGAAGATCAAATCAACAAAATAAGAAATTTAAACTTTAAATCAAAAAGATGAAGATGAACAAGATTGATGGAAGGTTTATATTGATTGATTAAGGTATAGTAAACAAAAGCAAAGATTAAAAACTTACAAAATCAAAGATTTAACAAGAAATAAAAATCACCAACACCTTAATGGTGTTGGCTTCCTACGAAAGAAAAGAAAGAAACTGGGAAATGAAAACTAGCTCAAAAAGTGTGAAGGTGAATTCCTTATATAGGCCTAGTGGTTGGTTGGTGAGTGGGCTTTCTTCTCTCTTTTCGTCTTCTCGTCTTTTCAGTAAAGTTGACGTTTTCGATTCTGATTCGGGATTTGTCGACGATTAAATTCAACTCGTCTTTTAATTTCTTCGTTTAATAGACTTGAGTTCCTTCGACATATGTAAATCTTCCATCTTTGGTCTTTTTCTTCGATAAATCTTCAAATAGGCCCATTGACTTTAAATCTTTTGCATCTCTTGGACAATAGACTTCATCTTGAGTCTTTTTCTTCGATAAAACCCGTGCAATCCCATGTTTTCTCCAATATCCATTCGGTTGGCTCTGAAAACACAATAAACACAAAAACCACACATAATTCCAAACAAATGATATTAAATACGCGTTTTGGTCTCGTTTTAGCCAGAAATAAGTGGTAAAAGGATGGGTGTTTTCACACCTATCAAATCCCCTACACTTAACCATTTCCATGCCCTCATGCAATGCTTAGTGACAAAGCAAATTTACACTTTTCTCCTAATCAATCAACCTTGGCCTTATTAACATACTAAACAAAAATTAAAGTACTAAGAGAAATTAAAACTTTAATGTAATCAAAAGGATAGAAAACCATTTTCACTAGAAAATAGCTACATGGAAATAAATTGGAAAGAGATCAAGGACTTACATTAGGGCTTTGGTGCTGCGAAGATTTATCACCATCAAGTTTCACGTTCCCCAAACTAAGCTTAAAAACGAGATCATTGTTATTATAAGTTAGCAAAACAAACACTTACACACATGGATTAATTATATGCTTAAACTCCCTTATTCCTAGGTGTATCTCTTATATTTTATTTTTGTCTTAGAATGATCATGAAGATGCATTTTTGGACTTATTTCGATAGTTTATTTAGGCCGAAAGCAAAGTAGGACGATTTGATTAATAGTTAGCTAAAGGATAAAATCTCTTAAAACTGCTTCTCGGGATATCAAAAAGTTCATATCTTTGCATAACTCGCTTCACGATTTGAGACCTTTCTCGGGCCGATATTTGGCATGTACTTCATACTTCATATCTTGAGAGACGTGCTTTAGATAATGGTCTTCTCATCGTTAATAGAGTTTCTTCACTAGGAGACTTTTGAGAGATACTCCAACTTTGTTGACCACGACTTCATCATTATTTATTCAATAATTACTTGGGATTTTGAGATACAACGATCCGCCTCCTTTTCGGACTTGGATCTATTTATCCTCATACATTGTTAGGGTCTTTTCGGATAGACTTCTCCATGATCTTTATGGGAGTTGATTGCTTTTCGTCGTGAGTCTTGATCCTTCATATTGATTTTGGGAATAATGCTTTTTACATCACCTTGGATCTTTAGCAATAAGATTGAATCCTCATGCCTTGTTAGGGCCTTTTCGGACTCGCCAATCTTCGCGCCCCGCTTCTAAGTTATGCCTTGGCTATGAAATCTTATCATTAACGAGCAACTTTTAAACGATCTTGGGATAGAAGCTAAGTAACTTTTCAAATCGTACGACCTTACTTATTGCAGATAAATTATTAGCAAGTGATGGGAGAATAGGCAAATAATCACACCAAGTGTGCTTGTGCAAGAATACCGACTTATAATTGACTCTATCATTTCTCGTTCTCCACAATTTAAAATCTCAAGTAATGAGACTCGTGGATGCTTAGCCTAATAAACCAATTAAGGTCTACATGGTTAAGGATATTAGCTAGAATAAACTTGGACAAGTCTATTCGGGTTGAGTCAAAATAATCGCAACGGGCCTAATATGTCAAAGACTTCCAAACTAGCTACACCACTTTATTAATATTTTTAACTTTATTGTGGGATATATACATATGAAAGCAACAATAAAAATTTAAAAATTACGACTAAATGGCCAAAGTTAATTAAAAATTTGAAAAATGCTGAAAAAGATGATTTTCCGGTTAAATGAAGGCATTTTAATGGAAAAGTCCACTTAAAACTTCGATAGAAGTCCCCCTACACTTAAGATAAACATTGTCCTCAATGTTTAAGCATGTGGGAAAAGTCTCCCCTACACTTATGACATTGTGCACGTTGGTTAAATCAAGCTAAGGAAGAGACGACTAACGTGATCAATTTCAAATGTGTGTATGAAGAAAATTGAATCACGATAGTTGAGAGATAGAACAAGATTTCGGATAACACGGGAGAACGGATCTTCAAAGATTCCAAGAGTGCACTCATCCCTGTAATCATATCACCACACAAACACAAACAACCTATAGAGGTCCCCCACACTTAGGAGGTTAAAACGAAAAAGGATAGATACTCGGGCTGCCTCTCGAGGAGCGCTTGTTTTTGATAACCGAGTCACGAGCCTGACTCGACCCAAAATTAGTTCATGGGAAACGTGGTGAGGGATGGAATTATCTCATGAGAGATGTCCTCACCAAAGTACAACTTCACTCGTTGGCCATTCACCTTAAAATTAGGTCCATTAGGTTGAGCGAGCTCGAGAGTACCATATGGAAAAATTTGGGCAATGGTGAATGGGCCGGACCAACGAGATTTCAGCTTGCCCGAAAAGATTTTCAACCGAGAGTTAAAGAGTAAAACTTTGTCTCCAACTTGGAACTCTCGGTTTTTAATCTTAGAGTCGTGAATGAGCTTAGTCCTTTCCTTATAGATCAAAGAATTTTCATAAGCCTCATTCCGGAGTTCATTCAGCTCATTGAGTTGGATCTTGTGTAGGTCACTGGCTTTGTTGATATCGAAATTAGCCCACTTCAAGGCCCAGTAAGCCTTGTGCTCCAACTCAATGGGGAGGTGGCATGCTTTCCCGTACACGAGACGATATGATGTACAACCAATCGGAGTCTTGTAAGCGGTACGAAAAGCCCACAGAGCATCATCAAGTTTATCGGCCCATGAGGCACGATGCTCTCCCACGGTTCTTTCAAGAATTCACTTTAACTCTCGGTTAGAGATTTCAGCCTGGCCATTAGTTTGTGGGTGGTATGCGGTGGAAAGACGATGATTTACACCATACTTAGACATGACTCTTGCGAATTGATCATTGCAAAAATGAGTCCCGCGATCTCTAATAATGGCACGAGGCACACCGAATCTAGCGAACAACGATTTCAAAAAGTTACAAACCACCCTTGCGTCATTAGTGGGTAAAGCTTTGGCTTCAACCCATTTAGAAACGTAGTCAACGACTACAAGGATGTATTTGTTTCCTTTAGATGAAGGGAATGGCCCCATAAAGTCGATACCCCAAACATCAAAGATTTCACATTCTTGTATGAAATTTTGAGGCATCTCATCTTTATGTGTGATCTTGCCTTGTTTTTGGCAAGCATCACAATGTTTAACCATCTCGTGAGCATCACGGTAAATGGTGGGCCAATAAAATCCCGAGTCAAACACTTTTTTGGTGGTGTAGTTGGGACAAAAGTGACCACTGGTGGGTCCTTTGTGGCAAGCTTCGAGAATGTCGAAAGCTGCCGGTCCATCAACACATCGGCGAATAATCAAATCAGCGCATTGTTTGAAGAGGTAGGGGTCATCCCAAAAGTAAGTCTTAATGTCTTTGAAGAACTTTTTCTTTTGCTGGGATGTTAACCCGTCAATGAGAATTCCACCCGCCAAGTAGATTACAATGTCCGCAAACCACGGGGTCTCATCTTGATTCGAATTGATAGACATTAATGTCTCCAGGGGAAAGGAGTCATTGATCTCTTTGTTCGGATGATCCCATTGATAAGGATCCTCAAGTCTACTGAGATGATCCGCGGCTAGGTTTTCAGCTCCCTTCTTATCACGAATTTCGATTTTAAATTCTTGAAGTAGCAAAACCTAGCGAAGAAGTCTTGGTTTGGAATCTTGTTTAGTTAACAAGTACTTCAACGTGGAATGATCGGTATAAACGATTGTGGTAGAAAGGACAAGATAGGGGCGAAACTTTTCAAAGGCATAGAAAACAGCTAAAAGTTCTTTTTCGGTTGTCGTATAATGCAATTGAGCCCCCGTCATTGTCTTCCTAGAATAGTGGATTGGTTGGAAGTGTTTGTTCACTCTTTGGCCCAAAACCGCTCCAATAGCAAAGTCGCTAGCATCGCACATCAACTCGAAAGGCAGCTCCCAATTAGGGGTAACCAAGACCGGTGCCTTAGTTAGCTTATCCTTAAGAAGGTTGAAGGCTTCAATACACTCGTTGGAAAAGATAAAAGGAGTATCTTTTTCCAAGAGGTGGGTCATCGGGCGAGCGATTTTAGAAAAATCTTTGATAAAGCGACGGTAGAAGCCCACATGACCGAGGAAACTTCTCACACCCTTCACGGTTGAAGGTGGAGGAAATTTAGCAATAACATCGACTTTAGCACGGTCCACTTCAAGACCGGCTTTGGAGATCTTGTGTCCTAGCACGATGCCCTCTTTTCCCATGAAATGGCATTTTTCCCAATTAAGAACATGGCGAGTGTCTTCACACCGCTTAAGCATATGTTCTAAATTGGCAAGGCAAGCAGAGAAAGAATCGCCATAAAATGAGAAATCATCCATGAAGACTTCCATAGTTTCTTCAACCATGTCATGGAAGATAGCCATCATACACCTTTGGAACGTCCCAGGAGCATTGCATAAACCGAAAGGCATGCGTTTGTAAGCAAATGTTCCGTAGGGACAAGTGAATCTGGTCTTTTCTTGGTCTTTGGGATCGATGAGAATTTGAAAATACCCGGAGAAACCTTCTAAGAAGCAGTAATAGTCATTACCTGCTAGAAGCTCGAGCATTTGATCCATGAAAGGAAGAGGAAAGTGATCTTTTCTCATGGAATCATTGAGTTTGCGATAGTCGATACAAACTCTCCACCCAGTAACGAGAATCAACTCGTTGTGTTCATTGGGAACAACGGTTATTCCGCCCTTCTTGGGCACACAATGGACGGGACTTACCCATTGCGAATCTGAAATAGGGTAAATGAAGCTGGAATCAAGAAGTTTGATAACCTCTTGTTTGATGACGTCATGAATGCGAGGATTAACCCTTCTTTGGCTCTGGATTGCGGGTTTAAAGTCATCTTCCATGAGAATCTTATGAGTACAAAAGTTTGGATCAATTCCGCGGATATCGGAAATTTTCCAAGCAATTGCCTTCTTATGATCTTTAAGCACGGCGATGAGGCGAGATTTCTCTTCTTCTTTCAATTCCCTAGCAATGATGACGGGCGACTTCTTCTTATCTTCAAGGAACACGTACTCGAGATGGGACGGCAACTCCTTAAGATCTAAATCCGGAGGATTTTCGATGGGAGGCGTATTCAAATTCGGTTCATCGATGGCAATAGCCTTGGGAGATGGTGGAGAAATATGGTCCTCTTTGAGAAGTTTCTCAATGAGACGAATGTCTTCATCCCAATTGGTGAGAGAATCGTCATTTTCTAAGTTCACATCTCCCATGGTTGCTTCAAAATCTTTCCAAAGGAAATCACTTTCTCCAAATAGAGTTAGTGATGAATCAATAGAGGAAACGGTCTCAACATTGGGAGGAGAGGTAGGAATACTTTTACAAGCATCTTTGAAGTGCTATTCACAAGCCTCATCAAGAACGTCGATACAATTAACACTCTCGTATGAATAAGGCTGTTTAGAAAGCTTTCCCATGTTGAAGACGATTTTATCGTCACCAACTCTCATGATAAGCTCACCCGCTTCAACATCGATGAGAGTGCGACCGGTCCTCAAGAATGGACGTCCCATGATCAATGGAACACGAGGATCCATGCCGTAGTCAACGACAACGAAATCGGCGGGAAAAGTGAATTTGTCGACTTCTACAAAAACGTCTTCGGCTATCCCCACTGGATAAACAACCGTACGGTTAGCTAATTCCAAAGTCATTTTGGTGTGGACTAGCTCAGGGAGAGATAATTGCTTCCAAACACTTAAAGGCATTAAGTTAATATTGGCACCTAGATCGGCTAGGGCCATGCAATTCTCTACTCCCGGGAAGTTGCAAGGGATTAAGAAGCGACCCGGATCACCAAGTTTGGTTGGCAATTTCCTTAAGAGAACCGCGGAGCAATTCTCGTTAAGTTGGGTATTAGCAATATCAAGAAGCTTCTCCTTGTCGCTAAGAAGATCTTTGAACATTTTCGCATATTTAGGCATGTGAGCGAGAGCCTCAGCGAAGGAGATGTTGAAATTCAATTGTTTAAACATTTTGAGAAAGTTCGAAACTTGAATATCGTCCTTGCTTTTGAGCTTCTCTTTCCTCAACCTTGAGGGATAAGGTATATCGGAAGAAGAGGAAGGCTTTAGAATAGTAGGATCACTCACATCCTTGGGTAGAGGAGGGGTAGAAGTAAGAGGTGGAGGAATAGGGGAAGTAGCAAGATGAGGAATATGAGTAGGGGACTCGTTTTCCTTAGTCACAATCATCGGTGGAGGTATAGGAAGCTCGGGTTCCTTCGTACCTTTGCCACTACGAGTGGTGATTGCTTTCATCTGCCCTCTTGGATTCGAAACGGTGTTACTCGGAAGAGTACCCGAAGAAGAGGATTGATTACCTTGGAAGAAACCAGCCATCATGTTCCTTAAGTCATTCGTTTGACTTGCCAAAGTGTTTCGCATATCAGCTCGAAGATCGTTCCCTTGTTTCACCATGTCTGCTTTCAAGTTGAGCATTTCTCGTTGGAGATTTTCCACGATCACATCAATTGTCCTCATGTAGGTTTCAACATCTTGGTGTAATGCGGTGGGTTGGTTGGGAGGAGGAGCATGGTAGGCGGGTGGTTGATAAGCAGGTTGTTGGTAAACTTGGTTGTTTCTTTGAGGTGGATATGGTTGTCTTTGAGGTGGTTGGTATGCTGCTCGAGGTTGTTGTTGAGGAGGGCGATTGAGGTTTTGTTGTTGGTTTGGTTTGTGAGGAGGAAAACCGAGCGGGGAAAGAAAGTTGTTTGAGCGGTAGCTAAGCAAGTTGCGGTCTCCTTGAGGACGAGCTTTATAAGCGGCCGGAGGATAGGTACCGTATGCTGCATTAACATTCTCAGAAGGATAGTCTTGGGTGGTGGTACAAGTGGTGTAAGAGTGAGGACCCCCACATATTTCACATGGTTGGCTAACAGCATTGACTTGAGCGTTTTTAGCGTTGATGCTGTTGGTGTTGCTAGCGGTTTGGGTAGCAAGCGATTCAAGAAGCGACGTTATTTTGTCAAGTCTCTTGTCGTTGTCACTAGTACTAGCACTAGCGGCATTGGTCCGAACACTCTTGGTTTGCACTCTAGACTTATTCTCAATAATATCCCAAGCGGCATTAGAGCTCTTAACCAAAATATTACCCCCCGAGGAACTGTTTTGTGAATCTTGGTTATTCATGCTTAAACCATTATAAAAAGTATTAATTTGGTGCACTTTGGTAAAACCATGTTGTGGGCACTTTCTTAAAAGGTCTTTAAAACGGTCCCAAGATTCACTAAAAGACTCATCGTACTTTTGTTCAAAATTAATAATTTCATTCCGCAAAGCGGTAGTACGAGAGGGTGGGAAAAAGTAGTTTATGAATTTGGTCTCCAAATCCGTCCACGTCAGAATACATTGTGGCGGTTCCTTTGCAAGCCAATGCCGGGCTTGTCCCTCGAAAGAAAAGGGAAAAAGTTGTAAACGGATTACCTCTTGTGGAACACCATTGAATTTGACCGTATTTGTGAGTTGCAGGAACCTTTTGATGTGGTCATGAGGATCATCAATGGTACGCCCCAAGAATGGTTGAGCAGAGACCATCTGAATAAAGCCAGATTTAAGCTCAAAGTTGTTGGCTGCAATCACGGGTATGACAATTGGATCATTGTTGCCCTCCACATGTGCTTGCAAAAGTTCAATCATCGGGCGATTTTCCGGTAGAGATTCATTGTTGTTGTTATTGTTTTGAGGTGGGTTATTGTTATTGTTATGTACACCGGCCATGTCTAAGTCTTCGAGAGGCTCGGGCTCTCGATAAGACGTTGAACGTGTACGCATGCACCTGCAAAAGAACTAACAAAGCAAAAACAAAGCAGAAATATTTTTGGTTTTTTTTTATGTTTTTTAATTTTTAGGATTTTTTTGAAAATTTTTATGAAAAAGTAACGTTCACGGTGAACGGATCCCAAAATCCAAGTTCTCACAAAAAACTGTTAATCTTTACGAGAAGACCCGGCAGCAGCGCCATTTGGTACAAGAGATTTTGCATAGGTTCTATTTAAGTCTCAGAATCTTCTCGAATTGATCACAGCTCAAAGTGGAATAGTTGTTCTTGGTGACAAATAGGGGGTTTGGTTTTCTATTCTACTAAAAAGGTAAATACGCGAAGTAAATAAAAGTAAACTAGAAGCAATTAATTAATAAAAATAAAACTTGAATTAAAATTAAAATAAAATAGTAACTGTAAATACCCTGAAAAATGCTTGATTCGGAATGTACCCTTTATTCGGAATATATCAGACAAAAATCCTTCATGCGGAATATCTTACTCATGCGGAATAAACTACTGATGCGGAATATAAGCTCATGCGGAATAATTGGTTCATGCGGAATAAAAACGTTGATACAGAATATAGGTGTTGATGCGGAATAAATGGTGATGCGGAATAAAAGGGGTTGATCTGGAAAAAAATGGAAATAAGCTTGATTCGGAATAAAAAATTCTATCCGGAATAAAAGTTGATCCAGAATAATTAATTATTGCGGATGAAAGGGTTTGATCCGGAATATAAAATATTCCGGATAAGCAAGCTTGATTCGGAATAACTAACTGATCCGGAATAATGGTTATTCCGGATGGACGAAACTGATCCGGAATATAAAATATTCCGGATGAACAATGTTGATACTGAATAAAATTGCTGATCCGGAATCTGGGGAATATGAAGAACTCAGAAAAAACAGGGAATACGATTTTAATCAAAATAAGCCAAATTTAACCAAGAGATTTAAACCAAACTAAGCACTAATCATTTATCAACCATAAACATCAAATCCCAACAATAAAAACACAAAACCCAATAACTTTTGAAGATCAAATCAACCAAATAAGAACTTTAAACTTTAAATAAAAAAGATGAAGATGAACAAGATTAATGGAAGGTTTATATTGATTGATTAAGGTATAGTAAACAAAAGCAAAGATTAAAAACATACAAAATCAAAGATTCAACAAGAAAAATCACCAACACCTTAATGGTGTTGGCTTCCTACGAAAGAAAAGAAAGAAACTGGGAAATGAAAACTAGCTCAAAAAGTGGGAAGGTGAATTCCTTATATAGGCCTAGTGGTTGGTTGGTGAGTGGGCTTTCTTCTCTCTTTTCGTCTTTTCGTCTTTTCAGTAAAGTTGACGTTTTTGATTTTGATTCGAGATTTGTCGACGATTAAATTCAACTCGTCTTTTAATTTCTTCGTTTAATAGACTTGAGTTCCTTCGACATATGTAAATCTTCCATCTTTGGTCCTTTTCTTTGATAAATCTTCAAATAGGCCCATTGACTTCAAATCTTTTGCATCTCTTGGACAATAGACTTTGTCTTGAGTCTTTTTCTTCGATAAAACCCGTGCAATCCCATGTTTTCTCCAATATCCATCCGGTTGGCTCTGAAAACACAATAAACAAAAAAACCACGCATAATTCCAAACAAATGATATTAAATACGCGTTTTGGTCTCGTTTTAGCCAGAAATAAGTGGTAAAAGGATGGGTGTTTTCACACCTATCATGGCCCATGCGTTCTTAAGTCAGAATGGCATTTTTGTATAGCAATACACGCCCTGGCTTGTATGGAATGCTGTTTTTTCTTCATCTTGTTCTGCCATTTGTATCTGGTGGTATCCTTTGTATGCATCCAGGAAACACTTAAAAGGATATCCACACAACGATTCTACTTTCCAATCTATCTCCTAGAGTGGATAGCAATCTTGTGGGTAAGCCTTATTAAGGTCTATGAAGTCAACACACATGCGCCAGCTGCCATCATGTTTTTTTAACCATTACTGGGTTAGCGAGCCAATCGGTAGTAAACTTCTCTCATGATTTATATGTCTACCAATTTCTTTACTTCCTCAAGTATCACCTTGTTGCGTTCTGGGGCCTGTCCTCTTTTCTTTTGCCTAACTGGGGGGTATACTTCGCGGATTTGAAGGTTGTGTTCAACTATTGACCTTGGTACCTCCGTCATGTCTTTAGGTTCCTATGCGAATACGCCTAGGTTATCCTTTAAGAGGCGACACATGTCTGCCTTTCCTTTGTTAGATAATGTTCCCCCGATTGTTATCTCTTGATCTGGATATTGTGGATGGACTGCCACTTTTAAATTCAGCAGCGAGTTTACCTTGGGTTCCATTGTAACCCGAGGGGGTTCCGTGATCGTGTTGCACTCCGGGAGTGATGTCGCTATTTTGAAGATCATCACGATTCCTCCCTCCACTGGGGACTTTATCATTCCATGAGTCGTAGAAGGTACTACTCGCATTGCTAGTATGGCAGGTCGCCCAATAATTCCGTTATACTGCGATGGCGACCGTATGATTAAAAATTTCATGGAAACTTTTGTTGAATGTTCATCGTTTCCCACTTTTACTACTAGCTTCAGTTGGTCTATAAGCCACACCGCTTCCCCACTGAATTCAATGAGCGGGGAGGTTACACGCACCATTTGGCTCTTTACTTCTGCGCTAAGTTTCAGGAAACAGTGCTCATACATTATTTCCACTGATGAGCCTCCATCAACATACATACGATGTATGTTGTGTTCGCTAATGTTTATTTCTATAACTAACAGGCCTTCTGCCACATTCCTCGCGCTAGGGGGGGGGGGAGATGTCTCTTCCTTTCGAGAATTTTTGGCTCATCTATTTCTTTGTCCTTCGCTGCCATGCCTCTATCATGTAAATATGTACGTTAGCGGTTTTTGGTTTCTCGCCCTCTACGGTTTTTTTGACAAGGTATTTTAGCTTCCCTTCTTTTACCATATTCTCAATATATTTCTGCAACTGAATACATTCGTTCATAGCGTGCTCCTTCCCACCATGATATTCGCAAATCTGTTGCTAATGCGCCTTTCTACCGGGGTAGTCATTGGCAATGGTCTTGGGATGTTTTCACCTTCTAATATAAGGATTTCTCTCAGAGTTAACTTAAGGGGAGTAAACCTGAAATTACTGGCCCGCCCCTCTCTCTTATTTCCTTGGTAGTTAAGACCTCCAGGCCTGCTTTTCCTGATAAATCCTTTATTAGGCGCTTCGCGAGATCAGTAACCATGGGCGTTTTGTGTGACTTCCAAGACATCGGATTCCCCCTGTATAAAGGATCTTACCCGCCGTAGTACTCCATACAAGGTTTCTGGTGTTCTTTCATTCAGCTTTTTTATTAGATCAGTGTTGTGTATACCTGTCATGAAGCAAGATACTTTCAAGATCTCTGGGCATTCTTTTATTTGAAGACACTCGCCCTTGAAACGTTCTTGGAAATCCTCCAGGTACTCACCCTGGTTCTGCTTGATTCTGGAAAGTGATACAACACTCCTATCATGTCTTTTCTGTTGCACATAGTTTCTTTTGAATGCTTTCCACAACACT
The DNA here is from genome assembly GCA_025667525.1 of Glebionis coronaria. Taxonomy (NCBI): domain Eukaryota; kingdom Viridiplantae; phylum Streptophyta; class Magnoliopsida; order Asterales; family Asteraceae; genus Glebionis; species Glebionis coronaria. The sequence continues at coordinate 127,623,357 of CM046879.1, read as the reverse complement.
TCATACCCATTAATTATTCGTGGCGGAAGTCTGTCAAACCAGATTCGCGCGTTTCCAACGAGCGTAGAGTTGAACATTGATGAGACTGCTTTTATACATAGTCTCATGGTCTAAAACTAGCTTAAAATGGTTAAAATATCATAAAAAGTGCAATATATATATGCTTGTGTTTCCTCAGTGTGTAGTTTAGGTACGCATATCGAGAAAATGACAAAAGATCACAAGAATCAATAAAAAACGAACACGGGAAAAGAAGCCGCATAATGAACCGTGCCCTAGAGTTGATTTTCCAAGAAAAGACCTTGAAGAATTGAAGATTATACAAGAAGGGTCCTTCATTATTGAAACATTGACACTTTATACCCTTTTTTATTCATAATTACAAGTTTGGTCCCTAAAGTTTGTCAAATTTACAAAAAGGACCCTTAACTTTGAAGAATTGGCAAGATTGGTCCCTCAAAATTGAAGACTTGTCACTTTTAGTCCATCATGAAGACAAGAATACAAGTGAAGTCCTTGAAGAATGAAGACATGCCAAAAAAAGCCCTTAAAATATCATAAAATTACAAAACAAGTGCTTTGATAAACTTTTGGAAAGTTTTTGTGGCCAATGTATGAAGTTGAAAACTTCATTTACAAAGGAAATACGTTTTAGGGCTTTTAAACATGAAGTGAAACAAGGAAAGAAGACAAGGGACTAAACTTGCGAGACAACCAAAGATACCTAGACCACTCCCATGTTGACACGTGCCCTACTCACTCCCAACATCCAATCGAAAGACACCATCCTGCCACATCACCCATCCACTCACCGCTTAATAACTAATTATATTAATTAGTTATTAACTCGCGCCATAACATAAATTTAAAACCCAAATCAGATCAAACCTCAACTATTCATCTCAAGAACACAATTGGGTTTTTCTTAACCATGTGAAATTAAACCTTAATATTGTCCAGAATTATGATTAAAGGTTTAACAAACATAACCCAACTCATAAACTACTTGCCACCTCACTCCCTTTGTCACATGAGACATGCCCTGCTACACACTTTTGGGTACAAGACAAAGCATGCATAGAATCAACGTCCCACACTCAAGCTTACATCCTAAGCTTACATTTGACGTCCAAGATCACAAAACAACAAGAATGGTCACATGTTTCTTTAACAAACGTCCAAGTCAGTCAAAGGATATTCAAATTTCAAGGGCATTCATGGAACTTCACATATTAGGGTTTCAGTATTTTTTTGGACTTGTAAGGCTCTATATAAAGCCATTAGCTCATAACATTTAGTTTTGTTCTTGGCTTTCTTTGGTCACAAATTTGTAAGTCTTGTTTTCAAGTGAATGAAAAAAGTGTGATTTTGTTGACGAATTCCAAGCACCACATTTACTTTACTTGTTATTGTTCACATGTTTTGAGTTTGATTTTGAGGTTTCAAAGTTTTCTCAAAAATCTGATTTTTCCATGTACTTGTTCAAACACTTGGAGTTTTTGGGTCATAAGCTGATGATATCACCCTGATAAGATATTTGTCAAGGTGAGGTGAGACTTGTGGCTTGGGAATATTCAAGGGGTGGGGTACAAGATTGGAAGAATTTCGTTTATTTTCATTTTTTATATCTGTTGTTCTTAACTCTATTGAATCTTAGCAGGGGTGTTTGTTGGAAGCTTGTGGTTGTTAAGCTACCACATAAGCTATAAATTCGGGAGTGTGGATGTACATTCCTTAGGTTTGTCATTTTTATCCAAAATCTATCATAATTTTAGTGAAAAGTGATTTGTGGTGTCTGCTGATATTTGGTGCTATTTGATGCATGTAATCTTGTTCTTACTTCATAAGAATGTTGTTATGATGCTTGTTTGAGTTTGGTTAAACCTAAAAAACATTTTTCCTTTGTTAAATTTGGATTTCAGATTTTAAACCAGTGTTTGGGATTGCATGATAAGTGGTTTTAGTCATAAGTTAAGTAGTTAAGTAGGGGTCTTTTGAGTTTGTATCTGATATTAAAGTGGTTGAGTGTTGATATTTTCCTGTGTTGTTCTTTGAAATATCAAATATGAATATCTTGCATAACTAGCTTGTTTTAGGTCTTTGTATGCTGAAAAATTGTGAACACCTAAATTGTATGCATAACTAGGGCTAACAAGTTCTAAAACAAAGTTTGTGCAACCTGTTAAGTAGATTTGAGGGTTTGAAATTGGATTTTTGGTCAAGTAGTTCAGCAATAGGTCACTTGTGTTCATCTTTGTTCATCAGTAACTCACTTAGGTTTATAACTAGATCTAATCATTGAACCATTGCTTGAAACTAGTTTACGTGTGCTTCATTAAGTCTGTTATAACTTGTGTATGAATTTGGTGGACTTTGGTTGGCTTATTTTTGCTCAAACAACTTTTTAATCATCAGATCTACTAATATTCATGTCTGTGTCATGTCTGTGCACTGTTTGATTAAACTGTATCAATTGGCTAGGTGATTTTGTGTTTTCTTGCTTGTTCTTGACTCCCTACAACTCACTGGTTGTAGGGGCGCCCTTTTTGTCCAAAGAAACCAAGTGAAACTCTCTAAAAAAGCAAGTCAAAAAAGTCAAGCAGTGGGAACCCTTTCCCACTAAAATTTCCCACTGATAGTTATAATTTTCAGTCAGCTTGTTAATAAGATATTATGGCTTATTCTATTGTGCAACAACTTTTTTTTGTGATAGAACTTATTATTTTCATCTTATAAGTCATTGTTGAGGTTTACAGCTTTTGGTTTTAGCTTTTGACTAGAAAACGACTACTTTGTCTTTTTCCAAAACAGCTTATTGCTTTTTACAGCTTATTGATTGTGCTTATTTGAAATCTTTTTGTTGATTAAGCTTATTTAAGTGATTTAAAACCTTTTGCAACTTGAATCAGCTCTTGAAGTGGTCTAGAACTAAAAAACGACTATTTTATCGTTTTCTGTAGAGAGCTTTGGCTTATTTCAGGCTTATTTCTTGATCTCTTTCAAAATTTCTTTTTACAAATAGCTTTATAATCTCATAAGAATGATTTGTGTCAATTTTCAGCTTATGGCAATAGCTTATGGCATAATGGGCCAAAAAGCCCATTAAGAATAAGTTGAATTCTATTAAGCTGTGATAAGCACTGATCAGCTTTTGGGCCTTTAGTGTTTTGTGTTTAAAACTGAATGTTAAGCTTATCTGAATATTTTGGGCTTATTTGGTTGACATTTTTCTTATTGGGCCTTAAAAAGCCCATTTAGTAATTTGTTTACTATTTTGGCCCATTTGGAGGCCCATTAGGGGCATTTTGGTCATTTTACTTTCATTTCTGGTTTTATTAAGTTAAAATAAAATAGTTTGCAAGTTTTTAGAATTTTTTATAAATTTTGAATTTTTAATATTTAATTTTAATTTTTAATCACTTTAAATAGTTTTAATTAGTTTTAAATTTTTCAAAAATACTTTTTAGTTTAATTAAGTTATTTTAGAGGTTTACAAATTGAAAAATCTTATTTTGGGCTTTTTTATTAATTAAATTGATTTTTAGGGCTTTAATTAGCATTAAAAAAATTATTATTTAATTAAATAAAAGGTTTGAGTAAGTTTTGATTTTTGGTAAACTCTATTTGCTTTTTTAATGATTTATTGTGATTTTCTAGGAATTTTTAGGGTATATTTTAAATTTTTACGTTTACGTCATTCGTCGTAGTTTAATTTTATTCGTAACTATCATCATTTTCTCTATTCTTTCTTCTCAATAATATTAATCTCAAACTTAATCAAGTCTTAACACACACACCAAGCCTCCTTGAGAACGAACTCACAACAAGGGTCAATTGTAACACCCCACTTGGATAAGTGGCCGTTACGTGTATTTATGGCGTGTCATCAAAGCATAAGGTAAATGTCCTAAAACATGAACTGACCATAAAGGAAATACCGGAATCAAACATCGGCAATCCAAACATAAGCCCAAAACATGAAAAGTAAAAATACTAGAGGAAAGGACTAAACAATGTCCAAATAAGCAGAATAATGTAAGTACATAAAGTAAGAAGTCTGGATAGCTTCCATCCAAATGCACATGCTCTCAGAATCCTAAGAGCGTCCTGGCGTACCTGCCGTTAGAACATGAAAGGGAACTACGGCTGAGCATAACGCTCAATGAACGGATATAAAGCATGATAAGGAATTACTGAAATGAAACAGATGATGAAATAATGGAGCTGTAAGTCTGATAAGTAAAGTTGCAGCGGAAATCTGTGTATAATCTGTAAAGTCTGATTTATAAATAATAAAGCTGAACTGTTATATGTTAAATCTGAAAACATGCATTTACTGTATTTTAATTTGCCGGAGCTTATATAGGTCATGTGCCGTAACAACGGTGCATGAATAACTGGAGGGGTGACCTCATCATGCTGTAGAGGGGTGACCTCTAAATATTGTACTGGGTGGAGGGATCAGCTCCAATGTGAAGGATGTAGAGCACACACCACATTCACCCTGATAACTTGTAAACTGATAAGCCTAGGATGCATCCATACGCCCCACTAAACATACTGATAAAATGGCCAAACTGAACATGAGTGGGACGATGCAGGATATCACTCTCCTGCATGTGAGTCACGACACCAGTGTCTCTAGTGCCATGGTTACGGTACCTCCGTAACTAGTACATAAACTGGTCATGCTTGTATATAATGCTCAGGCGGCAATTTATTTAATTATTAATCATGATTACTGATAAGCTTAAACACATACCAGAGAAAACATTTGGCTGCAGACGGGGAATCCTAATCATGCATAGGAAAGAAAGTTCTTACTGAAAGTACGAAAAATCCGTACCTCGTGTCCAGTAATGAAGTAAGAATGAAAGTTGAAAGATCTACTCCGACTTCCCGGATACTACATAAACAAGGGACGTGAATGAGTTGTCTAATTACTGTATACTTAACTGGTTTCCATAAACAGTAAGTTTTCAAATATAAAATTTTCCATATTTAGTAAGTTTTTTAAAATTAGAAAATCTCCAAAAATATTTATAAGCTTGATTAATAAGTTCAAAATATAAGCTAGAACTTAAATAATCATAATTTATAAGTCATGGTGTCATAGTAGTAAAATTATTAAAATAAATACTTTAGGCTAAATTCATAATTATTTATATTAAATAATTATAACTATGTTCCATGATTAATTAATTATAACATGTATTTTAATTAATTAATTTAACCAAACTTTAATTTAGCAAAACATTAACCTTGTGTACCCGAGCCTTTACACCCAGGACACCAAAACCAAACACCACAGACACTCGTTTTTTTTTAAATCTTAATTTCTTATTCAAAAGGGTTCCATATCATATTATTGTTCATGTATTAAATATCGTACTATATTGTTAATACATGACTTCATGTTATCATCTTGACGTAACCAAACCAATAAGCCATTAGTTAAAATGGAAATTTTCTATATTGATTTAATGACATGCTAGCTGATCATCTAAATGATTTATGTACGATCTGATGTAGACGATAATGAAGGTGTAAATGTGCATGGGATTAAGCGTTTACCTCTTGGCCAACGAAACATAACCCAAAGTCGAACAAACATAGATTTAATGAGACGAGATTGAACTCAAAAGAGAGTACACAAACAGTTACAATTATTGATCACAAATCAAGACCAACGCATGAATCGAAACAAAATCTCGTGACCATCAATTCGAATTCGGACCAGCGGCAACTAGGCACAATGCCAACGTGAATCCAAACTTAGATTTTTCTTAGTTGATCCCAAAACTTATCAATTTTGAAAATATTTTTGTGGGAGAGTTTAAGTACAAGAAGATATTCACTGTCATGGCGTAATAAGCGGAATCATATCAAAGTAAACCTGACTAAGTTTTACGTATAAAAGGCATGCATATCGTTTACTTAGTTGTCAAATATTGATGTCATTTAGAATTGTGTTATATCAAGCCATAATTTATTGCGATTTAATCTCAACATGAAGTCTTTGATTTATCTTTAGGAAACGTTCAACCAAAATTAGTAAAATTGACCAGCCTAAGCTAAAATTTTGACAACTTATGTGAAGCACATACATATCTACTATAAATCACTTTTTACAAAGCAACTGTAATACATACACATTAGTTTTTTTTATCATTGAAATATTTATTGATTATACTACTGATATGGCTATATGTTACTATTTGAGGTATTATAATTCTGTCTAAATTATAGTCTAAAGTTTTAATATCAAATGCTTAAACTTTAGATTATATTCAAATAATAAAATAAAATACAAACAAATAAATTTTTGGGTTTTACATCATTAGTGTACGGTTTTCCTAAATCGTCGTACTTACCCTATTTACTCTCTTTTTCCTAAAAGAGTGTATTTACTACAACTATCATTTTGGACACACATTCCCGCTAATACTATAAAAGAGCGTAAACAAACCATTTAAACCCAAAACGGGCTTAAACGAATGTGTGTCCAAAATGATAGTTGTAGTAAATACATTCTTTTAGGAAAAAGAGCGTAAATAGGGTAAGTACGACGATTTAGGAAAACCGTGCACTAATGACCCTTGTTGTGAGTTTGTTCTCAAGGAGGCTTGGTGTGTGTGTTAAGACTTGATTAAGTTTGAGATTAATATTATTGAGAAGAAAGAAAAGGGAAAATGGTGATGGTTACGAATAAAATTAAACTACGACGAATGACGTACACGTTAAACCGTAAAACGTGACGAAATTTAAAATTTACCCTAAAAATTCCTAGAAAATCACAATAAATCCCTAAAAATGCAAATAGAGTTTACCAAAAATCAAAACATACACAAACCTTTTATTTAATTAAATAATCATTTTTTAATGCTAATTAAAACCCTAAAAATCAATTTAATTAATAAAAAAAGACAAAAATAAGATTTTTCAATTTGTAAACCTCTTAAATAACTTAATTAAACTAAAAAGTATTTTTGAAAATTTTAAAACTAATTAAAACTATTTAAAGTGATTAAAAACTAAAATTAAATATTAAAATAATATTAAAAATTCAAAATTTATAAAATTCTAAAAACTTGTAAACTACTTTATTTTAACTTAATAAAACTATAAATGAAAGTAAAATGACCAAAATGGCCCTAATGTGCCTCCAAATGGGCCAAAATAGTAAACAGATTACTAAATGGGCTTTTTAAGGCCCAATAAGAATAATGTCAACCAAATAAGCCCAAAATTTGTAGATAAGCTTAAAATTCAGTTTTAAACACAAAACACTAAAGGCCCAAAAGCTGAATTAGTTCTTATCACAACTTAATAGAATTCAGCTTATTCTTAATGTGCTTTTTGGCCCATTAAGCCATAAGCTAATGCCATAAGCTGAATATTGACACACATCCTTCTTGTGAGATTATAAAGCTGTTTGTAAAAAGAAATTTTGAAAAAGCTCAAGAAATAAGCCTGAAATAAGCCAAAGCTCTCTACCGAAAACGACAAAATAGTCATTTTTGAGTTCTAGACCACTTCAAGAGCTGATTCAAGTTGCAAAAGGTTTTAAATCACTTAAATAAGCTTAATCAACAAAAAGATTTCAAATAAGCACACTCAATAAGTTGGAAAAATCAATAAGCTGTTTTGGAAAAAGATAAAGTAGTCATTTTCTAGTCAAAAGCTAAAACCAAAAGCTGTAAACCTCAAAACTGACTTATAAGATGAAAATAATAAGTTATATCACAAAAAAGCAAGTTGTTGCACAATAGAATAAGCCATAATAGCTTATTAATAAGCTGACACATTAGATAGAACAGTTCCCTATCAATGGAAGTCTTAGAAATTAACTTTATGTGACGACATTTACGAATTCCTATTAGTTATCATAGTCACACACGCATAGACTAGACTAGGAAACATTGAATAGTTTAGGTGTGGTGTGTGACTATATATACCCCTCCAAGGCTTCCAAGGAGCCTCCTACTTTTCTTTCTTTCTATTTTACACATACAACCCTCTATCTCTCTCTCCATCATGGCTGCCACCACTTTACACCACCCACCTAGACCACCGGATCATACTAAATAGAAAACCCACAGGAAGCCTTCAATGAATAAGGTAAGTAAATGCTACTTAAGAAGCACAAGCACCCTTTTTTATTCACAAAGGATGAGATGGTGCAGGAGCGGGTCGGTGATGACACTGAGGAAGCCTAGTCAATCAATAGGGAAAAAAATGCCTTCACTTGTTTAACTGCAAAGAATCATTTTATCTTTCGACAGGGAACTACTTACCTTTGGTGATTTATATTTTTTTATATAAGGTAGTAATCCCATAGAGGCAAGGGCAAATCGAGTTAGCATCCTGCCATTCATGCCATGCCTTGTCAGCTAGGCTAGTTAGCTAATTCCTTCAAAGAAAATAGATTCGGTGATGATGCGCGTAATCGATCTCTTATTAGGTTATTAAAAAGTCATTTCTAGAGGAATGGGTCATGGAAGACTAAGAGAAGAGAACCTGAAATGTGAAAAATTTAACTATCAGTGGGAACTTTCAGTGGGAAAGAGTTCCCACTTCTTGACTTTTTTGACTTGCTTTTTTTAGAGAGTTTCACTTGGTTTCTTTACACAAAAAGGGCACCCCTACAACCAGTGAGTTGTAGGGAGTCAAGAACAAGCAACAAAACACAAAATCACCCAGCCAATTGATACAATTTAATCAAACAGTGCACAGACATGACACAGACATGAATATAAGCAGATCTAATGATTAAAAAGCTGTTTGAGCAAAAATAAGCCAACCAAAGTCCACCAAATGCATACACAAGTTATAACAGACTTAATGAAGCACAAATAAACTAGTTTCAAGAAATGGTTCAATGATTAGATCTAGCAATAAGCCTAAGTGAGTTACTGATGAACAAAGATGAACACAAGTGACCTATTGCTGAACTACTTGACCATAAATCGAATTTCAAACCCTCAAATCTACTTAACAGGTTGCACAAACTTTGTTTTAGCACTTGTTAGCCCTAGTTATGCATACAATCTAGGTGTTCACAATTTTTCAGCCTACAAAGACCTAAAACAAGCTAGTTATGCAAGATATTCAGACTTGATGTTTCAAAGAACAAGACAGACAAATATCAACACTCAACCACTTTAATATCAGATACAAACTCAAAACACCCCTTCTCAACTACTTAACTGATGACTAAAACCACTTATCATGCAATCCCAAACACTGGTATAAAATCTGAAATCCAAATTTAACAAAGGAAAAATGTTTTCCAGGTTTAACCAAACTCAAACAAGCATCATAACAATATTCTTACGAAGTAAAAACAAGATTACATGCATCAAATAACACCAAATATCAGCAGACACCAACAATCACTTTTCACAAAAATATTGATAGATTTTGGATAGAAATGACAAACCTAAGGAATGTACATCCACACTCCCGAATTTATAGCTTATGTGGTAGCTTAACAACCACAAGCTTCCAATAAACACCCCTGCTAAGATTCAACAGAGTTAAGAACAACAAATATAAAAAAATGAAAATAAACTGAATTCTTCCAATCTTGTACCCCACCCCTTGAATATTCCCAAGCCACAAGTCTCACCTCACCTTGATAAATATCTTATTAGGGTGATATGATCAGCTTATGGCTCAAAAACTCCGAGTGTTTGAACAAGTAAATGGAAAAATCAGATTTTTGAGAAAACATTGAAACACTTGCATGAACTTCAAACCAAACTTTGAAACATCAAAATCAAACTCAAAGCATGTGAACAATAAGAAGTAAAGTAAATGTGGTATTTACTACAATTAGCTTTTTCCTAAAAGAGTGTATTTACTACAACTATCATTTGAAAAGTTTTAAATGCCTATGACTTACTACACAATCAACCCTTTCGTCTTTAACGAAGATGGTGTACGAGCCTTTGAAATCCTTAAGACAAAACTTACTAAAGCTCCCATTCTTGTTGCTGCTAATTGGAACCTCCCCTTTGAGCTTATGTGTGATGCAAGTGATTACTCTATTGGGGCCGTTTTGGGGCAACGTCATGAAAAGCATTCTTTCCTATTCACTATGCTAACAAGACGATGGCCGAGGCTCAGCTTAAGTACACCAAAACGGAAAAGGAATTCCTTGCCGTGGTGTATGCATTTGAGAAATTCTGACCTTATCTCGTCTTGACCAAAAGAATAGTGTATACGGACCATTCGGCAATCAAGTACCTCTTGGCTAAACAAGATGCAAAGGCGAGATTGCTTCGTTGGATTCTCCTCCTACAAGAATTCGATGTCACAATACTTGACAAAAAAGGAGCCGAGAATCTACCGGCCGATCATCTTTCTCGCTTAGAAGATCCTCACCAAAGTGTGAACGAGAACAAGGAAATCACCGAAACATTTCCTCTCGATAAACTTGGTGTAGTGAATTCCAAGGAAGACTCTTCCACCCCATGGTTTGCGGACATTGCAAATTACCATGCGGGAAACTTCATCATTAAGGGTATGACGACTCAACAAAAACGAAAATTCTTTCGTGACGTCAACTTCTACTTTGGGAATGACCCTTACCTATTTCGGACTTGTGCGGATCAAATTATTCGACGTTGTGTTTTTGGAACAGAAGCATCTAATATCCTTAGAGCTTGTCACGAGGGTCCGACGGGTGGTCACCATGGTGCTAATCTCAAGGCGAAGAAGGTCTTTGATGTCGGTTCTTTTGGCCTACTATTTACCGAGATGCGCACGCACTTGTCAAGTCGTGTGACTCATGCCAACGTCAAGGAAAAGACTCACAAATAGATGAAATGCCACAAAATATCATCCAAGTGTGTGAGATCTTTGACGTTTGGGGAATTGATTTTATGGGGCCGTTCCCATCATCTCGTGGTAATAAGTACATCCTTGTCGCCGTTGACTACCTATCCAAGTGGGTGGAAGCTAAGGCTTTACCCACGAATGATGCTCGTGTGGTAGTTAAGTTTTTGAAGCAACTATTCTCTCGGTTTGGAACACCTCGTGTAATCATACGCGATCATGGAACCCATTTTTGTAATGACCAATTCGAAAAGGTTCTAAAGAAATATGGGGTTACACATCGGCTTTCTACGGCTTATCACCTGCAAACGAGTGGGCAAGTCGAGGTTTCAAACCAAGCTTTGAAGAGGATCTTGGAGAGATCGATAGGAGAGAACCGACAATCTTGGTCGGATAAGTTAGACGATGCTTTATGGGCCTTTCGTACCGAGCATTAGACGCCCATTGGGTGCACTCCTTACAAGCTTGTGTATGGGAAGAATTGTCACTTGCCCATTGAACTCGAACACAAGGCTTATTGGGCCCTAAAGCATTGTAATGATGACATTGAGACCGCGGGAAAACACCAGAAAATGCAACTGAATGAATTGGATGAATTGAGAGTCATTGCTTATGAAAATTCATTGATTTATAAAGAGAAAACCAAAAAGTTTCATGATTCTAAAATTAAAAACCGGGTTTTTAACATTGGAGATCAAGTGTTGCTTTTTAACTCAATATTGAAAGTATTTTCAGGAAAGGTGAAATCACGTTGGTCCGGACCATTCACCATTACCCAAGTGTTTCCTTATGAGACCATCGAGCTAACTCAAAATGATGGTCCTAACTTTAAGGTGAATGGTCATAGGTTGAAGCACTACTTTGGTGGGGAAGTTCCTTCTTTGAACGAACTCGACCAAGTCACATTCCCCAATGATAATTAGTATTTAGGGGATCGAGTCGAGCTCATGACTCTGCAATAAAAAACAAGGTGCCTCGTGGGGGAATCCCATGCTTATCCATGTACATATTATCGCTTTCTAATGTATCTTACGTGAGGGGATTTGTGCCCTTCCAACCTTTGTACCGTGGTTGTATGTGAATTGTGGTTTTTAGATGATCATTATCTTCGCGATTGGAGCCTCCCGTGTCCGTTTTACATGAGCACTCGATCGTTTGCTTTGAAGAATTTCTCGATATCCACATGATATATCCTTGACTGTTCTAACCTTAGGTCTTTTAGCACACTTCATAAACGGCTATTGATTTAATGGTTCCACCCTTTCCATGCTAGATTAAGCATTCGACTACGTCTCTAGTATGGGGGTATTCTACCCTTAGACTCGAAACATTGAGGACAATGTTTAACTTTAGTATAGGGGTGAATAGATACTTGCCTTGCTAAACCTGCACGCTTTCCAAAGTTTATCTTTTTGTTTATCGTTTTGTTGCAAAATAAGGCTAAAAATGGCCAAATTTTAAAAAATTTCTCATGTTTTCATAAGTGTTTGAAGATACGAATGTAGATTTTCCGATGGCGGGAATAAGAGTAATTTTTGACTCGACCGTGCGTGTTGAGCACTTAGCTTCAATTCCTTAACCTTATATTAGGCTAAGTCTCTTAAATGAGGACGAGAAATGATAGCGTTAATTATATGTTACTATGCTAAATGTAGAATACTCGTATTCTTTCAAAAACTCATGTGTTCTAGATGTTTGCTTATTTCCCTTCGCTTGTATATATATTTTGCTAATAAGTATTGGCTTAGCGGTTTAGTCTTGATTGTTGTTTTCTAGTCTTTTCTAGTAGCTTCCATGTATTTAAATTGGGAATTCATTAAGGTATCGCTAGCGTAGCGGTTTTGAAGTATTGGCACCCCGAATAATAGAAAGATTCAACTAATAATTAGATTTCAAGTGCTCACCTAAATCAAGCAAAAATTCGAAGCTCACAAGGCCAAAAAATCTATGCGAAATAAAAAGTGATTAAAGATCCAAAATTCGCTTTAGCGTGAGGATATACATCTTTGGTAATAATAAACACCTCATGGCGAGGTTAAATAAAAGGCAAGGCAAGACCGAAGTCATAATAAAAGCTCCATGGCTGAGTTGAATAAAAGACGGAGGTAAACTTATGATAATTAGGCCCATCTGTTAGGGGGCGTATAAAAGTCTCGGTAATAAGTCTCATGTTCAAAACCGTTATAAAACCGTGTTTATCGATCCTTTTTGTTGACTTATTTTTTTGACATCGTTGTCTATTAGGGGAGGTTATTAAGTCGATGGTCTTGGTTACACCGTTATGACTCTATTTTTGGACCTTAATCTCTATCATCGCATAAGTAAAAAATATATCCTCGTGAACATTCAAGACAAAAATAAAATATAAGAGATACCACTTAGGATTAAGGGAGTCTAAGAACGTGATTAGGGCATATGAGTAGTGTTATCATTACTAACTTATAATGACAATTATCTTGTTACACGCTTGGCACGGAATTGGGTGAAAATCAAGGACGACAAAATTATTTCTAACGAAGCATTCATGTGTTCTTGTTCTATGAACCTAAACGTCCAATTTTGCGATGAAAATCATACATTATGTATAAAACACAAGTAGTAGCAAGTAGTAGTAGTGTAGTATGTTTATGATTCAATAAAAGTCCATAAAATGAATTTTGGAGGTGCTACGATACTTTATTCTAGCATTGCGTGAGGGCACAGCAATGGTTTAGTATGGGGGAGTGATGAGACTGCTTTTATACATAGTCTCATTGTCCAAAACGGGCTTAAAATGGTTAAAATATCATAAAAAGTGCCATATATATGCTTGTGTTTGCTAAATGAGTATTTTAGGTATGGATATCGAGAAAATGATAAAAGATAACAAGAATTAATAAAAACGAACACGGGAAAAGAAGCCGCACAATGAACAGGGCCCTAGAGTTGATTTTCCAAGAAAAGACCTTGAAGAATTAAAGATTATACAAGAAGGGTCCTTCATTATTGAATAAATGACACTTTATACCCTTGTTTATTCATAATCACAAGTTTGGTCCCTAAAGTTTGTCAAATTTACAAAAGGGACCCTCAACTTTGAAGAATTGGCGAGATTGGTCCCTCAAAATTGAAGACTTGTCACTTTTAGTCCTCCATGAAGGCAAGAATACAAGTGAATTCCTTGAAGAATGAATACATGCCAAACACGGCCCTTCAAATATCATCAAATTTCAAAACAAGTCCTTTGGTAGACTTTTGGAAAGTTTTTGTGGCCAATGTATGAAGTTGAAAACTTCATTACAAAGGAAATACGTTTTAGGGCTGTTAAACTTGAAGTGAAACAAGGAAAGAAGACAAAGGACTAAACCTGTGAGACAACCAAAGATACCTAGACCACTCCCATGTTGACACGTGCCCCACTCACTCCCAACATCCAATCAAAACACACCATCCTTCCACCTCACCATCCACTCACCCGTTTATATTAATTAACTTTTCAAAAGTTAATTAAATATTAAACTCGTGCTAAACAACCCATTTAAACCCAAAACAAGATCAAACTTTGTGTTCATCAGCCAAGAACAGCAAATTGGGTTTTTACTAATCACATAAAATTAGGCCCTAATCTCTTCCAGAATCTTGATTAAGGGTCTAATAAACATAACCCAACTCAGAAACTAGTTGCCGCCTCACTCCCTTTGTCACATGAGACATGCCCTGCTGCATACTTTTCGGTACAAGACAAGAATTGGCAGAGAGTCAACGTGCCAAACTCATGCCTCATTCCTACGCTTCAAATGGACGTCCAAGATTGCTTTTAGCTTGCTGGCCACCCACAAAACAACAAGAAAGAAGCACATGTTCAATGAAGAAATTCAAATCACAAGGGCAAAATTGGGACTTCATGACTTAGGGTTTTAGTTTATTTTCAGTTTTCTAGAACTCCATGTAGCCTATATAAAGGCATTAGGTCATAGCATTACAAGTTGTTATTGGTTTTCTTTGGTCACAAATCTATAAGTCTTGTTTTCAAGTGAATGAAAAAAGTGTGATTTTGTTGACGAATTCCAAGCACCACATTTACTTTACTTGTTATTGTTCACATGTTTTGAGTTTGATTTTGAGGTTTCAAAGTTTGGTTTGAAGTTTATGCAAGTGTTTCAAAGTTTTCTCAAAAATCTGATTTTTCCATTTACTTATTCAAACACTTGGAGTTTTTGGGTCATAAGCTGATCATATCACCCTGATAAGATATTTATCAAGGTGAGGTGAGACTTGTGGCTTGGAATATTCAAGGGGTGGGGTACAAGATTGGAAAAATTCAGTTTATTTTCATTTTTTTATATTTGTTGTTCTTAACTCTGTTGAATCTTAGCAGGGGTGTTTATTGAAAGCTTGTGGTTGTTAAGCTACCACATAGCTATAAATTCAGGAGCGTGGATGTACATTCCTTAGGTTTGTCATTTTTATCCAAAATTTGTCATCATTTTGGTGAAAAGTGATTTTTGGTGTCTGCTGATATTTGGTGCTATTTGATGCATGTAATCTTGTTCTTACTTCATAAGAATGTTATTATGATGCTTGTTTGAGTTTGGTTAAACCTGAAAAACATTTTTCCTTTGTTAAATTTGGATTTCAGATTTTAAACCAGTGTTTGGGATTGCATCATAAGTGGTTTTAGTCATTAGTTAAGTAGTTGAATAGGGGTGTTTTGAGTTTGTATCTGATATTAAAGTGGTTGAGTGTTGATATTTTCCTGTCTTGTTCTTTGAAACATCAAATCTGAATATCTTGCATAACTAGCTTGTTTTAGGTCTTTGTAGGCTGAAAAATTGTGAACACCTAGATTGTATGCATAACTAGGGATAACAAGTGCTAAAACAAAATTTTTGCAACCTGTTAAGTAGATTTGAGGGTTTGAAATCGGATTTATGGTCAAGTAGTTCAGCAATAGGTCACTTGTGTTCATCTTTGTTCATTAGTAACTCACTTAGGCTTATAACTAGATCTAATCATTGAACCATCACTTGAAACTAGTTTACTTGTGGTTCATTAAATCTGTTATAACATGTGTATGCATTTGGTGGACTTTGGTTGTCTTATTTTTGCTCAAACAGCTTTTTAATCATCAAATCTGCTTTCATGTCTGTGTCATGTCTGTGCACTGTTTGATTAAACTGTATCAATTGGCTGGGTGATTTTGTGTTTTATTGCTTGTTCTTTACTCCCTACAACTCACTGGTTGTAGGGGTGCCCTTTTTGTCAAAAGAAACCAAGTGAAACTCTCTAAAAAGCAAGTAAAAAAAGTCAAGCAGTGGGAACCCTTTCCCACTGAAAGTTCCCACTGATAGTTATAATTTTTAGTCAGCTTATTAATAAGCTATTTTGGCTTATTCTGTTGTGCAACAACTTGTTTTTTGTGATAGAACTTATTATTTTCATCATATAAGTCAGTTTTGAGGTTTACAGCTTTTGGTATTAGCTTTTGACTAGAAAACGACTACTTTGTATTTTTCCAAACAGCTTATTGCTTTTTCCAGCTTATTGAGTGTGCTTATTTGAAATCTTTTTGTTGATTAAGCTTATTTAAGTGATTTAAAACCTTTTTCCACTTGAATCAGCTCTTGAAGTGGTCTAGAACTCAAAAACGACTATTTTGTCATTTTCTGTAGAGAGCTTTGGCTTATTTCAGGCTTATTTCTTGAGCTTTTTCAAATTTTTTTTACAAACAGCTTTATAATCTCATAAGAAGGATGCGTGTCAATTTTCAGCTTATGGCATTAGCTTATGGCTTAATGGGCCAAAAGCCCATTAAGAATAACCTGAATTCTATTAAGATGTGATAAGCACTGATTCAGCTTTTGGGCATTTAGAGTTTTGTGTTTAAAATTGAATTTTAAGCTTATCTGGAAATTTGGGCTTATTTGGTTGACATTTTTCTAATTGGGCCTTAAAAAGCCCATTTAGTAATCTGTTTACTATTTTGGCTCATTTGGAGGCCCATGAGGGGCATTTTGGTCATTTTACTTTCATTACTGGTTTTATTAAGTTAAAATAAAGTAGTTTGCAAGTTTTTAGAATTTTTTATAAATTTTGAATTTTTAATATTATTTTAATATTTAATTTTACTTTTTAATCACTTTAAATAGTTTTAATTAGTTTTAAATTTTTCAAAAATACTCTTTAGTTTAATTAAGTTATTTTAGAGGTTTACAAATTGAAAAATATTATTTTGGGCTTTTTTATTAATTAAATTGATTTTCAGGGATTTAATTAGCATTAAAAAGTTATTATTTAATTAAATAAAAGGTTTGAGTAAGTTTTGTTTTTTGGTAAACTCTATTTGCATTTTTAGGGATTTATTGTGATTTTCTAGGAATTTTTAGGGTAAATTTTAAATTTCGTCACGTTTTACGGTTTTACGTTTACGTCATTCGTCGTAGTTTAATTTTATTCGTAACCATCATCATTTTCTCTTTTCTTTCTTCTCAATAATATTAATCTCAAACTTAATTAAGTCTTAACACACACACCAAGCCTCCTTGAGAACGAACTCACAACAAGGGTCATTAGTGCACGGTTTTCCTAAATCGTCGTACTTACCCTATTTACGCTCTTTTTCCTAA
The DNA here is from genome assembly GCA_025667525.1 of Glebionis coronaria. Taxonomy (NCBI): domain Eukaryota; kingdom Viridiplantae; phylum Streptophyta; class Magnoliopsida; order Asterales; family Asteraceae; genus Glebionis; species Glebionis coronaria. The sequence goes on along the minus strand of CM046879.1, from coordinate 127,605,910 downwards.
AAGAGTGTATTTACTACAACTATCATTTAGTAAATACACTCTTTTAGGAAAAAGAGCGTAAATAGGGTAAGTAAGACGATTTAGGAAAACCGTGCACTAATGACCCTTGTTGTGAGTTCGTTCTCAAGGAGGCTTGGTGTGTGTGTTAAGACTTGATTAAGTTTGAGATTAATATTATTGAGAAGAAAGAAAAGAGAAAATGATGATGGTTACGAATAAAATTAAACTACGACGAATGACGTAAACATAAAACCGTAAAACGTGACGAAATTTAAAATTTATCTTAAAAATTCCTAGAAAATCACAATAAATCCCTAAAAATGAAAATAGAGTTTACCAAAAATCAAAACTTACTCAAACCTTTTATTTAATTAAATAATAATTTTTTAATGCTAATTAAATCCCTAAAAATCAATTTAATTAATATTAAACCCCAAAATAATATTTTTCAATTTGTAAACCTAAAAAAAACTTAATTAAACTAAAAAGTATTTTTGAAAAATTTAAAACTAATTAAAACTATTTAAAGTGGTTAAAATTAAAATTAAATATTAAAATAATATTAAAAATTCAAAATTTATAAAAAATTCTAAAAACTTGCAAACTACTTTATTTTAACTTAATAAAACCATAATTGAAAGTAAAATGACCAAAATGCCCCTAATGGGCCTCCAAATGGGCCAAAATAGTAAACAGATTATTAATGGGCTTTTTAAGGACCAATACGAAAAATGTCAACCAAATAAGCCCAAAACTTGTAGATAAGCTTAAAATTCAATTTTAAATACAAAACTCTAAAGGCCCAAAAGCTGAATCAGTGCTTATCACAGCTTAATAGAATTCAGCTTATTCTTAATGGGCTTTTTGGCCAATTAAGACATAAGCTACTACCTGTTGAGTCTTAGGATCTAGACTCATCTGGGATATCATGATCATAATTGTAATAAGCACAGCAGAATCCTAAAGAACACAATCATAACTAAGAACAAGGCTTTCACTAATGAAATGATTACTATTAATGAACTACTAACTACTCCTGGTGCCTTATATGCTTGACACCAGGAGGAACGCACACACACCTCTGGTTTACATTGTTTGTGAATGAATGAATAACAACCAAGGTGGTACCCTCTTTATATAATAGAGGGACTAGGGTTACATCACAAGCCTAGCTTACTATCTAAGCTAATATATTACTACTAGGTCCTTCATCTTGTTTTGTCATATCAACTCAAGATCTCTAAATCCCAACAATCTTCCCCTAGTGGATTTGACAAAGACAGTAAGCACAAGCTTCCCCTGAAGCTAATATAGATGAAGGCTAAGCTTCCCCTTGATCCATGCATTCTTCCCCTTTTTGTCACATCAACTCAAAAAGGATCGTCTTCCCCTTAAGAAGTGCACGGCAAATCCAGTAGGCTCCATGGAGAGATCACTGATGAAGAAAATCAAGTATAATGAATTTGATGAAGAAATGGAATCTCCCAAACTTGTGTCTTATGTCTTGCACTAACCACGTGACGTCGAGCTCGAACAAAATCCTCAAATGAATGAGACACTAAGCACAATAACGTAACCCTCTCAAGCGATAGCAAATGTACGCATAGAGCAAACTATCTTAAAAAGCTACTACTCCTTTTAAGATATGAATAGATCGTACCCCTTCGCTAGATATGTTGAGTCTTCGTCACCATATAAACCAAGCAAGTTATCTTAAAAAGGTCCTCCACTCCCTTTTTAGGATATGATAAGAGCACAAAACCTGTGAAAATCAACTACAACATAAAATAAGTGATAATCAAATGTCTTCTTCGATGAATCTCCATAACGAATGATGATGGCTGAGAACTCCTCCTCCAGTAACAGTAGTGACATCAGACTAGTCACTAAAAGAAATCTTACTTGACTAGTAGGAACCAAAACCGGCCAAAGAAAATTAGTATACAACAAGCCAACAGGAACCAGAAGAAAATCAGCAAGAACATACACCTACCAGTAGGAACAAACCAATAGGAACAAACCAGTGGTACGGACCAGTAAGAACCAACTAGTAGAAACCAATCAGTAGGAGCCGATGATTCAACCAGGAGGAACCATCAAATATTACCAGGAGGAACCGAGAACACAACCAACATGAACATGTATGACCAGTAGGAACCATAGCGCACGAGTAGGAACAAAAGATCCTACCAGTAGCATCTCAAACCTCCTTCTCTCTCTCTCTCTCTCTCTCTCTCTCTCTCTCTCTCTCTCTCTCTCTCTCTCTCTCTCTCTCTCTCTCTCTCTCTCTCTCTCTCTCTCTCTCTCTCTCTCTCTCTCTCTCTCTCTCTTTTTTTTAACCAACGGTCACCACACTGTCGCTAAAGTTGTTGCTATTGTTGCGCTGTCACTAATTCTGTTACTGCTTCTGTCACTATCCAGTGGTACAAATAGATATAAACGGGACCAGTACTTAATATATGGACAACACTTAATCAGTTTAAGGCCCAATCTGAGCAAACTTACCGGCCCATATATCCTCACGTCACTTATAGCAAATTGAAAACAAAATTAAAACTTACGTCCACATATGGGGTAGCCAATAATCACGTTCAAAATAAACGAATATATTCCATACAATATGTATCAATGTGTAACCGAAACTGCAGACGTAATTCCTATAAAACAGGAGTATCAATGATCCATATTTTACTAGGTAACCCCACGTTCCAGCTAGTAGTTTCCATATTTCATTCCCATTAGGAATTTGTTGTTGGAATAAATCCCTAAGACTTAGCAAACAACTAGCATATATCTCATGTAGAATAATTCATATCCCATAAAATCACGGATAAAAGTTAACTGCTGCCACCAACAGTCACATGTCTAACTCCAATAAATCAGGAATACTATTTGGATTTATCAATAGCCAAATAATAATAACTCCCTAAATATTAGGAAAGTCAAAACGTATCTTCCCAAAATAAACTTGTTCCATAAATCTCGTTTAATTATGAATAGTATCCCTATACTCCACGTTCAAATACTATCCCATAAAATCAGGAGCACATATCACGTCCAAACTATTTTATAGCAAACTTCCATATATAGCCGCTTTCCCATAAATTACGTCCCAGAGTCAACTAACTAGTTTCTGTATAGTACGCATAACATATTCCATTTATAATCTATCACACGTGTTTGACCTTATCAAACTCACTCCAGTACAAATCACGTCCACAAGTTAATTGGACAATATTATCAATACCAGAAATAACTTTTTCTTTGGAGTCACGTGAGATAGCCAAACAAAATAAGTAAAACGTACCTTCTGGTTCACAGCAAGGACCACATATCGCTGCGTGATATGGACATAACCTGTTCTTTGAAGTTTCTGCAGCATAAATCGTGCATTGGCAGAATAAATACAAAACAAGTAGCATTCACCTGCTCATGAGCCTGATTAGCACATGTCGTGGTCCATCACACACAAATATTTTTATCAGCAGGAGTACTTTCCATGGCATCGTCCTTTTCATCCATGCTTCCATCATATGAAAATCCTATACGACTTTTCTTGTTTTTTTTGGCAAACGTTCAATTCAAGAGAGTCTTATCCTTGATTATACTAGGGCAAAGTAAGTATAATCACCACCATTATGAGCACAAACCTACTCTTCTTTTTCTTCTGCCTCCATAAAACGAATTTAGGGTTTTACAACCCTAAATGAATATATATTAGAACATCACAGCAGCCACAAAATCATTCACCACCTAGATCATACTAGGGTTCATCGTTGATTCAAGAATCAACTCACCAAAGCTAGTATAATCAACATCACAGTACCAGCAACAACATGATAGATCAGCAACAACAGAACAATGAATCATCTAGGGTTTGTTGGGAAAAACACTAGATCAGCAAGAACATCTTTATTCAAAAACAGAAAAATAACACTAACATGAAAACCTTGTAGATCAACCAGATCGAGAACCAACAAGCTCTGATACCACTTGTTGAGTCTTAGGATCTAGACTCATCTGGGATATCATGATCATAATTGTAATAAGCACAGCGGAATCATAAAGAACACAATCATAACCAAGAACAAGGCTTTCACTAATGAAATGATTACTATTAATTAACTACTAACTACTCCTGGTGCCTTATAGGCTTGACACCAGGAGGAACGCACACACACATCTGGTTTACATTGTTTGTGAATGAATGAATAACAACCAAGGTGATACCCTCTTTATATAATAGAGGGACTAGGGTTACATCACAACCCTAGCTTACTATCTAAGCTAATATATTACTACTAGGTCCTTAATCTTGTTTTGTCATATCAACTCAAGATCTCTAACTCCCAATCCTAAGACTCAACACTACCATAAGCTGAAAATTGACACACATCCTTCTTATGAGATTATAAATCTGTTTGTAAAAAGAAATTTTGGAAACGCACAAGAAATAATCCTGAAATAAGCCAAAGCTCTACAAAAAACGTCAAAATAGTCGTTTTTGAGTTCTAGACCACTTCAAGAGCTGATTCAAGTTGCAAAAGGTTTTAAATCACTTAAATAAGACTAATCAACAAAAATATTACAAATAAGCACACTCAATAACTGGAAAAAGCAATAAGCTGTTTTGGAAAAAGATAAAGTAGTCGTTTTCTAGTCAAAAGCTAAAACCAAAAGTTGTAAACCTCAAAACTGACTTATAAGATGAAAATAATAAGTTCTATCACGAAAAACAATTTGTTGCACAATAGAATAAGCCTGAATAGCTTATTAATAAGCTGAATGAAAATTATAACTATCAGTGGGAACTTTCACTAGGAAAGGGTTCCCACTACTTGACTTTTTTGACTTGCTTTTTTAGAGAGTTTCACTTGGTTTCTTTGGACAAAAAGGGCACCCCTACAACCAGTGAGTTGTAGGGAGTCAAGAACAAGCAAGAAAACACAAAATCACCCAGTCAATTGATACAGTTTAATCAAAAAGTGCACAGACATGACACAAACATGAATATAAGCAGATCTGATGATTAAAAAGCTGTTTGAGAAAAAATAAGCCAACCAAAGTCCACGAAATGCATACACAAGTTATAACAGACTTAATGAAGCACAAGTAAACTAGTTTCAAGCAATGGTTCAATGATTAGATCTAGTTATAAGCCTAAGTGAGTTACTGAAGAACAAAGATAAACACAAGTGACCTATTGCTGAACTACTTGACCACAAATCTAATTTCAATCCCTCAAATCTAGTTAGAAGGTTGCACAAACTTTGTTTTAGCACTTGTTAGCCCTAGTTATGCATACAATCTAGGTGTTCACAATTTTCAGCCTACAAAGACCTAAAACAAGCTAGTTATGCAAGATATTCAGATTTGATGTTTCAAAGAACAAGACAGGCAAATATCAACACTCAACCACTTTAATATCAGATACAAACTCAAAACACCCCTACTCAACTACTTAACTGATGACTAAAACCACTTATCATGCAATCCCAAACACTGGTTTAAAATCTGAAATCCAAATTTAACAAAGGAAAAATGTTTTTCAGGTTTAACCAAACTCAAACAAGCATCATAACAACATTCTTATGAGGTAAGAACAAGATTACATGCATCAAATAGCACCAAATATCAACAGACACCAAAAATCACTTTTCACCAAAATTATGACAGATTTTGGATAAAAATGACAAACCTAAGGAACGTACATCCACACTCCCGAATTTATAGATTATGTGGTAACTTAACAGCCACAAGCTTCCAATAAACACCCCTGCTAAGATTCAATAGAGTTAAGAACAACATATATAAAAAAATGAAAATGAACTGAATTCTTCCAATCTTGTACCCCACCCCTTGAATATCCCCAAGCCACAAGTCTCACTTCACCTTGATAAATTTCTTATCAGGGTGATATGATCAGCTTATGACCAAAAAACTCCAAGTGTTTGAACAAGTAAATGGAAAAATAAGATTTTTGAGAAAACTTTGAAACACTTGCATAAACTTCAAACCAAACTTTAAAACCTCAAATCAAACTCAAAACATGTGAACAATAACAACTAAAGTAAATGTGGTGCTTGAAATTCGTCAACAAAATCACACTTTTTTCATTCACTTGAAAACAAGACTTACAGATTTGTGACCAAAGAAAACCAAGAACAAAGCTAAATGTTATGAGCTAATGGATTTATATAGAGCATTACAAGTCCTAAAAAATATTGAAACCCTAATGTGTGAAGTTTCATGAATGCCCTTGAAATTTGAATATCCTTTGACTGACTTGGACGTTTGTTGAAGAAACATGTGACCATTCTTGTTGTTTTGTGATCTTGGACGTCAAATGTAAGCTTAGGATGTAAGCTTGAGTGTGGGACGTTGATTCTCTGCATGCTTTGTCTTGTACCCAAAAGTGTGTAGCATGGCATGTCTCATGTGAAAAAGGGAGAGAGGTGGCAAGTAGTTTATGAGTTGGGTTATGTTTGTTAAACCTTTAATCATAATTCTAGACAATATTAAGGTTTAATTTCACATGGTTAAGAAAAACCCAATTGTGTTCTTGAGATGAATAGTTGAGGTTTGATATGATTTGGGTTTTAAATTTGTGTTATGGCGTGAGTTAATAACTATTTAATATAATTAGTTATTAAACGGTGAGTGGATGGGTGATGTGGCAGGATGGTGTGTTTTGATTGGATGTTGGGAGTGAGTGGGGCACGTGTCAACATGGGAGTGGTCTAGGTATCTTTGGTTGTCTCACAGGTTTAGTCCCTTGTCTTCTTTCCTTGTTTCACTTCAAGTTTAGCAGCCCTAAAACGTATTTCCTTTGTAAATGAAGTTTTCAACTTCATACATTGGCCACAAAAACTTTCCAAAAGTTTATCAAAGGACTTGTTGTCTTGGTTACACCGTTATGACTCTATTTTTGGACTTTAATCTCTATCACCGTATAAGTTAAAAAATGTATCCTCGTGAACATTCAAGATAAAAATAAAATATAAGAGATACCACTTAGGATTAAGTGAGTCTAAGTACGTGATTAGGGCATATGAGTAAGGTTAGCATTATTAACTTATAATGACAATGATCTTGTTACACGCTTGGCATGGATTTAGGTGAAAATCAAGGACGGAGAAATTATTTCTAACAAAGCATTCACGTGTTCTTGTTCTATGAACCTAAACGGCCCATTTAGCAAGTAGTAGTAGTGTAGTAAGTTTATGATTCAATAAAAGTCCATAAAAATGAATTTTGGAGGTGCTACGATACTTTATTCTAGCATTGCGTGAGAGCACGACAATGGTTTGGTATGGGGGATTGATGAGATTGCTTTAATACATAGTCTCATCGTCCAAAACGGGCTTAAAATGGTTAAAATATCATAAAAAGTGCCATATATATTCCTGTGTTTGCTTAATGTGCATTTTAGGTACGGATATCGAGAAAATGACAAAAGATCACAAGAATCAATCAAAAACGAACACGGGAAAAGAAGTCGCACAATGAACCGGGCCCTAGAGTTGATTTTCCAAGAAAAGACCTTGAAGAATTGAAGATTATATAAGAAGGGTCCTTCATTATTGAAGAATTGACACTTTATACCCTTGTTTATTCAGAATTACAAGTTTGGTCCGTAAAGTTTGTCAAATTTACAAAAGGACCCTCAACTTTGAAGAATTGGCAAGATTGGTCCCTCAAAATTAAATACTTGTCACTTTTAGTCCTCCATGAAGACAATAATACAAGTGAAGTCCTTGAAGAATGAAGACAGCCAAAAACAGCCCTTCAAATATCATCAAATTACTAACCCCCCCAATAGACAACGATGTCAAAAAATTAAGTCAACAAGAAGGATCGATAAACACGGTTTTATAACGGTTTTGAACATGAGACTTATTACCAAGACTTTTATACGCCACCTAACGGATGGGCCTTATTATCATAGGTTTACCTCCATCTTTTATTCAACTCCGCCATGGAGCTTTTATTATGACTTTGGTATTGCCTTTCCTTTTATTTAACCTCGCCATGAGGTGTTTATTATGGCCAAAGACGTATATCCTCACGCTAAAGCGGATTTTGGATCTTTAAAGCTTCAAAGATTAAGCCTTAATCACTTTTAATTTCGCATAGATTTTTTGGCCTTGTGAGCTTCGAATTTTTGCTTGATTTAGGTGAGCACTTGAAATCTTATTATTAGTTGAATCTTTCGATTATTCGGGTTGCCAGTACTTCAAAACTACGACGCTAGCGATACCTTAATGTATTCCCAATTTAATTACATGGAAGCTACTAGAAAAGACTAGAAACCAACAATCAAGACTAAACCGCTAAGCCAATACTTATTAGCAAAATATATATACAAGCAAAGGGAGAATAAGCAAACATCTAGAACACATGAGTTTTTGAAAGAATATGAGTATTCTACGTTAGCATAGTAACTTATAATTAACGCTATCATTTCTCGTCCTCATTTAAGAGACTTAGCCTAATATAAAGTTAAGGAATTGAAGCTAAGTGCTCAACACGCACGGTCGAGTAAAAAATTACTCTTATTCTCGCCATCGGAAAATCTACATTCGTGTCTTTAAACACTTATGAATACATGAGAAAACTTTTAAAATTAGGCCATTTTTAGCCATATTTTGCAACAAAACGATAAACAAAAAGATAAACTTTGAAAAGCGTGAAGGTTTAGAAACGAATGTATCTATTCACCCCCCCATACTAAAGTTAAACATTGTCCTTAATGTTTCGAGTCTAAGGGTAGAATACCCCCATACTAGAGACGTAGTCGAATGATTAATCTAGCATGGAAAGGGTGGAACCATTAAATCAATAGTCGTTTATGAAGTGTGCTAAAAGACCTAAGGTTAGAACAATCAAGGATATATCATGTGGATATCGAGAAATTCTTCAAAGCAAACGATCGAGTGCTCAAGTAAAACGAACACGAGAGGCTCGAATCACGAATATAATGATCATCTAAAAACCACAATTCACAAACAACCACGGAACAAAGGTTGGAAGGGCACAAATCCCCTCACGTAAGCTACATTAGAAAGCGATAATATGTACATGGATAAGCATGGGACTCCCCCACGAGGCACCTCGTTTTTTATCACCGAGTCATGAGCTCGACTCGATCCCCTCAATACTAATTATCATTGGGGAAGGTGACTTGGTCGAGGTCGTTCAAAGAAGGAACTTCCCCACCAAAATAGTGCTTCAACCTATGGGCATTCACCTTAAAGTTAGGACCATCATTTTGAGCTAGGTCGATGGTCCTATAAGGAAACACTTGGGTAATGGTGAATGGTCCGGACCAACGGGATTACAATTTTCTGGAAAATATTTTCAATCTTGAGTTAAAAAGCACACTTGATCTCCAATGTTAAAAACTCGGTTTTTAATTTTAGAATCATGAAATTTTTTGGTTTTCTCTTTATAAATCAATGAGTTTTCATAAGAAATGTCTCTCAATTCATCCAATTCATTCAATTGCATTTTCCAGTGTTTTTCCGCGGTCTCAGTGTCATCATTACAATGCTTTAGGGCTCAATAAGCCTTGTGTTCGAGTTCAATGGGCAAGTGACAATTCTTCCCATATAAAAGCTTGTAAGGAGTGCACCCAATGGGCGTCTTATGAGCGGTACGAGAGGCCCATAAAGCATCATCTAACTTATCCGACCAAGATTTTCGGTTCTCTCCTATCGATCTCTCCAAGATCCTATTCAAAGCTCGGTTTGAAACCTCGACTTTGCCACTCGTTTGCGGGTGATAAGCCGTAGAAAGCCGTCGTGTAACCCCATATTTCCTTAGAACTTTTTCGAATTGATCATTACAAAAATAGGTTCCACGATCGCTTATGATTGCACGAGGGGTTCCAAACCGAGAGAATAGTTGCTTCGAAAACTTGACTACCACACGAGCATCGTTCGTGGGAAAAACCTTAGCTTCCATCCACTTGGATAGGTAGTCAACGACGACAAGGATGTATTTATTACCACGAGATGTTGGGAACGGCCCCATAAAATAAATTCCCCAAACGTCAAAGATCTCACACACTTGGATGATATTATATGGCATTTCATCGTTTTGTGAGGCTTTTCCTTGACGTTGGCATGAGTCACACTACTTGGCAAGTGCGTGCGCATCTCGGTAAATAGTAGGCCAAAAGAAACCGGCATCAAAGACCTTCTTCGCCGTGAGATTAGCACCATGGTGACCACCCGTCGGTCCCTCGTGACAAGCTCTAAAGATATTATATGCTTCGATTCCAAAAACACAACGTCGAATAATTTAATCCGCACAAGTCTGAAATAGGTAAGGGTCGTTCCAAAAGTAGAACTTGACATCACGAAATAATTTTTGTTTTTGTTGAGTCGTCATACCCTTAATGATGAAGTTGCCTGCATGGTAATTTGCGATGTCCGCAAACCATGGGGTGGAAGAGTCTTCCTTGGATATCACTACACCAAGTGTCTCAAGAGGAAATGTTTCGGTGATTTGCTTGTTCTCGTTCACACTTTGGTGAGGATCTTCCAAGCGAGAAAGATGATCGGCCGCTAGATTCGCGGCTCCTTTTTTGTCAAGTATTGTGACATCAAATTCTTGTAGGAGGAGAATCCAACGAAGCAATCTCGGATTTGCATCTTGTTTAGCCAAGAGGTACTTGATTTCCGAATGGCCGTATACACTATGCTTTTGGTCAAGACGAGATAAGGTCGGAATTGCTCAAAGGCATACACCACGGCAAGGAATTCCTTTTCTGTTGTGGTGTACTTAGGTTGAGCCTCGGTCATCATCTTGCTAGCATAGTGAATAGGCAAGAAGTGCTTTTCTTGACGTTGCCCCAAAACGGTCCCAATAGCGTAATCACTTGCATCACACATAAGCTCAAAGGGGAGGTTCCAACTGGGAGCAACAAGAATGGGAGCTTAGGTAAGTTTTTTCTTAAGGATTTCAAAGGCTCGTACACAATCTTCGTTAAAGACGAATGGAGCATTAATACAAGAGATTTTCTTATATAAAATTTGTTCGTTGAACCAGTCTATTCGAATTGATCACAGATTGAAGTGTGACTCAGTTGTTCTTGGTGGAAGATAAAGGGAAATGGTTATGTATTTTAAACTAAAGAAAAATATAAAATGTAAATGTCGTTAAGTAAAAGTGGAAGCTTAAAAATTAAAACTAGAAATTTAGACTTAAAATAAATGACGACAGATTTAAAAGTTTAAAATGTAAATTTTGAAAACTTAATAAAAATGAAAACTTTTAAAATAAATCTAAGTTAAAACAAATAAAATAACACTTAAGAAAATTAGCGGGAAAAATAAGTATTTAAAAATAATTCAGGAAACAAAACCAAAACTCAAGTCGGAATACACCAAAACACAACCTAAGTCGGAATAGTGGATGCAAGACCTAGTTCAGAATCCAGGTTTTGTACCCAATTCAAAATACTCAATCTTGAACCCAGTTCGGAATATCTGTTCTAAACGTAGTTCGAAATGTGTGACCTTGATGCAGTTCGGAATATGAATGTTGCATGTAGTTCGGAATACAAACCCCTATCTAATTCGGAATGAAGATTCTACACTCAATTCGGAATATGTGATCCCTTATCTAATTCGGAATCCACCTTGAATGTAGTTCGGAAATTGTTGAATTTAGACTTAATTCGGAATATGATTGTTTGTAGGTGATTCAGAAACCACAGCCCAGCTTCTAATTTGGAATGAATGAAGACTAAATCGGGATACAAGTAATACACATAGTTCTGAATATTATGTTTAACACAATTCGGGAAATGAGAATCACAACTTAAGTCGGGATAATATTAATTCAGACACAGTTCGGAATATTAGGGTTTTAACATAACCCGAATTAGCTACAAATTTAAGAAAAACTAAAATAAGCTAAGAATAAAATAAGCACTTACCAAAACTTAAACCAAATTATTTTTTAGGAAAATCTAATAAGACACAATTTTAAAACTTTTAAAAACACTAAATAAGCAAATATTAAAAATCAACTTTTTATAAAAATATTAAACTAGCAAAATCAACTTATTTAAAAACTAACAAACATAAAAATTAAGCAATAAGCAATAATCTAAAAACTTTAAACACACCAACTCAATAAGCACAATCCAATAAGCAAATCAATCACATCATTAACAAAATTAAACCAACTACATGATTAATTAAGCAAAACAATAGATTATGATTAAGAAAGGTAGAATGAGAATTTATTAAAAAGCTTGATTATATTAAAGATTAAGATTAGAGATTACAAGTTTAAGATGAAGGTTTGATAAGCTTTAAATAAAACTAGAGAGAAGAAAAATAAAACACACTTAAAAATAAAATAAGAAAATTAAAGACTAAAATTAACTAACACACACCCTCCAAATGAAGGATTAGGAGGGTATATATAGGAGAAGGGGAGGGTCTTGTGTCTTCTCTCTTTCTTCTTGTCTTCTCGACTTTTAATTAACTCGTCTTTCTTGACTTTGTCTCGGGATTAGTCGAATGATAGCTTGAACTCGTCTTCTATTTTTCTTCTTTTAGTAGACTTGGTTCTTCGACTTCGTTAAACTTCCGTCTTTAGACTTTTTCTTCGATAAATCTTCAGAATAGGCCTTTGACATCCGTTCTTCTTGCACTTTTGACCTTTTGACTTCGTCTTTTGTCTTTTTCTTCGATAAAAGCCCGTGTTTTCTTCCTTTTTCATATTTTTTCCCTGAAACATAATAAAAACACAAACCACGCATAATTTTGACTTTTACGACATAAAATACACGTTTTGGTCTTGTTATTATTGGAAAATAATTGGTAAAAGGATAAGTCTTTTCACACTTATTAAGCATCTTTTTCGAGGAGGTGTGTAATGGGTCGAGATATCTTTGAAAAATCCTTGATGAATCGACGATAAAAGCCCGCGTGGCCTAGGAAAATCCTAACTCCCTTGACGGTTTTGGGATGATGTAATTTGGCGATGACGTCTATCTTAGCTTTGTTTACCTCAATCCCCGCTTTCGAGACCTTGTGCCATAAGACGATTCCTTCTTTTACCATAAAATGACATTTTTCCCAACTAAACACAAGGTTGGTTTCCTCACAACGTTTTAACATATGCTTCAAATTCCCTAAACACGAAGTGAACGAACTACCAAACACAGAAAAGTCATCCATAAATACTTCCATCCTATTCTCGATCATGTCATGAAAAATAGCCATCATACACCGTTGAAAAATTCCCGGTGCATTACAAAGTTCGATTGGCATTCTACGATAGGCAAACGTTCCATATGGACACGTAAACGTAGTTTTTTCTTGATCACGAGGATCGATGGGGATTTGAAAGTAACCAAAAAACCATCTAAAAGCAATAGAGATCGTTTCCCACAAGATGCTCCAACATTTGATCCATGAAGGGCAAGGGAAAATGATCTTTACGAGTGGCGTCATTTAACTTACGATAGTCAATACACACCTTCCAATCGGTCACGAGTCGAGTTGGAATTAACTCGTTGTCATCGTTTGGCACAACGGTCATTCCTCCCTTTTTAGGGACACAATGAATGGGACTCACCCAAGGGCTATCGGAAATAGGGTAAATCATTCCCGCGTCAAGGAGTTTAAGGACCTCCTTTTTGATGACGTCGTAAATTTTGGGGTTCATCCTCCTTTGACATTGGATTGCGGTCTTATAGTCTTCCTCCATTAAAATTTTTTGGGTACAAAATTTTTGGTCGATACCCTTAATGTAGGATAATTTCCACGCAATTGCCCCTTTGTGATCCTTCAAGACATCGATAAGTGCAGTTTTTTCATCATCCGAAAGATCTTTCGCAATAATAACCGGAAACTTATCGTCTCCTTTCAAGAATACGTATTCAAGATGAGGAGGAAGATCTTTCAACTCGAGGATTGGTGGTTCCTCTATTGAAGATTTGGGTTCGATACTGATAACCTCTATCGGCGGAGGAAATGGGAAATCGTTAAGAAAATCCTTGATAATCAAAAAGTCCTCATCATTATCGAGGTCTTCGTTAGAAGTTCGAGGTACATCAAACTCTTCCAAAGTAAAACCACCTCTTTCAAATGGAGTGAAGGATGGTGTCGAGTTATCAAGAATAGGATCGAGCATAGTGGGATTGCCACTATTTTCTTCATCACCAAAACCTAAAAATTCTTGTAAAAATTCATCGCAAACGACATCGATCATATCAATATAGTTTATGGACGCGATAGAATAAACATGAGAAAGTTTGGAGTTTTGAGTTGCGTTTATAACAAGTTCCTCGTCGTTGAAATGTAAGGTGATTTTCCTTGCATGCACATCAATCAACGCTCTCGACGTATCTTAAAACGAATGACATAAAATAAGAGGAACTTGAGGATCCATGGGAATATCGGCTACGATAAAGTCTACCGGATAATAGAACTTTCCCACTTTCAAAAAAACGTCTTCGGCCAATCCACATGAGGGAATCGTAGAATGATCGGCCATCTCGATATACATTCTTGAAGGAGTAAGATTAGGAAGATTGAGCGGCTTGAATACGTCAAGAGGCATCAAATTAATACTAGCACCAATTGGTATTAAGAACTTACCGGGGTCACCGACTTTTTGAGGTATGCGGTTAAGATAAACCGATGAACAACTAGACAATTTTTGCAATTTCTCCTTGTTGTTTAACATACTCTTAAGGTTGGCGGCAGAATGATAGTTGTAGTAAATACACTCTTTTAGGAAAAAGAACGTAAATAGGGTCGACGATTTAGGAAAACCGTGCACTAATGACCCTTGTTGTGAGTTCGTTCTCAAGGAGGCTTGGTGTGTGTGTACATGATTAAGTTTGAGATTAATATTATTGAGAAGAAAGAAAAGAGAAAATGATGATGGTTACGAATAAAATTAAACTACGACGAATGACGTAAACGTAAAACCGTAAAACGTGACGAAATTTAAAATTTACCCTAAAAATTCCTAGAAAGTCACAATAAATCCCTAAAAATGCAAATAGAGTTTACCAAATATCAAAACTTAATCAACCTTTTATTTAATTAAATAATAATTTTTAATGCTAATTAAAGCCCTAAAAATCAATTTAATTAATAAAAAAGCCCAAAATAAGATTTTTCAATTTGTAAACCTATAAAATAACTTAATTAAACTAAAAAGTATTTTTGAAAAATTTAAAACTAATTAAAACTATTTAAAGTGATTAAAAAATAAAATTAAATAATAAAATAATATTAAAAATTCAAAATTTATAAAAAATTATAAAAACTTGCAAACTACTTTATTTTAACTTAATAAAACCAGAAATGAAATTAAAATGACCAAAATGCCCCTAATGGGCCTCCAAATGGGCCAAAATAGTAAACAGATTACTAGATGGGCTTTTTAAGGCCCAATAAGAAAAATGTCAACCAAATAAGCCCAAAATTTCCAGATAAGCTTAAAATTAAATTGTAAACACAATACTCTAAAGGCCTAAAAGCTAAATCAGTACTTATTACAACTTAATAGAATTCAGCTTATTCTTAATGGGCTTTTTGACCCATTAAGCCATAAGCTAATGCCATAAGCTGAAAATTAACACCCATCCTTCTTATGAGATTATAAAGCTGTTTGTAAAAAGAAATTTTGGAAAAGCTCAAGAGATAAGCCTGAAATATGCCAAAGCTCTCTATAGAAAACAACAAAATAGTCGTTTTTGAGTTCTAGACCACTTCAAGAGCTTATTCAAGTTGCAAAAGGTTTTAAATCACTTAAATAAGCTTAATAACAAAAAGATTTCAAAAAGCACACTCAATAAGCTGGAAAAAGCAGTAAGCTGTTTTGGAAAAAGACAAAGTAGTCGTTTTCTAGTCAAAAGCTAAAACCAAAAGCTGTAAACCTCAAAACTGACTTATAAGATGAAAATAATAAGTTCTATCACAAAAACAAGTTGTTGCACAATAGAATAAGCCAGAATAGCTTATTAATAAGCTGACTGAAAATTATAACTATCAGTGGGAAAGGGTTCCCATTGCTTGACTTTTTTGACTTGCTCTTTTAGAGAGTTTCACTTGGTTTCTTTGGACAAAAAGGGAACCCCTAAAACCAGTGAGTTGTAGGGAGTCAAGAACAAGCAAGAAAACACAAATTCACCCAGCCAACTGATATAGTTTAATCAAACAGTGCATAGACATCACACAAACATGAATATAAGCAGATCTGATGATTAAAAAGTTGTTTGAGCAAAAATAAGCCAACCAAAGTCCACCAAATGTATACACAAGTTATAACAGACTTAATGAAGCACAAATAAACTAGTTTCAAGCAATGGTTCAATGATTAGATCTAGTTATAAGCCTAAGTGAGTTACTGATGAACAAAGATGAACATAAGTGACCTATTGCTGAACTACTTGACCACAAATCCAATTTCAAACCCTAAATCTACTTAACAGGTTGCACAAACTTTGTTTTAGCACTTGTTAGCCCTAGTTATGCATACAATCTAGGTGTTCACAATTTTTCAGCCTACAAAGACCTAAAACAAGCTAGTTATGCAAGATATTCAGATTTTATGTTTCAAAGAACAAGACAGGCAAATATCAACACTAAACCACTTTAACATCAGATACAAACTCAAAACACCCCTACTCAACTACTTAACTGATGACTAAAACCACATATCATGCAATCCCAAATATTGGTTTAAAATATGAAATCTAAATTTAACAAAGGAAAAATGTTTTTCAGGTTTAACCAAACTCAAAAAAGCATCATAACAACATTCTTATGAAGTAACAACAAGATTACATGCATCAAATAGCACCAAATATCAGCAGACACCAAAAATCACTTTTCACCAAATGATAGATTTTTGATAAAAATGACAAACCTAAGGAATGTACATCCACACTCCCGAATTTATAGCTTATGTGGTAGCTTAACAACCACAAGCTTCCAATAAACACCCCTGCTAAGATTTAACAGAGTTAAGAACAACAGATATAATTTTTTTTTTGAAAATAAACTGAATTCTTCCAATCTTATACCCCACCCCTTGAATATTCCCAAGCCACAAGTATCACCTCACCTTGATAAATATCTTATCAGGGTGATATGATCAACTTATGACCCAAAAACTCCAAGTGTTTGAACAAGTAAATGGAAAAATCAGATTTTTGAGAAAACTTTGAAACACTTGCATAAACTTCAAACCAAACTTTGAAACCTCAAAATCAAACTCAAAACATGTGAACAATAACAAGTAAAGTAAATGTGGTGCTTAGAATTCGTCAACAAAATCACACTTTTTTCATTCACTTGAAAACAAGACTTACAAATTTGTGACCAAAGAAAACCAAGAACAAAACTAAATGTTATGAGCTAATGGCTTTATATAGAGCCTTACAAGTCCTAAAAAATACTGAAACCTTAATGTGTGAAGTTCCTTGAATTCCTTTGAATTTTGAATATCCTTTGACTGACTTGGACGTTTGTTGAAGAAACATGTGACCATTCTTGTTGTTTTGTGATCTTGGATGTCAAATGTAAGCTTAGGATGTAAGAATGAGTGTGGGATGTTGATTCTCTGCATGCTTTGTCTTGTACCCAAAAGTGTGTAGTAGGGCATGTCTCATGTGACAAAGGAAGTGAGGTGGCAAATAGTTTATGAGTTGGGTTATGTTTGTTAAACCTTTAATCATAATTCTGGACAATATTAAGGTTTAATTTCACATGGTTAAAAAAACCCAATTGTGTTCTTGAGATGAATAATTGAGGTTTGATCTGATTTAGGTTTTAAATTTGTGTTATGGAGCGAGTTAATAACTAATTAATATAATTAGTTATTAAACGGTGAGTGGATAGGTGATGTGGCAGGATGGTATGTTTTGATTGGATGTTGGGAGTGAGTGGGGCACGTGTCAACATAGGAGTGGTCTAGGTATCTTTGGTTGTGTCACAGGTTTAGTCCCTTGTCTTCTTTCCTTGTTTCACTTCAAGTTTATCAGCCCTAAAACGTATTTCCTTTGTAAATGAAGTTTTCAACATCATACATTGGCTACAAAAACTTTCCAAAAGTTTATCAAAGGACTTGTTTTGTAATTTGATGATATTTGAAGGGCTGTTTTTGGCATGTCTTCATTCTTCAAGGACTTCACTTGTATTCTTGTCTTCATGGAGGACTAAAAGTGACAAGTCTTCTATTTTGAGGGACCAATCTTGCCAATTCTTCAAAGTTGAGGGTCCTTTTGTAAATTTGACAAACTTTAGGGACCAAACTTGTAATTATGAATAACCAAGGGTATAAATTGTCAATTCTTCAATAATGAAGGACCCTTCTTGTATAATCTTTAATTCTTCAAGGTCTTTTCTTGGAAATTCAACTCTAGGGCCCGGTTTATTGTGCGGCTTCTTTTCCCGTGTTCGTTTTTGATTGATTCTTGTGATCTTTTGTCATTTTCTCGATATCCGTACCTAAAATACACATTGAGCAAACACAAGCATATATATGGCACTTTTTATGTTATTTTAACCATTTTAAGCCCGTTTTGGATGATGAGACTATGTATAAAATTAGCCTCATCAAACATATTGCACCATACAGGTTCTGGCCATTGCTCAATGCCTGCTTGAGATTCAAAGACCTTTAAGTGGTCTTCCGGATCTGAGGTGCTAGCATACGTGTTCAGGTTTGCTGGCATGTAACGCTTTCTTATATCCGTTTAATACTGTATGTGTCTTGTGAAAGCATTTTTTCTGGCTTTTCTCCAAGGTTGTGAGAAGCTTTGGTCATCTGAGGAGTAATATTCGCGCCTGCGCATTGTAGGGTGGTTATCACTCGATCCTGATGGACTGCCTTCAGAGGATTCTCCGCGGTCCTTCCCTTTCGTTCCCTTCTGGTTCTTTCTTTGTTTGGCAACCAGTGGTACGAGGGCTTGTAGGTTATTGGCTACATATTCCTCCATTGTGCGCGCCTCCATATCAATAACTTCCTCGCTTTCTTCGTGGAGTATCCTTTTTTTTTGTTTATTACGAGGAGGCTGGGTTGACTCTCGCTCTACTTTTCTTTCCTCCACCGTAGGTAGGGGAGTTGAGAATAGTATATCTATTTCTCTGAAAGGTGGATTTGTCAAATCCCGAGTGTTTGCCTCACTGGTATATCCAGGAGTAATATTCGCGGATGTGATATGACCATCTACCGTTGAGGTCCTTCGATGGCCTTCATGCATACCATTTTTCATCGTTGCTTAAATATTTAGTGTAGGGCCGCACATATGGCGCCAACTTGTTAATACAAAAGTTGGATGGACCGAGCTTGACCCGAATTAGGCTTAATTCGGGGTCTTGTGAACTCCGGCTCTTACACCAAGTGAAACTTGCTTTGAGGATTCTTCGCACTAAATAGACACCGTTAGGCTTACCGTGGGTTTGCGACCCACGATTAGACTCTGGCGTGATAGTAAATAATCGACTTGAGTGTATAGCGTTTAGGGTATTTTATGTATCGTACATTTGTGGAAACATGGGGGTTCCTTTTATACCCAAGAGAGTCCAGGCTGGGCTCCCTGTTCTTGCGGCCTAAGGAAGAGATAATGACCCAAAAATAGCTTGATCCTTATCGCATAACTAAGGTAAGTGTATATCTCTTTCCCTTAGGCGAATATATCTATATGACAGACTATATTCTTGCTTGATCCTGTCGTAGTGCAACGCAGACAGGGTTTAAGCAATGAACCGTCTGTGCGACATCGACTTACCGGGCTTCCGGGGTTGTGCGCACATCGCATAAGTATCAATTCATCCCTGATGGATGCGGGTAGTACCCATGAGTCAGACTATCCAGCCCGACTAGGGTCTACACGTCATAAATAATAACTTTACATTTTTTTACGTGCTTTATTTGCCAAGTAGTTTAAATACCAAATTACGAATTTTAACCGAAAACAATTAAGTCACACTTGTAAACTTGAGATCAATTCGATAAGACCGAGAGAAAAACGATACTAAAAAGACGAATTATTAGTTAGATATTTGAAGATTACATAAGTACTAGTAGTATTTGGTTAATTTTGTACATAAGTTTAGCCTGTGGAGTAAAACATAGTCACCTCATATTTTCCTAGTACTAGTCGAAATCTAGGGGATTTCGTTCGATATCATCTAGATTGTAAGATCTAAGTTAGTATCTTAGGTAGATTGCGTAATACAAGGTTTTTACCAAGTATATAAAAAGTTATCGTCCGGACTTTTCGAATTGATTACAAGTTGAAAGTGCGACTCAGTCATACTTGGTGGAAAATAAAAAGGTTTGGTTATCTATTTTAAACTAAAAGCAAATATGAAAATTTCGTCGAGTAAAATAAAAGCTTTAAAAATTAAACCAAGTTATGAGTTAAAATTAAATAAATAAAAACTTAAAAAACTTAAAAGTGAATTTAAAACTTAAAACTGAATTAAAAAATAAACAATTAACCCCGTCGGAATGCCCTATCGTAATCCCGTCGGAATGTTGCAGTCGGAATATGATCGGAATGTCAAAGTAAATCCTATCGGAATACCAGCGTCGCAATATTATCGGAATGCAACCAAAAGGAATATCGTCGGATGTATCAAATTAATCTCTGTCGGAATAGTGGAAACTAAGTCCTATCAGAATATCAAATGAACTCCACTGTCGAAATGCAGATCGGAATCCCAATCGGAATCACAAACCCTATTCTGATGTAATGATCAGAATGTAGAGTCGGAATCTCAAAACCCTTTTCCGATGGATCATCGGAATCCTGGTCGGAATAAGCTGTCAGAAAATGAAACCCCTTTCCGACAGATTGCAATACGTGATAAGCAAAGTTATTAAGCTACTCTTTAAGAAGCTCAAACTAAAACTTAACCAAATTTATAACGAAAAGAACTAATAAACACTAATAAGAACTTTTTAAACTTTAAATAAGCAAAACTTTTTCAAACAATCATAAAAAGACGAATCCTTTTAGAAAACTAAAAAGTAAATAAGCTAAACACAAAATAAGCCAATAAGCATGATAAGCTCAAAGCTTAATCCGTATAAAACTTATATAGAAACCAAAAGCTAAACTTTTTGATCTCATAAACATCAAGATATCACGAATCAAAAACAAATAAAAATCAAGAAAGGTAGAAGAAGATTAAAGATTAAAAGCTTAACTTGAACTTGTAAATTAAAGATTCCAAAATACAAGATTGAATCAAAGCTTAAACATGAAAGAAAGAAAAGATGAAGTTTTAGTGAGAGAAAGCTAAACACTTTCTCTCTCTAAAGATAAGAACTAGAAAAATGAAAAAGTGACTAAAAAAACTAACTAACTAACACTAACACTGAAAGTCCCTAATCAATGCTAGAAACCCTAAACTAGCTAATCAACACAAGTTATTACTTTTCAAACGTAATCTTATTATTGTATAATAAAGAGTTACAAGTGTTATAGATAACACCATTTGATGACAATGTGTTGTGCACACTTTGAACAACTATAAACCCTAACTTATGAATAAAGTCGCAGCTGTTTGTTTCTATAAGTTCTAAGCATTAATGTTATGAATATACTCAAAGTGTTGAACATTAATGCTTGGATACACATCCTATTTATAGTGATACGAGGTTGACCTAAATAGTACTTGATGGTAACTATACAAGATATTCACTTTACAGACATCTGTCACATGATGCACTTCTATTCTTGGTAGTCTGCCATTATGCTTTAAGGAAACAGTTCCAGAAACAGTTTCCTTTTTCTTCATTGTCTCGAACACACAAATGGCATGTCCAAAGTGTGTTGAGTGTTAACAGGGTAATGCCACCCCTGTTAACCCTCAACCCCTCAGAGTCCCTGATACGTCTTGGCTGTTATCCATCACAGCCAATGAGTATGTCTTCAAGTAATCTTTGACTTCCTTGACAATGTCTCTGACATGGACTCCTCTGAGGTTGCTCACAAGGACTTGGATCCCTGTGAGTCTTGCGATACTTGCCTGCCTCCTAGGCACAGGCAAGGGACTATCTTAACAACTTAATTATGTTTAAATCTATGATCAGGGAATCTAACCAACTTAGATTCCCAACAATCTCCCCCTATTTAAACATAAATATAGCTAGATCTATCTAAGTTAAGGTAAGTGAGACAACAGCTTCTTCTTACTCATAACAGATCTAAAAAAACATACCTCATGATTGTATTCATACTTAAAGAAAAATTACAAGTACATTACAAAAGTGAAATAAAATGTGAAGGTAGAATTGAGCTGTGAATTTCTTCAATAGTCATCATTTTTGATCTTTTCTTCAGCTTCAGCTAAGTCTGATCTAGTATCCAATTCTTTCTGCAAAGCTTTTGCAAAAACTTTGGAATACTCTGTGTTAATCTTGAGTCCCTTCTTGTGACAAAGCAGCTGAATTGTTGATGCTAAGCCTAACTCATCTTCTCTTTGAAATGCATACTGGCAAGCTCTGTTCATGAATGTCATTCCTCTTTCAGGCTCTGTGCATGTTTGACCATCAACAGGGCCAACTATACCATTTGGTATGATCAAATCCCTGTGCATTCCATCCACTTGAAAATCATCTGTGACAAAAGTTTCCTTAACAAGTTGAGAAACTCTTCTTCTTTTCTTACCAGTCTTTGGGGGTTCTTGTTCAAAAAGCTGTGGTGGGGGATCTGTCTTGAGTTTGGCAGCCGTTTCTTTAATCCAGGTAAACTTAGCCTTAAGAGTCTTAAGCAGAAGAAAATTAGCCTGTCCAGTTCTTTTGGCAGCTAAGGCTTCAAGTTCAAACCATTCAGATAACCCAAGTGTCTTTAGCCTGAAGTCGTCAAATACATTCATGTTTCCATGTTGGTTGTCTCTCCACAAGATCATATGTGGGGTGTTGGTGGATTTGTGAATTGTGTATTTGAACTTAGTTATCTTGCCAGGTGCATACCTGTTGTTAACGCATGCGTCATAATCAGCTTTGACTTTTCTTAGAGCCTTTGCGCGTTTAACTTCCATTTCCCTCAACCTTTGTCTCTGCTTCTCCCATTCAGGTGGAGTCATCTTCCTCATAGTAGCTTCATTCAATTCTTTGGCTGTCTTGAGTTCATTTAATCTTTTGAATTCCTCAGCCTGTTTCTCTATTTCTTCAGGTGTTAAAGGATTCTCATTGGAAGGTGTAAAGGTTGAAAATTGGGAAAGGTCTGTGGTGGATCCTCCTGTCTCTAGCATCGCAGCTATCTTCTTTAGTTTGGTGTCTGTGTCAACCAAAACTATCTCCTTTCCTTTCTTCGAGACAGAGGATTCCACACTCATGTTTTTCAAAACTTCAGCTCTTCTGATAAACGCTGTCTGAGCCTGAGTTTGTATTGATTTGGGAAGGGAGCTAACAGTGAACTTTAGCTTCTTGGCAGCTGGTTCAACATCATCCCTAGACACGCTGGTGTTAACCAAAGTCAGGGACTTTGATGAATCAGCTCCATCTTGATTCTGTTGCTCCTCCTGAGTGTTATCCTCATCATCAGATATGGTAACAGGTGTGATGACTTGGAGGGGGACAGGTGAAATGGTGTTGTCAGCAGATGTTGAGCCTTGTTTAGCAGATTCAAGGTTAAGTATCGTTTCCTTCTCCCCCTCACGTTCATCCTGTCTACGTAGACGTTTGGATGAACGTGTTTGAAAGTTCCTTGCAATCTGTTCAACAGAGGCAGCCATAGCACGTTGCCTTTTCCTTGAAGCCCTGGCAATCTTCAGCAGAAGGTTGCAGTTACCATTAGTATTGCCCTGATCTCGATTAACAATGAAGTTTGCATGACGATATTGCCTGTTTTGAATAACGTCAAACTGTCTGTGCATAGTTAACTCATGTTCATGAAATAAGGCAGGTACCTCTGTGTCAATTACATCCTTGATTCTTGTGGATAAGTGACTAAGTCCTTGTGCTACACCTTTTCTTGCACCATCCTTGATGGGTTCAGTAACTTCCTCAGCAACAGCCTTTTATATGATCCCTGGAAACGTGACAGTGAAGTTATGCATTTCAGACTTGATCACATCCAACTTTCTTGATAAGCGTTCAATGTCAGATTGATGATGAACAGGCTGAAGATTATGGATGTTGAGGCTTTGTTGAGCATAATCACCCCCCCTTGGTAAAAGATCAAAGTTGGTTTGGGCAGGATGATCAAACATGAGAAATTCAGCTGTTGGATCATAGGCAGGGCGTTGGAAGACTGTGGTTGTGGAGGTAGCAGAGTTGGCAGTGACAACAGCTTCCTTGGGAGGAGGAGTATTATTTCCAGCTGGAGTGGACACAGCTATTTCCTTGGGAGGAGAGACAGATTGTTGATCATCTTCTTCTTCATCCTCCTCCTCAAACATCCCCTCAGGGATCTCATCTTCAGGCATTGATTCAAGATCAGAAACATCATCCACTAATGACAGCATTTCTTCTTCAAGATTAAGCAGAGGCTCTTCGTCATTTGTTTGATCTTGAATGAGTACATCAGCCTCTTTGTCTTGTTGTACCTGGGATTCAGTGGCTGGCTGTACAATTTCAGCCTGCAAGTTGTTATAATTAGTAACAGGGAAAAAAGTAAGGGGAATGGTCGCCATTTCGCTGTCCCAGAGAGGCTGAGGGTGATTACTCAGCCACTCCAAAGGATAAATCCTTGGGATTCTTTTAAGTGTGAAAAATATATGGTTAATGATCGCCATTCGCTTGCCCGTAGGAAAGCTGAGTGTGATTATTCAGCCCCCCAAAAGGTTAAAACCTTTGGGACTCTTTTGATTGTGAAACATATGTTGTTTAAGGATCGCCATTCGCTGCCCCTAGGAAGGCTGAGGGTGATCATTCAGCCCCCCCCCCCAAAGGTTAAGAAACCTTGGGACTCTTTTAAGAGTGAAACATATGTGGGTTAAGGTCGCCTGTTACGCTGCCCCTAGGAAAGCTGAGGGTGACGATTCAGCTTACCCTGAAAAGGATATATCCTTTGGGATTCTTTTAAGGTGAAAAGGTTAAGGGTTAAGATCGTCTTATTACGCTGTCCCTAGAAGAGCTGAGGATGATTATTCAACTCCCCTAAAAGTAAAACTTTTGGGATTCTTTTTCTGAGGGAACCAAGAGGCTGTGTGAAGTACAACTGATCAAGGTTGAGACATATGTGTATTCAGGTTGTTGTTAGCCTGAATATTGTCTAGAGGGTGCAGGGTCATCGTGGTGCTTTGTAAACACAAATGAATCATTCCCTGGTGCATAGACAGGGTGTACAGAAGTCTTAAAGAGTTCTAAGTGCATAGACAGACTTCTATGGGTCGAGGATTACCCTAACTCCACCACTCTCACCTACAGACATTTGAGAGTGGCTGCTTGTGAACCTCTAAAAATTTACACTGATTACCTATGTGATATCAGCTGGATTTGGCTGGTTTCCTGTTTTCTCAGCTGACATTGAGACGCTAGACCCCTGTTGTTGGTCAGCCGAAGTCTCTGATTCCACATGAGTATCTGGAACAGAGGAGGTGTCTTTGTTCACAATCTTCTTTCCCTTGGCCTTAGCAACAGATTTGGTGTGGGAAGAAGATGGGTTTTTCTTCTTCTTAGGCTGTTGGCCAGAAGAAGCCTTGGACGTCGTAGTGTGCTGCCCAGAGGTCAAAGACTTAGACTTGCCAGACACACTAGAGGTAATCACCTTCTCAGAAGAAGGGAGCAAGGACTTCTCAGCTGTTGGTTGTTTGTTAGCAACGTTCATCATATGGGAGGTGACAGGGACATCTTCAGCTCCAATTTCTTTGTAGATGGCACCTGTAATGCGATAGGGCTTTAGAGCAGTCAGAGCAGTCAGAGCAGAGTTATGATAGTTATCTCCCAACAGGCTTTCAAAGATCAGCGACAAAAAGCGAACATAACAAATATTCTTTTCCCTGACTTGGTTCCTTCCTTTCAGTTGTTCAACAAGGTTGGAAAAGAGAATGCTTCCTACATCAACATCAGCTCCCCAAATCAGCCCATAAGCTATAGATTGGTGGTTGAAGAACATCTGATCTTGGGATCCCTGCATTCCTCCCAGGGATTTGACAATGTGGGTAAAGAGGACACGCCACATAGGTGTAAAGTACTTAATCTTCAGAGGAGACTTCGAGAGGACCTCAATGGGTGTAAGAGCAGGGTTTACATCATGGAAGGGTTTAAGTGTGGCCAGAGCATCCTTAACAGCCTTTTTATCAACCACCTTTAGGCATTCATCACCATGTTTTAAACCAGCCACACTATAGAAATCTTTGAGTGAGAAGGCAAATGGGTGTTCGTTGCAAGAGAGGCTAAAGGTTATGGTGTCATCAACTACTTCAGCTGAGTACCAGAATTCCCTAAGGTATTCTTGGTAGAAGGTGGTTGGGGATTTTGTGAAAGCTTCACTAACATCACAATTTAGCATGAAGTTAACCCGATCTGAGTAGGTTTCATTTGGAGCCTTGATCCATCCAATGGAGTTGTTTGAGGCAAGGATGCTTTCATTGAGTTTGAAGTTAACGTTTGCTGCCTTGGGAACGGGAAAAGCCATGGATTCAAGGTCGAAGGAAATGAAAATGGAGGATGGTTTAAGAGAGAGAATACCTTAGAGAGAGAAATAGATTGGTGAAAAGAGAATAGTGGTAGGTGAGGAGAGACGAGAGACAATATATATATTCAAATAAGTAAACAACTATTCAACCGCATTTAATGCAAAGTGGGAAAATGACTGCTCATGTGGGTAACTTGACCTTTCAAAACTTATTTGTCTCCTCGTTATTCGAAAAATAAATGATTAAATATTGAGAATGTTTTTTGCATTTACTTGGAAAGTAACTACCTAGTTTCATGTGAAAAACATTTAATATAGAATCAGTCATTTAATAAACACATTTATTATAAAGCCACAGGCTTTGAGATATTGAGCATCCATAGCTCAGCAACTAGCTTGTTGAACGAAGGTTCAGCCAAAGGCTTTGTGAAAATATCAGCTAGTTGCAGCTTTGTGGGAACAAAGTGCAGCTCAATATCTCCCTTCATTATGTGATCCCTGATAAAATGATACCTGATATCAATGTGTTTGTTACGAGAGTGAAGAACAGGGTTGTTGGAGATGGCAATGGCGCTTGTGTTGTCACAAAAGATTGGCACTTTGTCATATAAAATGTCATAGTCAGCCAATGGACTTTTCATCCAGAGCACCTTAGCACAACAGCTGGCTGCAGCGACATATTCTGCTTCAACTGAAGACATAGCCACAAAGTTTTGCTTCTTAGCACTCCATCCAACCAATTTTCCTCCTAGGATTTGACAGCTACCTGAGGTGCTTTTCCTGTCAATACAGCATCCAGCATAGTCTGAATCTGAATAGGCCTTGAGATCAAAGCCTGATTCCTTGGGATACCATAGACCTAGGGATGGTGTTCCTTTGAGATACCTGAAAATTTTCTTAACAACCACTAGATGGGATTCTTTTGGGTTAGCTTGGTACCTTGCACAGAGACATGTGGAGAATTGGATATCAGGACGACTAGCTGTCAGATGCATGAGTGACCCAATCATGCCTCTATATAAAGTCTCATTAACAGAGACCCCTGACTCATCAGGGCCCAAGTTGTTGGGTGGAAGCATGGGGCATTTCACTGATGCATAATCAGCTAAGTCATATTTTTTAAGTAGATCTTTAACATACTTTTCTTGACAAATTGAAATTCCCTTAGGACATTGTTTAATTTGAAAACCCAAAAAGTAAGTTAATTCACCCATCATACTCATCTCATATTTCTTGGTCGTTTACTAAGATTAACATTTGTTGACCCAAAGATGATATCATCCACATAAATCTGCACAATGATGAAATCACTCTTATCCTTGAAGGTAAAGAGTGTTTTATCAATAGATCCACTGACAAATTTATTTTCAGTTAAGAAATTAGAAAGAGTTTCATACCATGCTCTTGGAGCTTGTTTCAGCCCATACATGGCTTTGTGTAATCTGTACACATGGTTGGGAAACTCACTGTTCTCAAATCCTTCAGGTTGTTCAACATACACTTCCTCAGCCAAATCTCCATTGAGGAATGCACTCTTAACATCCATCTGATACACAG
Organism: Glebionis coronaria; assembly: GCA_025667525.1. NCBI lineage: Eukaryota > Viridiplantae > Streptophyta > Magnoliopsida > Asterales > Asteraceae > Glebionis > Glebionis coronaria. The sequence goes on along the minus strand of CM046879.1, from coordinate 127,577,769 downwards.
TGAAGTTCATATAAGCAGCATAAGCCAAGAAGATTCTGATGGCTTCAAGTCTTGCAACAGGAGAAAACGTTTCATCATAGTCAATTCCTTCAGTCTGTGTATACCCCTGTGCCACCAGCCTGGCCTTGTTTCTGATGATGTTTCCAATTTCATCCATCTTATTTCTATAGATCCATCTAGTGCCTGTGATATTCTTTCTAGGTGGAGCTGGCACTAGTGTCCATACTTTGTTACTTTTGAACTGATTGATTTCTTCTTGCATAGCAGCTACCCACCCATCTTCTACAAGAGCCTCAGCTACTCTCTTAGGTTTAATTTGAGAAAGAAATTCAGCAAAGAGACATTCATTGGCTGATGCAGAGTCTGAGTCATGAATTCGCTGTCTAGTGGTAACCCCTACATTTGGTTCCCCAATAATGTTGACAAGAAGAATGTGTTGATCTTTTGACCACTTATTTTGAAGAGCTGGGGATTCAATGACAGGAACACTTGTGGGGACAGCTGGTACAATTTGAGTTTCATCCTGCTGACTAGGAGGGCTTTCTTTAAAGACTACTTCAGTGTCAGAGTCTACTTCAGCCATATCAAGAGGTACAAGTTCATTATCAACAGGAGATTATTCAGGGATTTGAGGAATAGATGAGTCATCAATAGCAGTAGAAGAAGAGGGACTACAAGAGGTCTGTGGTTCTTCTTCATCAAGCTCTTGAGAGGTAGGAACTTCTATGTTGTGAGTAGACAGAGGATCAAAGGCAGGAACATAAGGAGTGAGAGTGTTGGAGTGATGATGGTGATGACTGGTAGGTCTAGGTTCGGAGAATTCATCACTTGGGAAGGACACATTTTCATTAAAATCAATTTCATCACCCTCTGTTCCAGTTCTCTGTATGACTTCATCATCTTCATTGAATCTGACATGAAAGGTTTCTTCTACTTCTTGTCTTCTGATGTTGAATACTCTGAAGGCTTTGGTTGTTGGAGAGTATCCCAAGAAGAAACCATCATCAACTTTTTCATCAAATTTTCCAAGTTTATCCCTGTAGTTGTAAATGAACACAGGGCATCCAAACACATGAAAATAGCTGACATCTGGAGATCTTTTTCTGAAAACTTCATAGGAAGTTTTACCATGTCTTTTGACAATGATTGATCTGTTTTGTGTGTAGCAGGCAGTGTGAACAGCTTCTCCCCAAAATTGCTTTGGTATGGCTGCACCATTCAACATGGTTCTGGCTGCTTCAATCAAAGTCCTGTTTCTTCTTTCAGCCACACCATTTTGTTCAGGGGTGCCAGCTGAAGAGAAGTTTTGTGAAATTCCCTTTTCATCACAAAAAGATTCAAGTTGATGATTGTTACAAGGCTTTTGCCCGTATAAAAATTATTAAAGTTCGTATTCTCGGTGTCTAATCGAATTGATCTAGGTTCTCTATGTGACTCTGTTTTATTTTGGTGGAACAAAAATGTGTCCTTGTAGTGTTTAAAATAAAGTTGCAAAACTTTAAAGTAAAAGTGCGTTAAAGTAAACCTAAGTCTAATTAAAAATAATGGTGCAAGTATTTAAAATGTGACTGAAGTTAAAGGACACTAAAAGTAAATGACGCAAACTTAAATCTATCTAAGGCAATCTTAAAACGCAACTAAAACTTAAACTAAGGCAAGGCTAAAATAAAGCTAAGACAAATAATCTTAAAGTGCAATTAAATAAAAAGGAGGGAAAAATAAAACTTGAAAATAAAGGTCAGAAATTCAAAAGCAGATAATAACAAAAACATGTAAGAATCCTTGATTCGGAAGTTCAAAACTTCCGAATGAACTGGCTTGACTCGGAACTTTTTAAGTTCCGAATGAAGCAGTCTTTAGTCGGAAGTTCCCAAACCCCAATAGCCTTGATTCGGAACTTTTAATGTTCCGGATGAAGCTACCTTGAGTCGGAAGTTTGGTTCAGAAGTATTGATCCGGAACTTTTCCGGATGAAGCTTGACTCGGAAGTTTTTGCTGATCCGGAACTTTCCCTTGATCCGGAACTTCGTTCGGAAGATATTGATCCGGAACCTTTGTTGATCCGGAAGTTTTCGTCCGGAACTTCGTTCAGAAGTCTTTACTCGGAACTTTTGAGTTCCGAATGAACACTCTTGATCCGGAACTTTGAATGTTCCGGATGAAACCCATTGGTTCGGAACTTTGAAAGTTCCGAATGAACAACCTTTCTTGTCTTGGCTCGGAAGTTTCTTGGGAATACAGAAACGCAAACAAACACTCCCGAAGAACAAGGGATCATAGAAATAATCAATCTAACACAGATTAAACCAAAATCAAAACAAAAGTCTCAACCAAACTAATAACGAAACAACTAATAATCATAAACAAACAATTTAAATCAACAAAACTAATATATTTAACCACAATATTCAAAAACCCATTTGATCAAAATAAAGACATGAACATAAACACAAACATAAACATAAAAATCAAAGATTAAGAAAGGTAGATGAGAGATTAACAAGATAAAGTAAAGATTGACGCACATAAAAATCAAAGATTAAGAAAGGTAGATGAGAGATTAACAAGATAAAGTAAAGATTGACAAGGATTAAATGAAAACTTACTTGAAATTAAAGGAATTTAATGTGCAAGACAAGGTAATTAAATTTGACAAGTATTTAAATGTGCAAGAAAATAAATATGGAAGAGCTAATTTGTCAAGTTAGCCAACAAAGAAAAATGATTAATGATCTAATCTATATATAGGGGAGGATTAGGAAGCTTCCTTCCCTCCTTCATTTCTTCTTAATTGCGAGATTAAGTCCCTCCTTCTTTTAATCTTCATTAATTGCATCATTAGTCCTTTATTCTTCTAATCTTCTTTAAACTTGGACTTTAAGGACTTTTGACTTGGGATTTCTTTGAACTCGTCTTTAATTTCTTCAATAAATTAGACTTGAATTCTTCGGCTTTTGATAAACTTCCCTCTTTTGACTTTTTTCTTCGATAAATCTTAAGAATTGGTCTTGGACTTCTGTTCTTTTTGCACTATTGACTTCTTGACTTCGTCTTTCATCTTTTTCTTCAATAAAAGTCCGTAAATGCCCGTGCATGTCCGTGTTTTCTCCACTTTTCACCTTTTCGTCCTAAATCACAACAAAAACACAAACCACGCATAATTCCGACATAAAAGACATAAAATACACGTTTTGGTCCGGTTATTATTGTAATTAAGTGGTAGAAAAGATGTGTGTTTATACACATATCAAATCCCCTACACTTGACCATTGGAATGTCCTCATGCAATGCATTAGTTACAAAGCACGTTTACACTTTTCATCATAATCAATCCATAGTGGCCTTTATTAAAGAGATAGAAAATTAAAAATATAAAAAATAAAGAAATCAAAAGCATACCTCGGGTTTATGGAAATGTTATGAACAATCATCATCCTCAAGTTTTCACTTTCTCCAAACCAAGCTTAAAAATGAGATCATTGTTATTATAAGTTAGCAAACTAACACGAACTCATGTGGGCTAATTACTCACTTAGACTCCCTTATTCCTAGGGGTATCTCTTATATTTTATTATTGTCTTGAATGATCACGAAGATGCATTGTTTGACTTATTTTGATAGTTATTAAGTCTGAAAATAAAGTGAACGATTTAATCAATAGTTAGCTAAAGGACAAAATTTTTTAAAACTGCTTCTCGGGACCTCATAAAGTTCATATCTTGGCATAACTCGCTTCGCGATTTGAGACCTTTCTCGGACCGATATTTGGCAGCGACTTCATACTTCAAACCTTGAGAGACGTTCATGAAATTATGGTCTTCTCTTCAGAATGGAATTTCTTTACTTGAAGTTTTGAGAGATTCATACTTGGACCACGACTTCTTCATTTTTCTCCAATCTTTATTTTGGACTTTGATATACAACGATCCGCCTCATTTTATGACTTGGATCTATTTATCCTCATACCTTGTTAGGGTCTTTTCGGATACACTTCTCCATGACTTTTGGGAGTTTTTGCTTTTCGTCGTGTGTCTCGATCCTTCATATTGATTTTCGATAAATGATTCTTCACATCACTTTGGATCTTTAGCAACAAAATATAGCCCTCATGCCTTGTTAGGGCCTTTTCGGACTCGCCAATCTTCGCATCCCGCTTCAATATGTTATGCCTTGGCTATGAACTCTAATCCATACCGAGCAACTTTTAAATGATCTTGGGCTAGAAGCTAAGTAACTTTTCAAATCGTACAACCTTATTTATTAGGAGATAAATTATTAGCAAGCGAAGGGAGAATAGGCTCATAATTAACTCACATAAATTCCCGAAAGAATACCGAACTTATAATTGGCTCTATCATCTCTTGTTCTCCACAGTTTAAAATCTCAAGTAATGAGACTCGTGGATGCTTAGCCTATTAAATCAAAGTTTTGGGTTTTCGAGTTGCCTATAGGATCTTGCAAATTCTTAGACTTTTTCAAGTTTAGAAACCGCATTTTAAAGTTCCCTTGATAAACGACTCTCTAGGATCAATTATAGGAACTTGCGAAAAGTTCTTGTTCTTAACCCGTGAGAGTTAAGACCTTCGCGTTTTATATCTCCCTATATACAAAGCCTAGCAAAACTTGACTTAAACACGTTAAGGATACTAGCTAGAGTAAACTTAGATAAGTAAACTCGGATTGAGTCAAAAGATTCACAACGTTTGAAAATTAAAACCACTTTATTAAAAATTTATTCTAGCAAAGAAAGAAAATAACTATACAAAGGTAAAAACTAATAGGCCAAAATAGATCAAAAATTTTGAAAAATGTCGAAAAATTGATTTTCCGGTTAAAATGAGGACAAATACAAGGAAAAGATCACTTAACTACGATAGAAGTCCCCCATATACTTAAGATAAACATTGTCCTCAATGTTTAAGCATGTGGGAGTAAACTCCCCTACACTTAGGACATTGTGCACTTTGTTTAAATCTTGCTAAGGAAAGGACAACTAAAGAGATTCCTATTTTAATATTGAGAAAATATAAAATAGTGAATCTAAAAGAGTTTAGGATAGAACCGGGATAATGGAACACGGAATCAAGGGTCGTCAAGAATCATCAAGAGTGGATCATTGAGCGCTCGAATCCCTGATTAAGACGTGAAGAGAGTAAATAGCAAACCAAAGGGTCTCCCCTACACTTATGATAAAGAAAGCGAAAAGATAGATGCATGGGTTGCCTCCCAAGAAGCGCTTGATTTTTGTTAACCGAGTCGTGAGCCTGACTCGACCTTGATTATCAACGGAAGAAGCATGAAACATATCCACCAGGATCAAAGACATAGTTTTCGTCCACTAAATAGCACGAGCTTAAGGCGAACAAGGCAAGCCAAAGAAGAAGTGGCAAGGTTCCCTTAAGCAAAGATGGAGCACGGTGGACGCAAGGGTGAAGTGGTGCAAGCAGATTTCCATAATTTCCAAAGATTTTTCCTTTTATTTCATCAGGTGGATACTGAGATGGCTTAAAGATTACAATACCAGGGTCGAACACCTTTTCCTTTAAGGGAAAATAGCACTCACGCTCAGCATAGTGTGAAGAAGATCCGCAAAGAAGCACAACCTCGTCCTCAGAAGGGGGACAAAGAGGTGTCAAATCATATGTGCAACGGATATTGGTGTCAACTGGTTTCTTCTCCTTTGACAGAATGTTCTTCAAATCCAAAGTAGGATCAAGACGATAATCTTCAAAGTCCAAAAGAGGAGTATCACTCTCATGAGGGAAGTAAGTGTTGAGAAATTCAGAGAAATCTTCCTCAAATGAGTAATCGTCCAAAGTAGGATCGAGTGATGGCGGAGGATCTTCATCATGTGAAGAATCGCTCGAAAGAGTATCAGCCTCATCAAAATCATCGAAAGTGGGCAGCTCGGGATACTCAGGAGTACAATCAAAATCATCCGAATCTGAGCTAGAATCATCATCATAAGCATCAAAGACCGGTGGAGAATCATAAATGGGAGAAGCGTCCAAAGTGGAGCGAGAATCATCCACATTATCTTCAAAGAGTGGATTATCGATGGAAGAATCGAATAGAGGATTGTCATAGACGGTAAAGTCATCGAGCACATTAATCATATTCACTGATTCTCATCCATAGTATTTGCCTGTAAGCTTCCCCATTTTGAAAATTTGTGAGTCATTCCCGACTCTTAAGATTAACTCACCTTCGGCAACATCCACTAAAGCACGTCCGGTTCTCAAGAATGGCCGACCAAGTATTAAAGGAATACGAGGGTCCATTTCATAATCAACTACAACAAAATCGACCGGGAAAGTAAATGCGCCAACTTTAATGAACACGTCTTTGGCTATACCAACAGGGTAAGCGAGAGTGCGATTTGCAAGTTCAAGAGTCATCTTTGTTGGAGTGAGGTCGGGTAATGATAGTGTTTTCCAAACACTCAGTGGCATTAAATTAATACTGGCCCCGAGATCAGCAAGGGCAGTAAATTATTCAGTTTTGTTGAACACGCAAGGCAACACAAAACGACCGGGATCTCCAAGCTTTTCCGGAAGTTCTTTAAGAATAACTGCAGAGCAGTTTTCATTTAAGCGTGTGTTGGCGAGTTCAATCAGCTTCTCCTTCTTGTTAAGCAATTCCTTAAATGCTTTAACAAATTTGGGCATGTGGACAAGTGCTTCAAGAAAACTAATGCTGAAGCCCATTTGAGAAATCATCTTGATATAGTTTGACACTTGAGAGTCCTCCTTTGTTAGATCGTTGGTCTTGCCTAAACGAGAAGGGTATGGGATTTTGGGTTTATAGGTGGAAGGGGAAGGTGTAGTCGGTAAAGGTTGGGATGTTGAAGGGTCCTTCCGAGATACATCGTCATGACGAGGCGGAGACGGTAATGGTGCACTGATACTAGGTGTAGGAGGAGTAGGGATACATGGTGGTGGAGGAGGTGTAGATGATGGGGGTGGGATTGGTGGTCCTACGATGGTAACTCCACTACGAGTAGTAATAGCACTCACATTGGCTCGCGGATTAGTGACGGTGTTTGAAGGTAGAGAACTCGAAGAAGAAGGTTGAGCTGTGGGCAAGAAACTAGCCAACAGATTCTTTAATTCAGTCGTTTGACTGCTGAAGGAGGATTGAATATTATCGCGAACCTCGGACCTGATCTCATTTCCTTGCTTCGTGATATCTCCTCTAAGATTGATAATTTGGCTTTGCAGATTCTTGATTTGCTCACCTTGGGTTCTCATTGTGGCTTCAACATCGGGATTAATGGGTGGGGTTTGTTGGGCGGGTGGGTTATAAGGATTAGAAGCTCTTGGTGGGATTTGGTTGCTTCTATTGTAGTTGTTGGCGGGGTTTTGGTTTTGAGGAGAAAAACCGGGTGAAAGGTAGTTGTTAGATCGGTAACTCAGCAGATTTCTATCCCCTTGTTGTCTAGCTTGGTAATTTTCCGGTGAATAATTACCGTAAGCTGCATACACATTTTCCGGATTTCCTTGTGTACAAGGACAATCGGTGTATGAGTGAGGACCTCCACATGTTTCACAAGGATTAGCAACCGCTTTAACTTGTTGTTGTTGTTGGTTTGAAGCTAGAAGCGTAATACTTTTTCTCATTTCAGTTATCATGCAGGTGAGTTCGGTCATCTCAGGGTTTGCTGAGGTGGAGGAAACATTGACTCTCGGGTTATTCCTTGAAGAAGCAGAGGAATCCCAGTTTTTGTGGTGAGTAGTCATGTTCTCAATTAACTCTCTACACTCCTCGGGTCTCCTTTTCATGAATGTGCCACCGGCGGCTGCATTAATCGTATCACGATCTCGAAAAGTCAAACCGTTGTAGAAAGTGTCTATTAAGGTCACAGGGAGCATGTTGTGGTTTGTACATCTATCGATCAAGACATTATATCTCTCCCAAGCATCAAAAAGAGATTCATCGGGATCTTGCATGAAACCGCTGATTTGATTGTGAAGGCTCGTGACCATGGATGGTGGAAAGTAGCGCGACAAAAAGCATTGAGTCATGTCATCCCAAGTGTGAATTGAATTCTTCGGGAGACGATCAAACCATTTCTCGGCATGATGTAATAAAGTATGTGGAAAGAGTTGTAGGCGAAGTTCATCCATTGTGGCACCGGCCAACTTCATGCTTTGGGTGATTGTAATGAACTTGTCGAGGTGTTTGTTGGCATCATCATCAGGCAATCTACGGAATGGGTTAGTTTGCCCTTGCTGAATCATGTGGTGCTTCAACGAAAACTCAGGAGCGTTGATTTGCATCAGCGCAATCGGTCCTCCTCGTCCAAACATGGTTGGTTGACAAAGCTCCTCCATGGTCCGAAGATCGGGCTGTGGAAGAACATTGTTGTTATTATTAGGGTGCGGTGGATTATTGTTGTTAACACCAGACATAGCTAAATCTTCTTGAGGCTCGGGCTCTTGATAATTAGAAGATCTAGTACGCATGCACCTACAAAGACAAAAGAAAAAGAAACCAAACACAAAAACAATATATATACACAATAAAGATAAAATCTTTTTGGATTTTTGAAAGTTTTAATTTTTATGTATTTTTATCAATTTTTTAATTTTTTATGATTTTTTTGAATTTTTTATGCAAGAAAAATAACGCTCACAAGTGAACGGATCCCAAAAAGCAACGCGTCTCTCACAGAAAACCGTTAATCTTTACGAAAAGAGCCGGCAGCGGCGCCATTTGTTACAAGGCTTTTGCCCGTATAAAAATTATTAAAGTTCGTATTCTCGGTGTCTAATCGAATTGATCTAGGTTCTCTATGTGACTCAGTTTTATTTTGGTGGAACAAAAATGTGTCGTTGTATTGTTTAAAATAAAGGTGCAAAACTTTAAAGTAAAAGTGCGTTAAAGTAAACCTAAGTCTATTTAAAAATAATGGTGCAAGTATTTATAACGTGACTGAAATTAAAGGGCACTAAAAGTAAATGACGCAAACTTAAATCTATCTAAGGCAATCTTAAAACGCAACTAAAACTTAAACTAAGGCAAGGCTAAAATAAAGCTAAGACAAATAATCTTAAAGTGCAATTAAATAAAAAGGAGGGAAAAATAAAACTTGAAAATAAAGGTCAGAAATTCAAAAGCAGATAATAACAAAAACCTGTAAGAATCCTTGATTCGGAAGTTCAAAACTTCCGAATGAACTGGCTTGACTCGGAACTTTTTAAGTTCCGAATGAAGCAGTCTTGAGTCGGAAGTTCCCAAACCCCAAAAGCCTTGATTCGGAACTTTTAAAGTTCCGGATGAAGCTACCTTGAGTCGGAAGTTTGGTTCGGAAGTATTGATCCGGAACTTTTCCGGATGAAGCTTGACTCGGAAGTTTTTGCTGATCCGGAACTTCGTTCGGAAGATATTGATCCGGAACTTTTGTTGATCCGGAAGTTTTCGTCCGGAACTTCGTTCGGAAGTCTTTACTCGGAACTTTTGAGTTCCGAATGAACACTCTTGATCCGGAACTTTGAATGTTCCGGATGAAACCCACTGGTTCGGAACTTTGAAAGTTCCGAAAGAACAACCTTTCTTGTCTTGGGTCAGAAGTTTCATGGGAATACAGAAACGCAAACAAACACTCCCGAAGAACAAGGGATCACAGAAATATTCAATCTAACACAGATTAAACCAAAATCAAAACAAAAGTCTCAACCAAACTAATAACGAAACAACTAATAATCATAAACAAACAATTTAAATCAACAAAACTAACAAATTTAACCACAATAATCAAAAACCCATTTGATCAAAATAAAGACATGAACATAAACACAAACATAAACATAAAAATCAAAGATTAAGAAAGGTAGATGAGATATTAACAAGATAAAGTAAAGATTGACGCACATAAAAATCAAAGATTAAGAAAGGTAGATGAGAGATTAACAAGATAAACTAAAGATTGACAAGGATTAAATGAAAACTTACTTGAAATTAAAGGAATTTAATGTGCAAGACAAGGTAATTAAATTTGACAAGTATTTAAATGTGCAAGAAAATAAATGTGGAAGAGCTAATTTGTCAAGTTAGCCAACAAAGAAAAATGATTAATGATCTAATCTATATATAGGGGAGGATTAGGAAGCTTCCTCCCCTCCTTCATTTCTTCTTAATTGCGAGATTAAGTCCCTCCTTCTTTTAATCTTCATTAATTGCATCATTAGTCCTTTATTCTTCTAATCTTCTTTAAACTTGGACTTTAAGGACTTTTGGCTTGGGATTTCTTTGAACTCGTCTTTAATTTCTTCAATAAGTTAGACTTGAATTCTTCGGCTTTTGATAAACTTCCGTCTTTTGACTTTTTTCTTCGATAAATCTTCAGAATTGGTCTTGACTTCCGTTCTTTTTGCACTCTTGACTTCTTGACTTCGTCTTTCATCTTTTTCTTCAATAAAAGTCCGTAAATACCCGTGAATGTCCGTGTTTTCTCAACTTTTCACCTTTTCGTCCTAAATCACAACAAAAACACAAACCACGCATAATTACGACATAAAAGACATAAAATACACGTTTTGGTCCGGTTATTATTGTAATTAAGTGGTAGAAAAGATGTGTGTTTACACACATATTAATGATTCTTGAATTCAGTACCATTATCACTTCTTAGAGCTTTGACTCTAACATCATTCATATTTTCAACCTGTCTGATGAAGGACATGATGGTATCAGCTGCATCACTTTTCCTTCTGAGGAAGAACACCCATGTGTATCTTGAAAACTCATCAACTATGACCAAGGTGTATTTGTTGTGATTAATGGTCTGAGGTTTGACAGGCCCAAACAAATCCATGTGAAGGAGATGTAAGCACTTGTCAATAGAGAATGATTGCCTAGTCTTGAATGAAGACCTATGATGCTTTCCTTTGACACAGGCAGAACAAGTCTTGTCTTTAGAAAACATCACTGAAGGTAGACCAGCAACCAGGTTTTGTGTGGCTATCTTGTTGATGTTCTTGAAGTTGAGATGAGACAGTCTTTTGTGCCACAGCCAATTAACACTTTCAGAGGCTTTAGCAAGAAAAAAATTTATGCTGTCTTCAGAGCAAACAGCCATGTTGATGACATAAACATCTCTCCTTCTAGGTTCAATAAGCACAACATCATTGTTTTTGTTGAATATGGTTCCCTTAGTCTTAGTAAACAAAACCTTGTAGTCAGCATCACACAATTGACTGATGATAATAAGATTGTGTTTAAGACCATTCACATATGCAACCCTGGTAATCGTTATCCTATTGTAGTTCATTGCACCGTATCCCTCTGTGTCACCTGAAGATTTATCTCCAAACACCACTTTAGGACCTGGCTCCTTTCAGTATCTATGCAGGTATTGTTGAATCCCTGTCATGTGTCTAGAACAGCCACTGTCTAGATACCATACCGATTCCTTGAGATGTTTCTACACAGATACATAGAAACAGATTAGTTCCTATGGTGAACCCACTTTCCAGTGGGTTCCATGAATTGCTGATTAGAAATTCTTGTGTTCCTGTAGAACTTTTAGCGATGGGAGGGACAATTGGCTATCTCATGGGTAAAACTTCCACAGATATCACACCCGGGGAAGTCACCACACTCGTCTGAGTGATGGTCTGTGAATCCACAGAATTTACAGGGAGGATAAGGTCTGTAGTTTCCCTGTTGTCTTTTTGAACCCTATTGTCTATCCCTAGAGGGTGTCTAAGCTCTCTTAACTGCCATATGTCTATCATGATCTAAGGTCATGTGGTGAGAGTTCTTGCATATATTGCAATAAGGTTTGACTAACCTTTCCCATTTGGGTTCACCTAGGACAGACTTAGGTTCACGAGAAGTAGAGCATTCAGCGGAAGGCTTAATGTGTTTTTTCAAGAGTTCTACTTCTTTCATTAGAGACAACAGGCGTTCTTCAGTGGAAGGGTCAACCTTGTTCACAGCTTTAGTTGAGACAGGCTTAAAAGAAACTTGCTTACCAGATTGTCTAACAGGCACATTAAATACTTTAGCTGGTGGTTTCTCAACATCTGTTCTAAGTTCACCCTTAGCAGCTCGTGTGGAACTGCTAGGTTTAACTCCAGAGAGTTGGGCAAAGGTGGTAATTCAGCCACATCTTCAGAGACAGGGTCATCAGTCAAAGTGGTATCTGACATATAAATAGTCTATGTAGATTTGAAGACAATGTCTTTGGGTTTGGTGAGAATTCTCAGCTTATTTTTCTTAGCAGATATATCCCTTTTAATGTCAGCAGGCAGTTCATCATTAAGCAATTGATCTATAGTGAACCTAGCACACAACCATTTTTCAATAACCTTGTTTAATTCAGATACTTGATCATTTAAGGCAATGTTTTTCAAGGTTAACCTAGTGACTTCATTTTGAAGGGATATTTTCTCTAAATTAACCTGTCTGAGAGTTTCACATTCAGATTTAGCATTTAGCAGTTCAGTTTTAACAGAGTGAAACTTATCAAGTAGGTTCTTTCTTTGTTCCTCAACAAAGTGTAAATCAACAATGGTGTAATCAAGGACATGTTTGCGTTCATCACTATCAGACATAGATAAAATCTTGTGTACCTTTTTTATTATAATGTCAGCCCATTGTCCTTATCTTGCATCACCTTTTCCAACAGCTGGTTCATCCTCAGCTATAGCCATGAAAGCCCTGACTCTAGTAGTATCTTCCTCATCTGAAGTCAGTGGCTCATCATTCCAATCATAAGCTTCAGCTACCAACCCTTTCTCTGTCTTTTTATCACCTCCCTTCTTCTTAGACAGAGCTTCAAGCTTCAAATTCATCTGTTCTAACTCAGCTTTAAGTACCTTGTACTTGTTTTTGTAATCCTTCTTCTCATTGTCTGATGAATTGGATTGGTGAGATGAGTTGTTGTGTTGTTTGAACTTTTAAGGTTTGGAGGAAGATGATGGATAGGAAGGTGAGGATGTGTTGGTGGAACGACAGTCTTTTTGGAAGTGTCCAAGCTTTCCACAGGCAAAGTAACTTTCTTTTGATCTGTCAGTTTGTTTACTAGATGATCCTATTCTCCCTGATCTTTTGAAGAATCTTCTTTGGTTGGCTAGCAAGGCTCTTTCATGAAACTCTGCATTAAGGTCTGTTAAGAACACTTGGCTGCTGCGGGTGTCTTCTTCAACATCAGAGTCGCTATCATGAGGATGTGGTGCAGAGATCAAGGCTTTGGAAGATGCTCCCTAAACTACAAATCTTTCAGTCTCTGACTTGTAAATAGTATCAATCAGCCATTCTTCATAATTATACTTTCCATAAAGTTGAGCTAAGGTGTCATTCTTGATTGAGTTATTTACTCTCTAAGTCTGATTCATACTCAGCCACTTTCTTGGAAGGCTGTTGAAAAATGTGACATTAATCTCAGCTTGACCAATGGTGACATCATTCATTGCTAGGTCATTGAGAAGAATCTTCAGCCTTGTATAGGTTTGTTGAACCTTTTCACCTTCAAGTGATTTAAAGGCATTGAACTGAAGTCTGAGAGCCTGAATCTTTGTTTCTCTGGTTTCAGAGGGTCCTTCATGGCCAAGGATGAGGTCTGTCCACATTTGCTTGGCTGTGGGACATTGAATGACAGACTTCATGATGTGTTTGGGAAGACGGGATATGATGATGCTTTTGAGACGTTTATCTTGGTTTGCTAATTTTCTATCAGCTGGAGTCCATGTTTGAGAGGTTTGGGAAGAGGGTTTTCTTCAGTGGAGGTAAGCGCCATGGGAACATAAGGACCATTTTCTAAAATTTCTAGAAGAAATGGTTCAAGTCCATCGAGATACACAAGAAATTGACTCTTCCAGCTAGCAAAATCTTCTTCATCAAAGACTGGTACACTTGTGACATGTGATCCACCTCTTGAGTCAAAAAGTTGGGGTAGAACATCGTCATTGGGAGGAGGGGTGAGTCTTGGTGAAGATGGTGTTGCAGAAGGTGAATGTGGTGGGTTAGAAGTTTCTGGCATGGTGGATCTTGATTATAAAACTGAGAACGATGTTTCTTGAAGGTTTTAATATCAAACACCGCTCTGATACCAATTGAAAGTCCCTAATCAATGCTAGAAACCCTAATCTTAGCTAATCAACACAAGTTATTACTTTTCAAACGTAATCTTATTATTGTATAATAAAGAGTTACAAGTGTTATGGATAACACCGTTTGGTGACAATGTGTTGTGCACACTTTGAGCAACTATAAACCCTAACTTATGAATACAGTCACAGCTGTTTGATTCTATAAGTTCTAAGCATTAATGTTATGAATATACTCAATGTGTTGAACATTAATGCTTGGATACACATCCTATTTATAGTGATATGAGGTTGACCTAAATAGTACTTGATGGTGACTACACAAGATATTCACTTTACAGACATCAGTCACATGATGGTCTTCTATTCTTGGTAGTCTACCATTATGCTTTAAGGAAACAGTTCCAAAAACAGTTTCCTTTTTCTTCATTGTCTCGAGCACACAAATGGCATGTCCAAAGTGTGCTGAGTGTTAACAGGGTATTGCCACCCATGTTAACCCTCAACCCCTCAGAGTCCCTGATACATCTTGGCTGTTATCCATCACAGCCAATGAGTATGTCTTCAAGTAATCTTTGACTTCCTTGACAATGTCTCTGACATGGACTCCTCTGGGGTTGCTCACAGGGACATGGATCTCTGTGAGTCTTGCGATACTTGCCTGCCTCCTAGGCACAGGCAAGGGACTATCTTAACAGCTTAATTAAGTTAAAATCTATGATCAGAGAATCTAACCAACTTAGATTCCCAACAAACACCCTCCTAATGACACATTAGGAGGGTATATATAGGAGGTGGGGAGTGCATGTGTTGCTTCCTTCTTTCTTTTTGTCTCGACTCGATTTAAATTCTTTGTCTTTCTCGACGTCGTCTCGGGATTTGTCGATATAGATTGCACTTTTCTTATAATTTTCTTCTTCTATTAGACTTGAGTTCTTTGACTTAATTAAACTTCCGTCTTTGGACTTTTTCTTCGATAAATCTTCAGAATAGGTATTGGACTTTCGTTCTTTTTACACTCTTGATCTTTTGACTTCGTCTTTTCTCGTTTTCTTTGATAAAAGCCCGTGATAGCCCATGTTTTCTTCCTTTTTCATATTTTTCTCTTGAAACACAATAAAAACACAAACCACGCATAATTCCGACTTTTACGGCATAAAATACACGTTTTGGTCTTGTTATAATTGGAAATAAGTGGTAAAAGGATAAGTGTTTTCACACTTATTAAATCCCCTACACTAGACCATTGCAATGCCCTCATGCAATGCATTAATTTCAAAGCACAGTTTACATTTCTCATCATAAATAACCCACCTTGGCCTTTATTAAACATTAAACTTTAAGGAAACTAAAAAGATAGAAATATGTACAAAACAAGTAAAGAAATCAAAGACTTACATTGGGGTTTTGGCCGTCATGAATGTTCATCATCCTCAAGTTTCACGTTCCCCAACCCAAGCGTAAAAACGAGATCATTGTTATTATAAGTTAGCAAACTAACACAAATTCATGTGGCCCTATTATTCACTTAGACTCCCTTATTCCTAATTTTATCTCTTGTTTTTATGATTGTCTTGAATGATCACGAGGATGCATTGTTTGACTTATTTCGATAGTTTATTTAGGCCGAAAATAAAGTGGGACGATTCAATCAATAGTTAGCTAAAGGAAAAAATATTTTAAAACTGCTTCTCGGGACCTTTTAAAGTTCATATCTTGGCATAACTCGCTTCACGATTTGAGACCTTTCTCGGACCGATATTTGGCAGCGACTTCATACTTCGAATCTTGAGAGACGTTCTAGAATTTATGGTCTTCTCTTCATAATAGGAATTTCTTCACTTGAAGTTTTTGAGAGATTCTTCATATTTGGACCACGACTTCTTCATTTTTCTCCAATCTTTATTTTGGACTTTGATATACAACGATCTGCCTCCTTTTAGGACTTGGATCTATTTATCCTCATACCTTGTTAGGGCCTTTTTGGATAGACTTCTCCATGATCTTTACGGGAGTATTTGCTTTTCGTCGTGTGTCTCGATCCTTCATATTGATTATTGATAAATGATTCTTCACATCACTTGGGATCTTTAGCAACAAAATGTAGCCCTCATGCCTTGTTAGGGCCTTTTCGGACTCGCCAATCTTCGCATCCCGCTTCAATAAGTTATGCCTTGGCTATGAACTCTAATTAATACCGAGTAACTTTTAAACGATCTTGTGCTAGAAGCTAAGTAACTTTCCGAATCGTACAACCTTATTTATTGCAGTTAAATTCATTAGCAAGCGATGGGAGAAAAAGCTTATAATTAACTCACATAAATTCACGAAAGAATACCAAACTTATAATTGACTCTTTCATCTCTCGTTCTCCACAATTTAAAATCTCAAGGAATGAGACTCGTGGATGCTTAGCCAATTAAATCAAAGTTTTGGGTTTTCAATTCATCTATAGGATCTTGCAATTTCTTAGACTCTTTCAAGTTTAGAATTCACATTTTAAAGTTCCCTTGATAAACGAATTTCTAGGATCAATTATAGGAACTTGCGAAAAGTTCTTGTTCTTAACCCGTAAGAGTTAAGACTTTCTCGTTTTAAAGTTCCCTATATAAAAGCTTAGAAAAACTTGACTTAAACACGATAAGGATAGTAGCTAGAGTAAACTTAGATAAGTAAATGATGTTGAGTAAATCGTACACGTTTTAGGAAAAACGCGTATGTGGTAAGTATTAATCGAGACGATTTAGGAAAACCGTGAAGACGAATAAATTCCAAGTTCGTTCTCGAAGGAGGTGTGTGTATTAATGTGCCAATATATAAAATAACAATGTTTGGATTAGTGACGTTTTTGGTTGAGAAGAGAAAAATTAAAGACGAGCTACGACTACGATTTAAACTACGACGTTGACGTAAAACGCGAATGTAAATACGTAAAACGTGACGAAATTAAAAATTAAACCTAAAAATTAAAAAATTAAAACTAAGTCTTAAATAATATAAATAAGAATAAAAATCCAACAAAAATATTTTAAAACCTTTTATTAATTAAATATTCAATTTTTAATGCTAATTAAAGCCCTAAAATTAAATATAATTAACAAAATGTCCAAAATATTATTTTATTGAACTAATAACTAACTTATATTATTTAAAAACTTAAAAAGTATTTTTCCTAAATTTTAAAAACTATTTTTCTATTTTTAAATGACTAAAAACTATTTTTAAATTAAAATAATCATAAAAAATAATAAAATAATGCCAAAATTAATTTGACAATTTTAAAAATCCAAAATTACCCTAATGAACAGTAGAAAATTGAAAAAGTTTAAAAGATGTAAAATCTTGCACTAAAAGATAAAACTATTAAATAATTAAACCCTAATTAACTTAAATTAATTATAAAAAATAATTAAAAAGTGAAAAACTTTTAAACTAAAAATCTTAAAATACTTTTCTAAATATAAGAAAAATTTTAAAACTGAAAAATAATAATTTTTTACACTAAATTCCAAAAAAACAGTAATTAAAAACTAATTAAATAAGCTATTTAATCTAAAAATTACTTAATGAACAGTAATATAAAAACTAATTAAACAGAAAAATTAAGAATTAAAAAAGAAAAATAATGGGAAAAGAATGAAGTCTTAACTCCTAATTAAGGGCACAAAAGACAAAAAATTTATAAAACTGATAGTGACATGTGTTGTTTTCTGTCTTTTAGTGCAGCAGGGTAAACCAGCAAACTAGCAGGGGGAAGTGAGTTCCCACTGCTAGTGCAAATAAGCTGACAAAAAAATTGAAAAGCTTAGGAAAGCTTTTCTTGTGGCTTTTCTTGGATAATAGGGCACCCCCACAACCAGTTGGGTTGTGGGGAGTCAGTAACACAAGAAAATAAACAATTAACAACACAGAATCACACACAATTGGGGCTCAAAGTTTCTAATAAACAGAAAAGTGCCCTGGGGTCGTTTTGCTGGTGCAATTGGCACCTAGGGTGAGATTTGGCTTACCAAATCTTCACAATTGCCTAACCAAAATACTACAACCTGGTCTAAAACCCTAGATGATAACTAAATCTAACAATCAACAAGCTATCAAGGCAAATATTACACTAAAATAGGCCGAAAAGTGTGTTCACTGTTTTTTAGCTATTTATACCAAATTTTGAGCATGCAAGTGCTTGTTAAACCTATCAAAACTCAAACCAAACAACCTATTAACTATTACTACCCTACTGGAGTGTGTTTATGCAGGTTACAAGCCAAATATGTGTCAAATCCCCAGCCTATCAAGCAGACCCAAACACCCCCTTAATTTCTGCAAACTGAAAATTAACAAACCAAGGCAGCTCAAATCATAACTAAACTGATCTAACACTTAACTAACATGCATAAAAGGCATAAGTGAGCAAGATTAAGCAGACAATAGAACAACTAAGCAAGTCAATCCTCAAAATCATGCAAGATCACAAAATATCACATAAACTTTAATTAAAGGAGGGTTCAAGCCATTACCTTGTGTAGTTAACATCCAACTACACAAAGGCCAGCTGAGGCCTTCTCCTATAAGCTGGAGGCTTATGCTTGGATTTTGTGATAAGCTGATGTAGAGAAAGAAATGGGAAAGGTACACAACCAAACCCCAATATATCTTCAAGAGTTCTTGAAAATCCTTGAACCTGCCAAGATTAAGGAAAACAGAAAAAAAAAGTGACCTGTTACACAAGCTAATAAGCTATAAATCAAGCTTATTAATTAAGCTGCTTATGGCTTATTGCTAAAAAATTGAAAATCAGATTTCTCTTCTTAAATCTTTTGTAAACATCAAAAATTTTAAAAACATATCCTAACAAGACTTGGATTAAAAATTTTGGTTCCACTTTCACTTTCCCAAGTTAGTTAACCCAAGCCTATGCAACAATTATCCAAAGAACAATGAACCCAAAACTGAATTTCGGAAAATGAGTAAAAAAAACGACTTGAATCTCTTTTTTGAACCAACTTTTGCCAAACAGAAACTTGGAAGAACTTAAACTAAATTATGCAAACATAAAGTATGGAACACAGGATTCTTGCAATGATTTTTTAAACAACACTCTGAATATTCATTACTTTAAAATATATTACAAGAAAACTGGAACAAGGGCTTAAAGGTTCACAACCCGAACCTTTATATACAATAAGATAGAATACTCTAGAATATCTAAACCCTAGCTTTGTGATTCCTAAAAATGCCCACGGATATTTCAGAATATGCTCTTTTAGAATTCTTGGTCCTTGGTCAAAAATCAGCCCATGTGACTTTGCCAGTTGTGCTTGATGATCTTGGCCGTTTGAAGTAGTCCTTGGGGAGCAAGAAGTGTGTAAGGGACGTTGGATTACTGAGTGGATTCCAAATTTGCTATTTTTGTTCAAGCAAGGTTGCAGGGGAGTCTCGTGTGAGCCCCACATGTGAGCTGGAGGGAAAGTGAAAGTGGGGTTTGGTTTAAGTAAGTATCAATTGTGTTTCTGGAAGCTTGCAGACAAAAACCCTTTGATTTGTATTAGATTGAGATTAGGGTTGTTTAGTTCATAAGTGTGTGAGTGAGTGTGTGTTTAATCAGGAAAGGGGATTAAGCAAGTGTTACTCGCCTGTTTTTACTAATAAAATATGGGTTTAAAAAGTTAAATTAATAATAAAACAGGTTAAGTGGGTGTGTTGACTGGTTTGTTTGACTTGGGCTGGTGGGGTGATGGGTATTGGGCTTGGTCGGGTAAAATGGGTAAAATGGGTGGGTAAACACGGGTAAGGTTAGGTTTATGGTGGATATGGGTTTTTTTTGTGGCAAAAACAGTCCCTGCATTCCTTTCATTTTTGCACTTCAAATAAAACAGCTTCAACTTCTTCTTTTTTCTTCCTTATAACAAGTTTAGTAAACTTGCCATTTTTGACCCAAGGCATAACAAAACTTTTATCAAGGACTAACTTTGCACATTTGGATATCTTCAAGGGCCATTTATGTATAATCTTCAAACATGGAGGATATTTCTTGCCAATAATGATTTATCCAAGGTCTTTTCTTGCCAAATCTTCAAAAATGAGGGACCAAAGTTGTCAAATCTTCAAACTTCAAGGACTTGATAGGAAAATCATGATTCAGGTCCGGTTCTTTGTGCGGCTTCGTTTCCCGTGTTCGTTTTTGCTTGATTCCTTTGATCTTTTGGTGAATTCACGATATCCGTACCTAAAATACACAATGAACAAACAGAGGCATATATTGGGGTATTTTGATGATATTTTAAGCGTTTTAAGCCCGATTTGGACGATGAGACTATGTATAAATACAGTCTCATCACTCCCCCATACTAAACCATTGCCGTGTCCCAACGCAATGCTAGAATTAAGTATCGTAGCACTTCCAAAATTCATTTTATGACGACTTTTATTCAAGACATAAATTTAAATAAACTACTACACGCGTTTTAGACATAATGTATTGTTTTCATCACAAGAAAGTGACTTTTGGGATCATAGAACAAGAACACGTGAATGCTTCGTTAGAAATAATTTCGTCATCCCCGATTTTCACCCAATTCCATGCTAAGCGTGTAACGAGATCATTGTTATTATAAGTTAGCAACACGAACACATCTCATGAGTGTTAATTACGAACCTAAACTCCCTTATTCCTACTTGGTATCTCTTATATTTTATTATGTCTTAATGATAACGAGGATACATCATCGACTTATGCGTGAATAGAGATTAAGTCTAAAAATAGAAACTTAACGGTGCAACCAAAATCATTAAATTAATAATTCATCCCAATAGACAACGATGTCAAAAAATTAAGTCAACAAGAAGGATCAGTTAACACGGTTTTATAACGGTTTTGAACATGAGACTTATTACCTAGACTTCTATACGCCCCCTAATGGAAGGGCCTTATTATCTTTGGTTTACCTCCATCTTTTATTCAACTTCGCCATGAAGCTTTTATTATGACTTCGGTCTTGCCTTGCCTTTTATTATCCGCCTCATCGGTGGTTTTATTAGCCAAAGACGTATATCCTCACGCTAAAGCGAATTTTGGATCTTTAAAGCTTCGAAGATTAAGGCTTGATTCACTTTCAATTTGGGCATAGATTTTTCGGCCTTGTGAGCTTCAAATTTTTGCTTAATTTAGGTGAGCACTTGAAATCTTATTATTAGGTGAAGCTTTCGATTATTCGGGTGCCAATACTTCAAAACCGTGACGCTGGCGATACCTTAATGTTTTCCCAATTTAATTACATGGAAGCTACCAAAACAAATTAGAAACCAACAATAGTGACTAAACCGCTAAATCAATATTTATTAACAATTTATTATGCAAAAGCGTTGGGAGAATAAGCTAATAATCACTACACATGAGATTGTGACGATTACGAGACTTATAAATAACTCTATCATTTCTCGTCCTCATTTAAGAGACTTAGCCTAAAAAGTTAAGGAATCGAAGCTAAGTGCTCAACACGCACGGTCGAGTCAAAAATTACTCTCGTTCTCACCATCGGAAAACCTACATTTGTGTCTTAAACACTTATGAAAAACTAGAAAAAAATTTAAAATTTGGCCATTTTTAGCCTTATTTGCAACAAAACGATAACAAAAAGATGAATATTGGATTGCGTGGTGACGTAAGCAAGGTGAATTATCTACTCACCCCCCATACTAAAACTAAACATTGTCCTCAATGTTTTGAGTCTAGGGGTGTAAACACCCCCATACTAGAGACGAAGTCGAATTCTCGAGCATGGAAAGGGTAAAACGAATAACCTAAAAGCCGTTTATGAATTATGCTAATAAGATAAATGTTAGAACATAAAAGGATATCATCGGATATCGGAATCTCCAAAGGCAACGATCGAATCTCGAGTGCTACGTAAAACGAACACGAGAGGCTTCAATGATGACGATGAACCTAATGAATCACAATCACAAACAACCACGGAACAAAGGTTGGAAGAGCACAAGTCCCCTCGTTACATTAAACTAAGAAAGCGATAATATGTACAAGGATAAGCATGAGAATCCCCCACGAGGCACCTTGTTTTTGATAACCGAGTCAAAAGCTCGACTCGAATCCCCATAAATGTGATCATTTAGAGATAATCTTGGTTTGGTCATTTTTGGTGGGGCTTACATGATAAACAATGCCCAAAAGTACATGGAGTACTTTAAAAGCCCGATAAGCGTATACCGGGGTCAAAGATAGCGTCTTCGTTTTCGGATGAAAGACGAAACAACGCTACTTCAACACGAACCCCAATGGGGTAGAAGAAAAGAGATAAGAAGTAGAAAGGTGGGGCAATGGGTAAGTCAACAACATGAGCTACTCGAGGTAGACTCACACCAAGCAAATAGATAAGATTTCCATTTATTCCATCGGTGGAAGACCGAGATTTCCCTTTACAAGCAATTCCGGGATCGTAAATATCGTCCTCGGTGGTAAAGTGTGAAGGAACATTTGGGGCTTCCCCCTCACTAAAACCACACACACCATCGTCAAAAGGAGTAGAAGAGGTGGTAGCACTCATATAACGATGTGATGACGGAGTTAGATTTGTAGAAAAATCTTTTAAAACATTTTTAAAATCTTTTCCTTTTTCATCGTTTAAAAACTCTCTATGAAAACCCGATTTGATAATGTCGAAAATATTTGGCGTGTCAAATTGAAAATTAGTCGCGCTAAAAATCCTCACATTTAAGTCTTTGGTGGGAGGGGGTGGCGGATTGTATAAGTTCTCAAAACGTTTGTCAATAAAGAACACCGCCCCCTCGGGGTCAACATACTCGTCATCCTCATGAACGTCGATCTCATCGATTTCTTCATCAAAGATAGGCTTGTCAAACCACGGTTTGTCATTCCCCTCCTTGAGTATCTTAGAAACTCTCTCGAAAAGATCACGATCAAGCACGAAACCATCATTCTTTTGTAGGGATCGTTGATAAGTTAGATCCTAACGAATGTGGTAAACGTCATTCTCAAATGAGGAGTGTTGATTAGGTAACTCCTCGAGAATTGGATTCTTAGTGGTCACATGAGTTGGTTCGTCATCGAAAATAAGACGTTCCAACTCATTAAGTTCATCCTCGATTTTGGAAAGGTCGACCTCACTCGTAGGTGGAAGTGAAGGCATAAGAGCTAGCTCTCGTTCAATGATTTCCTCAATCTCGGGATCAAACTCGTAATCATCGTACTTTACATGTTTCTTCTTTGGAGAATCAAAAATTTCATGTGGATGTCGAAGTACGTGATCGATCTCGGCAAAATCGCCATCGTCATCGTCAAAGAAAGAGTCGATGTGAGCACTCACAACCATGGACTTACAAGTCAAATGACTATGCTTAGGTGACTTTTCTAAGACGAGAGGATCGATGTCGATAAACCCTTTAGCCTTAACGGGTGTTGGGCTAGGCAAAGGAGGCACTTCGATGGAGTTAGAAGTTGAAGCCTCAAAGACGTGGTCCTTCGAAGGTGGTGAAGACGAGCCCATATTGGTCTTTATTGTGATGGCACTAACGTCGCCCTTCGGAATTGGTGTTTTACTTCTTTCGCTAAAAACATCCCAAAGTGAGTTTTCATCCATAAGTTTACACATACCCTTTTGAATTAGGTACACGTATTCTTTATCATTAAAATCATCATCTTTAAAACCGTTTTTCTTAATTCTTTCAAAACATGCATCAAGCTTCATTCTTTCCGCTAAAGTAAACATTTTGAAATCATTAGAATTTGAATCATTAGGTTTTGAAACCTCTGTTTTTTCATTCTCATTAAATCCTTGGGATTTTCTAGCGAAAAAGTCTATTTTCTCATCCCCATATCGCATAGTAAGTCTCCCTGTTGATCCCAAACTTAGATCGATTAAGCTTTGTGTATACGAGATTAGATCAAGTACTACACGTAGAGAAACCTTTGCTTATGAATAAAGTAACAAAGTGTTATGCGGAATTAACACTTGATCTAAAACACAAAGATGTTAAACAAACTTTCACTTGTATTAGAATAATCGAACTTGATTACAATGAAAGAGGTTTAACTTGCGAATACTTATGAAAACTGATATTTTAACTTTAACCTAAAAGACCTTCTTTTATAGATTAAGAAGTCTTGTACAATAAGCTACGAATCAACTATTCTAGGTAAAGATAATAATGGAAAATACAATGTCGAGCTTATCTTTACCATACACAATAAAGAAACAAATAAACAAAAGATTCGTATGAAGATATATTCCGTCAGTGCTAATCTTCAAGGCTGTCAGCGTTGACTTCTTCAATGTCAACGCTTGGCTGTCAGCGTCCAATGTCATCCTATCAGCGTTGACATTCTTCTTATCAGCGTCTAGTGAACTGACCCATATTTTATTCCCAACAATCCTCCCCTAAACTTGATATCTATTCCAATGATCAAGTTTCTGAATAAAAACTTAAGGCTTAGGAGGAATCTTGCAAAAACTTCTTATGTTGGTGATAAACATATCTAATCAAGTCCTTGGCCACGTCACTAGTATAATCAATCTCCAAGGGTGTCTCTAGCATCTTCTCCAACACTTCTTTGGACAAGAAATAGTCAGCATCCACAAGTAAATACTCTGAAAACTTTGTAGAGCTCAAATGAAATACACCACAAGTAGAATAAAGCCTCCAATGAAGATTACTGAGATCATCTTCAAGATCCTTCCATATGGCAGGATCTGCTTCTCTTGGACCACACAAAGTCAAAAATGTGTTCCAGAGTCTTATTCCATTTGCTGAAGTAGGTGCTTCAGCTGTATACTTGGCCTCTATTAATCTCCATAGATGCACCAAGTCTTCTCTGTCTATGCTTGCAAATATAGAAATAACTGAAGTAAAAGTATGTACCTCCTTTCCAAATCTGCCAATCTTCCAAAATCCACACTCATCTTCATCAAAACTGATGATTGGATTTCTGTCATCTAGAGGTACTACATTAACCAAATCTGAAGCTTCCAATGGGGAAAGCTTGAGATGCTTCCTTATGACACCTTCAGTTGGAAAATACACATCCATATCTTTGGGAAATTGGAAAGGATCTCCTTTCTTCACTGGTCTTTGAGCAATCCTCATTTCCTTTTGAATCTGCATTTCCTCAGCAAGCTCTTGTTTCCTTTCTTCTGAAAGAAACTGTAAGACATTTTGTTCTTGCACCTTCATCCAAATAGGATGTGCCCTATACTCTAGCTCCTCAAAAGATAAGGCCAGCAACTTCTTGTATGTCCATCTAGGTTGATGGCATCTAAGCAACTTGTAGTACAACTGCCTTCTATCTCTTTTGAGCCAAGTCTTGACCTCTTGTGCATTAAACCTCATAATCACCTTTATGTCATCTTGTACCCTGAGAAGAACTTCCAACCCCCAAATTTGATCTGACAAACTCATCCCTGGGTTGTCCATAACCTTGTCTTCCCAAGCATGGTACATTCTGGTGATTTCTGGTAGGTCCCAATCAATCTGATTCTTCAAATCACTCAATCTTTCCTTTGCTAGCTCATCCCCATATTCAAGCCTTTCTGGATCATCAATAATTTGAATACTTGAATCTGAGCTATCACCTTCTTTATCATCACCACTCTCACTCTCAGAAGTAGCAACAAATGGTGATCTACTACTCCTCTTCAAATCTCTTTCCAAAAGTTGTGCAGCCAACTGTTCATCAAATGCAATTTGTGCTGCATCTTTCTTTGGAACATCTTCTTCAACCATAATCCCCGTACCCTTGTCTTTTGAATCAATAATAGGTAAGGTAGAAGAAGAAACCTGTGTGGACACATCTTTGATGATTGTTGATGACTGGAATACATCAACACCACCTGCAACTTTATCAGCGTTCAAGTTACCTCTATCAGCGCCACGATTACCTTTGTCAGCGCTGGATGTGTCAGCGTTCAAACCTGTATCAGCGCCCATTGTTTCTTTGAAAGATCCTTCCAAGTTTAATGGTGTCACCTTGGATGTATCAATAACTGGGTGCTTCTTCAAGTTGGTGAGTGCTTCAGCAACCTGTAAAGATTCACTAAATTGTGAACTCTTCTCTGAACTCTTCTCACTAGCTGTATGAATCAGCTCATCCTCTTCATCCTCTTCATCCTCCCCTTTGGAAGATTCCTCCATTAGACTCCTGCTACTTGGATTCTCCAAAACAGTTACCCGCTCCCTCAATACTTGGAGTTCACGGCCCTGTTTGTTGACAGTTTGTACAAGGATGACATTTTGCTTTTGCAAGCTAATGACAGCAGCCGTCAATTCAATTAATGTCATAGGTTCCAATCTGCCCTCAGCTAGAATGGGGATTTGACCTCCCAAAATAGAATCATAGGGCATGGATGAGGTCTTAATGATGTTGGGACTGTCTTGACCAGCATCTAAGCCTGTGTCAATAGTCCCAGCCTCATCCATGGCACCAGCCACACTTGTGGAGGGTGGTTCTCTCTGCTACAAGGCTAGGACCACTAGAGGAGAACACTCCAGTAGTCCTTTGGCGTTTATTCAACCTAGATTGTAATGGGGTAGAAGATGAAGTAGATTGTGTGGGTGTTGGTTGGTTAAGGGGTGTTTGGATTTTTCAGGGATGGTATCAGC
Organism: Glebionis coronaria; assembly: GCA_025667525.1. NCBI lineage: Eukaryota > Viridiplantae > Streptophyta > Magnoliopsida > Asterales > Asteraceae > Glebionis > Glebionis coronaria. The sequence goes on along the minus strand of CM046879.1, from coordinate 127,551,088 downwards.
GTTGGGATTGGCTGTGTCAGCGCCAACATTTTGAGTGTCAGCGCTGGGTTGGTCAATGTCCATGTTTTCCTGGTGAAGGTAATGGTTCATGAATAGGCTCAAGTTGGGGTTCAGGGTCTGGTTGTGGTTGTGGTTGAGCAGCCTGAATTACTGCAAGCATGGGTTGGGTAAGAGGTATGATCTGTTTGTGGAGCTCATTTTAGCAAAAATGGTTTTCTGTTGTTTAGGGATCTCATAAAAAGTGTCATGATCCCTAGAACAATATTCTTGTAATCAAAGACCATTTGCAAAAATCTAGGGTAAGCCAAAGTCATTTTACTTCCCTTGTTTTTACACATCCCTTCAAAAATCATTTTGAAAAATTATACTTAAGCCCACGTGTTATACAAACCAAAGCACTTGCAATTGACCTGTTTATTTCATTAAAAGAAGTACATTTTTGGACTTAAGCATTGTAAAAGGACATGTATCAAATATTTCTAGTCAGAGGGAAATTCCTGCTTATGATATTTATTTAAAGTGACATCAGCAGGAATAGGATAACCCAATTCCCTAAGACCTTGTTCTATTGTTGCAATGGCAAGGGTAGTCACACCATCAGCATCATCAAGACGCAAAGCTTGGTGAACCAAGGCTTCAGTGACCACCATGTTCTTCCATGAACAGTAGATGTTAATGTGGTCACTCCATTAGCTGTTGTGGAACTAGCAGTGTTCCAAAACTGTCTAATGTGTGCGACAGGGGACTAATGGTGTATGAGAAAGTGCATACCTTAAGGAGGATGCATTTAAAAATGCCACCATTTGTGAATACTGAGGGGAACGAAATCATCATCAGCAGTCAAGTAAGCTACCATATTATGTTGACTCTTGAACTCCAATGTTAAATTCTTTGAGTTGAACTTGGGTGCCATTGTGAAAACTGTTTAGGTTATGTGATATGGGAAAAATCTAGGAGAAAAGTGTTAGACAAGAAAATATGAATACCCAGAATAAAAAGTTTAATCAAATTTATAGGAGAGATGCATGATTTTGATTGGTCAAAAATGAGGCAGTTATATCAAAGAGCAATGATGAAAATATTGAATCAAATATAACTTATCTCATGCATTAATTAAAAGTAACAACTCCCCAAAATTACGGCCAAAGATTAGTCAAAAATAACAACTAGGTAGGGCCCACTAGGTGTCAACGGTCAAAAAATAGCCCATCAGCGCCCAACGGCTATATTTTCTTGTCAGCGTTTGCCTAAAGCCTTGTCAGCGTCACGATTGAACGTAACAACGTTTGGAGAAAAACTTGTCAGCGTCTAAAAATAAAAATATTTAAAAAGAAAAAGACCTTAACAAAGTAATTTATCCTAAGGGAAATATCTTACAAGTTGATAATAATTACTGGGTCGGCAAGCACTGTCCATTTATGCACACTTGCTTAAGCAAGATAGACACAAATGTCCTCTAGAGTCCCTTGCTAACCAAAATACTTACCAACAAAGTTATTTCATTAAAATTCTTTGTAACTCCCAGGTAGACCCCATAACCAAACTATTCCCAAGTCTCCCATCAGACCACAAGCAATTCTAGGCCAAAAATGTCTTGGCAGCATGCATAGTTTATCAACTTTGCATGCTACAGTGCCTCATGGTTTAGTAAAACTAACCCATACTCACCTGTGGACACAATCTAGAATTGTGATGAGAGTATTGTAAGAATACCCAAGAGTCCTAAAGGTTCCTTAAACCTCCCCTTAAAACTATGATACATGAGTTTCTCAAAATATATATGAACATTAAAAATTTATGTCAAGATAGGAATATAAATATTCCAACCATCATCCATAAACAAAAACATGTCCAAATAGCTCTTCAAAGAACCATAAGCAACTCTGTATCCAATGGCATAAAGCTACCACCACCTACACATTTAGATGAAAACCACAAAACTAACATTTGTTGCTGACAGCGTCCCGACAACACTTGTCAGCGTTGAAGGAACTCTTGTCAGCGTTAGACAATAATATCTCTAACAACGGCAAAATAACACTTGACAGCGTTACATTTACCTTTGTCAGTGTTAGAAAAATAAAGTGGAAAAATCTAAATCATCACAAAGACCAATAACAATGCATTATCCTGTACATACTTTTGCAAAAAGGTTCCAAAACACATATTAAGTGAGATTAACCATTCCAATATTTGTTACCAAATATTGAAATCTTCCAGCATCAAAAGGTTTAGTTAATAAATCAGCCACATTATCCTCTGTGGCTACCCTATCTGGTTGTATTAAACCTTTCTCAAAGCAATCTCTTATATAAATGATGTCTAATTTCTATGTGTTTGGTTTAGAATGATGTACAGGATTTTTAATAATGCATAAAGTACTGTTATTGTCTACAAAAATCTTGGTATGCATAAAATTATACCCATAATCCAACAGCTGGTTCTGAATCCATAAGACTTGTCCACAACAAGCAACTGCAGCAACATATTCTGCTTCAGTTGTAGAGTTTGCCACCACTGTTTGTTTCTTGCATTGCCAAGATATTAATCTGCTCCCAAGAAATTGACATCCACCAGTTGTGGATTTCCTATCAAACTTGTCACCACCATAGTCACTGTCTGAATATGCAATAAGGTCCAATGGAGAATCTTTTGGGTACCACAAGCCAAGATCTGGATAACATCTTAGGTACCTAAAAATTCTTTTCACAGCAAAAAGGTGTCATTCTTTGGGAGTCACTTGATGGCGTGCACACGCACACACAGCAAACATGATGTCAGGTCTTGAGGCTGTAAGATACATCAATGAACCAATCATTGATCTATAATGCCTAACATCCACATCCTTTCCAGCTCCAATTTTTCCCCAAGGGTGTTCCCTATCCATAGGAGTGGAAGCATCCTTTTCATGTGGAGAAAAACCATATTTCTTCAAGATTTCAGCTTACATACTTGTCTTGGGAGATGAAGATACCATCTTCTTTCTGCTGAACTTGTAATCCTAGAAAGAAGTTCATCTCACCCATTGCACTCATCTTGAATTTATCTGTCATGAGCTTGGAAAAGTCCTCACTCATTTTTGGATCAGTAGACCCAAAAATGATATCATCAACATAGACCTGCACAAGCAACACATGTTTTCCTTTCTTCTTTGTAAATAGTGTCTGATCTATGGTGCCCCCTCTTGAATCCATTGTCCACCAAATATGTAGACAAGGTACCATACCATGCTCTAGGGGCTTGATGAAGTCCATACATAGCTTTCTTTACTCTATAAACCTTGTCTGGATTCTCAGGATCTTCAAAACCAGGAGGTTGCATGACATATACTTCCTCAACAATTGTCCCATAGAGGAAAGCACTCTTCACATCCATTTGATAAACAGTGAAGTTCATGCAAGAGGCATAAGCTAAGAAAATTCTGATAGCTTCAATTCTTGCAACAAGAGCAAAAACTTCTTCATAATCTATGCCTTCCTCTTGTGTATATCCCTGAGCTACCAAACGTGCCTTGTTTCTGACCACAATGCCTCTTTCATCTTTCTTATTTCTTAGAACCCATCTTGTCCAATTGGTCTCACATATCTAGGACAATCAACCAGCTCCCAAACATCTTGTATAGCAAATTGGTGAAGCTCATCCTGCATTGCTTCCACCCAACTAGGTTCTTTGAGAGCATCAAAAATCTTCTTGGGTTCTTCTTGTGACAGAAAACATGCAAACAAACATGCTTGTACAAGAGGGGTATCAACCTTCTTGTGTATATTGGCAATAAATCCACCAAGACTTTGATGGGATCTTCTTGTCTGAACTGGAGCCATAACATCACCAATGATCTGAGATGTGGGGTGATCCTTTGTTGTGGAAGTGAGAACTCCTCCTTCAAAAAGTCTGGTGTCCTCAACTTCACGCTCCATGTTGCCAATATCTTCTTCATCAGACTCTCTTTGATCAACATGAATCTCTTCATGGACATTGGAAGGTCCACCTTGTTCAAAATGTGAAGAGAAAAGATGCGCAAAGGTGTTGTCAAAGTCTGAACCTTGTTTGTCAGCGCTTGGTCTAACAACGCTTGAACTGTTGGTGTCAGCGTCTGATCCATCAGCTTCTGAATTGCTCTTGTCAGCGCTTGATTTCCCTTTGTCAGCGCCTGAAGAAGTATGCATGTTTGTATTTGGTGGTATTTGAAAACCACCATTATCTTTTCTAGCAGCAGCAGCAGCAACATAATACTCATCTGTCCATATAGGAAGTGTAACATATTCTTGTGTGGGAGATGATTTAACTGCTGGTGGTCCATCCTCCTTAGCAACCTGTATACCTGAAACATTACCAATTCTCTTTTCCAAAAACACTTGAAGTTACCTTCACAATGTCTGGATCAGTAACAGGCATATAATTTAAAGCTCTAGATAAAGGTTCTAAGTCAAACAAACAATTTGGACCACTTTCAGGATCACTAGGTTTACTCTCTAAAAACCTAACATGTACTTTTTCAAGTATACGTTTTTTCCTTTTTAATGTAAACCCTATATCCTTTGCTCTGCACTGAATAACCCATGAAGTAGCCTTCATCACCTTTTGAATCAAATTTACCTAGGGCTTCACTAGTTTCTAAAACAACTACATGACAACCAAAAGGCTTGAGAAAGCCAATATTTGGCTTCCTTCCGCCAAAGTAATTCATAAGGTGTCTTATTATGTATTTTGTTGACCAATGCCCTATTTTGAACATAACAAGCTGTGTTAACAGCTTCAGCCCAAAAGGCTATAGGAAAGTGGGCATCAGCCAACATGGTTCTGGCTGCTTCAATAAGGGTTCTATTCTTCCTTTCAGCAACCCCATTTTGCTGTGGGGTTCTAGCTATGCTAAGCCTAGTAATCCCTTTCTTGGCACAAAAATCATCTAACAACTGATTTCTAAACTCACCCCCATTGTCACTTCTAATAATTTTGACCTCATTACCATTCTTCTTTTCAATCTGGGTAATGAAATTAATCAGACTTTGGGCAGTTTCACTTTTCTTGGCTAAAAAGAAAGTCCATGTAAACCTGGAATAATCATCAGTGATAACAAAACAATATGATTTACCCTTCAAACTTTCTATATTAGTTGGACCAAAGAGGTCCATATGCAATAAGTGAAGTGGTTTAGAACTAGAGTGCACCTGTTTAGACCTGAATGAGACCTTGTGCTGCTTGCCCTTAAGACATGCAACACAAGTGTGGTCATTGTGGAAAGCCTTTTCAGGCAAACCATCAACTAAACCAAGTCTCACAAGTCTATTAATATTCTTAAAGTTTATGTGCCCTAATCTCCTGTGCCAAAGATTACTTTCATCTACTGAGGCTTTAGCATAAAGACATGACATCATTTTATTATTTACCTTAATTCCATTAAGATTCACATTATATATGTCTTTATGCCTTGGTGTTCTAAAGTCTATGTATTTTTCCTCAGGGAGCTTATAATCTTTGCTTAACACCAAGCACTCAGTATCTGTGAAAAGAACCTTATTTTTGTTATCACACACTTGTGATACACTAAACAAATTATAATCCAGTTCTTTTACCAAGAAGACATTCTCAAACCGTAGATTGTTGGTGACAAGGGTTCCTTTTCCAGTGATGGTGCCGTAGCCCCCTCCAAAGTATACCTTATCACCATCTTGAATAGGAGTGAAGTTTGTCAGATAGTCTTCATTTCCTGTCATGTGCCTTGAGCATCCACTATCCCAGTATCCATAATCATTGATCTTCTTCTGAATGCCCTGCACATAAAGAAAACACATTAGTTTTCTTTGGGAATCCAAGCCTTGGAAGACTTGGATTCATCTGGTTGTTCAACAAGAACAGACTTGGTTCTCATAACAACCCCATTTTCATCCCTTTTAGAATGAAATTCCCAGTTAACCCCAATTGGTGTTGACATTGCTTTTGAAATATAATGAAACCTGTTGCATGTCATAGAAACACCAGTAGAATTAGAGTTTTGCTCTTGTTTTGGTCTCCATGTTAAGCTAGTAGAAGCTTTAGACCTATTTCCCTGTGGTTGCAAATACCTAGGTTTGGCAGTGTGTCTGTCAGTGCTGAAATTGTTCTTGTCAGCGCCCCGATTGCCTTTATCAGCGTTGAACCTAGGGTTTACTACAGGAACCCATTGCCTATTGGACCAAGTGTTTGACTTTTGAAAAGGTCTTAGGCCTTGTGTGTTAGACCCTCTAGAAAAGAATGGGGCTGGTCTAACAACTTGTGAACTTTTGTTCACAAAGGTATTGGGTCTGACAGTGTTTGACCTATGTTGACTTTTGTCAGCGCTGAAATGGTTCCTATCAGCGTTGACATTGGAAGCGTTGACACATTTGTATGCCAAATGTGAGAAGCTACCACATGTGTAACAAGCTTTTCTAGACATAGTCTTAGGTCTAGAAGCAAAGAAGCCTGTTCCATGATTACTAACTTGGCTTTTTGGTGACCTAGTATTCCTATACATCTCTGCATACTTAACACTAGGTTTTCTAACAGTTTGTGGGCCAAGGTCAACAGCTTTGCCAGTGGTAGGGTGTGTGATTTTAATAGGTGTAGGATCATGGCTTTTGATTGGTGTGGGCTCATTTGGACTTTCACACAACAAACCTCCCTTAACAAACAAAGTGTGGTTAGCTTTCTTCCACTCATCTAGGTCAGTCAGTTTCTGTTTGTATTCTTCAACTGGGGAAGTCACTCTAGGTGGAGGAATAAATTCCTTCTCTTGGAGTTCTGGCAAGCCAGTCCAAGATAAGTCCTTTGATTGGACACCATAGAAATCCCCAGCTGGTGGTGGAACACCAGTATAATCTTTCATCCCAATCCCACTCATGTCCTTAGAGTCTCTTTGTTTACTAACACACTCTCCTAGGGATTGTGTGGCCTTATCAAATCTCTGGATTTTAAGACTCACATTATCTTTATTTTTGTTAGCCTCCTCTAACTGAGCTATCAAATCAAGATTAACCCTGTTTACTATATCTTGAACATCTTTACTTTGATGTAACTCATGTTTTAAGATATTTATTTTATCCTTTAAATCAAACTCCATTTTCTTATACTCAGCTACTGTCTTTTCTGTTTGGGTAAGAGCAATTTGATAATTAGACACTTTGCATCTTTCAGTACTTGCCTCATCTAATAATTTTACTATCTCTTGATTTAGTTTTTCAGTATTTAAACGACAACCCTTAGAACAGAAAGCATCATCATATACCTCATTATCTGATGAAGAGGAGGAGTGTGCCATGAGAGCATATTCAGCATGCTCTTCTTTAACTTCAGCAACCAAAGCTCTGTCCTCTTCCTCATCCTTAGCCATAAAGTTCCAGCTCCAGTCCCATCCTCCAACACCATCAATTTGTTGAACAGCAACCATGGCCTTGGGATCTTGGCTCTTAACCATTTGGCTTGAAGGCTTACCAGCATCAGATCTTCTTGGAGATCTACATTCCCTCATAAAGTGCCCCATCCGATGACAATTGTAGCACTCAACCTTTGATTTGTCAAAACCAGCAACATCCTTAGCATTAAAGGTCATCTTCTTCTTGAACCTTTTATTAAACCTGTTTGCTCTTAAACTTACAAGAGCCATAGTCCACTTGATGTCCATCTCTTCCAATTTCTCATCACTTATCTGCTCAAGATCTTCATATGTAATCCTTGAATCACTGGGCAAAGAAGCAATGAATGCACACACATTATCTAGATCTAAACCAGCAGGCTTAATTCTATCAGCGCCAAAGATGTGTGTGTCAGCGCTTGAGTATAAAGCGTTGACAGGATATGATCCAGCGCTGACAGACTGAGATCCAGCGTTGACACATTGAGATCCAGTAGCTGGATGCCCATAGAAGTTCATGGAATCAAATTGGCCTTCACTTTGTGAGAAGAAGGCCATGTTACTACTGGAAGATTTATTATCACTATCTAAAAGCCATTCATTCTCCAACAGTCTTAGTTTGTTGAAGATGTCATCAAACCTGGAGGTCTTGTGGGTGTTATTGACAAGAATGGATCTTGTCTCAATCTTCCATACATCACCAAGGCTTTTGAGAAAAGTAGCATTCAATTCAGGGTCATCAATCTGTGTTCCCATGAAGGAAAGTTGACTTGTGATGTCAAGAAGTCTACTTCTCACACTGCTGAGATTCTCATTGGGTTGAGCTTTAAAGACAGCATACTCATGCAAGAGTTGCTTCTTCTTTTCTTCTTTTGTGTCAGCATTACCACAATGTGCTACTTCAAGAGCTTCCCAAAGCTCTTTTGCAGACTCAAAGCGTTTGTACTTGTGCTGATTCTCATGACCTAGGGCGTGTTTCATGATGTTCAAGATTTTCATGTCCACCCTCTTCTTGGCTATATCTTCAACAGATACAGCTCTCCCATCTCCAGGCTTTTCCTTCTTATCAACTTCAGGACAATTAGGAACAGCTGTCCTTGTGGCAATAGCAGCAGCAATCTTTTGTGCTTTGTCGAATGTGTTCCCATATTCGACAATCTCCCAAAGAGTGTAGTCATGAATAGCTATATATTGCTCAAAATTGGACTTCCAAAGCTCAAAGTTCCTGGCATCAAACATGGGAATTTTGATACTAGGATTTGAGGAGTTGTTTTGTAGCAAAGCAGCAGGTTGATCTGTGCCAGACATGATGTTTTTAGGGTTTTGAGAATTTTAGGGTTTTTAGGGTTTTTGGTGTTTTAGGGTTCTTACGTTACTTAAAGATCAAAAGTTTCTCAACAAGCTCTGATACCACTTGTTGATCCCAAACTTAGATCGATTAAGCTTTGTGTATACGAGATTAGATCAAGTACTACACGTAGAGAAACCTTTGCTTATGAATAAAGTAACAAAGTGTTATGCGGAATTAACACTTGATCTAAAACACAAAGATGTTAAACAAACTTTCACTTGTATTAGAATAATCGAACTTGATTACAATGAAAGAGGTTTAACTTGCGAATACTTATGAAAACTGATATTTTAACTTTAACCTAAAAGACCTTCTTTTATAGATTAAGAAGTCTTGTACAATAAGCTACGAATCAACTATTCTAGGTAAAGATAATAATGGAAAATACAATGTCGAGCTTATCTTTACCATACACAATAAAGAAACAAATAAACAAAAGATTCGTATGAAGATATATTCCATCAGTGCTAATCTTCAAGGCTGTCAGCGTTGACTTCTTCAATGTCAACGCTTGGCTGTCAGCGTCCAATGTCATCCTATCAGCGTTGACATTCTTCTTATCAGCGTCTAGTGAACTGACCCATATTTTATTCCCAACACTCCCCTCGTGAACGTCGATTACGGTTCTAGCCGTCGATAAGAATGGTCGGCCTAAAATAATGGGACATTTAGGGTCACACTCGTAATCGGATATAACGAAATCCGCGGGAAAAACAAACTTTCCAATCCTAACATAGACATCCTCGGCTATTCCAATTGGTATAAGTGGAGTACAATTTGCAAGTTCGATTGTCATGTTCGTGGGGGTAAGCGAAGGCAATCTCATTAATTTCCAAAGAGAATGAGGCATGAGATTGATGCTAGCACCTAAATCGGCAAGGGCTAAACATCCCTCAATCTCGGAAAAATCACAAGGTAGTAGAAATTGGCCCGGATCCTTTTCCTTTCTCGGCATACGCCTTTTGGGTTTTTTAAGAAGGATCGATGCACAAGTTTCTTCAAGGGTTACTTTGGTAAGGTCGACAAATCTCTCTTTTTGAACCGTGGATGGAATTTGAGGTACACGAGGGTGTGCACTCTTTTCCTTGGTCGCCACGTTCACCCCATCAAATTTAGAACAAGAAGACGTCTTAGAAGTCGAGGGTTGAGAAGGATAAACAACACGAAATCCTTCAAGGTTAGGGGTAATCACACGTCCTTTCTCACGAGACGAGGCGGCTTTACATTGTTCTTTCGGATTAGCAACGGTGTCACTAGGTAACGAACTTGATGACGAACCCGAGGCTTTGTTCATAATGGCCGAAAACATCTTTTTTATATCAATTTGCCCTTGCTCAATCTTCGTGTTTTGCAATTTCAATGTATTAGAAAAGTCATTTTTCAAAGTACCAATTTCTCCCTCTAATCGTCTCATATTAGCCTCATTCGTTTCATGTAATTTTGAAAATCGTTTGACGAACTATTTTGATTTGAATTAAAGTTCCCTTGGTTTTGATTGTTTCTTTGAAAATTTCCTTGATTACCACTTGAAAAATTGTTACCTTGATTGTTGTTGTTTGAAAAATTCGAGTTTTGATTATTGTCTCGATTTTGCCAAGTTATATTACGACCTTGATTATAACCTCCTTGATTTTGATTCGAAAAATTTCCTTGTTGATTATTTCCTTGAAAATTGTTTCGGTTTTGATAATTGTTGCCTTGTTTATAATTGCCTTGTTGTGTTGGACCCGCGTTATTTTGATTTTGATTAGAAAAATTGTTGTTTAACGCACTCACATTCGACGTTTGGCCATCCGTAGCCGCACACTCGTAATAATTATGAGGTCCACCACAAAACGTACACGAAACCTCAACCGCTTTCACCGTAGCGGGAGCGTCTTTCTTTTGCATCTCAACGAGAAAAGACGTGAACACATTCGTCAACTTATCGACTTTCGCATCAACTCTCTCAATGTCGCGATTAGAACTACTAACATTGGCGACATTGGCAACACTCGGTGCGTTGCGGAGTTGGTAAACCTTGGATCGGTTCTCGATAATTATCAAAGCGTCTTTCGGAGTCTTACACAAAAAGTTGCCACCGGCGGCGGAATTCAACGAATCTTGTTCGTGAAAATTAAGACCGTTGTAAAACGTATCGATTTGGTGCAACTCGGAAAAACCATGGTGAGGACATTGCCTAAGCAATTCCTTAAAACGATCCCACGCGTCTGTAAAAGATTCATTCGGTTTTTGCTCAAATTTCGTAATCTCGTTTTTGAAAAACGTTGTCTTAGACGGTGGGAAAAAATAATTAACGAACTTGGAAACGAGATCCTTCCACGTAACTATCGAATTAGGTGGCTCTTTCTCGTACCAATCCTTGGCGGCACCATCGAGCGAGTAAGGAAAAAGCATAAGCTTGACGACATCGGTGTCGACGTTCTTAAACATGCTCGTGGCCAAAAGACGATCAAAATTCCGAATATGGTCGTGAGGATTATCGGCTTCACGACCTCGAAACTTTGTATCTTGGATCAACGAAAGCATTCCGCTATTTATCTCAAAATTCTCCGCCTTGATAGCGGGAATTACGATCGCGTCTCCATAACCCTCGGTGGGCGCTTGGAGCAATTCCATCATAGAACGATTGTCGGCCATCTCGTCTAAGGTCTCTTCAACAACGATATTAGGAACGTCGGTTTCTAATTCTCGTCTACGTCGTCGATTCCTTCGATTACGATTGCGTCGATTCGAAGCTTCACTAGAATTGGAATAGTCCTTCGATCGAGTGCGCATGCACTAAGCGTAGAATGGGTGGTAGCAAAGAAGATTCTTTTTGCGGTTTATCGATTTTTTCAAATTTTTTTTGGTTTTGATTGTTTTTTAATTTTTTAGATTTTTGAATGTATTACGTAGACACAAATCTACAAATCTCTCCTCGAATCGATTTTCTCGATTAAAGGAGCCTCAAAGAATGAAAACGATCACGTGGAGTGAACGTTCTCGATGACTTTAGAACGTTGGTGGAACACCAAAACGTTCAAGAGGGTTTAATCTTGAAAACACAAGCAAATATAATATACGTAGATAATACTTGGGCGGCAAACCCTCGATTAGCTCTCTTTCTCAAAACACGCACAAGCAAGCGGAGGAAACGAGGCGGCGCTAAGCACTTAAGAGCCTTTTTCCTTTAGGTCGTGAAATACAACCGCCTTATACCCACCTTATAGTTTGTGTTGATTGAAATTAAGCCTCACGAAAGTATTTATCTATTTTGCCTTTAAACTTTTGCTTTGGATTCGAATACAATGATCGAGTGATGAAATCCCGAATCAAGGTTGCGTTTTCACGCTTTTGGAGTACTTGTATATTTATTGTTCTTTACGTAGATACAATATAGTAATAATATATTCACAAAAAACGAAAACCAATATATCTACAATATAGTAAAGATTGTTGTGTGTTTACCTTAGGAAAATTAAACACGTTTTATTTGGATAATATAATATAGTAATGAAAAATAACAAAAATGAGTATGTACGATATTCACGCTTTCCAAAAATTGAAAAGCAAAAACGCACTACTCACAGAAACACGATACTAATAATAATGGCACACTAAACACCTCCCCGGCAGCGGCGCCAAAATGATGTTGAGTAAATCGTACACGTTTTAGGAAAAACGCGTATGTGGTAAGTATTAATCGAGACGATTTAGGAAAACTTTGAAGACGAATAAATTCCAAGTTCGTTCTCGAAGGAGGTGTGTGTATTAATGTGCCAATATATAAAATAACAATGTTTGGATTAGTGACGTTTTTGGTTGAGAAGAGAAAAATTAAAGACGAGCTACGACTACGATTTAAACTACGACGTTGACGTAAAACGCGAACGTAAATACGTAAAACGTGACGGAATTAAAAATTAAACCTAAAAATTAAAAAATTAAAACTAAGTCTTAAATAATATAAATAAGAATAAAAATCCAACAAAAATATTTTAAAACCTTTTATTAATTAAATATTCAATTTTTAATGCTAATTAAAGCCCTAAAATTAAATATAATTAACAAAATGTCCAAAATATTATTTTATTGAACTAATAACTAACTTATATTATTTAAAAACTTAAAAATTATTTTTACTAAATTTTAAAAACTATTTTTCTATTTTTAAATGACTAAAAACTATTTTTAAATTAAAATAATCATAAAAAATAATAAAATAATGCCAAAATTAATTTGACAATTTTAAAAATCCTAAATTACCCTAATGAACAGTAGAAAATTGAAAAAGTTTAAAAAATGTAAAATCTTGCACTAAAAGACAAAACTGAATAATAATTAAACCCTAATTAACTTAAATTAATTATAAAAAATAATTAAAAAGTGAAAAACTTTTAAACTAAAAATCTTAAAATACTTTTCTAAATATAAGAAAAATTTTTAAACTGAAAAATATTAATTTTTTACACTAAATTCCAAAAGAACAGTAATTAAAAAGTAATTAAATAAGCTATTTAATCTAAAAATTACTTAATGAACAGTAATATAAAAACTAATTAAACAGAAAAATTAAGAATTAAAAAAGAAAAATAATGGGAAAAGAATGAAGTCTTAACTCCTAATTAAGGGCACAAAAGACAAAAAATTTATAAAACTGATAGTGATATGTGATGTTTTCTGTCTTTTAGTGCAGCAGGGGAAACCAGCAAACTAGCAGGGGGAAGTGAGCTCCCACTGCTAGTGCAAATAAGCTGACAAAAAAATTGAAAAGCTTAGGAAAGCTTTTCTTGTGGCTTTTCTTGGATAATAGGGCACCCCCACAACCAGTTGGGTTGTGGGGAGTCAGTAACACAAGAAAATAAACAATTAACAACACAGAATCACACACAATTGGGGCTCAAAGTTTCTGATAAACAGAAAAGTGCCCTGGGGTCGTTTTGCTGGTGCAATTGGCACCTAGGGTGAGATTTGGCTTACCAAATCTTCACAATTGCCCAACCAAAATACTACAACCTGGTCTAAAACCCTAGATGATAACTAAATCTAACAATCAACAAGCTATCAAGGCAACTATTACACTAAAATAGGCAGAAAAGTGTGTTCACTGTTTTTTAGCTATTTATACCAAATTTTGAGCATGCAAGTGCTTGTTAAACCTATCAAAACTCAAACCGAACAACCTATTAACTATTACTACCCTACTGGAGTGTGTTTAGGCAGGTTACAAGCCAAATATGTGTCAAATCCCCAGCCTATCAAGCAGACCCAAACACCCCCTTAATTCTGCAAACTGAAAATTAACAAACCAAGGCAGCTCAAATCATAACTAAACTGATCTAACACTTAACTAACATGCATAAAAGGCATAAGTGAGCAAGATTAAGCAGACAATAGAACAACTAAGCAAGTCAATCCTCAAAATCATGCAAGATCACAAAATATCACATAAACTTTAATTAAAGGAGGGTTCAAGCCATTACCTTGTGTAGTTAACATCCAACTACACAAAGGCCAGCTGAGGCCTTCTCCTATAAGCTGGAGGCTTATGCTTGGCTTTTGTGATAAGCTGATGTAGAGAAAGAAATGGGAAAGGTACACAACCAAACCCCAATATATCTTCAAGAGTTCTTGAAAATCCTTGAAACTGCCAAGATTAAGGAAAACAGAAAAAAAAGTGACCTGTTACACAAGCTAATAAGCTATAAAGCAAGCTTATTAATTAAGCTGCTTATGGCTTATTGCTAAAAAATTGAAAATCAGATTTCTCTTCTTAAATCTTTTGTAAACATCAAAAATTTAACAAACATATCCTAACAAGACTTGGATTAAAAATTTTGGTTCCACTTTCACTTTCCCAAGTTAGTTAACCCAAGCCTATGCAACAATTATCCAAAGAACAATGAACCCAAAACTGAATTTCTGAAAATGAGTAAAAAAAAACGACTTGAATCTCTTTTTTGAACCAACTTTTGCCAAACAGAAACTTGGAAGAACTTAAACTAAATTATGCAAACATAAAGTATGGAACACAGGATTCTTGCAATGATTTTTTAAACAACACTCTGAATATTCATTACTTTAAAATATATTACAAGAAAACTGGAACAAGGGCTTAAAGGTTCACAACCCGAACCTTTATATACAATAAGATAGAATACTCTAGAATATCTAAACCCTAGCTTTGTGATTCCTAAAATGACCATGGATATTTCAGAATATGCTCTTTTTGAATTCTTGGTCCTTGGTCAAAAATCAGCCCATGTGACTTTGCCAGTTGTGCTTGATGATCTTGGCCGTTTGAAGTAGTCCTTGGGGAGAAAGAAGTGTGTAAGGGACGTTGGATTACTGAGTGGATTCCAAATTTGCTATTTTTGTTCAAGCAAGGTTGCAGGGGAGTCTCGTGTGAGCCCCACATGTGAGCTGGAGGGAAAGTGAAAGTGGGGTTTGGTTTAAGTAAGTATCAATTGTGTTTCTGGAAGCTTGCAGACAAAAACCCTTTGATTTGTATTAGATTGAGATTAGGGTTGTTTAGTTCGTAAGTGTGTGAGTGAGAGTGTGTTTAATCAGGAAAGGGGATTAAGTAAGTGTTACCCGCCTGTTTTTACTAATAAAATATGGGTTTAAAAAGTTAAATTAATAATAAAACAGGTTAAGTGGGTGTGTTGACTGGTTTGTTTGACTTGGGCTGGTAGGGTGATGGGTATTGGGCTTGGTCGGGTAAAATGGGTAAAATGGGTGGGTAAAAACGGGTAAGGTTGGGTTTATGGTGGATATGGGTTTTGTTTGTGGCAAAAACAGTCCCTGCATTCCTTTCATTTTTGCACTTCAAATAAAACAGCTTCAACTTCTTTTTTTTTCTTCCTTATAACAAGTTTAGTAAACTTGCCATTTTTGACCCAAGGCATAACAAAACTTTTATCAAGGACTAACTTTGCACATTTGGATATCTTCAAGGGCCATTTATGTATAATCTTCAAACATGGAGGATATTTCTTGCCAATAATGATTTATCCAAGGTCTTTTCTTGCCAAATCTTCAAAAATGAGGGACCAAAGTTGTCAAATCTTCAAACTTCAAGGACTTGATAGGAAAATCATGATTCGGGTCCGGTTCTTTGTGCGGCTTCGTTTCCCGTGTTCGTTTTTGCTTGATTCCTTTGATCTTTTGGTTAATTCACGATATCCGTACCTAAAATACACAATGAACAAACACAGGCATATATTGGGGTATTTTGATGATATTTTAAGCGTTTTAAGCCCGATTTGGATGATGAGACTATGTATAAATACAGTCTCATCAGTAAACTCGGGTTGAATCAAAAGATTTACAACGTTAAAAAAAAATAAAACCACTTTATTAAAAAAATTTATTTTAGTAAGGAAAGTAAATAGCGATAACAAAGGAAGATACTACTATACTACTAGGCCAAAATAGATTAAAAATTTTGAAAAATGTTGAAAAATCAAATTCATGGAAAAGCCCACTTACTTCGATAGAAGTCCCCCCTACACTTGATCTAAACATTGTCCTCAATGTTTAAGCATGTGGGAGTAAACTCCCCTACACTTAGGACATTGTGCACTTTGTTTAAATCTTGCTAAGGAAAGGACAACTAGAGTGATTTCAAAGTGAACATATAAGATATGAAATATTGAATCACGACAGTTTAGGATAGAACCAGGAAGACGGGTACACGGGATCACGGTCGTCAAATGTCATCAAAAGTGCTCTTTGAAGCTTTAATCCCTGCACATCATAAGAAACAAGACAACAAACACATATGGGGCTCCCCCTACACTTATTACGAAAACGGTAAAGGATAGATCAACGGGTTGCCTCCCGAGAAGCGCTTGTTTTTGTTAACAGAGTCACGAGCCTGACTCGACCCAGAACTAATTCAAGGGAAACGTGGTAAGGGATGGAATCATCTCATGAGAGATGTCCTCACCAAAGTACAGCTTCACACGCTGGCCATTCACTTTAAAATTAGGCCCATTTGGCTGAGAAAGCTCAATGGTGCCATAAGGGAAGACTTTGGCGACGGTGAATGGACCAGACCAACGGCTCTTCAGCTTGCCCGAGAAGATCCTCAACCGAGAGTTAAAGAGTAAAACTTGATCACCGATGGGGAACTCTCGGTTCTTAATCCTTGCATCATGAATGATCTTGGTCTTCTCCTTGTATATCAATGAGTTCTCATAAGTTTCATTCCTCAGTTCATTTAGCTCGTTGAGTTGAATCTTCCGAAGATCACCGGCTTTGTTGATATCAAAATTGTCCCACTTCAAGGCCCAGTATGCCTTATGTTCCAGCTCAATAGGGAGGTGGCATGCCTTCCCGTACACACGACGATATGGAGTGCAACCAATCGGAGTCTTATATGCGGTACGGAAAGCCCACAAAGCATCATCTAACTTATCGGCCCACGAGGCACGATGCTATCCCACAGTACGCTCAAGAATTCGCTTCAATCCACAGTTAGAAATCTCGGCTTGACCATTTGTTTGGGGATGATAAGCGGTGAAAAGACGGTGATTGACACCGTACTTATCCATGACTCGAGCAAATTGATCATTGCAAAAATGAGTCCCGTGGTCACTGATGATAGCACGAGGAACACCGAATCGAGCAAAAAGTTACTTCAAAAAGTTCACAACCACCCTCGCATCATTCGTAGGGAGAGACTTAGCTTTAAACCATTTAGATACGTAGTAAACGGCTACGAGGATGTACTTGTTCCCTTTAGATGATGGAAATGGCCCCATAAAGTCGATGCCCCATACATCAAAGATTTCACATTCTTGTATGAAATTTTGAGGCATCTCATCTTTATGTGTGATCTTGCCTTGTCTTTGGCAAGCATCACAATGTTTAACCATTTCATGAGCGTCATGATAAATTGTGGGCCAATAAAATCCAGAGTCGAAAACTTTCTTCGCGGTGTAATTAGGACCAAAGTGACCACCGATGGGTCCTTTATGGCAAGCTTCAAGGATTAGTAAAGCTGCCGGCCCATCAACACATCGACGAATGACAAGATTCGCACATTGTTTGAAAAGGTAAGGGTCGTCCCAAAAATAGTGTTCAATGTCTTTAAAGAACTTTTTCTTTTGTTGAGACGTTAACCCTTCCTTGAGAATTCCACCCGCTAAGTAGTTTGCAATGTCCGCAAACCACAGGGTGTCATCAAGATTGGAATTGATAGACATTAAGGCCTCAAGGGGAAAAGAGTCATTGATCTCTTGATTCGGATTATCCCCTTGATAAGGATCCTCAAGTCTACTTAGATGATACGCGGCTAGGTTTTCTGCTCCCTTTTTGTTACGAATTTCTATTTTAATTTCTTGAAGGAGCAAAACCCAACAAAGAAGTCTTGGTTTGGAATCATGTTTAGTTAACAAGTACTTCAACGCGGAATGGTCGGTATAGACAATGGTGGTGGAAAGGATAAGATAGGGGCAGAACTTCTCAAAAGCATACACTACAGCTAAAAGCTCTTTTTCGGTAGTTGTATAATGCAATTGAGCCCCCGTGATTGTCTTGCTAGCATAATGGATTAGTTGGAAGTGTTTGTTCACTCTTTGTCCCAAAACCGCTCCAATAGCAAAATCACTAGCATCACACATCAATTCAAAAGGTAGCACCCAATTTAGGGTAACTAAGACCGGTGCCTTAGTTAGCTTGTCCTTAAGAAGATTGAAGGATTCAATACACTCTTTAGAAAAGCTCGGAGTATCTGTTTCCAAGTGGTGGGTCATCGTGTGAGTGATTTTAGAGAAATCTTGAATGAATCGACGATAGAAGCCCGTATGACCAAGGAAACTTCTCACACCCTTCACGGTTGAAGGTGGAGGTAATTTGGCTATGACATCAACTTTAGCACGGTCCACTTCAAGACTGGCTTTTAAGATTTTATGTCCAAGCACAATGCCTTCTTTTACCATGAAATGGCATTTTTCCCAATTTAGAACAAGGCGAGTGTCTTCACACCGCTTAAACATGCGTTCGAAATTGGCAAGGCAAGAAGAGAAGGAGTCACCATAGTCCGAGAAATCATCCATGAAGACTTCCATAGTTTCTTCAACCATGTCATGGAAGATAGCCATCATACACCTTTGGAAAGTCCTAGGAGCATTGCATAAGCCGAAAGGCATTCTTTTGTAAGCAAATGTTCCATAAGGACAAGTGAATGTGGTTTTCTCTTGGTCATTAGGATCGATGGGAATTTGAAAATACCCAGAGAAACCGTCTAAGAAGCAATAATAGTCATTACCCGCTAGACGTTCAAGAATTTGGTCAATAAAAGGAAGGGGAAAATGATCCTTTCTCGTAGCATCATTGAGTTTGCGATAGTGTATACAAACTATCCACCTTGTAACGAGACGAGTAGGAATCAACTCGTTGTTTTCATTGGGGACAACGGTAATTCCGCCTTTCTTAGGTACACAATGGATCGGACTAACCCATGGTGAATCCGAGATAGGGTAGATCATTCCCGCATCAAGAAGTTTGATAACCTCTTTTTTGATAACGTCATGGATCTTGGGATTCACCCTTCTTTGGTTTTGAATAGTAGGTTTAAAGTCGTCCTCCATGATAATTTTATGTGTGCAAAAGTGAGGATCAATTCCACGAATATCAAAGATTTTCCAAGCAATTGCTTTCTTATGATTCTTCAGCACGGCGATAAGTCGATATTTTTCGTCTTCTTTCAAATCCTTTGCGATGATGACGGGTAACTTCTTATTTTCTTCAAGGAAAACATACTCGAGATGAGACGGAAGATCCTTAAGCTCTAAATCTGGAGGATTTTCGATGGAAGGCGTAGTCAAATTCGGATCATCGATAGAGATTTCCTTAGGAGACGTTGGAGAAATATGGTCCTCATTGAGGATTTTCTCAATGGTACGAATGTCTTCATCCCAATTGGAGGGAGAATCGTCATATTGTAAGTCCACATCCCCCAAAGTTGCTTCAAATTCTTTCAAAAGGAAATCACTTTCTCCAAATGGAGTTAGTGAGGGAGCAATAGAGGCAACGGTCTCAACAATGGGTAGAGAAGAAGAACCACTTTTACAAGCATCTTTGAAATGCTCTTCACAAGCCTCATCAAGTACGTCAATGAAATTAACGCTCTCGTTTTCAGAAGGCTGCTTAGAAAGTTTACCCATGTTGAAGACGATTTTATCGTCACCAACTCTCATGATTAATTCGCCCACGACTACATCAATGAGAGTGCGATCGGTCCTCAAGAATAGACGTCCAACGATTAATGGAACATGGGGATCCATCTCGTAGTCAACGATAACAAAATCCGCCGGAAAGGTGAATTTGTCGACACCGACGAAGACATCTTCAGCTATCCCAACCGGATAAGCAACCGTACGGTTAGCTAATTCCTATGTCATTCGAGTGGGGACTAGCTCGGGTAGTGATAATTGTTTCCAAACACTTAATGGCATTAAGTTTATACTAGCACCTAGATCGGCTAGGGCCATACAATTCTCTACCCCGGGGAAGTTGCAAGGAATGAGAAAACGACCCGGATCACCAAGTTTGGTGGGTAATTTCCTTAAGAGCACTGCGGAGCAATTCTCGTTAAGTTGGGTCTGAGCGATATCAAGAAGTTTCTCCTTATCACTGAGAAGATCTTTAAACATTTTAGCATATTTCGGCATGTGAGCGAGAGCCTCAGCAAAGGAGATGTTGAAATTCAGTTGTTTAAACATTTTGAGAAAGTTAGAAACCTGAATATCATCCTTGTTCTTCAACTTCTCTTTCCTCAACCTTGAGGGATAAGGTATATTGGGTTGAGAGGAAGGCTTTGGAATGGAATTCTCACTCACATCCTTGGGTGGTGGAGGGGTGGAAGTAGAAGTTGGAGGAATTGGTGAAATAGAAGGTGGAGGAATTGGAGAAGGGGACTCGTTTTCCTTTGTCACAATCACCGGTGTAGGTGTAGGAAGCTTGTGTTCCTATAAACCTTTTCCACTTCGAGTGGTGATTGCTTTCATCTCCCCTCTTGGATTAGCAACGGTGTTACTCGGAAGAGAACCCGAACCAGAGGCTTGATTACTTTGGAAGAAACTAGCCATCATATCCCTTAAGTCATTCATTTGACTGCTCAAAGAGTTTCGCATATCCGCTCGAAGATCATTCCCTTGTTTTGCCATATCTCCTTTCAAGTTGATGATTTGCCACTGAAGATTCTGCACTATCGCATCATTAGTCCTCATATAAGTGTCAACCTCTTGATTAAATGCGGTGGGTTGGGTGGGAGGAAGAGCATGGTAGGCAGGTGGTTGATAAGCGGGTGGTTGGTGAACTTGATTGTTTCCTTGAGGTGGATATGGGTTTCTTTGGGTTTGATATTGATTTGGAGCTCGAGGTTGGTTTTGATTATTGTGATTGAGGTTGTTTTGGTTTTGAGGGGGGAAACCAGGTGGTGAAAGGAAGTTGTTTGAACGATAATTGAGCAAATTGCGGTCACCTTAAGGACGTGCTTGATAGCCTCCCGTAGAAAAGTTACCGTTGGCGGCATACACATTTTCCGGATTGTCATGAGTCGAAGGACAATCAGTGTATGAATGAGAACCCCCATATATTTCACATGACTGACTCATAGCATTAACTTGCGCATTGATGCTTTTGGTATTGTTAGCGATTTGTAGAGAAAGAGTTTCAACAATCGATGTAAGCTTATCAATTATCTTGTCGGCGTCACTAGTATTAACACTAGCCACATTAGTTCGAACACTCTTGGTTTGCACTCTAGACTTATTCTCAATAATATCCCATGCGGCATTAGAAGACTTAACCAAAATGTTACCCCCGAGGCACTATTTAGTGAATCTTGGTCATTCATGCTTAAACCATTGTAAAAAGTATTAATTTGATGTACTTTTGTGAAACCATGTTGTGAACACTTTCTTAAAAGTTCCTTAAAACGGTCCCAAGATTCACTAAATGTCTCACCGTATTTTTGTTCAAAGTTAATAATTTCATTCCGCAAAGCGGTAGTACGTGAGGGTGGGAAAAAGTAGTTGATGAATTTAGTCTCTAAATCCGACCACGTAAGAATACTTTGTGGCGGTTCCTTATCAAGCCAATGCCGGGCTTGTCCCTCTAAGGAAAAAAGGAAAAAGTTGCAAGCGAATCACCTCTTGTGAAACCCCATTATACTTAACCGTATTAGTGAGTTAAAGAAACCTTTTTATATGGTCATGAGGATCATCAAGTGTACGCCCCAAGAATGGTTGAGCAGAGACCATTTGACTGAAACCGGATTTGAGTTCAAAGTTGTTGGCTCCTATCTCGGGTATGACAATAGCATCGGTGTTTCCCTCTACTTGCGATTGCAAAAGCTCGATCATTGGTCGATTTTCCATGGTGACAATAGTTGGAGTTTCGACTTTGGGTTGAATTGCTTTCTTCTTACGAGCACGCGTAGGCATACACACCTTCAAAAAGAAAAGAAAGACAGACAAGAAATATTTTTGGTTTTTTATGTTTTTCTATTTTTTGGAATTTTTGAAATTTTTTTAATTTTTTTAGGATTTTTGAAAAAAAATTTAAGCAAGAAAAATAACGTTCAAGAATGAACGGATCCCAAAATCCAACGCGTCTCTCACCAAAAACCGTTAATCTTAACGAAAAGGGCCGGCAGCGGCGCCATTTAATACAAGGTTTTTACCAAGTATATAAAAAGTTATCGTCCGGACTTTTCGAATTGATTACAAGTTGAAAGTGCGACTCAGTCGTTCTTGGTGGAAAATACAAAGGTTTGGTTATCTATTTTAAACTAAAAGCGAATATGAAAATGTCGTCGAGTAAAATAAAAGCTTTAAAATTTAAACTAAATTATGAGTTAAAAATAAATAAATAAAAACTTAAAAAACTTAAAAGTGAATTTAAAACTTAAACTTGAATTAAAAATAACCAATTAACCACGTCGGAATGCCCTATCGAAATTCCGTCAGAATGTTGCAGTCGGAATATGATCGAAATGTCAAAGTAAATCCTATCAGAATACCAGCGTCGGAATATTATCGGAATGCAACCAAAAGGAATCTCGTCGGAATGTATCAAATTAATATATGTCGGAATAGTGGAAACTAAATCCTATCGGAATATCAAATGAACTCCACTGTCGGAATGCAGATCGGAATCCCAATCGGAATCACAAACCCTATTCCGATGTAACGATCTGAATGTAGCGTCGGAATCTCAAAACCCTTTTCCGATGAAGCATCGGAATCCTAGTCGGAATAAGCTGTCGGAAAATGAAACCCCTTTCCGCAGATTGCAATACGTGATAAGCAAAGTTAATAAGCTACTTTTTAATAAGCTCAAACTAAAACTTAACCAAATTTATAACGAAAAGAACTAATAAACACAAATAAGAACTCTTTAAATTTTAAATAAGCAAAACTTTTTCAAACAATCATAAAAAGACGAATCTTTTTAGAAAATTAAAAAGTACATAAGCTAAACACAAAATAAGCCAATAAGATATGATAATCTCAAAGCTTAATCCGTATAAAACTTATATAGAAACCAAAAGATAAACTTTTTGATCTCATAAACATCAAGATATCACGAATCAAAAACAAATAAAAATCAAGAAAGGTAGAAGAAGATTAAAGATTAAAAGCTTAACTTGAACTTGTAAATTAAAGATTCCAAAATAAAAGATTGAATTAAAGCTTAAACATGAAAGAAAGAAATGATTAAGTTTTAGTGAGAGAAAGCTAAACACTTTCTCTCTCTAAAGATAAGAACTACAAAAATGAAAAAGTGACTAACAAAACTAACTAACTAACACTAACACCCTCCTAATGACACATTAGGAGGGTATATATAGGAGGTGGGGAGTACATTTGTTGCTTCCTTCTTTCTTTTCGTCTCGACGTCGTCTCGGGATTTGTCGATATAAATTGAACTTATCTTATAATTTTCTTCTTCTATTAGACTTGAGTTCTTTGACTTCATTAAACTTCCGTCTTTGGACTTTTTCTTTGATAAATCTTCAGAATAGGTCTTGGACTTCCGTTCTTTTTACACTCTTGATCTTTTGACTTCGTCTTTTCTCGTTTTCTTTGATAAAAGCCCGTGATAGCCCTTTTTTTTCTTCCTTTTTCATATTTTTCTCCTGAAACACAATAAAAACACAAACCACGCATAATTCCGACTTTTACGACATAAAATACACGTTTTGGTCTTGTTATTATTGGAAATAAGTGGTAAAAGGATAAGTATTTTCACTCTTATTACTGAGTAGGATAGTTTAGTATATAATTTAGATTGTGTAGTATTTTAGGATGTATCTAATATAGATTGTATAGGATCTAATCTATATCTAGTTAGATTTGTAGAAGATTTAGTTTAAGATATCTTAGGATTTATTTAGTTTATGTTTAGGGTTGCATAGGATCTAGTTAGATTGTGTATGATTTAGTTAGATTGTGTAAGGATTTAGTTAGATATCATTGATCTAGTTAGATATTATAGGATTTAGTTAGATATCATAGGATTTTGTAGGATTTAGTTAGTATCAAGTTAGATTGTATAGGATCTAGTTAGTATCTAGTTTAGTTTGTATAAGATCTAGTTAGTACATATGTAAGATCATATAAGATTTAGTTAGATTTAAAAAATGAATGCACATGTATATATACAATGGGACGTGAGTTTTGCTTGCCAAAAGAGGGAAGAAACATTTTTATTTATGTCATATTGACTAGTGTGTGTCCATTATACTATAAGTTGTATTTAAATGTGACGTTATTAATTATAGTGTAGCTTAGGTTAAAATTTCTATATAAAAGTAAGTTTAAATAATTCACTATTTTTATACACTAAAATTATGATTTTTCTACATAATAAATTTTGAAATGATGTATTGCAAAAGGTGGTCCATAAAAATATTATAGGATGAACGATAATAAGAATGAAGTCGATGATGTGTCAAAAGTCAAAAATAAGAAATGTCACAGTCTCTACCCGTTATTTTATCTTTGTCCTTAAAGCTTATGATGAAGTCACTTGTCCAGTGAACAAGTGAGGAAACATTTTCTTGAACGAGTTTCTATGTTCCCATGTGATCTCATGTTAAACTTATAAGTGATATCCCGTAAATTCATTTAAAATTTAGTTATTGAACGAATTCCCCAGACAAGTTAGTTTTAATGCAAAGTAGTCTTCAACTGGATGGTTCTCGATTTAATTAAACTCCACTGAAATAATAAATTAAATAATCATTTTATCAAATCTCTCAAGTAAAATTTTATTTTGTATTGCGTCAGTTTTCAGATTTGCGTAGTCTTTTATTATTTAAACTCCCATTTTCAATTAGCCTTCCATGCCACACCCCACCATGGCGGAATATGGGGCCCGACGTAAGGATATCATCACAACAATAGCGTGTCTATAGAGATAACTAAATGAAATAAGAAATGTCATAAAAGGGTGACACAATTACAAATGTCATGACAATATCTCAACAATGCAGGAGTCTAGGTAAGTAGGTAACAGTCCTACCGCTTACCCGAGACAAACAATTAACATAAACAAAGCAAACATATAGGTGTCAACAAAGTATCACTTATACAAACATCAAATAAAGACTAAGAGGAAAGGGGGTTCCACCAATGAAATCCTAAGCCTCCTAGCTAGCCACTCATATTCTCACGCTTAACCACATTCTCACCTGAAAGAGACACTAAAACACGTCAACATAAAGTTGGTGAGAGTCATAGGTTTAGACTCCAACTCCAAATCATTTATAAGATGTGAATAACAACCACTAACAAAAGAACATATGGACAATGTGCTACAATTATGTATTAACAACTAGCATTCAAGATTAATCATACCAAACAAATTCCAAGGCTCCAAGCCTTATCAATAACCACAATTCCAAGGCTCCAAGCCTTACCAATCACCATGGTCCCATAGGCTCCCATACACCTATGAACCAATCCCAAGGCCCCTCCTTGTCAACATCCCCTTGGTACGAAGTCAAACCACAATAACAATCAAGAATCACATAGCGGTTAATCACATAAATGTACACACAAGTCCATCACAAACCATAAAAGCATTCACAACATTATTTACAAAACCATACAATGTCTCTTCCATCCCATATGGAAATAAATACATCAAAAGATATGGGACTATGAAACTCACCTGAACAAGCTTCTCCAAGTATCCACGCTCTAGCAAAAATCTAAACACACAAACGTATACAATCAAGACGTGAACCACATACCAAAATGACTCATCAATCTATGATGGATATCTTACCTTCTCCTACAACTTAACCCTATTTATATGCCATATGCATCTCATTACACCCCTCTATAAAGCCCTTAACTTAGTTTAGTTTATAACTCGTCCCGTTAACATTTTACCCAAAATAGTCCAGTTATTCATACTTCAAACTATGGGTCGAACACACCCTTAACCAAAATAACATGCCCTGTAAAAGCAACCCTATTCCCTTACATGTGTTATCTAACTCTCCTATTTGGACACAACCTTAAAGCTTCTCTAAAAGCCTCTATATATAAATATATATATATATATATATATATATATATATATATATATATATATATATATATATATATATATATATATATATATATATATATATATATATATATATATATATATATATATATATATATATATATATATATATATATATATATATATATATACTTTTACCTATCCATAATTTACTGATTTTTGACATATGAAAAGTTTGTTATGACCAGAGGGTCTTAACCTATTCCACTTACTTAGCCCCACTCCAGATCCTTTCTATAATATATAAACTAACTCCCATATTCGTTTGAAGGTCTATCTAGAAACCTAAGAACCCTAACCAACTCAAAACATAAAATGTTAATAGGCTGATCCAAAAACTTCTTTGACACCCTACTGATGTAACCTGTTCTTGACCCACTTCCCTACCTTCAATTAAATTCTCATTTCTTTCATTTGAAAGCCAATTCAATTACCTTTTCAGGGATATAAGATTCAAAACATAAAAGTTTGTAGAACTCCAGATATGATCAAAACAATGGACCAAAAATGTTGCCCAGTTTTTTAAAAACGAATTTAACACAACTAGTCTAATTAATTATCCACATCATGTATAATTATTAACCATAATTAATCTAAACATGTTTATATAACTAAAATACAGAAGTTATGATTAACCTAACCCTAGATCCATCATCTATGAACTAATTACATGATTAGATTAATTAAAATCATACATTAAAGAAGAGTTTTGAAGATTTTACCTTAGAAATCAAAGGAAGAAATTGTCTTTGATGAAACCTAATTCCACCATTGTTAAAATTCCACTATGAGATGTTATGGGGGTGAAAAATCTGATTATTTTGGTTATGGGATGGGTTTGGTTAAGTCCTAAAGTCCCCCTAATCCTATTACTAGTCAATTAGGCCTGTTTTTGGGCTTTTTGGTTATTTTCTTTCTTCCTTTTCTTTTGGCTGCCCAAACCAAGCTCAAAGCACCTAAAGATCTGGTTTATAACCTTATTTTATAACTTATATTATTCTTAAATTAAATCTCACATTCGGGTTACTTCCGGACCATAACCCGAAAGCCTTACGTTGATTTTTTCGACTTTCTATGCAATTTCCGAACTAACCATCATTTCCAAAAGTTTCTAATTATGGGAAGTATCTCTAAAACTTATTCTAACCATATAATATGTACTTAATACATACATACAACATACGATACGTACACAAAACCTTGTAAAAACGATATCCGAACTTTCCCGCAGTTCATTTCTGAACTCATTTCATTTCATTTCAGTTCATTTCCAACCCGTACCATGATTTACAAATCATGTACCTCATTTCGTCCATTCTCATCCCCAAAATCACACATATAAACACATAAATCACATAAAACACATAAAACACATAGTCACAAAAAATACCCCAAAATAAGACTATGTGACGAACCTCAAAAACCGGGGTTGTCACATCACTCCCTCCTAATAGAAATCTCGTCCCGAGATTTACTCCTTAGGATCATCATTAGCAAATATATAAGGATACTTGTTCCTCATAAACTCCTCCCGTTCCCACGTGAACTCTAGTCCACGTTTCAAATTCCATATACTCATAACTACGGTATATTACTTTTTCCAACGTCTTAGCTTCACGATCCAAAATCTCTACCGGCTATTCGATGAAACGAATACTCGTATCTATACTAATATCATCTAACGGTACTTGCAAGTAGGTTCTTGCTAAGCATTTCCTCAATTTTAATACATGAAATACATCACGCATACCACTCAAGTCTCCCGGTAATTCCAACCTATAAGCCACTTGGTCCAATCCTTTCGAAGATTTCGAATGGACCCACGATTCTAGGTGTTAACTTCCCTTTCATCCCAAACCATGTCACTTCTTTCCATGGTGAAACCTACAGCACAACCTTATCCCCAATCTCAAATCCCAACGGCTTACGCCTCTTGTCCACACATCTCTCTTGTCGGTCCTTTTCCATTTTCAACCTCATTTAAGCACTGCCACCACCTCTTGTTGTTTTCCGTTCCAACTCCGGTCTAATATGTTGACTACTTCTAACTTCACCCTACCGTAACGGTGATCCACCTCATCTTCTATGGATTACATCCAGCAGTTTCTACTACATTTCCTATCACCAGACCAAACGATTTTCCCTTCTATATCACTACACAATCTTCACAACCCTTAGCTCCCTCAAGCCATTCTTCCTCCATACGACTTCTCGCTTGTCTCTCCATAATCTTAATTTCCATACCATCTTCTATCTCATCTTCAGCCAA
The DNA here is from genome assembly GCA_025667525.1 of Glebionis coronaria. Classification (NCBI taxonomy): domain Eukaryota; kingdom Viridiplantae; phylum Streptophyta; class Magnoliopsida; order Asterales; family Asteraceae; genus Glebionis; species Glebionis coronaria. The sequence continues at coordinate 127,522,519 of CM046879.1, read as the reverse complement.
TAATTTAGGCGATCCTCTTTTATTCCCTACATTCTCATCAGTGAAGAATACGACCCTATCATTAGTGACTCTCTTTGTAGAAGAATTCTTCCTAAACAAAATGCAATCTCCAACTATCTCCAAACCCCAAGCCAATGCTCTAGGCGTCTTCCTCCATTATCCTTAAGGTATGCTCATACCAACCATTAGTCTATCAACGGTATACTATGCTTACTTCCCATCATTTATTCCCTTGCCATAATCCTTGTAACACCCCATTTTGATAATGGAATGTCACGCGTAATTATGGTGTGTCATCAAAGCATACAAGGATAAATGTCTAAAACATTACATGACCATAGGGTAACTCGGAATCAAACATCGGTTCCCAAACATAAGCTCAAAACATAATAAAGCAAAAGAAATGAATGAAAGACTAAACAAGCATAAGTATATGAAGGCAAAAAGGAAAAGAAGTCTATGGCAGCTTCCATCCTATGCACGTCCTCCAAATGCTCGAGTCCTGGGTACCTGCCATTTTGGGAACATGAAAGGAAAAACGATAGAGCATAACGCTCAGTGCGCGGATATACAAGTATAGCATGAATGATATAAGCAGAACAGCATGAAACAGCAGAAGAAACTAAGTCCTGGATAACCTGGTTAAGTCATGATAAAACTGGTTTTATAGTTTGAAAAGCCTTATGTTTATCTTGTAAAAACTGTTTATCATATTTTACCATTAGCCAATATAGGTCACAAAAATCCACCGTGCATGAATACTTGGAGGGGTGACCTCATCATGCAAATTAGAGGGGCTGCCTCTAATTTAATATTCTGGTTTGGGTAGGAGGGATCAGCTCCTTGTGAAGGATGCAAGGCACACACCACATTCACCATGAAATCCTAACTGAAAACATGTAACTAGGATGCACCCATACACCCCACATGATAAATATAATATAAATAGCCAAAAGCTGAAGGAACGCCACGAGCAATCACTCCGCCGTGGTGAAGTCATAACATCAGTGCCTCTAATGTTATGGTTATGGTACCTCCATAACTAGGTGAAACTGGTCATGCATGTATATGGCTATAGGTATTCTAAATTAAACATAAGCAATTCAACCACATAACTTATACTACGGGAAAATATTTGGCTGCATACGGGAAATCCTAATAAGGAAAGAATGTCCATACTGAAAGGACGGGAATCTGTACCTTATGTCCAGTGAACGAAGAAGGTGAACTGAGAGGAATCCTACTTCCGTATCACTAATGCTACATAAATACATACATGAATAAGTATCTGCTTACTAATACGTAACTGATTTTATGTCATGTCTTAGCTTATTTTATATATTCTTATCATGTTTTACTGTTTTAAGCCTCAAACTATGTTTATCTTATATTCTGTTTACTCTGATTAAGTGTTTCTGGTAATTCATGTATTATTATACTTACTGTGTAATAATAAGTAACTTTCCAAAAATAGCAGGGTTCCTAAAATAGAAAGTTACCAAAAATAGAAAGCTTCCAAAAATAGAAAGTTTCCAAAAATAGAAAGTTTCCAAAAATAGAATGTTTCCAAAAATAGAAAGTTTCCAAAAATAGAAAGTTTCCAAAAATAGAATTACTGCTTAAAATAAATAAGTTTCTAAAAATAGAAAGTTTCCATAAATAGATTAGCTGCCTTATTTAAATAAGTTTCCATAAATAGATTAGCTGCCTGAAATAAATAAGTTTCTAAAAATAGAAAGTTTCCATAAATAGATTAGCTGCCTTATTTAAATAAGTTTTTAAAAATAGAAAGTTTCCATAATTAGATATAAGCTGGTTAAATAAGCTAAGTATATAAGCCTAAGTGTTTTCATGATTATTTTCTAAGTCATATGATATAATGTTAGTTTATTAATTATTTCATATAATTAAAATAAACTATAGGTTAAAATATTTAATTAAAGTATATCATGTTTTTAATTAAATAAAGTTAAATACTTAGGTTAAAACATGTATTACTATTTATTAATAATATAACCTAAGTCATGTTAATTAATTAATTATAACCATGGTTTTTTAATAATCAGTTAATTATAAGTCTAAAAAAATAAACTACTTAGGTTCATAATTTCATGATTTTAATATTAATATAACCTAAGTCATGTTATTAAATTAATCATGTCTTGTTTATTAATTTAATTTTAACATAAGATTATAAAAATAATAATCTTAACATACACCGTGAACCGGATCTTGACTAAGAACCATGAACCGGACATGAAATCGACACCATACCCCGAACCAATTCGGGGTTACCCTTGTCTTGTTGCTGTCGTGGGACCCACACCAACCAACCGGGACCATATGGTCTCGGTGGTGGTCGAATAGCCAAACCGAGACCCCCTCGGGTTTGGTTTAGGCGGCGGCCAAGAACAAACACCCCTAAAACATCCCTTTTGATTTATTCCAAAACCAATTTCATGTTAGATCTATGATTTAATTAGGTTTTTAAGAAAAACATATCATTTTCTTAATTATTTAAAAGATTAAATCAAAAGAAAATGGTTAAAAGAATTACCAAATGCGTGGATCTAAACAAGGATGAACAAACACGAACACTAGCACCAAATCCAAGATCAAAGATCAAATAAACACCTCCTTTGGTGTGTTTATGGGTGGCGGCCAAAAGAAAGAAAAAGGAGAAGGAAGAGCCTTTTTAGGTTTTGTAAAATTCTTCTGTAAAAGTGAAAAATGAGTAGTGGTTTTTCCTTTTACCCTCCTTAGTAAAAATTGAGATGGGCTTGGCCCATCTTTCCCTTGTAGCCGCGGGTAGGGGCCCCACATGGGGTACCCGTACCGTTTTCCGTGTCTCGTTGATTAATTACTCGTTCGTGATTATTTGTGTTCGCGTTTAATGTGTTCTCGTTAAATAATTACCGTGACCTAATATATTTATTTACGCTCGTAATAAATATATATACGTAATTAATAATAGTTCGTGATTTAATTACGTTCATGATTTCATGATCGCATGTTCGTGATTAATTATTGTCAAATAATTATTGCGTGCTCGTGCGTAGTAAATACTTATCGTGTTCTAACACGTACGTAATACGTAAAATACTAACACGTAATCGTAATCATGCTATAATAGGAAAGTTTTAATCTAGTACGTACGATCTTAAGGGTACTATTCATGGTAAAAGCATGCGGGTTTTACAATCCTTCATAAAGCATTCCATACTTCTTTGGCCATTTTTAATGCAGAAACTCCTATTCCATCACATCCGTACGCAATCCTTCCAACTTCTCAACTACTTGACTTCTCATTCCTCTTAGAATATGGGATGAATTATTCAGTCAATCGAGTATCACCCAACTCTCATCGTACTTATTCCTCTACCCCATTAGTACGTACGATCTTAAGGGTACTATTCATGGTAAAAGCATGCGGGTTTTACAACTCTTCCCCCCCTAAAAAGAATAATTCGTCCCCGAATTATAGATAACGTAAACTGAAAGAGAAACATACCCGAATCAAACTGAGAGGGTATGTAAGATAAATGAACGTGCGAGTTTCCTGGCAGAAGGAACGCGGAACGTGACATGTCTTGAAAGGACATGGAACGTGACCTGACTGAAAGGACATATCTAGTTGATAAGAGAAAAACGGATAAAAGTTCGGATGAACTTGTCCGTTTCCAAGTGGCCTCCCTCTTGGAACGGTTCCTTCAGAAGATCTTGACACTAATGATAAATCTTGGTCCTCCTGACCTTTACTTGGAATACGAAGAAATTCTTGGTTATCAACGGAAGGTAGATCCCCTAAATTCGATCGAGGAAAGAAAAAAAATAAGAGTTAACGTGCAAGGGTAACTGAAACATTACGATGCAAGACAATCTGACTTAACTGATAATTAGAAATGATGCGCGAGACCTAAAGAAACGTAGTACGTGAAAAATTTTGAACGTGATACGTGAAAAATTTTGAACGTGCTATGTAGAGATATGGCGAGTGTAGTATGAGTAAACATATCGTGATCCATGATACGTGTAACATATCTTGATCATTATATGAGGAACGTGGAATGAACATGACATGTGAAACATATCGTGAACATAGAATATAATGGCGGTACGCCAAACGCTACAAGGTGAGACGTGGAATATGACGTGAAACGTCTATCTGATGATGGAGAGTTATACTAAACTTGGGTCTGGTCTCTCAAGTTCTTGCAACACTCCTTAGAATGAGAAAAATGAACGTAAAGTCGTAAGCCAAGATACCATCATAAACTTGAATAATGTCATGAACGTGAGCGTGAAAGCAAGTCGTGAAATTAGAACAAGGACGTGAATTATATAAGGAGCACAATTATGAATATTTGTCTGACCCGATAACTGAGGAATTGCCAAGTGATCGGATGAGCCTTGGATAGAACATGTCCGATCAATCTGTTGGTTCTGCAATCCTTGCGGCTGTAAGGATTCTGCAGACTTGATCAAACTGTTTGCAATAACCCAGATAGCATCATGCTTCTTCTGAGTTTGTGTTAATCTGGTAACGAAAACCCATGGAGATCTTGTCCCATTTTCAATTCACAATTTCAAATAATGAAAACATCCCAGTCTGTTGGTGTCCTATCTTAGCCTGTTGGTATGTCAGGTACATAGATATGGACGTAGCTGTATCCTGCTTCATAGAAACTTGATACATAGAAGGTTCCGAAACTCTAAGTCTCTGAATCTAGACTTCTCCTAGCGTAGGATTTTCTAGAACACCTAATGTAGTGTAGGGTTCTCTCCTTTACGCATAGGCAGAGTCATGGTAAGATTAACCGTAGAAACCAATGTGATTCAGCGTGTCACTATAATCAACCAAAATTGATATTGGAAAAAAATTTCCAGGTAAAATTTCTCTTGTCATAGAATTTGCAACATAGAGCAGATATGGTCTCCTGTTCTTCTCTAGACTTAGAGGAAATCAGGTTATCCTCAATGAAAACGCTGATGAATTTGCTTATGAGTTTATGGAAACTCAATTTATTAAGTCCATAATGCTGTTGGAGCATTGATGAGACTAATTCAAAATCGTAAATCTAGCATGACCGAGTCGTGCATGAATAGCAGTCATGGACATGTCCTGCTCTTTCACCCGTCACTATTGGCAGCATGATCATGAATCCGATCTTGTCAATACGTGGAGGAGAATAACGGTCATGAAATGGTGATTTGTTTAAAATCGACGGTAGTCGACACATAATCTTATGTTATCGTCCTTCTCCTTGAAGGTTCTTCTGGAGTGTAAGGAACAATTTTGGAATAATCCTTTAGTTATGCGAAAAAGGACTTCAGTAGACGTGTCTTACTGACAGCTAGAAAATTTTAGCAATCATGGCTAAAAAAACACGTGCTTGGAAAGCATAGATAATTTGTACAGATTTTTTTTTTCCTGATGGAAAATCAAGCTGAAAGTATTCAGGAGCCTGAACATTACTGTACATAATTATGAATCGTAGCATGGTGTGCTGTTCATAGTCCATAATTAGGATAAAATTCATCTCGTGTCTGTCCGAGGAAATGCGTTAGCAGCTTGGATCTCATCATTAAGCTGAAGGAAAACCTTCGTATATGTGGGAATACGAAAGGCGTCCTTCATGGTCATGAATATATGAAATATGGTGAAAGAAATGAAAGTGACATCGGCAACGTGACAGTTCTCACTGCTGTGCCGGTAATGGTATTGAAATTCTTGTGGCCTGATTAATACATGGCACAACAAAATGGATATACCCTAGTAGGGTACTCTAAATTTCTTAGAGATGTTCCATAATTGGACGTGAGTCATGTGTCTTGACTCGTATCTTGGAAATATAAGCATGACATATGTCTTGACTGGTGTCTTGACATGTGTCTTCAGAAAGTATACGTGAGACATGTGTCTTGACTGATGTCTTGACATGTGTCTCGAGATGTGAAATAACTAGAACCACAATATTAGGTTATTATGCCAGAATTGGCGGATCGGTTGGACTACTGATCATTTATATGTCTGATCACGTCTGCGGCCGGAGCCTCGGTTGCGAATTTTTTTAGGATAGTTGCTGTCATAGTAGTGGTTACTATCGTCCTGTCTGTCAGTTCCATGATGGTCATTCTCATGACCGTGATTCATGTAACTATTCAGCTGAGTGGCCGGCTGGTACCGGTTTGCACTCATATGGCTGAAATGACAGCTGAATGACGTGTGACATGTAACTAAGAATTAGGGACAATGATTGATGAAAATCGTCTGATGGTGAAGCATCTTCTCGTCTAATTGCTTTGCTCTGACGCCTTTGTCTTTGTCTTATAGGATCTCCAGATTGTGAACAGCATCCGCATCTTGTAGCGTCTCCGAACGTTAGCAGCATCAACCATTAGTAAATTCTCCAAGCTATGAGCGGCATCAACAATTTGTAGAGCATCAGCAAGTGGACATATGCCTGAGATGATTCAGAATCGACTAGCGAATACTCGTGAAGTATTGCAAGTGAAATACACGTGGATTTAGGTACGTGTAATACACATGGAACACGGTACATGGAGTACACGTTGAATGCACATGAATTGATCGTATGGGGTCGATCCTTTGTCATGATTTAAGGAAAGTATACCGGTTAAACGGTTAGGAAAACCATCATGATAACCTGGCAATGCCAGTATATACCTCATTCTGGTTGCATAGAGAAACGTTAAAGTGTGGTTACACAAAATTCAAGGTGATTTGCCTGAAAGCATGAACAATGAAAACCAACCATGACTATCATGAAAACATAATTTACATGAATTTCATTAGTGTCTTGCATGGAAGTAAAGACAACAAAAGAGACGTAAGACATAATCACGTGAAGACCAAGTCATTATGAAGAAACATGGAACAACTCAATGTGAAGGAGTGTATAACGTAATCAGCATGAAACCAAAGTTAACCATGACAATATGTAATAAGTGTGAAAACACTTATCCTTTTACCACTTATTTCCAATAATAACATGACCAAAATGTGTATTTTATGTCGTAAAAGTCGGAATTATGCGTGGTTTGTGTTTTTATTGTGTTTTAGGACCAAAAGATGAAAAAGGAAGAAAACACGGGCTTTCACGGGCTTTTGTCGAAGAAAACGAGAAAAGACGAAGTCAAGAGATCAAGAGTGTTTAAAGAACGGATGTCCAAGACCTATTCTGAAAATTTATCGAAGAAAAAAAAAGACGGAAGTTTAATGAAGTCAAAGAACTCAAGTCTAAATTAAAGAATAAAAATATGAAGACAAAGTTCAAATCCCGAGACGACGTCGAGTAAAGACAAAGTACTAAATCGAGTCGTGAAGAAAAGGAAGAAGGAAGCACACCACACATGCACTTCCCACTTAGCCTATAAATACCCTCCTAATCACATTAGGAGGGTGGTTAGCTAGTTTCACTTTTAATTTTTCGTTCTAGTTTTTAGAGAGATAAAGTTCCAAACTTTCTCTCACTAAGTTTTCCATCTTTTCTTTCTTTTAATCTTTCAAGTTTAAGCTTTTTGTATTAGGATTTCATTAATCAAAAATTCAAGTTTAAGTATTTTGTTCTTTAATCTCCTTCTACATTTCTTGATATTGATTCAATTTTGATCCGAATTACTCATAATACGTGATTGATTTTCTTGTTTATATGAATAAAAAGTTCATCTTTTTATTCATTTATAAGCTTTTATACGGTTTAAGCTTTAAGATCTTTGTGCTTATTGGCTTATTTGTATGTTTAGTTTATTTACTTTTAAAAGTTTTCTTAATGTTTTAATCTTTTCAAAGTTTGATTTAAAAAAGGTTGTTTATTTAAAGTATAAAAGTCCTTATCTCATGCTTATTAGTTTTGCTTATTATCGAATTAGTTAAGTCTTGGAATGAGCTTATTGAAAATAGCTTATTTCCTAGCTTATTTCGGATTAACTTTTGTCGCAAAGTAAAACCCCATTGCGACGGCGTATTTAGACACATATTGCGATCATCCAATCGCAAAAGGGTTTGATATTGCGATGCACATTGCGATTGGTGCATCGCATTAGGGTTTATTATTCCGATTCGTATTGCGACAGGTTTACTTTTGGTGACATTACGACAGCATTACTTTTGGTTACATTGCGATTGGATTTAAGTTTAATATTGCGATTGGACATTGCGACAGGATTGCGACAGGATTCCTTCTTGGGTGTATTGCGACAGTATTCCTTCAACATTGCGATAGAATGTGTTTTGATATTCCGATGGTTATTCACATGTATTATTCTGATGACTTGTTTTAATCACATTCCGATAGATCATGTTTTTAAGTTTTAAAATTTTACAAGTTTTACAAAGTTTTATGTTTTAAGTGTTTCTCTTAATAAATTTTAGTTTAAATTTTTAAAGCTTTCACTTTACTCAAGGAAAATTTCATAATAGCTATTAGTCTTTAAATAGATAAGAAAACCACATTTAATCTTCCACCAAGAACAATTGAGTCATACTTTCTACCAATAATCAATTCGAAGAGATTCGGACGATAATATTTTATACTTAGCCAAAAGCTATGTATTAAATGGCGCCGCTGCCGGGTCTTTTCGTTAAGATTAAAGGTGTTAAGTGAGAGACGTGTTGGATTTTGGGATCCGTTCATCTTTGAACGTTATTTTCCTTGCTTTAAAATTTTAAAAAAAAATCCTAAAAAATATAAAATTTTCAAAAATACAAAAAAATAGAAAAACCATAAAAAACCAAAAATATTTCTTGCTTTGTTAGTTCTTTTGCAGGTGTATGCGCACTCGATCAACGTCTTATCCCGAGCTCGAGACTCTCGATAACTTAGACATGGCCGGTGTACACAACAATAATAATAATCCACCTCAAAACAACATGAATAATAACAACAATGAACCTCTACCGGACAATCGTCCTATGATCGAACTTTTACAAGCACATGTAGAGCGCAACCACGATGCTATTGTCATACCCGCGATTGGAGCCAACAACTTTGAGCTCAAATCCGGCTTTATTCAAATGGTCTCTGCTCAACCATTCTTGGGGCTTACCATTGATGATCCTCATGACCACATCAAAAGGTTTCTTCAACTCACGAATACGTTCAAATTCAATGGGGTTTCACAAGAGGTAATTCGCTTGCAACTTTTTCCTTTCTCCTTAGAGGGACAAGCCCGGCATTGGCTTGATAAGGAACCGCCACAAAGTATTCTTACGTGGACGGACTTAGAGACCAAATTCATAAACTACTTTTTCCCACCCTCTCGTACTACCGCTTTGCGGAATGAAATCATTACTTTTGAACAAAAGTACGATGAGACTTTTAGTGAATCTTGGGACCGTTTTAAAGAACTTTTAAGAAAGTGCCCACAACATGGTTTTACCAAAGTGCACCAAATTGATACTTTTTAAAATGGTTTAGGCATGAATGTCCAAGATTCACTAAATAGTGCCTCGGGGGGTAATCTTTTGGTTAAGTCTTCTAATGCCGCTTGTGATATTATTGAGAACAAGTCTAGAGTGCAAACCAAGAGTGTTCGGACCAGTGTGGCTAGTGCTAGCACTAATGCGAGCGACAAGAGACTTGATAAGCTTACTTCGCTTGTTGAATCACTTGCTCTCTAAGCCGCCAATAATACTAAAGCTATCACTGCCCAAGCCAATGCTATGACTCAATCTTGTGATATATGCGGGGGATCTCACTCATACACCGATTTTCCTTCAACTCACGACAATCCGGAAAATATATATGCCGCCAACGGTACATATTATACGGGAGGCTATCAAGCACGTCCTCAAGGTGACCGCAACTTGCTCAGCTATCGCTCAAACAACTTTCTTTCACCTCCCGGTTTCCCCCCACAAAACCCGAACAACCTCAATCGCAACAATCAAAACCAACCACGTGCTCCAACTCCATATCAAACCCAAAGAAACCCATATCCACCTTAAAGAAAAAACCAAGTTTACCAACAACCTGCTTATCAACCACCCGCCCCCCTCCCAACCAACCCATCGCATTACATCAAGATGTTGAAACCTACATGAGGACTAATGATGTGATCGTGCAAAATCTTCAGCGGGAAATGGCCAACATGAAAGCAGATATGGTGAAGCAAGGGAATGATCTTCAAGCTGATATGCGAAACACTTTGGCCAGTCAAACGAATGACTTGAGAAATATGATGGCTAGTTTCTTCCCTAGTAATCAAGCCTCTGGATCGGGTTCTCTTCCGAGTAACACCGTTGCTAATCCTCGAGGAGAGATGAAAGCAATCACCACTCGCAGTGGAAAAGGTTTAAAGGAACCCAAGCTTCCTACACCTACACCGGTGATTGTGACAAAGGAAAATGAGTCTCCTTCTCCAAATCCTCCATCTTCTATTCCTCCAACTTCTACTTCTCCAATTCCACCACCTTCTACTTCTACCCCTCCACCACCCAAGGATGTGAGTGCGAATTTTATCCCAAAGCCTTCATCTCAACCCAATATACCTTATCCTTCGAGGTTGAGGAAAGAGAATTTGAAGAACAAGGACGATATTCAGGTTTCGAACTTTCTTAAGATGTTCAAATAGCTGAATTTCAATATCTCCTTTGCTGAGGCTCTCGCTCACATGCCCAAATATGCTAAAATGTTTAAAGATCTTCTCAGTGATAAGGAGAAACTTCTCGATATTGCTCAGACCCAACTTAATGAGGATTGCTCCGCGGTTCTCTTAAGGAAATTGCCCACCAAACTTGGTGATCCGGGTCGCTTCTTGATTCCTTACAACTTCCCGGGAGTAGAGAATTGCATGGCCCTAGCCGATCTAGGTGCTAGTATAAACTTAATGCCTTTAAGTGTTTGGAAGTAATTATCTCTCCCCGAGCTAGTCCCCACACGAATGACTTTGGAATTAGCCAACCGTACGGTTTCTTATCCAGTGGGGATAGCCGAAGACGTCTTCGTTGGTGTCGACAAATTCACCTTCCCGGTGGTTTTGTTGTCGTTGACTACGAGATGGATCCCCGTGTTCCATTAATCGTTGGACGTCCGTTCATGAGAGTTGGTGACGATAAAATCATCTTCAACATGGGTAAACTTTCTAAGCAGCCTTCGGAAAACGAGAGTGCTAATTTCATTGATGTTCTTGATGAGGCTTGTGAAGAACATTTCAAAGACGCTTGTAAAAGTGGTTCTTCTTCTCTACCCATTGTTGAGATCGTTGCCTCTATTGCTCCATCACTAACTCCATTTGGAGAAAGTGATTTCATCTTGAACGAATTTGAAGCAACTTTGGGAGATGTGGACTTAAAATATGACGATTTTCCCTCCAATTGGGATGAAGACATTCGTACCATTGAGAATCTTCTCAATGAGGACCATATTTCTCCACCATCAACTAAGGACATCCCTATCGATGAACCGAATTTGACTACGCCTTCCATCGAAAATCCTCCGGATTTAGAGCTTAAGGACCTACCGTCTCATCTCGAGTACGTTTTCCTTGAAGACAACAAGAAGTCTCCCGTAATCATCGCTAAGGACTTGAAACAGGAAGAAAAATCCTGACTTATCGCCGTATTGAAGAATCATAAGAAAGCTATTGCTTGGAAGATCTCCGATATTCATGGAATTGATCCTCACTTTTGCACACATAAAATTCTCATGGAGGACGACTTTAAACCCACTATTCAAACTTCTTGGTGCGGGAATGATCTACCCTATCTCGGATTCACCGTGGGTTAGTCCCGTCCATTGTGTGCCTAAAAAAGGCGGAATCACCGTTGTTCCCAATGAAAACAACGAGTTGATTCCTACTCGTCTCGTTACAGGGTGGAGAGTTTGTATAGACTATCGCAAACTCAATGATGCTACGAGAAAGGATCATATTCCCCTTCCTTTCATGGACCAAATGCTTAAACGTCTAGCGGGTAATGACTATTACTGCTTTTTAGACGGTTTCTCTGGGTATTTTCAAATTCCCATCGATCCCAAAGACCAATAGAAAACCACATTCACTTGTCCTTATGGAACATTTGCCTACAAAAGAATGCCTTTCGGCTTATGCAATACTCCTGGGACATTTCAAAGGTGTATGATGGCTATCTTCCATGACATGGTTGAAGAAATTATGAAAGTCTTCATGGATGATTTCTCGATTTATGGTGATTCTTTCTCTTCTTACCTTGCCAATTTGGAACGCATGCTTAAACGGTGTGAAGACACTCGCCTTGTTCTAAATTGGGAAAAATGCCATTTCATGGTAAAAGAAGGCATCGTGCTAGGACACAAAATCTCCAAAGCCGGTCTTGAAGTGGACCGTGCTAAAGTCGATGTTATTGCTAAATTGCCTCCACCTTCAACCGTGAAGGGTGTGAGAAGTTTCCTCGGTCATGCGGGCTTCTGTCGTCGATTCATTCAAGATTTTTCTAAAATCGCTCGCCCGATGACCCACCTCTTGGAAAAAGATACCCCTTTCATCTTTTCCAAAGAGTGTCTTGAATCCTTCAATCTTCTTAAGGATAAGCTAACTAAGGCACCGGTCTTGGTTACCCCTAATTGGGAGCTACCTTTTGAGTTGATGTGCGATGCTAGCGACTTTGCTATTGGAGCGGTTTTGGGCCAAAGAGTGAACAAACACTTCCAACCAATTCACTATGCTAGCAAGACAATGATGGGGGCTCAATTGCATTATACCACTACCGAAAAAGAGCTTTTAGCTATAGTGTATGCTTTTGAAAAATTCCGCCCCTATCTTGTCCTTTCTACCACCATCGTTTATACCGATCATTCCGCGTTGAAGTACTTGATGACTAAGCAAGATTCTAAACCAAGACTTCTTTGTTGGGTTTTGCTCCTTCAAGAATTCAACATTGAAATTCGTGAGAAAAAGGGAGCTGAAAACCTAGCCGCGGATCATCTCAGTAGACTTGAGGATCCTTATCAAGGGGATCATCCGAACAAATAGATCAATGACTCTTTTCACCTTGAGGCCTTAATGTCTATCAATCCAAGTCTCGATGACACCTCGTGGTTTGCGGACATTGCAAACTACTTAGCGGGCGGAATTCTCAAGGAAGGGTTCACGTCCCAACAAAAGAAAAAGTTCTTTAAAGATATTGAACATTATTTCTGGGACGACCCTTACCTTTTCAAACAATGTGCTGATCTGATTATTCATCGATGTGTTGATGGGCCGGCAGCGGTACAAATCCTTGACGCTGGCTATAAAGGACCCACCGGTGGTCACTTTGGTCCCAATTACACCGCTAAGAAAGTGTTTGACTCAGGATTCTATTGGCCCACCATTTATCGTGACGCTCACGCAATGGTTAAGCATTGTGATGCTTGCCAAAGACAAGGCAAGATCACACATAAAGATGAGATGCCTCAAAATTTCATACAAGAATGTGAAATCTTTGACGTATGGGGCATCGACTTTATGGGGCCATTTCCATCATCCAAAGGGAACAAGTACATCCTCGTAGCCGTTGACTACGTTTCTAAATGGGTTGAAGCTAAGGCTCTCCCAATGAACGATGTGAGGGTGGTTGTGAACTTTTTGAATCAACTGTTTGCTCGATTCGGTGTTCCTCGTGCTATAATCAGTGACCGCGGGACTCATTTTTGCAATGATCAATTTGCAAGAGTCATGGCTAAGTATGGTGTTAATCATCGTCTTTCCACCGCCTATCATCCCCAAACCAATGGGCAAGCCGAGATTTCCAACCATGGATTGAAGCGAATTCTGGAACGTACTGTGGGAGAGCATCGTGCCGCGTGGGCTGATAAGTTAGATGATGCTCTGTGGGCTTTCCGTACCGCATATAAGACCCCGATTGGTTGCACACCTTATCATCTTGTGTACGGGAAAGCATGCCACCTCCCCATCGAGCTAGAACACAAGGTGTACCGGGCCTTGAAGTGGGATAACTTCGACATCAACAAAGCCGGTGATTGTGATACCCGTGAATGTGCCATATGATGCTAAGCTATTGTCTCAAGAGTTGTTCAGTATGAGCATCCCTTTTAAGTTGAGACTCACTTGAGGATGTGATATCCCGAGCCCAACGTCATTTATTTAATGCTATTTTACGAATATTTTTGAAATTTTTAAGAAATTTCGTTTGTTATATATTTGACGGTTTAAGTTGAAACCAACGTTTACGGTCGTAATTTTAACATTTGACTGTTTAAGAAGAACCGATGACGACTACGATACCGACGGATGCCCAAAATTTAGTTTTTTATTATCGATTGATCGATATTTGAGTTTTTCGAGATTTTTATTTTTATTACGTGTTAATTCGAGTCGGAACCATGTGTATATTCGTTTTGTGTGCGTTTGAACCATTTAAAAGTATTTTGAGGTAGCCGGGACGAAACCTGACTCCCGTAAATTTTTAAAACCGACTACTAACTCATTCCCGCTCTTTAAAAATCGTTGTTTATTTACGAGGCCAAAAGATAGCCAAGTTGTCAATTTTAGCCCCTCCATTTTACAAAAAAGGGGAAAGGGAAACACACACACCATTTTTCATTCAAAAAAATTAGGGTTTCCTCTCTTTCTCTCCTTTAGCCGCCGGCCACCACCACACAACCACCACCACCACCATTTTTCGTGGGTTTTTGAAGAATCTAATCAAAGACCCACCTTCCTTTCATCATTGTAAGTGTTTTAATCCACTCATAACATACATGCATCCATTTAATTTTTCCAAAAATTTATGATTTTTCAAAAATGGGTTTTGATCTAATTAAATTATATACAAGTCTAATTTAGGTGTTAGTGATGTTAATTAATCCATAAAACAAGAGGGGGGCTGTTTTTCCTTGGTGTTTTGGTCACCAAACCCCACGGCCAAAAGGGGGTTTGGTTTGATCATTGATATTTGATGATTTTTGATGTGTGGTTATGTTTAAAAACATGTTTTGATCATTTTTAGTTGTTTTGATTAGATTGCATGTGGGTTTTATGATATGGGTTTTGATGAAGATTGAACATACAAGTGATTTAGAGTATTTTTATTTGATTAGGATGTTTATTAGGTAATATTAGAAGTATATAAATGATTGAAATGGGTCGAAATGATGTTTTGATATGGTTTTGTAAAAGGTATTTTAGGTCAGAAAACTTAGGGATGTTTTTCGTGGGTTTAACTTTGTAAACAGGTCATAAACATATGATGTAGTTGTAGAGCTTTGTTTTAGCTTCGTTTTGGTATAAGGTAGAGCTTACGACTCCAAACGAGTCAAAAGTTATGCTATTTTGAAAGTTCGTGTACCGGGAGATGAGAATCAACATAATCCGAAATTATGTTTGGTTTTGGGTCAAATCCCGGGGACCATAGATAGAGTTTTATAAATGATTGAAAGTTTTTATTTGGTTCTAAACCTGCATTTTGGAGTCTATTTTTTGACTTAATGGTCAAATTAGCAAATGGTTTCTTTTAAATGGGTCAAACAAGTCCTACGTGTTAGAAGTGCAAAATCAGTCCGAAAAGTTTACGTCTAGTGATGAAATGAGTAACGGGTCTTAAAAGTAAAATCTTTTTATGGGAATTAAGATGGTTTTTCTACAGGTCATGAGGAATTTTTCCAAATTTTCTTGTAGTTTATAGGAACGCTTAAGTCTTAGTAAACAGCCCGTACTTTTGGGAAGTACCGGCAAATCTATAAAATGGGAATCAACTTTAATTACGTAGGTAGATAGTACGAGTCTAGTAATAATCACTTGTATGGAATTTTGGCGTGAGTTTATACAAACTTTGAGTGACTTTAAATATATACAAACAGTACTTGAAAGTACTTGAAGGAGTTTATTCACTAAGTGTTTATTCGTTAGGTGTTGTATTTGATTTCCCGGGGGCATCCACATCGTCGGTGATATTTTCGTTACGTCTTCGCTAGAACCACTACTACTACGCAAGGTGAGTCTATAGCCTCGCTCTTTACTTATTTCAAATGTTTTTACCCGCGAGGGGGATACATGCTATTTAAATGAAAATGAACATAAGTCATGAATGATTGTTGGACCCGAATGTTGCCTTGAATTGTGTTGAGTACCTAGTTGCAAAAGTCCCTAAATTCGTGAACTATTAACTATTGTCTTGCCCTTGTGTGGGTTGGAGATAGCCGCTTATACAATTGATAGTACTATGGGGTTGACGACCCTATCCGAGACGAGAGCTAGTACGTTGAGTACCCTCTGCGAACGGATAACTTGTGATAAGAAATAAGGTATAATTGCAACTAATGCCTTTAGAAGGGGCACTGGTTTCATCTTAATCATGCCGGTAAATGTACGCGGGTGATTGAGTTAACGGATTAGTGTCATGAGCTTAAACACAATTATTAGCTATTGCTAAAGATAATATCCTTGAATAATAGATTGTGAGTACGACAATGCTATTGAATGGTCATGATTGGTTTTAATACTTATGTTCAACCTATGATTTGTTAAACCTATAGATTCGCTCAACCTTTGTGTTGACGGTTTTAAGCATGTGTTTCAGGTAACCAAGATTGATTGCAGTGGAGCATGCGAGGATGGAAGTTGTTGTGGCTTGGCGGTCTACTTTGTTTTGCCTCCCTTTTAGCACTTAAAAATTTTATATTATGTCATGTGAACAAAATGTATCTTTTGGGGTTGAGATTCAGTGGGGACCTAACGCAAACTCTGTTTTGTATTATCTTGGGATTTGGAAAACTATAGACTTGTATGTTTTTAATGATGTTAAATTTATGTTTAAACTTTTACGTCTCTTTGAGTCGTTTAATATAGCTTATGTGTGATGATAACTACGTAGCACCCAAGTGTTGTAGTTCCGTTGCGCATAGCATTTGTTGGGGGTGTTATAGATTGGTATCAGAGCCATGAGTTATAGAGAACTAGGTCATTTTGAAAAATCCTAAACTATAACTTTTGGTGTCGTAAGAAATTGTCCAAGCACACAACTATCTTGCATGGCTCCGGTAAGATTTCTTTAGCATTGCTCTATATTTTAGATGTATCCCTCAAACTGACATGAATTCTCTAGTATTTAGTAAGTAAATACTTTGATATATATTGAGATATATTATTATGTACGTTGAGTACTTATCATCGTAATTTGCAAATTCTTGTAAGATTATCTTATATGTTGCATGTAATTGACATACGGGTTACATTGCATTACATGGAAACACCGCGTTGTAATCCTACCTGTATGTAGGAATGATTTTATGTATAGATATGTATATACTATGGTATTTAAAGGCATTGCACGTGAAGCAATGGTCCTTGAGTGATTATCGGACATGTTATAATGCGGTTTTGTTGAGAATTCGGCATCACCGCAAATTATCAATCTTGATAATTAATTTATTGTTCGGATAACCGAATATGAACCTCGTTTGATACTCTAGATACGAAAATAACGCTTCGTAACATATTGTATATTGACTAGATTGATCTCGATTGTCGTTATCGCGCCGTGATGTGTCATTTTGGACATTTTCTTTTGAAACGTAATTTACTTACGTATTACTTTATTTCCTTTATTCCTTATGGGTTTTATATGTTAGTTGGCGTAACTATAATATAGACGAAGTATAATCAACGATGCGTACATCGTAGCGACGAATCACATGTGTATGTTATAAAACGTGGTTGAGGCGTGTTGCCATTTAATCGTTGTTTACTATTCTACTTGAATTTAAAGATGTGTTTTATTATGGCTTTTGTATTTGATTGGATTGTGATGTTTTCGAGAGAGTTATGTATACGTCGGATGATTTCGTATCGATGAATTCGTTTTTGACGAAATAGGTTTTTATGTACGTAATATTGCAATAAATAGATTTGTACGACTGATATTAATTACCTCGTCTTGTATATTTTGAACCTTTTCAATAGGGTTATGGGCGACCCGTGCGATTTTATTTTGTGAATAATTATTTTTATGAGACGATGAAACTAAGTGAAAGGACGATTCGAACGTTGGAAGACATGCTCCGAACGTGTGTGATTGATTTTGATAGTTGTTGAGATCGACACTTGCCGTTGGTAGTACCTTTGTACAACGACATTTACCATGTTAACAATGAAGCTACGACATTTGAAGAAAATGTTGATGAAAATGTAGATCTCCAGTTGGATAGAATGAAGTAGGAAAAAGTCAGTTGAATGGACTTGAAATGATTCGAGAGGCTACGGAAGAGATGGGGTAGATTAAGAATCACTTGCTAACCGCGAGAAGCTTTGAAAAGAGACGTGTTGATAACCGTAGGAAGAATTTGGGAAATTGAAGTGGAGATCATGGATCGAGATGTTAAGAGAATTGAAGCAAGGTACAATACTCATTGTGAAGGTGTGATGGAACCCGAGACGTGAACCGAAGTCCACATTGGAACGTGAATACCTCTTTAGTAAGAAGTACCCTCATCTTTCTAGTAGTACGAAATGCGAGTATGAGAACCGGAGAGTGCCGGGACGTCGCTCCCTTAAGGAGGGGAGGATGTGATACCCGTGAATGTGCCATATGATGCTAAGCTATTGTCTCAAGAGTTGTTCAGTATGAGCATCCCTTTTAAGTTGCGACTCACTTGAGGATGTGATATCCCGAGCCCAACGTCATTTATTTAATGCTATTTTACGAATATTTTTGAAATTTTTAAGAAATTTCGTTTGTTATATATTTGACGGTTTAAGTTGAAACCAACGTTTACGGTCGTAATTTTAACATTTGACTGTTTAAGAAGAACCGATGACGACTACGATACCGACGGATGCCCAAAATTTACCTTTTTATTATCGATTGATCGATATTTGAGTTTTTCAAGATTTTTATTTTTATTACGTGTTAAGTCCAGTCGGAACCATGTGTATATTCGTTTTGTGTGCGTTTGAACCATTTAAAAGTATTTTGAGGTAGCCGGGACGAAACCCGACTCCCGTAAATTTTTAAAACCGACTACTAACTCATACCCGCTCTTTAAAAATGGTTGTTTATTTACGAGGCCAAAAGATAGCCAAGTTGTCAATTTTAGCCCCTCCCATTTTACAAAAAGGGGGAAAGGGAAACACACACACCATTTTTCATTCAAAAAATTAGGGTTTCCCCTCTTTCTCTCCTTTAGCCGCCGGCCACCACCACACAACCACCACCACCACCATTTTTCGTGGGTTTTTGAAGATTCTAATCAAAGACCCACCTTCCTTTCATCATTGTAAGTGTTTTAATCCACTCATAACATACATGCATCCATTTGATTTTTCCAAAAATTTATGATTTTTCAAAAATGGGTTTTGATCTAATTAAATTATATACAAGTCTAATTTAGGTGTTAGTGATGTTAATTAATCCATAAAACAAGAGGGGGGCTGTTTTTCCTTGGTGTTTTGGTCACCAATCCCCAAGGCCAAAAGGGGGTTTGGTTTGATCATTGATGTTTGATGATTTTTGTTGTGTGGTTATGTTTAAAAACATGTTTTGATCATTTTTAGTTGTTTTGATTAGATTGCATGTGGGTTTTATGATATGGGTTTTAATGAAGATTGAACATACAAGTGATTTAGAGTATTTTTATTTGATTAGGATGTTTATTAGGTAATATTAGAAGTATATAAAAAATTGAAATGGGTCGAAATGATGTTTTGATATGGTTTTGTAAAGGGTATTTTAGATCAGAAACTTTAGGGGTGTTTTTCGTGGGTTTAACTTTGTAAACAGGTCATAAACATAGGATGTAGTTGTAGAGCTTTGTTTTAGCTTCGTTTTGGTATAAGGTAGAGCTTACGACTCCAAACGAGTCAAAAGTTATGTTATTTTGAAAGTTCGTGTACCGGGAGATGAGAATCAACATAATCCGAAATTATGTTTGGTTTTGGGTCAAATCCCGGGGACCACAGATAGAGTTTTATAAATGATTGAAAGTTGTTATTTGGTTCTAAACCTGCATTTGGAGTCTATTTTTTTGACTTAATGGTCAAATTAGCAAATGGTGTCTTTTAAATGGGTCAAACAAGTCCTACGTGTTAGAAGTGCAAAATCAGTCCGGAAAGTTTACGTCTAGTGATGAAATGAGTAATGGGTCTTAAAAGTAAAATCTTTTTATGGGATTTAAGATGGGTTTTCTACAGGTCATGGGGTATTTTTCCAAATTTTCTTGTAATTTATAGGAACGCTTAAGTCTTAGTAAACAGCCCGTACTTTTGGGAAGTACCGGTAAATCTATAAAATGGGAATCAACTTTAATTACGTAGGTAGATAGTACGAGTCCAGTAATAATCACTTGTATGGAATTTTGGTGTGAGTTTATACAAACTTTGAGTGACTTTAAATATATACATACAGTACTTGAAAGTACTTAAAGAAGTTTATTCATTAAGTGTTTATTCGTTAGGTGTTGTATTTGATTTCCCGGGGGCATCCACATCGTCGGTGATATTTTCGTTACGTCTTCGCTAGAACCACTACTACTACGCAAGGTGAGTCTATAGCCTCGATATTTACTTATTTCAAATGTTTTTACCCGCGAGGGGGATACATGCTATTTAAATGAAAATGAACATAAGTCATGAATGATTGTTGGACCCGAATGTTGCCTTGAGTTGTGTTGAGTACCTAGTTGCAAAAGTCCCTAAATTCGTGAACTATTAACTATTGTATTGCCCTTGTGTGGGTTGGAGATAGCCGCTTATACAATTGATAGTACTATGGGGTTGACGACCCTATCCGAGACGAGATCTAGTACGTTGATTACCCTCTGCGGACGGATAACTTGTGATAAGAAATAAGGTATAATTGCAACTAATGCCTTTAGAAGGGGCACTGGTTTCATCTTAATCATGCCGGTAAATGTACGCGGGTGATTGAGTTAACGGATTAGTGTCACGAGCTTAAACACAATTATTAGCTATTGCTAAAGATAATATCCTTGAATAATAGATTGTGAGTACGACAATGCTATTAAATGGTCATGATTGGTTTTAATACTTATGTTCAACCTATGATTTGATAAACCTATAGATTGGCTCAACCTTTGTGTTGACGGTTTTAAGCATGTGTTTCAGGTAACCAAGATTGATTGCAGCGGAGAATGCGAGGATGGAAGTTGTTGTGGCTTGGTGGTCTACTTTGTTTTTCCTCCCTTTTAGCACTTAAAATTTTTATATTATGTCATGTGAACAAAATATATCTTTTGGGGTTGAGATTCAGTGGGGACCTAACGCAAACTCTGTTTTGTATTATCTTGGGATTTGGAAAACTGTAGACTTGTATGTTTTTAATGATGTTAAATTTATGTTTAAACTTTTACGTCTCTTTGAGTCGTTTAATATAGATTATGTGTGATGATAACTACGTAGCTCCCAAATGTTGTAGTTCCGCTGCGCATAGCATTTGTTGGGGGTGTTATAGTGATCTTCGTAAGATTCAACTCAACGAGCTTAATGAACTGAGGAATGAAGCTTACGAGAACTCATTGATCTACAAAGAGAAGACCAAGATCATCCATGATGCTAGAATTAAGAACCAAGAGTTCCACGTTGGTGATCAAGTCTTACTTTTTAACTCTCGGTTGAAGATCTTCTCGGGCAAGTTGAAGAGCCGCTGGTCTGGTCCATTCACCGTCGCCAAAGTCTTCCCATATGGCACCATTGAGCTTTCTCAGCCAAATGGGCCCAATTTTAAGGTGAATGGCCAAGGTTTGAAGCTGTACTTTGGTGAGGACATCTCTCATGAGATGATTCCATCCCTCACCACGTTTCCCATGAACTAGTTTTGGGTCGAGTCAGGCTCGTGACTCGGTTATAAAAAACAAGCGCTTCTCGGGAGGCAACCCGTGATCTATCCTTTACCGTTTTCATAATAAGTGTAGGGGGAGCCCCGTATGTGTTGGTTGTCTTGTTTCTTATTTTGTGCAGGGATTCAAGCTTCAAAGAGCACCTTAATGACTTTTGACGAACCGTGATCCCGTGAATCTTTTCCATTGAGGATAATGTTTATATCAAGTGTAGGGGGACTTCTATCTAAGTAAGTGGTCTTTTCCATGAATTTGTCCTCATTTTAATCGGAAAATTTGATTTTTCGAAATTTTTCAAAATTTTTAATCTATTTTGGCCTGGTTGTATAGTTGTATTTTCCTTTGTTATAGTTATTTTCTTTCCTTGCTAGAATAATCTTCAATAAAGTGGTTTTAAATTTTTCTAAGTCGTGAATATTTTTTACTCAACCTGAGTTTACTTATCTAAGTTTACTCTAGCTAGTATCCTTAACATGTTTAAGTAAAGTTTTGCTAGGCTTTTATATAGGGAGTTGTAAACGCGAAAGTCTTAACTCTCACGGCTTAAGAACAAGAACTTTTCTCAAGTTCCTATAATTGATCCTAGAGAGTTGTTTATCAAGGGAACTTTAAAATGCGATTTCTAACCTTGAAAAAGTCTAAGAATTTGCAAGATCCTATAGATGACTTGAAAACTCAAAACTTTGATTTAATAGGCTAAGCATCCACGAGTCTCATTGCTTGAGATTTTAAACTGTGGAGGACGAGAGATGATAGAGTCAATTATGTTGGAAATACGTTTTACGTATTAAGAAGGATCGGTCACTCCAACGATACTTCATGTAATAGCTCGTAGTTTAGTTAACACTCTTTATTAAACAAACAAAGCCAAGCCTAGCCTACAACATGTGTAGGCCGGCCCAACAATGTAAGCCCAAGCCCATCACAAGGCTTGGGTATATAAACCCTCTCCTTTGATGGAGAGGGGTGTGGTTTCATTATTTTTCACATAGTAAACATTACTTTCTCTCTCTAGCTTTGTGTGAAATCCACCATCTCTCTATATCTTTCTCTCTCTAACACATAAGCAAGATTTACAATCCTTCAAATGGTATCAAGAGCCATGGGATGATTGCATTGTTCATGTGTTTGTGTTCTTGATTCATACGCCATTTTTGATCCATTTTCACACGTCCAAAATTTTTTTTTGTGTTTTTGATGGTTTTTTCTTGATACAAATCTTCTACATAGTTGTGGTAGGGATTTGGTATAGTTACTTTGGCTAAAAACACAAAATTTTTGGGTGTTTTGATCATTTTTTGGCTTAAAATCACGAATTGGTTGAGTTTTGTCCGAGAAAAGTGGAAATTATTCCGATCTGGTCATCGGAAAGGGGTTTCTAGTACTTTCCGATCAGTGTAATCGGAATAGGGTTTAGGCATTCCGATTGGTATTCCGATCACGACATTCCGATTGGCATTCAGAGCGACATTCCGATTGGCATTCAGATCGACATTCCGATTGGCATTCAGATTGGCATTCCGATTGGTATTCCTATTGGCATTCAGATTTGGTATTCCGATCATGACATTCCGATTGGCATTCCGATTGGCATTCCGATTGGCATTCCGATTGGCATTCAGATTGGCGTTCAGATCAAGTATTCCGATTGGTATTCAGATTGGCATTCTGATTGGCGTTCAGATCAAGTATTCCGATTAGGTTTTCCGATAACTCATTCCGATCATCATTCCGATCACTATTCCGATAACAAAATTATTCCTTAAAAAATTTCGAATCGTGTGTAATTTTGACTTGGAATTTTTGGTTTATTGAGAACATATTTTAGGGGATTTTAACATTGTTTCTCGACTTCAACTCACAACAACAAACACATTTACTTTCTTTCATTGATCGATCAAAGTTTGTAAATCTTAACTTATTGAAATGGAGTACACATCTCTTACGGATAAGTCCATCCTCTCGGGTACAGATAATCGTCCACCAATGTTGGTGAAGACTATGTATGAGGAATGGGCTTCCCGAATGGAACTTTACATGTTGAACAAGGAGAATGGACATCTAATTTGGGCATCGGTGCTCAATGGACCATTAGATTATGGTACAGTGACGGAAGGTACGACTACTCGTCCTCGCACAACGGGTGAGTTGACTGGAGATATGAAGATTCAAGATAAATGTGATAAGTATGCTACAAACATCATTCTCCAAGCCCTTCCTCCAGATGTCTACAAACTCGTCAGCAAACACAAAGTTGCCAAAGAGTTATGGGATAGAATTCGGGTTCTAATGCAAGGCACCTCGTTAACTAAACAAGAACGAGAGTGTAAGCTTTATGATACTTTTGATAAGTTTGCCTATGTGCCAGGGGAGACTCTCAATGATTACTATCTGAGATTTACCCTATTGTTGAATGAGCTCAATATCTATGGCATGACAATTCCTACCTTTCAATTGAACACCAAGTATTTGAACACTCTTCCTTCAGAATGGAAAAAATACGTGACGGATGTTAAATTGGCTAAGGACTTGCATAACACCAATGTGGATCAACTTCAAGCCTTTCTTCAACAACACGAATGCCATGTGATCGAGGCTCGGTTGTCTACACCTCAAGTTCATGATCCACTTGCAATGTATGTTTCTCAACAAAACATGGCTTATACTTATCAGCAACCATCATACTTGCAGCAGACACCACCACACAACTATCAGCAACCACAGCAACCATCTTATCCACCACTAGTGATGCCACAACAAGCATTTCAACAAGGTGTTCATCAACAATCTTTTCCACAGCAACCACCATTTCAGACATCACCATCACAAGCCAACACTTCTCCATTGGGCTATACTCCTCAGCAAGGATATTTTCCAATTGAAGCACAACCAGCACAAGCTTTCTACTCTAATGAACTTCCACCAATCGAAGCACCGGTCTTTACACCAAATGATACGCCAGCTGATGTTATAAACCATCTCACAGCCTACTTGTCAAAACTTGTTGCAACTAGAGGATTTCCACCAACAAACAATCAGCTCCGCACCTCATCAAATCCTCGAAAACAAGCCACTGTTCAAGATGGTCAAGTGATGGTGCAACCTATTCAGGGAAGGCAAAATTCATATGGACCTCCTACAAGGACTGGGAACAATCAAGTTGTGAATTCTAAAGCTAATGGAAATGGAAGTCCTAGTGGTCCTAAAAAGGTTGTGACTTGCTACAATTGCCGAGGACAAGGTCATATGGCTAGGGAATGCACTCAGCCGAAAAGGAGGAGGGATGATGCATGGTTTCGTGAGAAGATGTATTTGGTTGATGCTCAGTCTAAGGGGAAGATTTTGGATTCAGAGGAGTTAGCATTTCTTGCAGACCCAGGGGCAGCAGATACTGAAGGCATTGCAGTCGTCTCCACTTCTAATACAGCTTATCAAGCGGACGATCTTGATGCATACGATTCAGATTGTGATGACATTCACTCTGCCCAAGCTGCTCTCGTTGCTAATCTCTCTCACTACGGTTCTGATGTCATCAGTGAGGTACCAACCACATCTAATAATATTGATGATAACCAACATCAAGTTGGGCATGAAAATGACAACCTCGAACAGCATTCGGGGACTAGTAACTCAAATGATGTGGTACCCAATCCAACACATTTGAGTGAACCTCAACCAAATGCTACGACGGGTATGGAATCTTATGCTCAACATGATTTGGTCATGGTGCCTAAACATATTATTGATCAAATGCATATGGCCCTCAGACAATCCGTAGATACGAATTCCACCCTAACTGCTGAGCTTGCGTTGCATAAAGAAAAGGTCAAAACTTTTGAAATGGTCCCTCAAGAAGAGAAAATAACATGTTCTGAATTTGACCAATTTCGTTTTGAAAAGATTGAACACTTGAAAGAAATAGAATCATTAAAAGCTAATCTTTCCAATGAATTAAAAGAAAAAGAGTCGGTTGTCAATGATTTTCAGAAACTTAAAATGGATTTCGAAACTCTCGAGTCTAAAAAGGTTGAATCGGAAATTAATGCTACCAAACTTCTTAAATTCAAAGAACAACAGCTTTTAAAACAATACGCTTCCACAGAAAAGGTTCATCTTTTAACTAAATCATTTAAAGAATTCGAACTTAAGCGTCTTCAAGATTTACCACCTAATCCCGGTTATGCAAAACAAGCTAAGGAATATATTCCCGGTCTTTATGATATGACCATAATTGGCAAATCGAATGAAGCACCTTTTGTTCGTAGTACTGAGGAGACACAATCACTTGGGGATGAAACTCATTCTAAAATGCTTTCAAAATTCCATACAATTGATTATGATCAACATAACAAAGATCAATTTTCGAAAAAGACACGCATTCGCTTACAAAAGGAATTAGCAGAATTAACAGTTCTTGTGCCCCAAAGTTTGTCAAATGAAAACCTTCCTAGTACGTCTCCTACACTCGTCAAAAAGGATTTAACGAAGTTAATTCCACCGGTAAGTAAGGTGCCCGTTAACTTAAATACGGTTCACCAACACTTAGCCGATTTTGACAAGGTCATTCTGGAACGTACGACGGACACGGCCATAACGGAAGGTGAATGGAACTTTGAGCACACTAGAGCTGCGTTTCGAGATGAAATTGTTCCGTTTGTAAAGAATGTTAAAGCTTGTCTTCGTAATATTGATCAAGATTTGTTTTTGGAAATAGAAGAAGTTAGACGTGTTTTCAATGAAATGGAAGATGCTTATGAAAACAGTTTACTTGAAATAGAACGGGTTTCACGCCATAATGATCTGCTTCTGAATCAAGTGATGTCTCATGATATAGTTTCTGTCTGTGTGAATAAACGTGTTGATAATGATTCTACTGTGCATAATGTTGAAACTGTGGATAATGTGGTAGATAGTACTTGTCACGAATCTGACGCTGAATTTTTAAAGCTTCAAGATTCATATTCTTCGCTTTCAAAACGTTTTGATGAGATTCAAACACATTGTATTTCGCTTGAATGCAAGCAACAATTTATTCAAGAAATCTTTGAAACGTCATTCGAAGGTGTTAATATCGATGATGCAAACTTTGAAAAGAATTTTCGATTGAATTTACAATCAAAACAGCGTCAGCCAAGTGACAAGGTTGCTCAATATTTGCCGATAGACATAGAGAAATCTAAGGAGCTTAACTGTGTGAACGTACTTGAGGCCGCTGAGAATTTTAGACTTGATCTAGATAATCGAGTTTCCAAGATTTTGTCCAAAGTTGATAACTTAAAACAGAAAAATACACGACTCTTCGATTCAGTACAGCCCGCATGTGTTGATACCACTGCACAGAATCAATCATTGATTGAACAATTGAATCGAAAGTCGGTGGAAATATCTGATTTGAGGGAACAAATTTGTGATAAAAATCTGGTCTTGGTTGAGTTAAAGGAAACACTTCGTACTCTAAAAGGTAAGAATGTTGTGGATAACGCAGCCACTATCTCAGCACCGTCCTCTAGTGCCATCAAAAGGAACCTTATAGCCGTCACACCACTTAACAAGGGCCCTAAGACTAAATCATCTCAAACTTTGGTCACTAAAGATAAGGCGAAATCAAAACCAGCTTCTAATATTCCCGTGTTGCCTTCTACAGGAGTAAGCACCACTACTAAGGCTCAAAGATCTAAGCTTAAAAGAAACAAGAAGAATGATAGGATCTTGCCCCCAACTAGTAGTCAAGTGAAGAAGAAAGTAGAAGCCCATCCTAGGAATGTTATTTCTGTTTTGAATAAAAAGAATCATGTAGCTAAACCTAAAGGCTCTGCGGTTGTGCAGCGTTCTAAGCCTACTGTGAATTCTAATTTAAAATGTTGGAATTGCAATGAATGTATGTTTTCTAGTCGTCATGATTCTTGCCTTATTGACCATGTGAATGAGATGTATGCCCGGAAAAATGGATTAGAATGGAAACCGACTGGGAAGGTGTTAACCCAAGTTGGTTGGATGTGGCGCCCCACTGGTAGAACTTTCACTATAGTAGGAAATACGTGCCCTTTGACTAGGATCACTCCCACTAAAGCGAAGAAAGCGTGCCCTTTAACTAGGAGTACCAAGGCTACCAAAACACAAGCGTGTCCTTTAACTAGGAACACCAACACTACTGTAGGAACAAAGTGCCCTTTAAATAGGTCTACTCCCACTGTAGTGCCCGCTAATACTCCAAAACCTCAGCAAATTGGAACAGTAAAACCTGTAAATGCTAAAACTCACATTAGAAAATGCAGGAAATCTAAGGATAACAAAAATGTTAGCAATTCTGATAATAACATATCTGTATCTGCTAACACTCCGGAACCAATAGTTTCCAATGCATTGTCTACTGTTGTGATTGAAAACAGGTGGTCCAAATTGTTCTCTGGTATTTGGACTCTGGTTGCTCCAAGCATATGACCGGAGATCGCTCTCAGCTCAGAAATTTCGTCAGCAAGTTTCTTGGTACGGTTAGATTTGGAAATGATCATATTGCAAAGATAATGGGTTATGGTGAATATCATATTGGGAATGTTATCATTTCAAGAGTGTATTATGTGGAAGGTCTCGGTCACAACTTATTTTCTGTGGGACAATTTTGTGATGCAAACCTAGAAGTTGCTTTTCGAGAGCATACCTGCTTCATTCGTAATTTGGAAGGGGTTGATTTATTGAAAGGTACTCGAGGGAATAATTTGTATACTTTGTCTCTACAAGACATGATGGCCGCTTCTCCCGTATGTCTTCTCTCCAAAGCATCGAAGACT
Organism: Glebionis coronaria; assembly: GCA_025667525.1. NCBI lineage: Eukaryota > Viridiplantae > Streptophyta > Magnoliopsida > Asterales > Asteraceae > Glebionis > Glebionis coronaria. The sequence goes on along the minus strand of CM046879.1, from coordinate 127,493,940 downwards.
AAGTCATGGTTATGGCATCGACGGTTATCTCATCTTAACTTTGACGCTATCAATCACTTGGCGAAAAATGAACTTGTTCGTGGTCTTCCTAAACTATCATTTCACAAGGATCATTTGTGTTCCGCGTGTACAATGGGGAAAAGCACTAAGAAATCTTACAAACCCAAGACGGAAGACACCAACCAAGAGAAACTTTATCTTTTGCATATGGATCTTTGTGGGCCAATGCGTGTTGAAAGTCTTAGTGGCAAAAAGTACATCCTCGTCATTGTCGATGATTACTCTCGGTTTACATGGGTGAAATTTCTTAAAGCAAAGAATGAGGCACCTAAATTCATCATCGGATTTCTCAAGATGATTCAAGTGCGTCTCAACACTACTGTCCGACGCATTCATACAGATAATGGAACCGAATTTGTGAATCAAATTTTGCGTGATTATTATGAAGAAGTTGGCATTTCTCATGAAACATCCGTTGCACGCACTCCACAACAAAACGGTGTCGTTGAAAGGCGAAATCGCACACTTATGGAAGCTGCTCGAACGATGTTAATTTACGCAAAGGCTCCATTGTTTTTATGGGCAGAAGCAATATCTACAGCAGTGTACACCCAAAACCGGTCACTAATTCGTAAACGCCATGGTAAAACACCTTATGAGCTTCTCCATGGAAAAGTACCAGATTTATCATATCTTCATGTATTTGGTTCTCTTTGCTATCCAAATAATGATGGTGACAATTTGGGAAAACTTCAACCAAAGGCTGATATTGGTATTTTCATTGGTTACGCACCCTCAAAGAAGGCATATCGAATCTACAACCGTAACTCTCGCAAGATCCTCGAAACTATGAATGTTGATTTTGATGAGCTGACAGCAATGGCTTCTGAGCAAAGCAGCTCTGAACCCGCACTTCATGAAATGGGACCCAGTAATATTAGTTCTGGTCTTGTCCCAAACAACCCTACTTCATCATCATTTACACCACCTACTAGGAAGGAATGGGATACGTTGTTTCAACCGTTCTTTGATGAATTCTTTACTCCTCCAACTATTGTTGCTCCAGAACCTGAGGTAATAGCTCCGGTAACCGAAGTTGTCGCTCCAGCAACCGAAGCACAATCAGATACATCTGCACCTACAATGGGTCAAGATATACCTTCAACGAGTAATTCTCAACCAACACATGTTTCAACTACCCATGTCATGCCTATTGATGATGAAGAGGATGATGATGATCACGATTTGGAATTCGCTCAAATGCGTGAACTTCCATTCTTTGGTGTATCTATTCCCGACCCTAATCAAGCCGGGTCGTCCACCTCAGAGGAAGCTCTTACTACAGTTTACTCCAATCCACGGATTCGTGAACATGACAGCAAGTGGACAAAGGATCATCCTATAGATTCTATTATTGGTGACCCTAATCGTCCAGTATCCACACGAAGTCAGTTACAAGAAAGTGCACTGTTTTGTCACTTTGATGCTTTTCTCACTGAAGTTGAACCTAAGACATGGCAACAAGCTTTTACTCAATCCTGTTGGATAGAAGCTATGCAAGAAGAACTTAACGAATTCATACGTCTTGATGTTTGGGAACTTGTCCCATGCCCGGATCAAGTGCAGTTACTTACATTGAAATGGGTTTACAAGGTGAAACTCGATGAGTTAGGCGGAATATTGAAGAACAAAGCTCGACTAGTAGCTCGTGGATACAAGCAATTATTGGGCATCGACTTTATGGAATCCTTTGCACCTGTTGCCCGTTTGGAAGCTATTCGACTATTCCTCGCTTATGCAGCCCATATGAATATGATCGTCTATCAGATGGATGTGAAGACGGCATTTCTTAATGGTGAACTCAAGGAAGAGGTCTATGTTCAACAACCGGATGGTTTTGTGAATCCTAATTATCCTAATCATGTGTACAAGCTTAAGAAGGCTCTTTATGGGTTGAAGCAAGCTCCACGCGCATGGTATGATCTTTTGTCACAATTCCTCATTACGCAAGGCTTCGCTAAAGGCAAGGTGGATCCCACGCTGTTCATTCAGAAACGAGGTAAAGATATGATTATGGTACAAATATATGTTGATGATATTATATTTGCAGCCTCGACCCAAACATTATCAGATGAGTTTGGGACACTCATGTCTTCCAAGTTTAAGATGTCAATGATGGGCAAGGTATCCTTCTTCTTAGGTCTTCAGATATCTCAGAGTCCCAGAGGCATCTTTATCAATCAATCCAAGTATGCCCTTGAATCGCTTAAGAAGTATAAGATGGAATCTTGCGACCCCGTGGATACTCCAATGGTGGAACGAACTAAGCTTGATGCAGATCCTCACGGAGTTGCCGTTGATCCGACACTGTATCGTGGAATGATCGGTACTCTTCTGTATATCACAGCCAGTCGACCTGATCTTCAGTTTGCTATATGTATGTGTGCCAGGTATCAAACTAGGCCTACTGAGTTACACTTAGCTACTGTTAAAAGGATCTTTCGATATCTTAAAGGAACCATTAATCGGGGACTTTGGTATTCTAAGGACTCTTCTATTGCACTAATGGCATATGCAGATGCGGATCACGCGGGTTGTCAAGATACAAGGCGTAGCACGAGTGGAACTTTGCAACTACTAGGAGATCGATTAATCAGTTGGGCATCGAAAAGGCAGAAAAGCGCTGCAATTTCAAGTACGGAAGCAGAATACATAGCTATGTCCGGTTGCTGTGCTCAAATTCTTTGGATGAGATCGCAATTAACCGACTATGGTCTAGGTTTCAACAAGATTCCGATGTACTGCGACAACAAGAGTGCAATTGCCTTATGCTGCAACAACGTTCAATTCTCCCGGTCGAAGCATATTGACATTCGCTACCACTTCATCAAGGAGCAAGTGGAAAATGGAGTAATCGAGCTTTACTTTGTCCGATCTGAGTATCAATTGGCGGATATTTTCACGAAAGCTTTAGATCGCGCTCGAATTGAATTTTTGGCCGACAAGCTAGGAATGAGAACCTTCTCGCCTGAGACTCTTAAGGAACTAGCAGATGAAGCGAAAGAATAGTGGTGGTAAAACTATTCTCCGTATCCTTGGTGATCATCTGTATATATTGTTTATATTTTTTATCCACAAAAGCAAAATATAAAAATATAAAACCATATAAAAACCATAAAAATTGAAAAATCTAGAAAAATCCAAAAATATTTTTACTTTATTTTTTAAAGGCATGTCTTTTGGTACGATAATATTTACGGCCTTAGAAATGTTGATTAATATCGACACGGTGCCATAAATAGAGTTCGTACAAAAGTTGTAAATATTTCATAAAACATGCCTAAATGGCTTGTAGTTATTTCAGACTGCAACCCGGTTTTCACATTAAAGTCAAGTATTTCTTATGAAAGCTTTGGCTCACAACGGGAATTAATTTTCTCGGGCAAGGTTTACTTTAAAACCTTGTAAGGGATCAAGTTTACTTTATAACTTGGTCTAACACAAATCAATGTACGTTTCAGTGCATTTATTTGTTAAAACAAGAGAAGTCTTGTTTTTATGAAGCCATCATCTCTACAACCATAGCAATCTACAATTGGTATCTACATACTCGACGATGCGACTACTCAACCAACGACTACAGCTCTTTCAATAGAACACGGGTCAACAATTGAGGGGGAGCAATTGTCAAGCATTCAGAATCTTCGATGCCGAACGTGTCAAGTTCACAAGTTGGTGTCAAGACAACAATACCAATCGTACATGTGGTGTCAAGAGATGACTTCAGACGTGACGAGGCGACCAACATATGCTGCCAAGAACCATTTGATCTTATCATATGATGTTCTCATCTATCAGGTCCAACCTTGTCAATTCTTTTTTAATATGGTGAATATGTGATCATGTTACTAATCGGTATCATATCTCATACATTTGATACCATGAAGATAAAACGGACTCGCATTTTTCTTCCCAAAACCTTTGTTAAAAATTCATTAAATCAATTGATATTAAAAACATCGATTGTGTTAATATTTTTAATATGGGGGAGAAAATGTGATTTAATATGGGATATTATCACAAATGGTTTGACTTAATGTGCTGGCTCATCCCGACATGTGCGAAATGTTTTCGAATATCGTGGCATATGTTAAGGGGGAGCAAAACGGATTTGCATATCAGAATAGATTGTCATGGTGACATTTACTTACCCAAAACCCATTTATTTCACGACGATGAAGATTGTAGTGACATAAGGATGGTAGGATAGGTTAAGTCCTATGATTCTTCCAGAACCGGAGGAATCTTCCCAAGGACATTCCATAACTAGAAATAGTAGTCCTTAGGAAAGTTGGAGAAAGATTGTGAACGTAGCTGAATGCCGACCAAGTACTTAAGTTAACACTGGAACAATCACAACAAGGTGCTAGTGATGAAGTATTGGTAAGCATTGAAGGGGTTGAAGAATGAAAAAGAATTGTAAAGATAAAGGGTGTAAAGAAAGAAGCCCTCCTTACAACCTTAGGCAGAAACCGGGTCAATACATATGCTATTAAGATCATTGTTTAATGATTCTTGATATTGAAGACAGACATCATGGACCCAGTGATGCAATGCACAACCCATCCCAGCTAACTCAGATATCTCTTAAAAGATATTTGTTTTAATCACACGGAGACAACATGTTATCTATCGATTTATTCACTCCGAATAAATTGGTATTGAAAAGGTGGCACTCCTCTCCAGCCTCCGATCACAAAAATCCAAAATGCACGATCGAGTCTAGAGCCATTTGAGATCATCAAATATCTCATTAGGACACACTTTCATATTTCCTTGCTTCTTCACACACTGTGAAAAGTAAGAAAGATTTTAAGAGTCCTACGCAAAATCTTCATGATCTTGCCTGAACATCCGAGTAATACGAAAGTATTTACAATGAAGATGGAAATCCTTCTTGAGCGAACATCAAAAAGCTCATGGTAGGTGACTTGTGCGATTCTTTATGAATCAAACTTGTGATAACTGGAAAGCAACAGCTGTTTAATTCGTAACTGAATTTAAACACGTTCCAGGCCTCTACGCAATATCTTAGTGATCTTGCCAGAACACTCAGAGTGATAACTTAGTGTTCACAGTGATGAGTGGAAATCCTTCTAGTGTTAACCTCAAACAGCACTTGGTAGGTAACTTGCAAGATTCTATACGAATCAAGCTCGTGACAACTGGAAAGCAACGATGGTGCGGTTCTTAATTGAATTTCACTTGTTCCAGGAACATGAATTGACGGCTTCAAATCATGCGGATATTATTATCCAAATGATTCACTCTTTACGTTCGCAGTCAGCTTTTGGACGGTCGAGTAAAGAGAACGGGTTTACCCACGAAATCCTGTCAGGAAGTTACTTAATTGAAACTATCCGTCACGGGTACGATGTCTAATATCGTCCAACGGTCTTCACCGACCGGAGGTAAAATGCTACCGAATTAGAATGAAATGTTCAAAGCCATTTCGTTCGTGTCTACTTATGTTGCGGCATTTGAAGACGGTGGCGTTGCGGGATCCAAGAAGAAGTCGTCCCCGCATGCTTATACTTTATGCACTTAATATCTCATCTAATTCAAGAAAGCCTAAAAGTTAAGTCTTCCGCTGTTTCAAACTCTGAAGCTTTCAAGAATTACGAAGGTATAAGTATGTGGGACGTGAGGTCACGAAGAGGCGAAGATCACAAGTGATGGATGCACGAGATCAAGGCAAGAGATTGATGATCAAAGATTGATATCAAAAATCACATCAGCATGTTCACCAGAAAAGAAAAAGAAAAAGAAAGACGAAGACTACGAGCTCAAGACAAGCATAGTATGCTAGGTTTATTTTATTATTGTAACTTGGGTAAAGCCCTTGTTTGGAGTGACCTCCCTTAGGGGGAGATTGTTGGAAATACGTTTTACGTATTAAGAAGGATCGGTCACTCCAACGATACTTCATGTAATAGCTCGTAGTTTAGTTAACACTCTTTATTAAACAAACAAAGCCAAGCCTAGCCTACAACATGTGTAGGCCGGCCCAACAATGTAAGCCCAAGCCCATCACAAGGCTTGGGTATATAAACCCTCTCCTTTGATGGAGAGGGGTGTGGTTTCATTATTTTTCACATAGTAAACATTACTTTCTCTCTCTAGCTTTGTGTGAAATCCACCATCTCTCTATCTCTTTCTCTCTCTAACACATAAGCAAGATTTACAATCCTTCAAATTATAAGTTTGGTATTCTTTCGTGAATTTATGTGAGTTAATTATGAGCCTATTCTACTATCGCTTGTTAATAAATTTATATGCAATAAATAAGGTTGTACGATTTGAAAAGTTACTTAGCTTCTAGCCCAAGATCGTTTAAAAGTTGCTCGGTATTAATTAGAGTTCATAGCCAAGGCATAACTTATTGAAGCGGGATGCGAAGATTGGCGAGTCCGAAAAGGCCCTAACAAGGCATGAGGGCTACATTTTGTTGATAAAGATCCAAAAGTGATGTGAAGAATCATTTATCGAAAATCAATATGAAGGATCGAGACACACGACGAAAAGCAAATACTCCCCAAAAGATCATGGAGAAGTCTATCCAAAAAGGCCCTAACAAGGTATGAGGATAAATAGATCCAAGTCCTAAAAGGAGGCGGATCGTTGTATATCAAAGTCCAGAATAAAGATTGGAGAAAAATGAAGAAGTCGTGGTCCAAATATGAAGAATCTCTCAAAAAGTTCAAGTGAAGAAATTCCTATTATGAAGAGAAGACCATAATTTTAAGAATGTCTCTCAAAGATTTGAAGTATGAAGTCGCTGCCAAATATCGTTCCGAGAAAGGTCTCAAATCGTGAAGCTAGTTATGCCAAGATATGAACTTTATGAGGTCCCTAGAAGCAGTTTTAAAAGATTTTGTCCTTTAGCTAACTATTGATTAATTCGTTCACTTTTTCGGCCTAAATAACTATCGAATGAGTCAAACAATGCATCCTCGTGATCATTCAAGACAAAAATAAAATATAAGAGATACACCTAGGAATAAGGGAGTCTAAGTAAATAATTAGCCCACATGAATTCGTGTTAGTCTGCTAACTTATAATAACATTGATCTCGTTTTTAAGCTTGGTATGGGGAACGTGAAACTTGAGGATGATAAACGTTCATGCCAGCCAAAACCCAATGTAAGTCTTTGATTTCTTTACTTATTTTATCTTTTTAATTTTCCTTAAATATTTAGTATTTAATAAAGGCCAAGGTGGGTTATTTATGATGGAAAATGTAAACCGTTTTTTGAAATTAATGCATTGCATGAGGACATTGCAATGGTCAAGTGTAGGAGATTTAATAAGTGTGAAAACACTTATCCTTTTACCACTTATTTCCAATAATAACATGACCAAAATGTGTATTTTATGTCGTAAAAGTCGGAATTATGCGTGGTTTGTGTTTTTATTGTGTTTTAGGACCAAAAGATGAAAAAGGAAGAAAACACGGGCTTTCACGGGCTTTTGTCGAAGAAAACGAGAAAAAACGAAGTCAAGAGATCAAGAGTGTTTAAAGAACGGATGTCCAAGACCTATTCTGAAGATTTATCGAAGAAAAAAAAGACAGAAGTTTAATGAAGTCTAAGAACTCAAGTCTAAATTAAAGAAGAAAATTATGAAGACAAAGTTCAAATCCCGAGACGACGTCGAGTAAAGACAAAGAATTAAATCGAGTCGTGAAGAAAAGGAAGAAGGAAGCACACCACACATGCACTTCCCACTTAGCCTATAAATACCCTCCTAATCACATTAGGAGGGTGGTTAGCTAGTTTCACTTTTAATTTTTCTTTCTAGTTTTTAGAGAGAGAAAGTTCCAAACTTTCTCTCACTAAGTTTTCCATCTTTTCTTTCTTTTAATCTTTCAAGTTTAAGCTTTTTGTATTAGGATTTCATTAATCAAAAATTCAAGTTTAAGTATTTTGTTCTTTAATCTCCTACATTTCTTGATTTTGATTCACTTTTGATCCGAATTACTCATAATCCGTGATTGATTTTCTTGTTTATGTGAATAAAAAGTTCATCTTTTTATTCATTTATAAGCTTTCATACGGTTTAAGCTTTAATATCTTTGTGCTTATTGGCTTATTTGTATGTTTAGCTTATTTACTTTTTAAAAGTTTTCTTAAAGTTTTAATCTTTTCAAAGTTTGATTTAAAAAAGGTTGCTTATTTAAAGTTTAAAAGTCCTTATCTCATGCTTATTAGTTTTGCTTATTATCAAATTAGTTAAGTCTTGGAATGAGCTTATTGAAAGTAGCTTATTTCCTAGCTTATTTCGGATTAACTTTTGTCGCAAAGTAAAACCCCATTGTGACGGGGTATTTAGACACATATTGCGATCATCCAATCGCAAAAGGGTTTGATATTGCGATGCACATTGCGATTGGTGCATCGCATTAGGGTTTATTATTCCGATTCGTATTGCGACAGGTTTACTTTTGGTGACATTGCGACAGCATTAGTTTTGGTTACATTGCGATTGGATTTAAGTTTAATATTGCGATTGGACATTGCGACAGGATTGCTACAGGATTCCTTTTTGGGTGTATTGCGACAGCATTCCTTCAACATTGCGATAGAATGTGTTTTGATATTCCGATGGTTATTCACTTGTATTATTCCGATGACTTGTTTTAATCACATTCCGATAGATCATGTTTTTAAGTTTTAAAATTTTACAAGTTTTACAAAGTTTTATGTTTTAAGTGTTTCTCTTAATAAATTTTAGTTTAAATTTTTAAAGCTTTCACTTTACTCAACGAAATTTCATATTAGCTATTAGTCTTTAAATAGATAACCAAACCACATTTAATCTTCCACCAAGAACAACTGAGTCACACTTTCTACCAATAATCAATTCGAAGAGATTCGGACGAGAATATTTTATACTTAGCCAAAAGCTATGTATTAGTATGACAGCATACTTGTCATAAAAACATAATAACTTATGAGGGGACATGAAATTTTTTTATTTTTTTATGCCAATAAATCATGAGAAAAATTTTATGCATGAAAAACAGTGCATGAATGTATAATGTAGTTTATAAAAACCTTTATATGTGCGAGGGGACGCCTATGGGCCGGTCCCAAAACAAAAGACATGGCGAGGGGACGCCTATGGGTCGGTCCCAAAGTTAAAAGTTTTGATAAAAGCACATGCGACTAAATAGGGCCAGTCCTGTACCAACCATTACTTAGTCATAATCCCTGCAACAATGATACATGAAACATAAATAAATGAAACTCATCAGTCAAAACTTATCAGAAAAAATTTTATATGACAAATTATGAACTATTGGGGTTCAGTCCACATAGCCATAGTTCACGAGGAACATTATGCATGAAACAATGAGACATAACTCAATATGAATGACGGTTGTCAATCCATATTAGTAAAACAATATCGATGAAAACATCAAGGTTAAAACCTTTAGGTGCTGAAAATATCATGGTTAAAACAACAATGTGCTAAAAACATCACTACGTGGAATAACAGACGTTGCCTTAGGAAGCTCCTGGTGACTACCCACTAATCACATGTCTAGTTTTAGAGCCTACAGGTCGAAGCCTTGGCTCTGATACCATAATTGTAACACCCCATTTTGATAATGGAATGTCACACGTAATTATGGCGTGTCATCAAAGCATACAAGGATAAATGTCTAAAACATTACATGACCATAGGGTAAACCGGAATCAAACATCGGTTCCCAAACATAAGCTCAAACACATAATAAAGCAAAAGAAATGAAAGAAAGACTAAACAAGCATAAGTATATGAAGGCAAAAAGGAAAAGAAGTCTATGGCAGCTTCCATCCTATGCACGTCCTCCAAATGCTCGAGTCCTGGGTACCTGCCGTTTTGGGAACATGAAAGGAAAAACGGCTGAGCATAACGCTCAGTGCGCGGATATACAAGTATAGCATGAATAATATAAGCATAACAACATGAAACAGCGGAAGAAACTAAGTCCTGGATAACCTGGTTAAGTCATGATAAACTGGTTTTATAGTTTGAAAAGCCTTATGTTTATCTTGTAAAAACTGTTTATCATATTTTACCATTAGCCAATATAGGTCATGAAAATCCATCGTGCATGAATACTTGGAGGGGTGACCTCATCATGCAAATTAGAGGGGCTGCCTCTAATTTAATATTCTGGTTTGGGTAGGAGGGATCAGCTCCTTGTGAAGGATGCAAGGCACACACCACATTCATCATGAAATCCTGACTGAAAACATGTAACTAGGATGCACCCATACGCCCCACATGATAAATATAATATAAATGGCCAAAAGCTGAAGGGACGCCACGTGCAATCACTCCGCCGTGGTGAAGTCATAACATCAGTGCCTCTAATATTATGGTTATGGTACCTCCATAACTAGGTGAAACTTGTCATGCATGTATATGGCTATAGGTATTCTAAATTAAACATAAGCAATTCAACCACATAACTTATACTACGGGAAAACATTTGGCTGCATACGGGAAATCCTAATAAGGAAAGAATGTCCGTACTGAAAGGACGGGAATCCGTACCTTATGTCCAGTGAACGAAGAAGATGGACTGAGAGGAATCCTACTTCTGTATCACTAATGCTACATAAATACATACATGAATAAGTATCTTCTTACTAATACGTAACTGATTTTATGTCACGTCTTAGCTTATTTTATATGTTCTTATCATGTTTTACTGTTTTAAGCTTTAAACTGTGTTTATCTTATATTCTGTTTACTCTGATTAAGTGTTTCTAGTATTTCATGTATTATTATACTTACTGTGTAATAATAAGTAACTTTCCAAAAATAGCAGGTTTCCTAAAATAGAAAGTTACCAAAAATAGAAAGTTTCCAAAAATAGAATATTTCCAAAAATAGAAAGTTTCCAAAAATAGAAAGTTTCCAAAAATAGAAAGTTTCAAAAATAGAATTACTGCTTAAAATAGATAAGTTTCTTAAAATAGAAAGTTTCCATAAATAGATTAGCTGCCTTATTTAAATAAGTTTCCATAAATAGATTAGCTGCCTGAAAAAAATAAGTTTCTAAAAATAGAAAGTTTCCATAAATAGATTAGCTGCTTTATTTAAATAAGTTTCTAAAAATAGAAATTAACATAATTAGATATAAGCTGGTTAAATAAGCTAAGTATATAAGCCTAAGTGTTTTCATGATTATTTTCTAAGTCATATGATATAATGTATAGTTTATTAATTATTTCATGTAATTAAAATAAACTATAGGTTAAAATATTTAATTAAAGTATATCATGTTTTTAATTAAATAAAGTTAAATACTTAGGTTAAAACATGTATTATTATTTATTAATAATATAACCTAAGTCATGTTAATTAATTAATTATAACCATGGTTTTTAACTAATCAATTAATTATAAGTCTAAAAAAATAAACTACATAGGTTAATAATTTCATGATTTTAATAATTAATATAACCTAAGTCATGTTATTAAATTAATCATGTCATGTTTATTAATTTAATTTTAACATAAGATTATAAAAATAATAATCTTAACATACACCGTGAACCGGATCTTGACTAAGAACCATGATCCGGACATGAAATCGACACCATACCCCGAACCAATTCGGGGTTACCCTTGTCTTGTTGTTGCCGTGTGACCCACACCAACCAACCGGGACCATATGGTCTCGGTGGTGGTCGAATAGCCAAACCGAGACCCCCTCGGGTTCGGTTTAGGCGGCGGCCAAGAACAAACACCCCTAAAACATCCCTTTTCATTTATTCCAAAACCAATTTCATGTTAGATCTATGATTTAATTAGATTTTTAAGAAAAACATATCATGTTCTGAATTATTTAAAAGATTAAATCAAAAGAAAAGGGTTAAAAGAATTAACGAATGCGTGGATCTAAACAAGGATGAACAAACACGAACACTAGCACCAAATCCAAGATCAAAGATCAAATAAACACCTCCTTTGGTGTGTTTATGGGTGGCGGCCAAAAGAAAGAAAAAGGAGAAGGAAGAGCCTTTTTAGGTTTTGTAAAATTCTTCTGTAAAAGTGAAAAATGAGTAGTGGTTTATCCTTTTACCCTCCTTAGTAAAAATTGAGATGGGCTTGGCCCATCTTTCCCTTGTAGCCGCGGGTAGGGGCCCCAAATGGGGTACCCGTACCGTTTTCCGTGTCTCGTTGATTAATTACTCGTTCGTGATTATTTGTGTTCGCGTTTAATGTGTTCTCGTTAAATAATTACCGTGACCTAATATATTTATTTACGCTCGTAATAAATATATATACGTAATTAATAATAGTTCGTGATTTAATTACGTTCATGATTTCATGATCGCATGTTCGTGATTAATTATTGTCAAATAATTATTGCGTGCTCATGCGTAGTAAATACTTATCGTGTTCTAACACATACGTAATACGTAAAATCCTAACATGTAATCGTAATCATGCTATAATAGGAAAGTTTTAATCTAGTACGTACGATCTTAAGGGTACTATTCATGGTAAAAGCATGCGGGTTTTACAATCCTTCATAAAGCATTCCATACTTCTTTGGCCATTTTTAATGCAGAAACTCTATTCCATCACATCCGTACGCAATCTTTCCAACTTCTCAACTACTTGACTTCTCATTCCTCTTAGAATATGGGATGAATTATTCAGTCAATCAAGTATCACCCAACTCTCATCGTACTTATTCCTCTACCCCATTATGTATCCCCTCTGCCATCTTCGTCCTTACACCGCCCTTTCTATGTTACTCCTATCTATGTAGAAAGTATAGCCTATGTCCCTTTTCTCCATATGATTGTCCAAGACACGCAACATAAATGTTAACGCGTTCTCTGCTTTAGACAACTACTCGTGCAGCTTACATCCTTCATCCAAACCCTCCTAACACGTCATCCATATAGCTAAATTTTGTCTCAGCATCACTTCCTCCCTCTTATTGCATGTCTCATTAACTATGCTTGCCTTTCCCAGATGGTACTTGGCCTTGCAATTTTCCTTCATCACTTAACTCCACCCATCACCTTTTCCAAATGTTCAATCAAGAGGACTGAGTATGTGTTGCAGACGCTCATGATCCGTATAGATCATTCTCTACGTCTCGTACACCAAATGCATCTAGCATTATAGGCACATCTAACAATCCAGCTCTACTAACTAAGTCTTATCTAGTTCTTCTAAATCTTCAGTTCCTACAACGTATAAGCAATCGCCTTTCTTTGTCGTCCTCGTACGTATCCAAATCCTTGATCCACGTATCGTCATGCTTCGCGAATTCATCCAGTCCTTCCGATAATGTCAAGATCATCTCATTATCCAATCCACCTCTTCAGCCTCCAAAACGCTTCCTCAACCTTCTTTACTTCGCCCCTTGCTGGTTCCATGACATGCCATCTCTAACTACTCATCATGGTAAACTTAATACTAAAACTCACACTTGACAATCTCACGTATAATTCCTTTTTCTAAACCACTCCAAAACCAACACATAATTCGCCTCACTCTCCTTCTTAGACTTTGAGTAGATCAAGATGTCGTTGATACTCCCGATGACAACTTGTTTATATACGGTCACGCACACTCGGTTCATTGACTCCATCAAAACCGCTAGTGCTTTGGTGAAGCCAAATGCATAACCGTAAACCCAATGCGTCCATTCAACATTCTTAACATCATCCCTACATCCTCTCTTGGCAGCAACACAAACAAATTTCTACCTCTTTCTACTCACGAAATTCTACACACATTCTAAAAGATCGATACTACTTCTTATCAACCCATCCAACCGCTGCCACATCACATTTACTACTAGGCAACTCAACATTTATCTTGCATTCCTTGCAATTTCTAACAACTCATGTCTTTAAAATCATTCCATCAATAATTGCCTTGGAAAGGCACTAACTACAACTCATCTTGATCCTTCTACTGGCTCTGTTCATGGTTCTACTTCAAGATAATAGGTAAACCTACTAAATCTTAAGAAGTTTTCGGAAAATTTTACATACCTAACGAATATCAAAAGTACATTTGAATTATCACATCCCCTTCCAACATTCTCTATAATGTGTGACTTGTGCCAATATCCATACTTTATACAAATCTCTATTCATCTCCCTTGGCACTCCTAAGAGACCTCATGACCACATTAGTTCGTCTATGAACTTCTAACTCTTTCCTCCCCACTAAGGGCATTCCAACCATTCTCTCATGGCCACCTACTTAATCGTGTAGGCGCGACAAAGTCTTCCATATGACTACCTCAACGCTCCCAATCAATACGAAACCAAAACTACATCCTGAATCCACCAGATACGATCATCGAATCAAACCCGCCGATAATTAACGACATTTCACGTGCACGAGTTAAAACAGACCAAACCACGAAAACTCAACCCGAAACATGTACCAATTCAAATGACTCATGACAAGGAAAAATGATCCAAGGAACACTTAATGGCAACCAAAACATCTTACGCCCCGCGACATATAATTTAAATCGTGCGCAAAATCGACCTTTCCCAAAAGAATATTTTTCTTTACCTCCCCACATCTATGTGACTTAAACAATCTAAAAACAACCCTCTAGATGATCTCAAGACTCAACTTAAAGACTAGGTACCCTGAACATCCCAAATCATAAGTTTAAAACTACTATTCAAAACTCAACCTTGAACCAGACACTTGTACAAAAATTTCGACCAAGCTATTGACCTCCCATGACACATCCCACATATTTGAAAAATATGTTTCGAGTACATAATTTTAGCCATTTGAATCACCCAAAAAGCTTTAAAAACCAATAAGTTACGACCAAAACAATTTTATCCTAGTTGTTTTAAAAACTAAAGAATCATCTTAGTGATTAATGTAACCCTTTTAAATAAAAAATAAAAATATAATTGTATGTGAACTTTTCATGAACTCAATTTAACCTTGTATAAATAATTATAAGTGACGTAAATCGATTAAACTCAATTATATAAACTATTTAAGTAGAAAGAAATTTTATTTCGCTTTATTTTCTAGAGAGTCTTTTAGAATTTTGAAATAAATAAGTGTTGATTGATTGTGGTAAAATACACCTTTTAGGAAAAAGGCGTAAAAGCGGTAAGTATTAAGCGATGATTTAGGAAAATCAACACTAATGACCCTTATGATGTGAAAGTTCGTTTCCCAAGGAGGTATATGTTTGTGAATAATTCGTAATTGGTTTGAGATTAATATTGGTTAGAAGGGGATGAGAAAAGAGGATGACGAAGACGTGAAATTAATTACTACTATGACTTAACGTAAAACCGTAAAATGAGCTAAAATAAAAATTAGTTCTAAAAACTACCAAAAATTCACCAAAAATCAAAATAAATAAACTAAGTGTTTACCAATGATCAAAACTTTTTCAAACCTTTTAATTAATTAAATATTTAATTTTTAAATGCTAATTAAAGCCCTAAAAATCAAATTAATTATCAAAAAGCCCAAATAAAGATTTTTCAATTGGTAAACCTCTAAAATGACCTAAAAAATTAAAAACTATTTTTAGAAATTTTTAAACTAATAAAAACTATTTAAAATGATTTAAAAACTATTAAGACTTAAAATAATTATAAAAATTAATCTAAAGATGATAAAATTAATCTAAGAGTTGCAAAAATCCTATTTTAATGTATTTAACCTAATAAAAATATAAAAAGTGCAAAAATGTGGATTCTAAAAAATAATAATAAAATAATATTAAAATAATATTAAAAATCCAAAAATTCTAAAAAATTCTAAAAACTTGCAAACTAGTTTATTTTGACCTAATTAAACAGAAAATGAAAGTGAAATGACCAGAATACCCCTATTGGGCCCTCAAATGGGCCAAAACCCAAAACAGTCAAGCTTATTGGGCTTTTTAGCCCAAAAAGTCAAAATAAGCCCAAAACACTTGGAAAAGCACTATCTGACTCAAAATTTAACTCTAAACACAAAACTCTGAAGGCCCAAAAGCTGAAAGTGAGCTTATCACAGCTTATCCTTATTGGGCCATTAAGCCCATTAAGCAATAAGCTAATGCCATAAGCTCTAATTTGACACACAACCTTCTTTTGGGATACTAAAGAGATCTGTAAAAAGAAATTTTGAAAAAGCACACTCAATAAGCCAGAAATAAGCAAAGTACAAATCCACTAAAAGACAAAATACTAGGGTTTTAGTTCTAGGGAACCTCAGGACTTGATTCAACTTGCAAAATGTCACAAATGACTTCAATAAGCTAAATCGATCAACCAAAATCCAATAAGAAAAACAAATAAGTTGGAATAAGCCAATAAGCACTTATGAAAAAGTCAATTAAGTTGGTTTTCTAGTCAAACCCTAAAGTCAACCCACCAAATGCTCCAGTATGAACAAATGGGTCAAATAATGAGCACCTATTACAAAATCCAAGTTGTTGCTGGTTAAAATAAGCTAGAATAGCTTATTGATAAGCTGAACACCAAAATACACTAGCAGGGGGAACTTTCAGTAGGAACTGGTTCCCACTGCCTTGACTATTTGACTTGGCTTTTTAGAGAGATTCTGTATGTTTTATTGGAAGACAAGGGCACCCAAGTGATCAGTTAATCACAAGGAGTCACAATCAAGCACAAAAACACACTTTGGTTCACTCAATAAGCACAGAAAAATCAAACAATGCTCAGATCTAGCACAGACATGGAATATAAGCTGTTATGAACACTTAAGCACTTTTAAGCTAGAATAAGCACTCCAAATTCAACAAGATGCATACACAAGTTATATAAACTATGATTAAGCACAAACAAACTTAAATCAATCACTGAAACTGTGATACCCTAGAACCGAGGTCACTAACATTACCCTAAATTACGCTTACTTTTGAAATTTTTAATAAATTTTAATTGCTATATATTTTAGTATTTTGGTTGAAACCGATGTTCGAGGTTATAATTTTGACGATTGACGATTTAAGAAGGACGATGACGAATACGATCCCGATGGATGCCCAAATTTCTATAATTATTGACGTTTTATCGATAATGTAATTTTTCGAGAATTTTACTTACGGTTCGTGTTAAGTCGAGTCGGGTGAGTTTTATTGCTTTCTGGGTACATTTAAAGTATCCCAAAAGTATTATAGAGTGTTTGGGATGATTCCCGACTCCCGTAAAATTTTCCGAAATGACTAGTGAGTCAATCCCGTGGAGTTTTAGAGTCGTTTTTGCTTAAGGCCAAAAGATAGCTTAAATTGCACATTTGGTCCCTCCCATTTCACAAAAGGGGAACTAACACACACACACACACAAAACATTTCAAAAAAAAAGATCAAACCCCTCCCCTTTGCTCTCTAGGCCGACGACCAAAACCCCAAAACCACCACCACTTCAATTTTTTTTTGGGTTTTGATTAATTCTAATCAAAGACCATCTTCTAAAATCCTTTAGTAAGTGTTAATCCATGGTTATTATAAACATGCATTAACAAAAATTCTTCCAAAAATTCAAGATTTTTCAAAAGTCCATTTGGATGTTAATTGGGCATTTGCATGTCTAATTCATGTTAGAATGATGCTAGAACACCAAACAAATCAACCAAAATCAATTTGGTTGGTGGGTTTTGATCAAACAAACCCCACGGCTCAAAGGGGGGTGTTTGGGGATCATGGTGATCAATGTTTTGATGTTTAATTTTGTGTTTAATCTTATGTTTACATGTTTTTAGATGGGTATATTCACTTGCATGCTTGTTTTTATGATTTTGGTTTTATGAGGATGATGATCAATAGGGGATTAGGACTGAAAATGATGTTTGGTTATGATTAGGAATGCTTAGGATGATGTCTAGTGTTGATAAATGGGTTTGAAAACGAGCGTTGGTATGATTTTGGTATAGTTGATTTTAGGCAGAAAGTTTAAGGTGTTTTCGTAAATATTATTTTGTAAACAGGTCTTGAGATTAGGATAGAGTTGTAGAGCATCTTCTTAGCTTCGATTTGGTATAAGATAGAGCTTACGACTCCTAACGAGTCAAAAGTTACGACGTTTTGAAATTCGTGTACCGGGAGATGAAAACCGTCATAATCCGAAATTATGCTTGGTTTTAGGTCAAATCCCGGGGACTATAAGTTTAGTTTGGTAAATGGTCAAGGGTTAAATTTTGGTCTCAATCCTGCACATTTGAGTCTATTATTGGACTTAGGTGTCAAATGGGTCAATGGAGTATTTTAAACGGGTCAAATGAGTCCGACTTGGTCAAAGTACAATTTCAGTCCGAAAAACGTAGTTTTGGAAAAGTGTTGAGTAACGGGTCGTAGAAGTGAAAACTTTTGTTGGGATTAAATATGTGATTTCTACAGGTCTTAAAGTATTTTGAGAATTTTCTCAAATTTTATAAAAAGGGTTAAGTATAGTAAAACAGTCCGTACTTTTGGTAAGTATCGGCGAAAACAAGTAAAAATGAATAACGTTAATAATAAGGACAAATGGTATAAAACGAGTAACACTTGTTGTTTTGTTCGTGAGTTGTAATTGTCACAAGTGACTAATATGTATGTATTTTATACAGTACCATAAGGTTTTTAAAATGAGATTACTCATTACGCGTTATTTGGTTTGATAGGTGTTGATTTACCCGGGCATCCGTATCGTCGTCAGTGACCGTCTCTCGAACTATCGACTACTTGTTATATAAGGTGTGAATTTATAGCCTCGCTTATTATCATTTCAAACTGTTTTACCCGCGAGGGAAATGCATGCTAGTTTTCAAAATGAACATATGTCATGAATGATTGTTGGACCCGAATGTTGCCTTGAAATTGTGTGAGTACCTAGTTGCAAAAGGCCCTAAATTCATGAACTATTAACTATTGTTTAGTCCTAGCGTGGATTAGAAATAGCCGCTTATACAAAGTGATAGTACTATGGGGTTGACTACCCTATCCGAGACGAGGGCTAGTACGTTGATACCCCCTGCGAACGGATAATTTGTGATAAGAGATAAGGTATAATTGCAACTGATGCCTTAGTAGGGGCACTGGTTTCATCTGAATCACGCCGGTAATTATTACGCGGGTGATTGAGTTAACGGTTTAGTTTCATGAGCTTAAACACAATTGTCAGTATCTTGAATATATATTGTTTGATCGACAAGTCTATGAATGATCGTGAATGGTTTTTATTTCACATATGTTCAAAATGAATTGTAAAACCTATGAATTCCACTCAACGTTTTCGTTGACCAAATTTAGCATGTGTTTCAGGTAACCGCTGAAGTGTAGCATGGAGCGTGCATGGGATGGATGTTGTGTGTGGAGCTTGGAGTCTACTTGTTTTTCCTCCCGTTATTACTTAAACATTTTTAACTCTATGTCATGTTGTTGTGAAAACTGTAACTTTTGGGGTTGAGATTCATGGGGACCGAAAACGCAAAACTCTGTTGTATCATTTGGGGTTGGAAAAACCGTAGACATGTAACTTTTTAACAATGTTTAATTTAAGTTTAAATTTGACGTCTCTTTGGAGTCGTTCGATATATCTTGTGTGCGATGATAACTGCCTAGCACCCAAATGTTGTAGTTCCGCTGCGCATAGCATTTGGTGGGGTGTTAGAGATTGGTATCAGAGCCATGAGTTATAGAGAACTAGGTCGTTTTGAAAATTCCTAAACTATAACTTTTGGTGTCGTAAGAAATGGTCAAAGCACACACAACTATCCTGCATGGCTCCGGTAAGGTTTATTTTTGTATTCATGGCATTTGACGTATACTTTTGAGTTGAAGTATATATGTGGGTATTTATTACGTAAATATGGAAATTACTATATGTAAACGTTGAAATTCTACGTGGAATACCCGACACCGTAATTCTTGTATTAATCATGCATGAGCATCATATTATCGCATTTTGGGCATGTGTACCACCTTTGCATTGCATTTGCATGCATGTATTTATAAATATTGTATAGTTATCTTACGTACCCTCCAAAATTCTCTGTTATTGCAGGAATGGCCGAGGTACCGCCTAATGGTAATGGAAACGATTATGTCGTAGGTCACGAAGGGGGACCGTTTCCTCCGAACCCGTCGGATAATGACAATGGATGGATCGCTCCAGAAGAAGCAATAGAGCCGGGAAATGACAGTGACAAAAGTGAGGTGGACAACTTCAGTATCAGTAGTGATGAGAGTGAGGATTCTGAGGAAGAGCCGGAGGAACCGGTGGATGATGGAATTCCCGAGAATGCTGTCGGTCAGACCGAACCTGATTTATTTCAATCTCCAAATTCGCCAAAGGGTTATGAAGTGCCTCCGACCGATCGATATGAGCAGCAACCCTTTAGTCGCCCGATGGACAATTGTAAGGACTACCTGAGGACAGTGCCAGGATTTGTTCGAGTAAGTAATGGGAGTGGTGCAGAATCCAGCAATTCATCTAAATCACAATCTATTCATGAGAATATCGCGAGGGTCTACTTTCCGAGACCAAGACACTACTGGGATCCCGAGGGTCGTTTGAGGAGGATGGATAGGTTGATGTATGAGCGGTTTGTGGTAGAGACCAGGGTAATTAAGAGGTTTTGATAAGAATGAGAGAGAACACCAAAGATTATTGGCAAGAACTTCAAGAATTGAGTATGATTGAAATGCAAACAAGAGTGATATCAACAGTCTAAGATCGATGATCGCGAACTTGAGCGCCAGTCTTGATCGAGTTAGGGAAGATTAAGCGAGATTTTCTAGGATGCAGAGTTGGGAGCATCGAGTGAGAGCATCATTGCCCCCAGATTGGAGATTTGTGGATGACTTGGAAATGGAAGCTAACGACTTCATGATCCAGCCACCTGCCAGAGGTGCTTGTATCACTGTGGGAAATCATGTAGCGGTTGAGTGTGGGTCTACGTCAGGGACGAAGAAGGCGACTGAATGTGGGCCAAATGACAAAGGAAAGAGGAAGATGGATGAAGTAGACGAGGAAGATAGCGATGAGGAACCCGAGGAAGATGATGATGAACCGCCATCCAAGAGGCCGTGTGGATCACCACATGCCTAGTTGCTTGTCTTGTATTTTATCTTTGATCGTTGTAATAGAACTGTTTTAGACTTTTGTATGATGGCATTGTGACGAAAAACTTGAGGACTTAAGTTTTATGGTGAATGGTTGTAGTGGCAATACTTGTCATAATTTTGGTTGATTATCAATACAATCCATGTTTACCTTTCATGATCTGTGATATGTCTTAAATTTGATCTTTTGTGATGTGAATTGATGAATATTAGTAACTTTGTAGTGATGTGTCATTGTATTTATATTATGTCTTGAAAGAGAAATCCATCTTAATCTTGATGTGTATACTTACATTGTTTTTCTATTTTCCCTGTCTTTGCAGAGAGGTGTATTTGATAACGCACCATGCCTCCAAAACTAACCGCTGACCGTGTGAACACGATGATTCAGGAAGCCATTGCGAATGCGCTAGAAGCAGATCGAGCAGGGAGGAACCTAGACCAGGGCAGAAATGCGGGGAGACAGCAAGCCCCAAGAGAGTGTACTTACTCTAGTTTCATAAAATGTGGTCCAACGCAATTTCGTGGAACTGGTGGAGCTCTAGAACTTAGGAGATGGTTAGAAAAGGTCGAAAGTACTTTCGAGATTAGTGGTTGTTCAGAAGCGAACAAGGTCAAGTTTGCGGCTGCTACTTTTCTTGACGATGCATTGAGTTGGTGGAACACCCAAGTAGCCACTGTTGGGTTAGCAGTAGCGAATGCAAGAACATGGACTGCAACTAAAGCTCTTTTGACCAAGAAGTTCTGTCCTGAAGAGGAGTTAGGTCAATTGGAAGATGAGTTGAGGCACCTGACTTTGAAAAACAATGATATCACTGCTTACACCAGGAGGTTTAATGAACTAAGCCTTTTGTGTCCAGACACCTTTGCCGATGATAACAAGAAGATGAAACAGTACATCAAAGGTCTATCCAGTAATATCAAGGGTGAGACGACTTCGTCTAAACCTGGGTCGTTTGATGAAGCGGTCCAGATGGCTCACACGTTGATGGATGTCAAACTCCAAGACAAGAAGAACTTCATTGCTGAAGGAAATAAGAGGAAGTGGGAGGCGGCGCAGAGCAACCAATCCTAGGGTCAAAGCCGAGGTGGAAACCGAAACAACAATGGTCAGAACCGCAATCAGCAGTTCAACCAGCGAAGGAATGAAGGGATGAGAGCTGTGACAAACCCCAGAGGAGCGAAGGTGAATCCCCACTGTGGTCGATGCAACTTGTACCATGTAGGGAGTTGCCCGCCTGCGTGCGGAAAATGTGGAAAAGCGGGCCATAGGATGTCTGATTGCCGAACAAAGGGGCTAGCCACTGGGGCGAATGCTATGAGAGTCATGGGTTGTTTTGGATGTGGAGAAAGAGGCCATAAGCAAGGAAATTGCCCGAAGGCAGGAAACAAGCAAGGAGGTAACAATGCTGCTGCCGTGTATCAAGTAGGGACGGCTGATAAACCACAGGGTCCTAACGTGGTTACCGGTACGTTTTTGCTAGACGCTTGTTATGATAGTATTTTGTTTGATTCTGGTTCCGAGTAGAGTTTCGTAGATGTTAAATTTAGTCGTCATATCGATAGAAAACCGGTATTGTTAGCGACTAGTTATAACGTGGAGTTAGCCGATGGGAAAATCGTTAGTACGAATTCTATACTGAAAGGGTGTACCTTGAAGTTAGGAAATTACGCTTTTAAAATCGACTTGATGCCTATAGAGCTAGGATCGTTTGATGTGATCGTGGGAATGGATTAGCTGATGGCGCACAGTGTTGTGATCGTCTGTGGAGAGAGGTTAGTTCAGATCCCGTTGAGGAATAAAGTCTTGACTGTGAAAGGAGACGAATGCACTTCTCGTTTGAAAGTGATTTCTTGTTTGAAGATGATGAAGTATGTAGAAAATGGATGCGATGTGTTTTTGGCACAAGTTTCGAGTGATGGTGATTTAGAGGCGAGGATTGAAGAAGTACCTGTAATCTGCGAATATCCTGAAGTTTTTCCAGACGAGCTGCCAGGTTTACCACCCACCCGTGAGGCCGAGTTTCGAATCGATTTGGTGCCAGGAGTTGCGCCGTTTGCGCGTGCACCCTATCGGTTAGCACCATCCGAGTTAAAGGAGTTATCGGATCAACTTAAGGAGTTGATGGAGAAAGGATTTATTAGGACGAGCTCATCACCATGGGGAGCGCCAGTGTTGTTTGTGAAGAAGAAAGATGGTTCATTTCGGATGTGTATTGACTATACAGAACTCAACAAGCTGACGGTTAAGAATCGGTATCCATTGCCGAGGATTGACGATTTGTTCGATCAATTGCAAGGTTCCTGTGTATACTCAAAGATCGACTTGAGATTAGGGTATCATCAACTGCGTGTAAGAGAGGAGGATATTCCTGTAACCGCCTTTCGTACGCGGTATGGACACTTCGAATTTCGAGTAATGCCGTTTGGGTTGACAAACGCGCCTGCTGTATTCATGGACCTTATGAATCGTGTATGCAAGCCGTATCTAGATAAGTTTGTCATTGTTTTATCGATGATATTCTTATTTACTCTAAGAATAAGGAGGAGCACGAGAAGCACCTGAGAAAGATATTGGATCTGCTAAAGAGAGAGAAGCTGTATGCGAAGTTCTCAAAGTGTGAGTTTTGGTTAGAGTCTGTGCAATTCCTTGGTCAAGTAATTGATAGCAAAGGAGTTCGCGTGGATCCTGCCAAGGTCGAAGCGATCAGGGAATGGTCGGCACCGACAACGCCGACTGAAGTTCGACAATTCCTTGGTTTAGCTGGGTATTATCGGAGATTCATTGAAGGATTTTCGTTGATTGCGAAGCCATTGACAAAGCTTACCGAAAAGATTAGAGTGTATGAATGGGGAGATGAGGAAGAATTCGCTTTCAAAACGCTCAAGGACAAGTTATGTTCCGCACCGATATTGTCATTACCTGAAGGAACCGAAGACTTTGTAGTGTATTGTGACACATCTCGTAAGGGTTATGGAGCGGTGTTGATGCAGCGCGAAAATGTGATAGCTTACGCGTCGAGACAACTAAGGAAGAATGAGGAGAACTACACGACGCACGATTTGGAATTAGGAGCTGTAGTCTTTGCGTTGAAGTTGTGGAGACATTATTTGTATGGGACGAAGTGTGTTGTATTCACTGACCACAAGAGTTTGCAGCACATTTTAGATCAAAAGGAGTTGAACATGCGACAGAGACGATGGGTAGAATTACTGAGTGACTATGACTGTGAAATTCGCTACCATCCTGGCAAGGCGAATGTTGTAGCGGATGCACTTAGTAGGAAGGATCGAGAGAAACCTTTGAGAGTCAGAGCATTGGTGATGACTGAGAGTGTTGACTTAACCGAAACTATACTGAAGGCTCAAGAGAGGGGATTAATGAAAGAGAATGTTGATGCTGAGAACTTGGGAAGAATGTTGAAACCTCTTTTTGTGATTAGGTCAGACGGACTGAGATATTTCGAGAATTGGATTTGGTTACCGTTGTGTCCATCCGAGGAAGGAAAGCCTGGAGTACGAGATTTGGTTATGAACGAGTCTCATAAGTCGAAGTACTCGATACATCCTGGATCGGATAAAATGTATCACGACCTGAAAAAAGTCTATTGGTGGCCGAATATGAAGGCGGATATTGCTCGTTACGTTAGTAAGTGTTTGACTTGCGCGAAGGTTAAAGCCGAACATAAGAAACCGTCTGGGTTGTTGGTACAACCAGAGATCCCAGAATGGAAATGGGAGAAAATCGCTATGGATTTCGTGACGGGTTTACCCAGAACTCCTAGTGGATGTGATATGATTTGGGTAATAGTGGATAGATTGACGAAATCTGCTCATTTCTTACCTATGAAGAAGACGGACAGTATGGAAAAGCTGGCCAGTGTGTACGTGAAGGAGATCGTTTGCAGACATGGAGTACCGTTATCGATCATTTCAGATCGCGATAGTAGATTTACTTCGGAATTTTGGAAATCGCTTCAACGTGCGATGGGCACTGAATTGAATTTAAGTATGGCTTATCACCCGGAGACTGACGGCCAGAGTGAACGAACTATTCAGACGATGGAGGATATGCTCCGAGCATGCGTGATTGATTTTGGAGGAAGTTGGGAACGCCACTTGCCTTTAGTGGAGTTTTCGTATAATAATAGTTACCATGCGAGCATCAAGGCTGCACCGTTCGAAGCCTTGTATGGAAGGAAATGTAGATAGCCTGTGTGTTGGAGTGAAGTAGGAGAAAGTCAATTGACTGGACCCGAAATGGTTTTAGAGACGACCGAGAAGATTGTGCAAATCAAGAACCGACTACTTGCTGCGAGAAGCCGACAGAAGAGTTATGCCGATAACAGAAGAAAACCGTTGGAATTTGAAGTTGGAGATATGGTTATGCTTAAGGTATCGCCGTGGAAGGGTGTAATTCGTTTTGGGAAGAAAGGAAAGTTGAGTCCGAGGTACATTGGACAATTTAAGATAGTTAAACGAATTGGACCAGTAGCGTATAAGTTAGAGTTCCCGAGCGAGCTTAGTGCTATCCACGACACGTTTCACGTATCGAACTTGAAGAAGAGTTTGGCGGATAAGGAATTGGTGATTCCTTTGGACGAGATTCAACTGGACGACAAAATGCATTTTGTGGAAGAACCCGTGGAAATTATGGACCGAGAGGTCAAGAGGATGAAGCGTAGTAGAATTTCCATTGTGAAGGTTCGATAGAATTCTAGGCGTGGACCGGAATACACTTGGGAACGTGAGGACTTTTTCAAGGAAAGGTATCCTCATCTGTTCCAGCGGCACGAAATGTGAGTATAAGAAGAGGCGAGCGCCGGGACGTCGCTCTCTTTAAGGAGGGGTGGATGTGATACCCTAGAACCGAGGTCACTAACATTACCCTAAATTACGCTTATTTTTGAAATTTTTAATAAATTTTAATTGCTATATATTTTAGTATTTTGGTTGAAACCGATGTTCGAGGTTATAATTTTGACGATTGACGATTTAAGAAGGACGATGACGAATACGATCCCGATGGATGCCCAAATTTCTATAATTATTGACGTTTTATCGATAATGTAATTTTTCGAGAATTTTACTTACGGTTCGTGTTAAGTCGAGTCGGGTGAGTTTTATTGCTTTCTGGGTACATTTAAAGTATCCCAAAAGTATTTTGGAGTGTTTGGGATGATTCCCGACTCCCGTAAAATTTTCCAAAATGACTAGTGAGTCAATCCCGTGAAGTTTTAGAGTCGTTTTTGCTTAAGGCCAAAAGAAAGCTTAAATTGCACATTTGGTCCCTCCCATTTCACAAAAGGGGAACTAACACACACACACAAAACATTTCAAAAAAAAAAGATCAAACCCCTCCCCTTTGCTCTCTAGGCCGACGGCCAAAACCCCAAAACCACCACCACTTCAATTTTTTTTGGGTTTTGATTAATTCTAATCAAAGACCACCTTCTAAAATCCTTTAGTAAGTGTTAATCCATGGTTATTTCAAACATGCATTAACAAAAATTCGTCTAAAAATTCAAGATTTTTCAAAAGTCCATTTGGATGTTAATTGGGCATTTGCATGTCTAATTCATGTTAGAATGATGCTAGAACACCAAACAAATCAACCAAAATCAATTTGGTTGATGGGTTTTAATCACCCAAACCCCACGGCTCAAAGGGGGGTGTTTGGGGATCATGGTGATCAATGTTTTGATGTTTAATTTTGTGTTTAATCTTATGTTTACATGTTTTTAGATGGGTATATTCACTTGCATGCTTGTTTTTATGATTTTGGTTTTATGAGGATGATGATAAATAGGGGATTAGGACTGAAAATGATGTTTGGTTATGATTAAGAATGCTTAGGATGATGTCTAGTGTTGATAAATGGGTTTGAAAACGAGCGTTGGTATGATTTTGGTATAGTTGATTTTAGGCAGAAAGTTTAAGGTGTTTTCGTAAAAATTATTTTGTAAACAGGTCTTGAGATTAGGATAGAGTTGTAGAGCATCTTCTTAGCTTCGATTTGGTATAAGATAGAGCTTAAGACTCCTAACGAGTCAAAAGTTACGACGTTTTGAAATTCGTGTACCGGGAGATGAAAACCGTCATAATCCGAAATTATGCTTGGTTTTAGGTCAAATCCCGGGGACTATAAGTTTAGTTTGGTAAATGTTCAAGTGTTAAATTTTGGTCTCAAACCTGCACATTTGAGTCTATTATTGGACTTAGGTGTCAAATGGGTCAATGGAGTATTTTAAACGGGTCAAATGAGTCCGACTTGGTCAAAGTACAATTTCAGTCCGAAAAACGTAGTTTTGGAAAAGTGTTGAGTAACGGGTCGTAGAAGTGAAAACTTTTGTTGGGATTAAATATGTGATTTCTACAGGTCTTAAAGTAATTTTGAGAATTTTCTCAAATTTTATAAAAAGGGTTAAGTATAGTAAAACAGTCCGTACTTTTGGTAAGTATCGACGAAAACAAGTAAAAATGAATAACGTTAATAATAAGGACAAATGGTATAAAACGAGTAACACTTTTTGTTTTGTTCGTGAGTTGTAATTGTCACAAGTGACTAATATGTATGTATTTTATACAGTACCATAAGGTTTTTAAAATGAGATTACTCATTACGCGTTATTTGGTTTGATAGGTGTTGATTTACCCGGGCATCCGTATCGTCGTCAGTGACCGTCTCTCGAACTATCGACTACTTGTTATATAAAGTGTGAATTTATAGCCTCGCTTATTATCATTTCAAACTGTTTTACCTGCGAGGGAAATGCATGCTAGTTTTCAAAATGAACATATGTCATGAATGATTGTTGGACCCGAATGTTGCCTTGAAATTGTGTTGAGTACCTAGTTGCAAAAGGCCCTAAATTCATAAACTATTAACTATTGTTTAGTCCTAGCGTGGATTAGAAATAGCCGCTTATACAAAGTGATAGTACTATGGGGTTGACTACCCTATCCGAGACGAGGGCTAGTACGTTGATACCCCCTGCGGACGGATAATTTGTGATAAGAGATAAGGTATAATTGCAACTGATGCCTTAGTAGGGGCACTGGTTTCATCTGAATCACGCCGGTAATTATTATGCGGGTGATTGAGTTAACGGTTTAGTGTCATGAGCTTAAACACAACTGTCAGTATCTTGAATATAGATTGTTTGATCGACAAGTCTATGAATGATCGTGAATGGTTTTTATTTCACATATGTTCAAAATGAATTGTAAAACCTATGAATTCCACTCAACGTTTTCGTTGACCAAATTTAGCATGTGTTTCAGGTAACCGCTGAAGTGTAGCATGGAGCGTGCATGGGATGGATGTTGTGTGTGTAGCTTGGAGTCTACTTGTTTTTCCTCCCGTTATTACTTAAACATTTTTAACTCTATGTCATGTTGTTGTGAAAACTGTAACTTTTGGGGTTGAGATTCATGGGGACCGAAAACGCAAAACTCTGTTGTATCATATGGGGTTGGAAAAACCGTAGACATGTAACTTTTTAACAATGTTTAATTTAAGTTTAATTTTGACATCTCTTTGGAGTCGTTCGATATATCTTGTGTGCGATGATAACTGCCTAGCACCCAAATGTTGTAGTTCCGCTGCGCAAAGCATTTGGTGGGGTGTTAGAGAAACAAGGTATGGAACAAGATCAAAGCAGATTTCACTTGCTGTTATGAACTTCAAGAACACATGCATACTTTGCTGATATAATTGCCAAAGATCCAATTTCAACACTCAAATCCTACTTCCCTGGTGTAATTAACTAGGTTTAATAACTAGTTAGCCCTAGTCTATGATTAGATCTAGGTGTCCCTTAAACCACAGCCAATTTTAACAAGTATACAAGATTTTAGAGCTTAATTTTGATTCTAGGTGTTTATATGCACAAAGCTTGCAGATAAATAACACTTAGCACTTATGAGATATGTTCCAACACAAAGCAACACAAAGCATCAACTCAAAATACCACAAATCCAAATCAAGCTGTTATCCCAAACAACCCTTAATCTACCATTTTTCAAAGCAACTTGTGATTTTCACTAATAACCTACTGATTTTATAAATCAAAAACACTTCCTAGGTGACAACTAACAGATTCAAACACTAAAATCACAACCTCAAACACAAGAACACAAAATCAAAGCACTGATAACTGAGATTTTGTATGGTTCAATTGTTCGTTTCTCGGTATCTTAACGAATTGATTTCCGGCTTAAAGTATGACTCTATTGTTTTTGGTGAAACAAATATTTTTGATTGTTTTTAAAATAAAAGTGAAAAACTTAAAGTAAAAGGGCGTTAAAGTAAATCTAAATCTAATTTAAAGTAAGGGGCAAGTATTTAAAAGCGTGACGAGAATTAAATGGCACTAAAAGTAAATAGCGTAAACTTAAATCTATCTAAAGCAAACTTAAAACGAAACTAAAACTTAAAACTAAGGCAAGGCTAAAATAAATCTAAGGCAAATAAACTTAAAGTGCAACTAAAGAAAAAGGCGGTAAAAATAAAGCTTGAAAATTAAAAACAGAAAATTAAAGACATAAATTAAAAGAACCTGAAAATTAGCTCATCCGGAATAATACCCTCATTCGGAATAAACACTCATCCGGAATGTCACCTTCGTTCGGAATGTTTTTCTTCACTTGGAATATTCACCAAAACCCTTGATCCGGAATAAATCCTTTATCCGGAATATGTCACTTATCCGGAATAAAGTCTTGATTCGGAATAATGGTCTTGATCCGGAATGTTGCCTTCGTTCGGAATATCTCTTGATCCGGAATAATATTCCGAATAAAACCCTTGATCCGGAATGTCAAAATATTCCGAATAAACTCCTTATCCGGAATAATAAATTATTTCGGATGAACTTGCTTGATCCGGAATATTCCCTTGATCCGGAATAAATTGCTGATCTGGAATGTCTAATATTCCGAATGAAAGTATTGATCCGGAATAAAATATATTCCGAATGAAGGTATTGATCCGGAATAATAAATTATTCGAATAAATCTCCTTGATCCGGAATGTCCAATATTCCGGATGAACGACTTTGGTTCGGAACAATTGATATTCTGAATGAACTACTTTTTCCACTCGTTCTTGATCTGGAATACACAGTTGGTTCGGAATATCCCTGGGAATACAGTAATACGCAGCGAAGAACAAGGAACACAAGAAATAACATGAATCTAATCAAATCTAAACGAAATCAACCACAAGATTAAATCAAACTAATCAATAAACATCTATTAATCATAAACAATCAATCCAAAACAATCAAACTAACAAAACTAATCAAAATAATCAAAACCCACTTAAATAAATCAATAAAAATAAAGAACATGAACATGAACAATAAACATAAAGATCAAAGATTAAAGAAAGGAAGAAGGAGATCAAACAATAAAGATAAAGATTAACAAGAATTAAAAGAACACTTACTTGAAATTAAAGGGTAATTAAGGTGCAAGACAATTAATGTAAATGGACATGAAATTAAATGTAAATAAATTTAAAGTGGAAGAAATGGTTTGTCAAGCCACCCAACAAAGAAAAAATGCTAATCTAGTCTAATCTATATACAGGGGAGGATTAGGGAGTGCTTAGGAAGCTTCCTCCCCTCTTTCATTTCTCCTTAATTGCATGCTTAATCCTTCTCTTCTTAATCTTTTGTTAATTGCACCATTAGTCCTTAAGCCTTTTAATCTTCTTTAATCTTGGACTTTAATGACTTTTCGCTCGGGATTTCTTTGAACTCGTCTTTTAATTCTTCAATAAATTAGACTTGAGTTCTTCGACTTTAAGTAAACTTCCGTCTTTCGACTTTTTCTTCGATAAATCATCAGAATTGGTCTTGGACTTCCGTTCTTTTTGCACTCTTGACTTCTTGACTTCGTCTTTCATCTTTTTCTTCAATAAAAGCCCGTAAATGCCCGTGTTTTCTCCACTTTTCACCTTTTTGTCCTAAATCACAACAAAAACACAAACCACACATAATTCCGACATAAATGACATAAAATACACGTTTTGGCTCGGTTATTATTGTAATTAAGTGGTAAAAAGGATGGGTGTTTACACACCTATCAAATCCCCTACACTTGACCATTGCAATTTCCTCATGCAATGCATTAGTTACAAAGCACGTTTACATTTTTCATCATAATCAATCCACGTTGGCCTTTATTAAAGAGATAGAAAATTATAAACATTCAAAGTAAAGAAATCAAAATCATACCTTGGGTTTTGAAAATGTGATGAATAATCATCATCCTCAAGTTTTCACTTTTTCCAAACCAAGCTTAAAAACGAGATCATTGTTATTATAAGTTAGCAAACTAACACGAACTCATGTGGGCCAATTATTCACTTAGACTCCCTTATTCCTAGGTGTATCTCTTATATTTTATTGTTGTCTTGAATGATCACGAGGATGCATTGTTGACTTATTTCGATAGTTATTTAGTCCAAAAATAAAGTGAACGATTTAATCAATAGTTAGCTAAAGAACAAAATCTTTTAAAAATGCTTCTCGGGACCTCATAGAGTTCATATCTTGGCATAACTCGCTTCGCGATTTGAGACCTTTCTCGGACCGATATTTGGCAGCGACTTCATACTTAAAATCTTGTGAGACGTTCATGAAATAATGGTCTTCTCTTCATAATAGGATTTTCTTCACTTGAAGTTTTGAGAGATTCTTCATATTTGGACCACGACTTCTTCATTTTTCTCCAATCTCTATTTTGGACTTTGATATACAACGATCCGCCTCCTTTTTAGACTTGGCTTTATTTATCCTCATACCTTGTTAGGGCCTTTTTGGATAGACTTCTCCATGACTTTTGGGGAGTTTTTTTTCTTTTCGTCGTGTGTCTCGATCCTTCATATTGATCTTTGATAAATGATTCTTCACATCACTTTGGATCTTTAGCAACGAAATGTAGTCCTCATGCCTTGTTAGGACCTTTTTGGACTCGCCAATCTTCGCATCCCGCTTCAATAAGTTATGCCTTGGCTATGAACTCTAATCCATACCGAGCAACTTTTAAACGATCTTGGGCTAGAAGCTAAGTAACTTTTTAAATCGTACAACCTTATTTATTGCAGATTAATTTATTAGCAAGCGATGGGAGAATAGGCTTATAATTAACTCACATAAATTCCCAAAAGAATACCAAACTTATAATTGGCTCTATCATCTCTCGTTCTCCACAGTTTAAAATCTCAAGGAATGAGACTCGTGGATGCTTAGCCAATTAAGTCAAAGTTTTGGGTTTTCGAGTCGCCTATAGGATCTTGCAAATTCTTAGACTCTTTCAAGTTTAGAAATCGCATTTTAAAGTTCCCTTGATAAACGACTCTCTAGGATCAATTATAGGAACTTGCAAAAAGTTCTTGTTCTTAACCCGTGAGAGCTAAGACTTTCGCGTTTTATAGCTCCCTATATAAAAGCCTAGCAAAACTTGACTTAAACACGTTAAGGATACTAGCTAGAGTAAACTTAGATAAGTAAACTCGGGTTGAGTCAAAAGATTCACAATGTTTGAAAATTAAAACCAGTTTATTAAAAATTTATTCTAAGCAAAGAAAGAAAATAACTATACAAAGGGAAAAACTAATAGGCCAAAATAGATCAAAAATTTTGAAAGATGTCGAAAAATTGATTTTTCGGTTAAAATGAGGACAAATACAAGGAAAAGAGCCACTTAACTTCGATAGAAGTCCCCCCTACACTTAATATAAACATTTTCCTCAATGTTGAAGCATGTGGGAGTAAACTCCCCTACACTTAGGACATTGTGCACGTTGTTTAAATCTTGCTAAGGAAAAGACAACTAAAGAGATTCCTATTTTAATATTGAGAAAATATAAAATAGTGAATCGAAAAGAGTTTAGGATAGAACCGGGAAGACGGGAAACACGGGATCACGGGTCGTCAAAAATCATCAAGAGTGGATCATTGAGCGCTCGAATTCCTGATTAGTAGAAGAGAGGAAATAGCAAACACCAACGGGTCTCCCCCCTACACTTAAGGTAAAAACAAAGAAAAAGATAGATAGATAATTGGGTTGCCTCCCAAAAAGCGCTTGTTTTTGTTAACCGAGTCACGAGCCTGACTCGTCCCCGAATTAAATGGTCCATGGGGAAGCCTCAAATGTAATACCGGGATCAAAGACCTTGTCCTCGTTCCCGGAGGAATATAACAAAGGAGTGGCAGGAGGATAAGTCTTAAACGGTAGAAAGGTCCTTTCAACATACGAGAAGTATGTAAAATCTTGATCCTCGGGAGGTGGGGTGGGTATAGGAATCACATTGTCATCCTCCAAAGACAATGGACGTGGACCAATTGGAAAAGCCGTAAGGTTATCAATCATAAAATGGTCATTGTCACCTCCCGGGTCAAAACACCCATCCTCATTTCCCGGAGAGGGAAATTGATACATCACCCGCTTGGGCGTGCATTCAGTAGGATGAGGGGGCAATATAGTAGGAGAAGTAAGAAAAGGATTACCTTCCACCTACGATACCTTTCCAGTAGAGTCAGAACTCTCCACCTCTGCGATATAAGGGGGAATGGCTAACAAAGCATGCTCATCAATAGTAGAAGAATCAGAGCTATCAATGTCCTCAATCCCTTCGTCAAAGAGAGGATTCACCTTACTAGATATGTTATTGTCATCAAAATCAAATAAAGGGTTCGAATAAATCTTGAAAGTTTCCTTCGGAACGTCTTTATCAGATAGTGACTCGTCATCACTAGAAGTAAAATCATCATCTTGATCAAAAAGAGGATTAGAGAAAGCAAAAGAATCCTCTCCCAAAGTGTTGGTGGAAGGAACATCATCAGAAGAAAGTGCATCATACTCATCGTCATTGTCGGATGTCAACTTAGATTCACTTGGAATTGGGACAAGGTTATCAGCACTAGACGTATTGAATTCGTCGGATTCCTTTGCAGGAATTGTGCTAATATTGTCATCCCTTAGGATGGTTGAATCCTTAGGCTCCGGCAATTCAGGAGAAGGAATAGCATTCTCATTGGTCCAAGAAATAGGACTCTCATCGTCATCACTGTCATAATAATATGGAGGCACAAGAGGAGGAGTATAAGCATTAAGTTTAGATACCTGCTCTTGGTGTTGATCCGCTTGACATTTCTCCATCATCTTGTTGCAAGCTTCTTGAACTTTTTGAAAGTTGTCAAAAATTGTGGCAAGTTGTTCAGGAGGAAGTGCACAAAAGGGTTGATGATTGACAGTGTAACGTGGGGGCTCAAAGTTATAAACACTGGGATGATAGCACAAAACTTTCTCAAAGACCTTCGACGGATCACAAGAAGAAGCATCGTGAGGGCCCCTACAAATATAGCACCACGGGTATGGAGAAAAACGCGGTGCATCTTGAGGATAGGGATTGTCATAGACGGGAGAGGGTGGGAAAGTATTTTAAGAGTTGAAGTATGAATTTGTTGAATTGCAAAATGGACAAAATCCAAATTGTGTATCGTCGATATCAAAACCACACCGCTCACAAGTACACCATTGACATGTTTGAAAACCATGCCATGGTCTCCCACAACATCCGCAAGACGAATCCATGAAGAATTATAAATAAGAAGGGTAAAGAAAAGAATTAAACATAATAGAGGATAAAGAGGAATATTTTTGGTGCAAAACTTTTGTAAAAGAAATGCTTTTTATGATTTTTCAAATGTTTTTGGGATTTTTTGAAAAATTTTGACACGAAAAATAACGTTCACGAGTGAACGGATCCCAAAAAGCAACGCGTCATTCACAGAAAACCGTTAATCTTTACGAAAAGAGCCGGCAGCGGCGCCATTTGATAACTGAGATTTTGTATGGTTCAATTGTTCGTTTCTTGGTATCTTAACGAATTGATTTCCGGCTTAAAGTATGACTCTATTGTTTTTGGTGAAAAAAATATTTTTGATTGTTTTTAAAATAAAAGTGCAAAACTTAAAGTAAAAGGGCGTTAAAGTAAATCTAAATCTAATTTAAAGTAAGGGGCAAGTATTTAAAAGCGTGACGAGAATTAAATGGCACTAAAAGTAAATAGCGTAAACTTAAATCTATCTAAAGCAAACTTAAAACGCAACTAAAACTTAAAACTAAGGGAAGGCTAAAATAAATCTAAGGCAAATAAACTTAAAGTGCAACTAAAGAAAAAGGCGGGAAAAATAAAGCTTGAAAATTAAAAACAGAAAATTAAAGACAGAAATTAAAAGAACCTGAAAATTAGCTCATCCGGAATAATACCCTCATTCGGAATAAACACTCATCCGGAATGTCACCTTCGTTCGGAATGTTTTTCTTCACTCGGAATATTCACCAAAACCCTTGATCCGGAATAAATCCTTTATCCGGAATATGTCACTTATCCGGAATAAAGTCTTGATTCGGAATAATGGTCTTGATCTGGAATGTTGCCTTCGTTCGGAATATCTCTTGATCCGGAATAATATTCCGAATAAAACCCTTGATCCGGAATGTCAAAATATTCCGAATAAACTCCTTGATCCGGAATAATAAATTATTCCGGATGAACTTGCTTGATCCGGAATATTATTTGATTCAGAATGTTAGGTTGATCCGGAATATTCCCTTGATCCGGAATAAATTGCTGATCCGAAATGTCTAATATTCCGAATGAAAGTATTGATCCGGAATAAAATATATTCCGAATGAAGGTATTGATCCAGAATAATAAATTATTCCGAATAAATCTCCTTGATCCGGAATGTCCAATATTCCGGATGAACGACTTTGGTTCGGAACAATTGATATTCCGAATGAACAACTTTTTCCACTCGTCCTTGATCCGGAATACACAGTTGGTTCGGAATATCCCTGGAATACAGTAATACGCAGCGAAGAACAAGGAACACAAGAAATAACACGAATCTAATCAAATCTAAACGAAATCAACCACAAGATTAAATAAAACTAATCAATAAACATCTATTAATCATAAACAATCAATCCAAAACAATCAAACTAACAAAACTAATCAAAATAATCAAAACCCACTTAAATAAATCAATAAAAATAAAGAACATGAACATGAACAATAAACATAAAGATCAAAGATTAAAGAAAGGAAGAAGGAGATCAAACAATAAAGATAAAGATTAACAAGAATTAAAAGAACACTTACTTGAAATTAAATGGTAATTAAGGTGCAAGACAATTAATGTAAATGGACATGAAATTAAATGTGCATAAATTTAAAGTGGAAGAAATGGTTTGTCAAGCCACCCAACAAAGAAAAATGCTATTCTAGTCTAATCTATATATAGGGGAGGATTAGGAAGTGCTTAGGAAGCTTCCTCCCCTCTTTCATTTCTCCTTAATTGCATGCTCAGTCCTTCTCTTCTTAATCTTTTGTTAATTGAACCATTAGTCCTTAAGCCTTTTAATCTTCTTTAATCATGGACTTTAATGACTTTTGGCTCAGGATTTCTTTGAACTCGTCTTTTAATTCTTCAATAAATTAGACTTGAGTTCTTCGGCTTTAAGTAAACTTCTGTCTTTCGACTTTTTCTTCGATAAATCTTCAGAAGTGGTCTTGGACTTCCGTTCTTTTTGCACTCTTGACTTCTTGACTTCGTCTTTCATCCTTTTCTTCAATAAAAGCCCGTAAATGCCCGTGTTTTCTCCACTTTTCACCTTTTCGTCCTAAATCACAACAAAAACACAAACCACGCATAATTCCGACTTAAATGACATAAAATACACGTTTTGGCTCGGTTATTATTGTAATTAAGTGGTAAAAAGGATGGGTGTTTACACACCTATCAAGCACCAAATTCGAAACAGGCAGTAACATGAAATATTTAGGGGAAACTTAAACAAGGGATTATACATGTCCTCCACAACATCCTAGGTGGACCAGCTATGCTCCTTGGACCTTGTTCAACAGCTGAAACAAGACTAAGGTTCTTCAAAAAGGAAGATCAAAACCTGCTGATGTTCATAGTAGAAAAAGGTTTTGATTAAGATATATCTTCAACACAAATGAGCAAACAACTCAACCAAGAGCTCAAAACTCTTCTCAGGCTTGGTGTCAACAAGCTTGAAGGAGCTTAAGGCCTTTGGCTAAGGTTTTTGAACCTTTGAAAACCTTCAATCAAAGACGTGCCTTAACCACAAGATTAAGGAAGGTCTTAGAGATCAAATGGAACTCAGATTTTAGCTATTCCAACACCAAATTTTAATAAACACAAAAGAGATTTCACAAATTTTTAGAAAATCAAATTTTATTTAACTTAAAAAGGAATTACAAAGATTGATAGCCAAAATCTGGAACCCAGGGACTCTCACAGGTTAAGGTCTCCTTTTACAGGTAAATGTTAACCTAACACTATTCATAAACCCTAGAATTGAAATTCCCAAACTGTCCTTGAGGTCTTCTAGATCATTTGATGGAATGAGCTGTCCAAATGCATCATGGACGTTCATTTTAGCTTTGGGGTTAAGCTAAGAGTCTTGGCTGTTGATCTTGACACGTGGCAATCCTTGGGGAATAAGTAGTGATGTGATAGGGTAACGGTTTGGGTGTGGGGTCCTTTGGTGAGTGGAGAAGAGGGATTTTATTGTTAGGATGGGTTTCCGCGTGTGTGAATCACACATGTGCCAAGGTAATTTCATTTTACCCTTTGGTTAAGTGGGTGGAGTTACTGGGTTCATCACGTGCTACAATAGTAACTTTTGATCCGAAAATGGGGGATTGTGTTTGTTTGGCGGGTGTTTGTGTATTCAAACTTTGGGAATGGCAGCTTTGGTCCTTTGTTTTTGGGAAAAGAGGAATAAAATGTTTTTCAGCCTTAAAAACGAATTCCCTTTGTTGTTGAAGTTATGATTTTCACATCTTTGGCACAAAACTTTTCCAAAAAGATATTAAGGGTTATTTTTGCCATGTTTTCATATTTGAAGGACTGAATTTGGACTTACTTGATCTTCAAAGGTCTTCAATAGATGTTTGCCTTCATGAGGGACCATAATTGACAAATTAGATTTGATGAGGGACTAATCTTGCCATTTCTTCAAAGTTGAAGCACCTTTTTTCAATTTTGACAAACTTAAAGGAACAAACTTGTAATTATGAATTCACAAGTGTTTTAAGTGTCATTTCTTCATTCATTGAGGATCAATCTTGCATATCTTCAAGTATTCAAGGTTAAATCTTGGATAATTCATGAACTAGGGCCCTGTTCTTTGTACGGCTTCGTTTCTCGTGTCCATTTTTCCTTGTTTCTTGTGATCTTTTGTCTTTTTCACGATATCCATACCTAAAATACACAAGTAAACAAACACAACCATATATATGGTATTTTATGACATTTTAGTGCATTTAAAGCCCGAAAAGAACGATGAGATCATGTATAAATGCCATCTCATCATTGATTTAAATTCTTATGTTACATCTTGTTTCAAACACGACTCCAACACCTTACCCTTATTTTACCGAATACAACCAACTATCCAACTCTATAGTAGATTTCCATGTCTTTTCACTATATACCGACTAAAAGGAATGTAAGACTCAACACAAAAGATTTCATTATCCAAAAAGAAATTCCAATTTATTTCAATTACTTAACACCAAGGACACCATTTTAAAACGGACACGTGAAATAGGAAACTCGAAGAATACGCCACAACAGAGGTTGAATACCTAAAAGAAGAGAGCTAGCAAACCCTACTACGGATACAATCGATAATAGCGAGGGATCATACATATGTAGGTAATATCAGGATACATATACTTAAATCCGTCTAACATCTACTATACAAGCATGTATGAATACTCTTTCATGCAATCATACTTAGGAATCCATTGAAGTTATGGTATTTGTATAACTATGTTGGCCACCATACTTATACAATTACCCTTTCCCCAATACACTCCCTCCTATGATGAAACTTATAAGAATCAATACAACACATCACACATAAATCCAGCAACTCACCTAAACACATAACCACATAAATAATAAGGTCAAAATCTCCAACTATTAAAAGTCAAACTCTTGGAATACAGAAATCCATAGTCTAGCTAAAACAGCAAAGACAAAATCCAAAACGAAAACATAATCAATTATAAGTCATCGTACCTCAGAGTGGAAACAGCTTAAAATCCTTCCTATCCACCTACTCCTAGTAACTCGAACCACCACATGATTCTTAGGGAACATGACTTAAACATAAAAAGAAAAATACTATACCTCAGGTACATAATATAACTCAACAAAAGACAGAAACTACCATGTAAAAAATTATGTACTATAATGTACAATTTAAGAAAAATACAACAATGACTAGCGTGGACGATTATGGTTGAACCGACACTAGTCACAACCTGAAAAGAAAATAACATGTGGCTAAGTATGAACTACTATGGTTCAACCCATACTAGTCAAAACTTAACAAACATCGCAAGTAAAAACCAATAACATCAATTAATATCAAATGCACACATACTCCTATGACGCCTATATGCAAGGACCCTTAAGCTATAGACTAGGCTACGAGACTAGGCAACCTAATTCTCTATAACCATTGTCTCTGATACCATTCTGTCACACCCCACCATGGCGGAATATGGGGCGCGACGTTAGGATATCATTAAAACAATAGCGTGTCTATAGAGATAACTAAATGAAATAAGAAATGTCATAAATTGGTGACACAATTACAAATGTCATGACAATATCTCAACAATGCAGGAGTCTAGGTAAGTAGGTAACAGTCCTACCGCTTACCCGAGACAAACAATTAACATAAACAAAGCAAACATATAGGTGTCAACAAAGTATCACTTATACAAACATCAAATAAAGACTAAGAGGAAAGGGGTTCCTCCAATGAAATCCTAAGCCTCCCAGCTAGCCACTCATATTCTCACGCTTAACCACATTCTCACCTGAAAGAGACACTAGAACACGTCAACATAAAGTTCGTGAGAGTCATAGGTTTAGACTCCAAATCCAAATCAGTTATAAGCTGTGAATAACAACCACTAACAAAAGAACATATGGACAATGTACTACAATTATGTATTAACAACTAGCATTCAAGATTAATCATACCAACAAATTCCAAGGCTCCAAGCCTTACTAATAACCACAATTCCAAGGCTCCAAGCCTTACCAATCACCATGGTCCCATAGGCTCCCATACACCTATGAACGAATCCCATGGCCCCGCCTTGTCAACATCCCTTGGTACCAAGTCAAACCACAATAACAATCAAGAATCACATAGCGGTTAATCACATAAATGTACACACAATTCCATCACAAACCATAAAAGCATTCACAACATTAGTTACAAAACCATACAATGTCTCTTCCATCCCATCTGGAAATAAATACATCAAAAGATATGGGACTATGAAACTCACCTGAACAAGCTTCTCTAAGTATCCGCGCTCTAGCAAAAATCTAAACACACAAACGTATACAATCAAGACATGAACCACATACCAAAATGGTTCATCAATCTATGATGGATATCTAACCTTCTCATACAACTTAAGCCTATTTATATGCCATATGCATCTCATTACACCCCTCTATAAAGCCCTTAACTTAGTTTAGTTCATAACTCGTCCTGTTAACATTTTACCCAAAACAGTCCAGTTTTTCATACTTCAAACTATGGGTCGAACACACCCTTAACCAAAATAGCATCCCCTGTAAAAGCAATCCTATGCCCTTACATGTGTTAGCTAACTCTCCTATTTGGCCGCAACCTTAAAGCCTCTGTTAAAGCCTCCATATATATATATATATATATATATATATATATATATATATATATATATATATATATATATATATATATATATATATATATATATATATATATATATATATATACAGATCCTTTCTATAATATATAAACTAACTCCCATGTTCGTTTGAAGGTTTATCTGTAACCCTAAGCACCCTAACCAACTCAAAACATAAAATGTAAATAGGCTGATCCAAAAGCTACTTTGACACCCGACTGATGTAACCTATTTTTGACCCACTTACCTACCTTCAATTCAATTCTAATTTCTTGCCTTTGAAATCCAATTCAATTACCTTTTCAGGGACATAAGATTCGAAACTTAAAAGTTTGTATAACTCTAGATATAATCAAAACAATGGACCAAAAATGTTGCCCAGTTTTTAAAAACGAATTTAACACAACTAGTCTAATTAATTATCCACATCATGTATAATTATTAAACCTAATTAATCTAAACATGTTTATATAATTAAAATACATAAGTTATAATTAACCTGACCCTAGATCCATCATCTATTGATTAATTACATGATTAGATTAATTAAAATCATACATTAAAGAAGTGTTTTGAAAATTTTACCTTAGAAATCAAAGGAAGAAATTGTCTTTGATGAAACCTAATTCCACCATTGTTAAAATTCGACTATGATATGTTATGGGGGTGAAAAATATGATTATTTTGGTTATGGGATGGGTTTGGTTAAATCCTAAAGTCCCCCTAATCATATTACTAGTCCATTAGGCCTGTTTTTCGGCTTTTTGGTTATTTTCTTTCTTCCTTTTCTTTTGGCTGCCCAAACCAAGCCCAAAGCACCTAAAGATCTAGTTTTTAACCTTATTTTATAACTTATATTATTGTTAAACTAAATCTCACATTCGGGTTACTTCCGGACCATAACCCGAAAGCCTTACGTTGATTTTCTCGACTTTCTTCGCGATTTCCGAACTAACCATCATTTCCAAAAGTTTCTAATTATGGAAGGTATCTCTAAAACTTATCCTACCCATATAATATGTACTTAATACATACATAAAACATACGATACGTACATGAAACCTTGTAAAAACGGTATCTGAACTTTCCCGCATTTCATTTCTGAATTCATTTCATTTCTAACCCGTACCATGATTTACAAATCATGTACCTCATTTCATCCATTCTCATCCCCAAAATCACACATATAAACACATAAATCACATAAAACACATCGTCACACAAAATACCCCAAAAATAAGACTAAGTGACGAACCTCAAAAACCGGGGTTGTCACATTTCACTACTACAAAAGGTCCCCAAAAGGGGATGTCTCTTTAGCAAATCCTAAAAAGACTGGTTTTAAAACCAGTCTCTATAATACGTATAGACACTTGTTTTAAAAACAAAAACAAGTCTCTTTAGAGATTGGTATCCATAGTATTCCTCCAGAAACTAGTCTTTTTAGCAACATCTAACCAGTCTTTTTATAGAGTAAAAAGACGTGTATTTTCTAAAAAACAAGTCTCTTTGGAAATTGGTATTTTTTTAAAAAAATTTTGGAATTTTTAGTAAATTCTAAATTTTACAATTTTAACCCACCAAAATGAAGAAATACAAATACAATGAATATATATAAGCTAATTTAGAAGGACCAAAACTGTAAAACCAACAAACTAGAGAAACCAAACACAATTTTTTTTTTAAAACTAAAGTCATACTAGTATTTACAACAATATAGAATATTACTAGAATTTAGCTTAATCGTCTATGTCTAATCTCGCCACAATGTGAACCGTGTGCCAATGATCACGTTTATCTCTTTGGTATCCAACGGACGCTCGTTATTCAACGGTACCTATAATTAATTTAATCGACTGTAAACATTAGGAATAAAATACATATAACTGATAAACATCTAACAATGTACAGATGCAACATATGCCTGAACCACCTTTTTTGTTATGGTTTCACTATAATCTGCACAAGAAAATGCTTATTAGATTCGATGCTACAAGCCACTAAAATGACATGAACACCATTTACCTTCAGTTTGAACCAAGTTGGATCCCTCAATACGCGTACATCTGTAGTTAGACCTGAAAAAAGAAAAAAAACAATTTCAAATCACAGCAATTCACAAGGCTTTTAAAAAGATATGAATGAAAAAATAGTACTCATCCTTAGCAGTGCCGACATTTACCGCGGGTTCAGGATTTGAACAATACAACCAGAAGCAGGTGAAAGAAAAACCAAAAAAAAGTATGAGAATGATAGAAAAGGGAACGTGCGCACGATATCATGAAAATGGACCAAAAAAACCATTGGTAGGTAAAAAAAGTGTTTGACAATAGCGGGCTGGTTAACTTAACAATTATTGCAGTATAATATCACGAAAAAGCACACCTTTAAATCTTGAGTTCCACCATTGTGCCTGGTGAATCGG
The DNA here is from genome assembly GCA_025667525.1 of Glebionis coronaria. Classification (NCBI taxonomy): domain Eukaryota; kingdom Viridiplantae; phylum Streptophyta; class Magnoliopsida; order Asterales; family Asteraceae; genus Glebionis; species Glebionis coronaria. Next base: position 127,450,554 of record CM046879.1, on the reverse strand, counting down.
AAGTACATATCACAGGGCATAAACACTTGATTAAGTAAAGCACCGCTTCACTTTAGGTGAGCTCTGACGTATCTTTGTCAGCCACTGGACCTCAGCCCTAGGGTCGACATCAATAGGAGCCACATGAGCCTGCACATGTTCCAACATGACTGAGATCTCTGACCGGTTCCATATCAGTTCGGGTTCCTTTTCAGAATTACTTTCCCCTACATTTTTGATTGCTTGTGATTGCTCAATAACCTCAATTCCAACTTTAAGAGCTGTATGAAATGAGCGGGATAAAACACAGCCACTAGCAGCTGCAAGAAAAAACCTACCCTGTTCACAATAAAATACTGATCCTTTAATATGCTAAATGTACAGAAATCATAATCAAGCAACTATTATATATTTTAACACCTATACCATCTTCCATTGTATTCTTTTTTTGTTGTGAGTAATTAATAACCGTTTTTTAAGTATATCGTTTTACTCTCGAATCGTGTCGAATTGATTTTACGTTTTATCGTTAAGACTTTATTTGTTTTTGGTTAATAAAAGCGAATTTGATATCTATTTCTAATTTGCACAAAGCACATAAAAAGTAAAAATATTATCTATTATGTAATACGTACTAAACTAAAAAAAACACGTAGCAAGTACCACAATTAAAGCACAAAGTAAAAATTTTAACGAAATATAAAATGTAAAATATAAATGCACGCAAAACAAGGTTAAATGCTAATCAATATTCAAACTAATTCTACTAAGCTACAATAGCTAAATTTGAAATAAAAACTATTAAAATTGTACTACAATAAAGTTACGCTTAACAAATGCAAAGGAAAAAAAAGTAAAACCAAAAGCCCAACAACCTTACACACTAACAGACCATAAACGTTCCTAGCAGACAAGAACTAAGAGACAGGACTTAACAGTCAGGACTTAACAGTCAGGACTTAACAGTCAAGACTTAACAATCAGGACTTAACAGTCAGGACTAACAAAGAGAACTTAACAGGCTGACTTAACAGACAGACTAACAGTATTGACTAACTGGCAGACTAATAGAATCGACTAACTGGCAGACTAACAGACTATCAGACTAACAGTCAGGACCGTGACTGATACGACAGATATACAAACGAAGGACCAAACTTGAACTTTTACCAAGCGAATTTAGATCAGATATAAAGAAGACTGCTAGTTCTATTCTAGGCTTCTACCATTTTTTACTTAAACACTGATTAATTGTGAACTTATTACACTATCTTTTCTATCCTACCAATTCTAAATTACACTACAAGTACTCTATCAGCAGTTCAAGTACAAATATCAAAAGCTGTCCATTTCAAACTGTTAACTGAATTGCCAAACACAGGTTTAAAGACAAAATTGCAGAAATTCAGAAACTGAAGAAAACTAGTTACTGAGTTCAAGACTTATATTACTTTTTCATTTTTTAAAAGTTGCAAACTTTCTCCTAACAGCCTTAATCAAATACTAGCTGAACGGAACTGATTATTACTCCACAAATTCTAGACTACTACTAATATTATCTATAAGCTAAATCAATTCGACTCAGATTTCTAATAAGCTACTTATAAAGACCTACGAGCACAAGAGTAAATCAGCTAAAGAGACAATCAAATGAGGCATTTAGAAACAAATTTAAACTATACTCTACAATAGAAGTAAAGAAAAAGGAAAAGAAGATTACGCTACGTCCCGGCATCCGCTGATGTGAGAGCTACGATGCTATCAAACCGAACCGAAACTCAACGCAATCGACGATAAAATAGTCAAATTTGATATGGATAGCAAATTTACAAACTAAAAGAGTCAAACTTGAGAATATCTATTTTACTAAATGGTGCTAGTTTCGGTTTTGTACCAGTTTACCTAGTACAAAAACAGTACTGATACATCTTAGCATCAACAAACTTATAAAAAAGCAATCAGAAAGAAACAAAACCGATTACTGACCGAACTCTGCCCTCCTGTTGCTAACGTTATATCCACTTCCCTGTTGTTGAAAGAAAAACACATATCAGAATAAATGAAATCAAAAGAAAAAAACAACATAAAACCCCATTTACATGAAAAACAACACTTTCTCTCCATAATTTTAAATTACATGTGTTTGGGTTAATTAATTATTAACTAATTTTGATTTGAATACATGTTACCCATAAGAAGGTTGTGAATTTGTAGGGAGATTCGGAGTCAGGTGTCTTCTCTTCCGGACATAAACATCTCGTAGGTGAGGTGGTTGCCTAGGGTTTATGAGGTGTTTGGATTAATATATCGACAGCCCCAAATAAACACAATCCTTCGAACAAGGATAATAAGGAAAATTAAAAATTAGGGCAAAATTAAAGTGACCGGAAAAGAAAACGAATTGAGATGAAGTATGATTTTGTGAGATGAAGTAGAACATGAGGATAACATTTTTCTTTTTAGATCTGGGGATAAAAGATAAGGAGTGGTTAGCATAGGGATGTTTGATTTTTAGGAAAAAACTGGGCGGACTTATGAAAAGTTGAAAGGGAATTTCATTTTTTTGGCAAAAGTTAGTGCGGGGTTTGTTAAAAATTTAAAATGCGTTTGACATATCAAATATATTAAGGCCGTGTCAAACGACTCGAACCGAGAAGTCGAGTCGAACCTTAATCAAACTGAATTTAATTGATTTTTCGGTTTTGTAAATTTTTTCTAGTTTCGAGTCAAAACATTTTTTAATGTTCGAATACAATTATTATAACTGACCCCAAGGCATCAATATGATGTTTTGAAATGCAACTACAATGCCGATGTTAGAAATACGTTTTAACGTATATTAGAAGTATCGGTCACTCCACAATAATATTCATGTTGTAATAGCTCGTAGTTAGATAATAGTTGTTATTTGCTTATTAACTTAAGTAAGAACCGGTCCATGGGCTTGTCATGGACCGGCCCAAGCCCAATGTTTGGCTTGGACTATAAATACCCCTTTCCACTAAGGAAAGGGGTTGGTTGTTGTTCCATTTCACATTTCATAGTAATAAAATCTTCCATATATTTCTCTCACTTTCTCTCTCTAGTTTCTCTCACTAGAAAACATCAACCCACTTCATAGATTCATAGGTTATCAATTTCTACATTTGGTATCAGAGCTATGGGGTGATTTAAGGTAAGGATTGTGTTGCTTTTTTAGTTTTTGAATCTATTAGTGATCTTTAGGAAAAATCAATCTTGAATCTTGTTATTTTTGGTGTTTTTGTTATTGGGATTGATTGATAAGGATTGGGTTTAGCTTATTTTGGTAAAAATCATAAAACTTTTTGTGGTTTTGGATCAACAATCGGGGTTTTAAGCTGTTTTAGAAGTCTCGGAAACATTTCACCAGATTATTCCGAATAGGATTTTCCGAATAGGAAGGTTTTCCGAGTAGACGGTTTATTCCGAATAGAAGTTCCGAATAGGAAGCTTTTCCGAATAGAAGGTTTATTCCGAATAGAAGTTCCGAATAGGATAGTATTCCGAATAGAAGGGTTTTTTCCGAATAGACTTTCCGTTTAGAAGAATCTTTCCGAATAGCCACATTTTTTCCGAATAGAAGATTTTTTCCGAATAGCAACAAACTTTCCGAATAGCCAATTTTTCCGAATAGACACCAATTTTCCGAATAGCCAATTTTTCCGAATAGACACCAATTTTCCGAATAGCCAAAATTAGGAAATATTCCGAATTGCCATCATTCCGAATAGACCAGTTTTTCCGAATAGGCCAAATTGCCAAAATATTCCGAATTGAAGAAAACATTCCGAATAGGGGTTTTTCCGCATAAGGGTTATTCTGCATAGAGTTTATTCCGAATAGGGTATTTTTCAGCATAGGATTATTCCGAATAGGCATTATTCCGAATAAGGGTTTACTCTGAGTTTGGGTTATTCCGTATAAGCAAGTTCAAGGGGTATTTGAGTTTTTTCGACGATCTTTAGTGGATTTAATCTTGAGTTTAACCAACACAACACAAATTCTCAACCTTTCTTCACTGCTCGATCAAACGATAATCCTTGAGTCTGTTAAGTGATCACAATGAATCCAAGTTCATTAATGCCTCAGATGACATCTCTTACGGATATCTCGATCATAACGGGGACTGATAGTCGTCCACCGATGCTTATTAAAGAGGTGTTTGAGGCATGGCAAGGTCGAATGATGCAATATCTAAAGGGGAAACCAACATATGGAAGGCTTATGGTCAAATCGATTTTGAATGGTCCACTCGACTATGGTACCATTACGGTTGACAACGTGACTAGACCACGAGAATTTGAAGAACTCACTCCAGCTCAACAACTTGTTGCAGATGCAGATGAAAAAGCTCTTCAAACAATTCTTCAAGCTCTTCCCCATGATATTTATAGGATGGTAAGCAAGTATACGGTAGCAAAAGACTTATGTGAACGTCTTAAGGTGTTGCTACAAGGTACATCTCTCACAAAACAGGAAAGGGAATGTCAGTTGTATGACCTGTTTGACAGATTCACCTACAACCCAGGGGAAACACTTCACGATTATTACTTCAGATTCACCACACTCATGAATGATCTGAATGTATACAATCTTGAGATTGCTCCATTTCAGGTTAACACCAAATTCTTGAATACTCTACCTCAAGCTGAATGGGGTGAGTATATTACCGATGTCAAGTTAACCAGGGATCTGCACAAGTGCAATTTGGATCAAATATATGCCTTCCTTCAGCAGCATGAGAAGCATGTGATTATGCACCGTTCTCCTCGTGGTATGTATCCAGATTCCTTAGCTTTGATGGCGAATCAACCAAGTTTGTCACACAACAATACACCCTATATCTTGGGACATCAAGCCTATCATGCATCACCTTACATGACACCAACTTTTCCCCAATACTCGATCTTACCACAACCCCCCACCTCACATCAGCAACAATATCGGTTCAGTGCACCCACATCACAGTATGGTTCACAAATTCATCCAGCAAATGTTGCACCTTATGCTCAGCCTTCATATTCTTCTTATCAAGAGAATGCAGCATATCCAACAAGCTATCCTGATCAAATGAGTTTTCCTTCTACTGATTATGCAGCTCACCCAGATCAAGCACTGTATTGTGATGATGAGGAAGTCCCCGTTCCTGTATTCCAACAAGGAGTTGATCCAGTTGAAGTGCTAACTACTATGTCTGCTTATCTCACAAGAACTTTAAGCAAACAAGGATTCAGAGGATCAGCTCCTACCAACAATCAGTTGAGGAATTCATCCAATTCTCGCCAACAAGCTACAATTGAGAATGGCAGGGTCATGGTTCAGCCAATTCAACCATATCAGGGGAGATCTTCCACTTCAACCAATGCTCGCACGATTACTCCTGCTCCTGCTCCAATGGTCAACAATCCTCCACGGGCTAATACAGGCAAGTTGAGAATGATCACCTGCTACAACTGCAAAGAAGAGGGTCATATGTCCAGGGATTGTAAGAAACCCAAGAGGAAAAGGGATGGACAGTGGTTTGCAGAAAAGATCTATCTAGTAAATGCTCAGGCGCAAGGAAGGGAACTTGATGAAGAGGAGCTTGCATTTCTGGCTGACCCAGGGATTGCTGAACAAGACGTTGTCACTACGCAGAATGCCGCTTACCAAGCCGATGATCTTGATGCGTATGATTCCGACTGTGATGACTTTCAAACTGCAAAGGCTGCTTTCATGGCAACTTTCTCCAGCTTAGGGCCAGATAAGAAATCTGAGGTACTTATTAATAACACCGATAATGCCACTGATGCTAGTATTCAACCACATCAAGTTGGGCAAGAGAGTGCTAACTCGAATGAATCTTCGGTGGTGAGTCTTTCAAACGAGGAGACAAACAATGATAGCAATATCAATGTGAGTCCCCAGACTTTGAGTGAATCACAACCGGGAACCAGTTCGCATATGCCTACTCCTGCTCAACAAGATTTGGTCATGGTTCCTGCTACATTACTTAGCCAAATGAATGCTGCACTTTTAGAAACCTTAGCTAAGAATAAGAATTTGTCTGATGAGCTTGCCTTAAGCAATGAGAAAGTACAAACTTTGGAATTAGTGCCTTCGTCTAGTGTTCTCACAAATCTTGAATATGATCATTTTAGAAACAAACAAATGGGTCACTTGCAAGAGATCGAAAACTTAAGAGCAAATTTGTCTAATGAACTTAAAGAAAAGGAGTTAGTGGTCACTAATTTTAAAAAACTTCAAACTGATTTTGAATTACTCGAATCTAAGAAGACTGAAATGGAGATTAATGCCACTAATAAGATTAGAAGTCTAGATTACTTGCTGTTAAGACAATACGCTGCTTCACAACTAGTTCACTTATTTGATGCTTCATTTAGAGAATTTAACTTATCACGTCTAAAAGGCCTTCCCCCTAATCCACGGTATGCAAAACAAGCTTTAAGACATAGTCCTAGACTTTATAATGCAACTCAATTAGGATTGGCGTTAGACCCGATTGTTTTTCCCAATGATCAAACAAGTAAGGATCTAGTTGATGAGGATCGGTCATACAATTCAGCAAAATATCCCGATTGTGATTATTTTAAAATGAATAAGGAGCTTGCTAAAACTGATTTTAGAGTTCGATTCCATATGGATAAAGATCTCATTACAGCACCAACCTACATGATAGAGGAAGAAAGCCCTAGTACATTTCCTACACTTGTCAACATGGAAGGTCCTAAGGAAATTCCAAAGAATCTTCCACCGGTTAGCACTGTATGGTTAAACTTGAAAGAGATTAACCGATACTTTACTAACTTTGACAAGGTCATTTTGGAATGTACGACTTCAAATGGCTTAAACGCCGGAGAATGGGATTTCGAACACATGAACGAGGTGTTTAAAACTAAGATCAATCCGTTTGTCGAAAGTCTAAAAGAAAGTTTTGCATCTCTTAAGGAAAATCTTCAGTTTGAAATTGGGGAAGTTCAAAAAGTGTTTTATGAAATGGACACCGCTTACGAACTGCAACTAATTGAAAAGGAAAAGATTTTAACCGAATATGACCGATTCTTGTCTGAAATAATCTCGTGTGATGTGCTTACTACTGTAAATGTTAATTATTCGAATGAGCTTACATCCACTATGATTAATTGTGATGCTGTGAATATTTGTGAGGATATTTGTGATGATGTTTGTAATCTTTCTGTAAATGTTGTTGATACTGTAAATGAGGTAGAAAATCATTCTTGTCACGAATCTAACGCTGAGTTTTTAAAGCTACAAGATTCTTACAATTTACTTTCCCAACGCTTTAATCAACTAGAACAACATTGTATATCTTTAGAATTAAAACAACAAAATCAAAATGAAAATCTTTTGATATCAAATGTTTGTGAAAACGGCGTTGAGAATAGTGACAAGATGATTGCAATTGTTAAGACATTAGAGGAAGAAATCATGAGATTGAAGAGAGAGATATCATCAAAGGAAACATTAAGAATGGAACTAGAGGCTGCAGAGTCTAAAAACCAGGTCTTAGAAATTAGACTATCAACTGTTCTAGGGGAGATGGATCGGACAAGGCAGGGACTATCCGCTCTTTATGGTTCACTAGAAGAACGCTTCGCTTTTAATGCGGCACAGCAACAATATTATGTTGAACAACTGAACCAAAAGTGCGAAGAAATCTCTGACTTGAACATCCTGCTCATAGACAAAAATATGGTTTTGGCTGAGTTAAAGGACACACTTCTTCTCACCCGACAAGAAGTTGTTGATAACTTAGCTACCGACTCTGCACCGTCCACTAGTGCTCCAACAACCAAATCAGTAGTGCTTTATAAGAATCCGCTTCATAAGAGAAACCCGGTTGTATACGATGATTATATGAGGAATGCCATTAAGCATGTCGATCTTCTTAGGGATATTTTAGACGATCTTTATGCCTTAGATCCCTCAAGTAGCGACTATTATTCGGCTCATGAATATGTTAAGCGAGTTCAATATTGCTTGGCTTATTTGCAATACATAGGTACACCAGGTTCTGCACTACTTAATAATAGGCCCATTGCTGTCACTCCATTTAATAAGACTCCAGGAGCGAAACCGTCATTGGCACAATCAAGTAAGACACCTTTAAAATCTGCTGCTAATGTTCCCAATTTGCCTTCTACAGGATTAAAAGAGACTACTAAGGCTAAAGGATCGCCACTCAAGAAAGCTAAGATCAAGCCCTCCACTAGTAGTGCCACAAAGAAGAAAGTAGAAGTCCACAATAGGAATGCTAGTTCAGTTTTAAATAAAATGAATCATGTTAAGACTAAAAGCTGTGCGCATGTGCAGCAGCCTAAACCATTCGTGAATTCTGATTTAAATTGTTGGAATTGTAATGAATGTATGTTTTCCCAGCGTCATGATTTGTGTCTGATTGATCACGTTAATGAAATGAATGCTATTAAGAATGGTCTTGAATGGAAGCCAACGGGTAGAACTCGTGCCCAAGTTGGCTGGCAATGGCGTCCCACTGGTAGGACCTTTACACTAGATGGTAAAATGTGCCCTTTAACTAGGAATGCAACCATTGAGGTTAGGTCTGAGCGTCCTCTAGTTAGGAACACTCGCACTCAAGTATGGAAACAGCGCCCTTTAATTAGGTCTGCCCCCACTATAGTGCCTATCAGTGTAGAAATACCTCAGGATTTGAGCCAATTAGAATCTACACCACCAATTAAGAAGAAGAAGGCTAGGAAATCTAAGAAACCTAGAGTTAGCAAATCTAAGATTATTAAATCTGTACCTGCTAATAACAAGGAACACTCAGATTCCGATACCTCTACATTGTCTTTGTGTGGTGATATTTTCAGGTGGTCCAAATCATCCTGTGGTATTTGGACTCCGGTTGTTCAAAACATATGACCGGAAATCGCTCGATGCTCCGAAATTTCGTCAGCAAGTTTCTTGGTACGGTTAAATTTGGGAATGATCATATAGCAAAGATTATGGGGTATGGTGAATATCAGATTGGAAACGTGACGATTTCTAGGGTATACTATGTTGAAGGTCTTGGTCATAACTTATTCTCAGTAGGACAGTTTTGTGATTCCAACCTTGAGGTTGCTTTTCGACAACACACTTGTTTCATCCGCAACTTGGAAGGAAAAGATTTGTTGAAGGGATCTCGTGGTGCAAATCTTTACACTTTGTCCTTACAAGACATGATGGCCGCTTCTCCAGTATGTCTTCTCTCTAAAGCTTCTAAGACCAAGTCATGGTTATGGCATCGCAGATTATCTCATCTTAATTTTGATGCTATTAATCATCTGGCTAAAAACGAGTTAGTTCGTGGTCTTCCAAAGCTTAAATTTCACAAGGACCATTTATGTTCTGCGTGTTCAAGAGGGAAAAGCACCAAGAAATCTTACAAACCCAAAGCTGAAGACACTAATCAAGAAAAACTTCATCTTTTACATATGGATCTTTGTGGACCGATGAGAACTGAAAGTGTGAGCGGTAAGAAATTCATTCTCGTCATTGTGGATGATTTTTCCAGGTTTACATGGGTTAGATTTCTACGTACAAAGGATGAAGCACCAAAAACTATCATCACTTTTCTGAAGTTCATTCAGGTACGTTTGAATACCACTGTCCGCCGCATTCGTACAGACAATGGTACAGAGTTCATAAACCAGACTCTTCGTGATTATTATGAAGGAGTTGGTATATCACATGAAACATCCGCTGCACGCACTCCACAACAAAACGGTGTCGTTGAAAGACGAAATCGCACACTTATGGAAGCTGCTAGGACCACGCTTATTTATGCGAACGCTCCATTGTTCTTGTGGGCAGAGGCTATTTCTACTGCATGTTTCACCCAAAACCGTTCTATCATTCGGAAACGCCATGGAAAAACACCTTATGAGCTTCTACATGACCGCAAACCCGATGTTTCATTTTTCCATGTGTTTGGTGCTCTGTGTTATCCAAACATCAATAGTGAGAACTTGGGTAAGCTTCAACCAAAAGCCGACATAGGTATTTTCATTGGTTACTCACCGTCCAAAAGAGCATACCGAATCTTAACCGTCGTCTTGGCAAGATTGTAGAAACTATGGACGCTGATTTCGACGAGCTGACAGCGATGGCTTCTGAGCAACACAGCTCTGAACCCGCGCTTCATGAGATGGGACCCGGTGCTATAAGTTCCGGATTAGTTCCCAACAATCCTACTTCTACATCATTTTTACCACCATCAAGGCCCGAGTGGGATAAACTGTTTCAACCGTTGTTTGATGAATTCTTCGATCCCCCGACTGATGAAGTTCCAGTACCTGTAGTAATTGCTCCAATACCTGAAGTGGTTGCTCAAGTTAATGAACCTTTATCTAATGCATCTACAATTCACATTGAACCAGATGCACCTTCACCAAGTGATTCTCAAACTACACCTGAATCATCACCCCTGCTTGTGCCTAATGATGTAGAAGAGGATACTACTGATCACGACCTGGAATATGCTCACTTGCAAGAGCTTCCTTTCTTTGGTGTAGCGATCCCTGAAAACCCTTCAGCCGCATCTACCTCAGAAGAAGCTCCATCTATTGTTCACTCCAGACCACCTAGGATTGAAAACCATAGCACTAAATGGACAAAAGATCACCCAATTAGGAATGTTATTGGAGATCTAGATCGACCAGTCTCTACACGCCATCAACTACAAGAGAGTGCACTATATTGTTACTTTGATGCATTTCTCTCTGAAGTTGAACCTAAAAATTGGCAGCAGGCTATGACCCAATCATCTTGGATTGAAGCTATGCAGGAGGAACTCAATGAATTCAAACGATTAGAAGTATGGGAATTGGTTCCTCGCCCTGACAAGGTTAACATCCTTACTTTGTTATGGGTTTATAAGGTTAAACTTGATGAGATGGGTGCGGTATTGAAGAATAAAGCAAGATTGGTCGCTAGAGGATATAAACAAGCCTTGGGTATAGACTTTGAGGAATCTTTTGCTCCTGTGGCTAGATTGGAGGCGATTAGACTATTCCTTGCGTTTGCTGCTCATATGAACATGATCGTCTATCAAATGGATGTGAAGACGGCATTTTTGAACGGTGAACTAAGGGAAGAGGTTTATGTTAGTCAACCGGATGGGTTCGTCAGTACGGAGTCTCCTAATCATGTGTACAAGCTTAAGAAGGCTCTCTATGGGTTGAAACAAGCTCCACGCGCGTGGTATGATCTCCTGTCAACATATCTCATGTCGGAAGGCTTCTCCAAAGGCAAAGTAGATCTCACTCTATTCACTCTCAAAGACGGCAACGACATGCTTCTGGTACAAATTTATGTTGCTGATATAATTTTTGCTGCCACTAACATAGAATTGTCTAAACAATTTGAGAAGATAATGTCCACACGCTTTCAGATGTCGATGATGGGAAAAATATCATTTTTCTTAGGATTACAGATTTCTCAGAATCCCAGAGGCATCTTTATTAATCAATCCAAATATGCTCTAGAATCTCTTAAGAAATATAACTTTGAGAATTGTGACCCCGTAGACACTCCAATGGTGGAGAAATCCAAGTTAGATGAAGATAGGGATGGGATTATTGTCGATCCGAAACTTTACCGTGGAATGATTGGCACCCTTCTCTATCTGACTGCTAGCAGGCCTGATTTGCAATTTGCTGTATGCATGTGTGCCCGGTATCAGGCTCGGCCTACCGAAAAGCACTTACATGTAGTTAAAAGGATCTTTCGGTATCTAAAAGGAACACTTCATCGTGGTCTATGGTATCCGAAAGATTCCTCGATTGCTTTAATATCATACGCAGATGCCGATCATGCTGGATGTCAAGATACGAGGCGTAGCACTTCTGGATCTGTGCAACTCCTTGGAGATAGATTGATCAGTTGGTCTTCAAAAAGGCAGAAAAGCGCTGCAATATCAAGCACGGAGGCTGAATACATTGCCATGTCCGGTTGTTGTGCTCAAGTCCTTTGGATGAGATCACAATTAACTGACTACGGTCTTGGATTTAACAAAATCCCGATGTATTGTGACAACAAGAGCGCCATTGCCCTTTGCTGCAACTATGTTCAACACTCCCGGGCCAAGCACATAGACATTCGCTACCATTTCATCAAGGAGCAGGTGGAGAACGGAGTGATCGAGCTGTATTTTGTCACTACTGAGTATCAGCTGGCGGATATGTTCACCAAAGCCTTAGATCGAGGACGAATCGAGTTTTTGATCGACAAGCTTGGCATGAAATCATTCACTCCAGCGACTCTCAAAGAGTTGGCAGAAGAATCAGCTGAATAGTCGTGGTAAACTATTCAGAGTATCCTTTGGTTGTGATCATGTATATTATCGTAAATATATAAACCACAAAAGAAAAATACAAAAATATAAAACCAAGAAAAACCATAAAAAATATAAAACCAAGAAAAACCATAAAAAATATAAAACCAAGAAAAACCATAAAAATTATAAAATCAAGAAAAACCAAAAATATTTTTCTTTTAAAACGGGCATGTCTTTTAGTACGGTAATATTTACGGCCTTAGAAATGTCGATCAATATTGACACGGTGCCATAAATAGAGTCCGTATAAAAGTTGTACATTTTTAAAACATGCCCATTATGGCTTGTAGTTATTTCTGACTGCAACCCGGTTTTCATATTAAAGTCACGTATTTCTTTGGAAAACGTTGGCTCAGAACGGGAATTAATTTTCTCGGGCGTGATTTACAAGCCAAATCATGCAAAGGGATCAAGTTTACTTTATAACTTGGTCTAACACGAATTTGTGTACGTCTCAGTGCATTAATTTGTTAAAATAAGAGAAATCTTATTGACACCACGAATCAAACTTTTTCAAGATATCAATTGGGAAATGTTTTTCATCATCGTGTGCCTCGTTAAACAATGACTACAGCTCTTTAAATAGAAAACGGGTCATCGTTTAAGGGGGAGAAAATATTAAAATCATCTTCGACATTAAATTGATTTTCAAAAGTGATTGTGAAAATTAAGGGCTACATGGTAATTGAGGGGTTTTTGCATTAGAAAACGACTTGTGTGATAGGCATGGCTTTTAGATATTGGAGAAATTCTAATAGATTGCGTTTGCTAAGTTGTGTGTAAGGGATAAGTGAAATGAAAAAGTTAGAAATAAAATGGAAAAGAATAGATAATTGAGGGACTAAAGGTGATGTTTAATGAATCTAGTCAAAAATTGACCTAAGTCAAAAAACAAAACACCCCGTCCCTCACTATTCATATTCACTGTTCTTGTTTTCCATTGCCGCCATTGATAAACCTCCACACAAAACAAACACACGTAAATCAATCATATCAGAATCATTCACTTTCTCAGATCAAGATCATCTAAAAAAGGTACTAAATCGGCTTAATATTTCATGAACATCAATTTAATTAATTGTTTAAGGTGGAAATCAAACGAATCAAATTACTGATTAATTAGGGTTAAATAATTTGGGGGTTTTGCTTGGGTTGTACTCGGAATAGGTCTAATTGCACTAAATTGGCCTTTAGAACATTTGAATCAAACGGATTAAGTGCCTAAATAGAAAAATCGTAACTGATTGAAAACTTTCCGAATAGAACATTTTTTTTCCGAATAGGTCAAAAGTTCCGCATAGGGAAAATTTTCCGCATAGGGCAAAAAGTTCCGCATAGGGTAAAAATTCCGCATAGGGCAAAAGTTCCGAATAGGGCAAAAAGTTCCGAATAGGGATAATGTTCCGAATAGGGCAAATGTTCCGAATAGGAATAAAGTTCCGAATAGGGATAATGTTCCGAATAGGGCAAATGTTCCGAATAGGGCAAATGTTCCGAATAGGGCAAATGTTCCGAATAGGGCAAATGTTCCGAATAGGGATAAAGTTCCGAATAGGGCAAATGTTCCGAATAGGGCAAATGTTCCGAATAGGGCAAATGTTCCGAATAGGGCAAATGTTCCGAATAGGGCAAATGTTCCGAATAAGGATAAAGTTCCAAATAGGGATAAGTTCCGAATAGGGATAAAGTTCCGAATAGGGATAAAGTTCCGAATAGGGATAAAGTTCCGAATAGGGATAAAGTTCCGAATAGGGATAAAGTTCCGAATAGGGATAAAGTTCCGAATAGGGATAAAGTTCCGAATAGGGATAAAGTTCCGAATAGGGAATTTGTTCCGCATAGGCCAAAGTTCCGAATGGGGAATTTATTCCGCATTGCCCAAATGTTCCGAATAGCCTTTTTAGTCAGAATAGGAATTTTTTCCGCATAAGCTATATGTTCCGAATAGGACTTATATTCAGCATAGGACTATTATTCCGAATTGAGTGAATATTCCGAATAGAAGATGTTTGCATGATTTCAAAGCTTAAGGGATTATGTCATATGTACAATGCTTAGGATTAAAGTCATAATGATATTCATACTTGTTTGTATCAACCTTTGTGTTTTATCTTAAGCAGAGACGATGACTAACCCTACCGTACAACAACTACAAGACAACAGAGCCGCCGCCATTGCCGAAGCCAAGACTCTAAAGTTTGTTCCAAACAACTACCGTCTGAAGGAGGTATCTCACTCTACCCATAATGGCTTTAAGGTAGCTACAGCCATGCTTGATAAATCTCACTTCAAGTATGCGCTAAGGAGAAGTGCTTCGGTGCCCTATGACTACCTTTACGAGTTCTGGGCTACCAAAGAGAGGACGTCGAACAAGATCACTTTTTCCTTGGACAACAAGCAGCAGACGCTTACTGTGTCAGATTTCAGGAAGATCTTTGGCTTTCGTCCGATTCTCAAAGGACTACCATCATACTCACCCAACCCAACCAAGGACCAGATCATGGAGATGTTCACCGCTATTGGATGTCTTGACATACGAACCCCGTCTGAGTTTACTACCGCCAAAGTCGGCCAACCATGGAAAGCTATTTTTGGGATTCTCAGCCGATGCTTGACACCCAAAACAACTGGGTATGATGCTGTTCGTCCACCAATCATCAAGATGTTTTATGGTATGTTCAAAGGTATGGGTATTGATTATGCATCACTGCTATGGGAGGAGTTTACTTTTCAACTCTTCACTAACACAAAGGGTAAAATTAAAACTTACCAGTACCCTAGGTTTATTAAGTTGATCATACATTACTTTATGGAAAACGATGCATCCATTAACAAGCTTGCAGGTAGTCGTCACCACATGATAGATGATGATGATTTAGTAGACTTAAGGCAGGAGACTCATTCGAATACGGTTATTCCTGGTCCCATTCCCAGTCATCTTCTGACCGATGAGATCATTGAATCTGATGATTACAAGAACTTGCTCACGGAAATTGAGAAACAACGAGCAAGCCTTCTAGCAGGTGAAGACTCATCTACCACGGTTAAAAGCAAAGGTAAAAGGAAGCAAGCAGATTTACCTGAGCCCAAAACAAAGAAGAAGAAGACAGAGGGTAAGAAAGGAAAGGGTAAGACTGATGAGATGCGTCTGCGTGACGAAGAAAATATTGCTGATCCTGATCTTGAGAAAACTGAGAAACAAATGATGAAAACAGCCATTAAAAGGAGCAGAAAAGATACTGGCGGTAGTGGTTCAGGCGTAAGAGTAGACGTTGAGGATGAGTACATGGAACCCGATGATGTTGACGAATTTGGGTCACCTGAAAATTATTCCACTTCGCAGGAGCAATCAATCCCTGTTTCAGCTGGTATTGAAAAGACATCTACTCAAACCTTAACAACTCCACCTCCACCAACTCAACCCTTACCAACCAAACAGATTTCTACACCACTTCCTCCACCACCACCTAAGCCCATCCTTAGCACCGCAGTCACAACCGAGCCTATTCCCTCAACACAGAGCAGTTCTGCAACATCTGCAATGGCAGCAATAGTGATGGCCGAGATGTTGGATAAACACATGGATAAACAAAAGAGCGAAATGGATGAACTTCGCCAAGAGTTACAAAGACGTGCTCAAAGTGAAGAAGCATCGAAGAAGGCTCAAGAAGAGTTGATTGCCAAGTTCGCTGCAGACATGGAAGCTACACGTAAAGCTCATGCAGAGGAACTTGCTCAGGTTAAAAGGGATGAAGCTAATAGGCATAAAGCACGAATTGCAAGACTTAAAGCGATTAAGGATGACTTTAAAGAGCAAAAAGAAGCTCTTGAAGCTACTATTGAGCAGAAAGTGAAAGACTCCGTTGAATCCCTAATGCTTAAACTGCGTGATGATTTGAAGACGCTTGCTGCTGATAACTTGATGATCAAGTCATCCAATCCTTCAGAAGCCGCCTACAAGATCGCATATGACTTGACGGATTTTGAACTGAAGAAGATCCTTAAGGCTCGAATGAAGGAACTTGGATCGTTTGATAAATCGAGGAAACAACGGGCTCTCTTAAAATCCCTGAATGACGCTATCATGGAGGATGATAGGTTGTTCAAGACATTTGGAAGTGTGGTACCCTACCACATTCTCCCTGAAGAAGAACGGGAAGAGAGTGAGGAAGACGAGGGTACTGGTGGAGAGGAAGAAGAAGAAGAAGAAGAAGATAAGAACGAGGAGGAGGATGAGGATGAGAATAATGATGAGGATGAGGATGAGAATGATGAGGATGATGATAATGATAAGGATGATGAAGATGATGATGAGGATGATGAGGATGATGATGATGAGGATGCAGATGATGATGATAATGATGGTAACGATGGTGGTGATGGTCACCAGGAGAGTGTTAAGGGGAGCAATGCTGATAAAGGTGAACAGCGTGAGAAAGGGGATAAGGGCGCCAGCTCAAAGAAAGTGGTTAAGTCTGGCACCAAGTCAAAGAAAGATGCAGCACCAAAGGAGAAATCTACATCCACGGAATCCAGACGATCGAAGTGGCGCCATGACGTGAATGCCACTACAGGGTCATCTATTCCTGGTACATTTATCCATGCATCAATACCTATTACCACTAACCCCGTTAGTTCTTGTGTTGTTACTCCTGTGATTGCAGAATCGGTCACTGAACCTGAAGCTGTTCAACACTCACCCATCCATGACACTGCTGAAATGCCTGAATCTGAACAAGCAGATGTTCACGTCTCCACTCCTCAGCAACAAAACCCACAATCTACTATACCTGAACCAAGCACAAGGAACTGGGAGGACACGTTGTAAATCGACGAGACCGCTCCACCACAGGCTTGGATCACGGCAGCGGCGCAGTATGATCCGATCACCGACGCCGACAGAGAAGTCTTGTACCTTCGTATCCGAAGTCCGATTGACTTATGTGCATTTCTTGCTCATGAGTATAAGACTTCGGTTACTCCATCATTGGTGAAGAAAGTACTGAAGGATAAAAGACTTCGCGCCAAAACCCGGTTGACCCAAATGGAGTTCGAATACTATGCCGAGGAGATCCTGAAGGCTCTGAATACCATTCAACGGCCAGGTCTTCATGAATCAGAAAGAGCTCCACCTCCAATGGATCAAGATAATCAGATTGCTCTTGACTTCTTTGTCACCAATGATCTGGTGTATCTACTGAAGGGGTCATCAAAGTACGCAACATCCCTGACATTGCTGAAAGCTGCCAACTGGGGGACAATACCCTTTATCGAGGAAAAGGTAAACCGACTCTGGGTCCCTAAGATAAATCGTAATTATGATATGTATGCTGTCATAGGTGCATCTCATTGGGACGAACGAGTCCGAAGGGCGTACAGGGGTTGCTGCTTGGTCAATTCTGGAAGCAAGGTTAGATCCGACATCCGCATCTCCAGCATTTTAGGGATGAAAACTGAAGCCAAGAATGGCTACTATCATGTGACGGAGATTCGTTTGAAAAGGGAGGATGACAGGGAATACAAAATCCAGCAGGGAGATTTTTCCATCATTCGCCTTGAGGATATCGAAGATATGCTGCTTCTGATGACCAGAGATCAACTGACACATATTCCTCGTGAAGACCTGATTGCGTTGAATACAGCACTTCGTATGTTCACACGAAGCGTTGTCATTAAGTCAAGAGTTGAAGACCTTCAGTTGGGAGTCGAAAGCTATCAGAGGAAGCTCAATTTAACCCGTCCTGTGAACCAAGTGTTACCTCAACATGTAGCAAGATGTCCCTATACCGGCATTTCTGTCCCGAATTACGGCATTTTCTACTTGAACATTCGAGGTTTGATGAAGTTTATGAGGGTGGGGGAGCTCCACAAGTATAGTGATGGAACTCTAATACAAGTCAGAGGAAAGTTGGAGCATCTGAACTCGGGTAAGACTTTGCCAGAAATGACGGAGGATTGGCATCCAGGTTATAAGCAGATGGCGAAGTACGTGATCAAAAAGATCGATCAAAAGCTCCGTGAACGTAGATTGATGAGGAGCTTGGAAAGATTCGTGGGTGGTAGACCATATGGAGTGCACTACAGGACACTGCAACGATCCATCTGAAGGGTCGTACATTTCAGGTCACTCTATATTGGTATTATTTGTGAATATGTATATTTGTGAATAATGTGCTTTAATGGCTTGTTGTAGTGTTAAGGTATGATAATTTTTCAAGAATTTCTCACGAGATTCTAAATCTTTCAAAATATATCATACTAAAGCACTACAACTACCCCTTATTAACTTAAGGGGGAGCAATCAGTTGTTCTATGGCCAAACATCAATTTCATTTTTACCCAAAGATCAGTTAATCCATTCAATATCCCAAATATTAATGGTTAACATTTTGGATAAGGGGAGAAAATGGGATTAAGGAGATTTAAATGATACTTGGCAAAAATGAAAAAGACTTAAAGATTATCCAACTTAATATGTGTAAAGCACATGTTAAGGGGGAGCGTTTTTGATGAACAAAACACCTAAGGTACAAAACTTTTGATTTCAATATCACAAGTACTTTAGGTGATTTTCAATGATTTTTCATGGTGGCAATTCCTTCCCAAAACACACTTAACTCACGACGGATGTGGTGACAAAAGGGTGGTAGGAATAGGTTTAGTCCAATGATTCATCAGAACCGATGGAATCTTCCCAAGGACAATCCCCTAGATAGAATTAGAAGTCCTAGGAAAGATGGAGAAAGAATGTGAACGTAGCTGAATGCCGACCAAGTACTTAAGCTAGCACTGGAACAATCACAACAAGGTGCTAGTGATGACGTATTGGTAAGCATTGAAGGGGTTGAAGAATGAAAAAGAAATGTAAAGATAAAGGGTGTAAAGAAAGAAGCCCTCCTTACAACTTTAGGCAGAAACCGGGTCAATACATATGCTATTGAGGTCATTTTTGCTAATGATTCTCGGTATTGAAGAAAGACATCATGGACCCAGTGATGCAATGCACAACCCTTCCCCAGCTAACTCAAATATCTCTCAAAAGGTATTTGTTTTAATCACACGGAGATCAACACGTTATCTATTGGTTTATTCACTCTGAATAGACTGGTATTGAAAAGGTGGCACTCCTCTCCAGCCATCGCTCACTAAATCAAAACGCACAATCGAGTCTAGAGCCAAGAGATCATCAAAAGTCTCATTAGGACACTTTCCATTTATTCCTTGCTTTCTCACACACTGTGAAAAGTAAGAGATTTTCATGAGTCCTACGCAGTATTCCTGTAATATTGCCAGAACATCCGAGTTATACGCAAGTATTACAATGAAGATGGAAATCCTGCTTGAGCCAACATCAAACAAGCTCATGGTAAGTTACACGTGCGGTTCTTTTAGAACCAATCTTGTGAAAAACTGGAAGGTAACAGTGGTTTAATTCTTAATTGAACTTAAACTCGTTCCAGGCCTCTTCGCATTATCATATGATCTTGCCAGAACACTCAGAGTGACTCTTTATTGAGCACAGTGACGAGTGGAAATCCTTCTAGTGTCAACATCAAACAGCACTTGGTAGGTAACGCGCAAGATTCTTTATGAATTGAGCTCGTGACAACTGGAAAGCAACGATGGTGAAAATCTTAATTGAAATTCACTTGTTCCAGGTTTCATGAATTGACGGCTTTTAATCACAAGGATAATTTATCCAAGTGATTCACTCTTTATGTTCGCAGTCAGCTTTGGACGGTCGAATAAAGAGAACAGGTTTACCCGCGAAATCCTGTCAGGAAGTTACTTAATTGAAACTATCCGTCACGGGTACGATATCTAATATCGTCCAACGGTCTTCACCGACCGGAGGTAAAATGCTACCGAATTAGAATAAAATGTTCAAAGCCATTTTATTCGTGTCGTTGCTGTGTACCTGCTAAAGACGGTGGCGTTGTTGTGTACCTGTTGAAGACGGTGGCGTTGCTGTGTACCAGTGAAGACGGTGGTGTTGCGGTGTACCTGTAAAAGTCGTTACCACATGCTTATGTCTTTTGCAACAAAGTTCAGCAAACATTCAAGAAAGTTCAAGATGAAGTCTTCCGCTGTACCAAACTCTGAAGCTTTCGAGAATTCAACAAAAAGACGTAAGTGTGTGGAACATGAAGTCACGAGGAGGCAAAGGTCACAAGAAAGGCAAAGATCGCACGTGAAAGGCCAAAGAACAATGCTCTCAAGTCAAAGCCAAAAAGATCAAATCAACATATTCACAACAAAAGAAAGAAAAGAAGAAAAGACTACGAGCTAAAGAACGAAGACTTAGTATAGTATGCTAGGTTTAGAACTTTGTAACGTGGAGTGACCTCCCTTAGGGGGAGATTGTTAGATATACGTTTTAACGTATATTAGAAGTATCGGTCACTCCACAATAATATTCATGTTGTAATAGCTCGTAGTTAGATAATAGTTGTTATTTGCTTATTAACTTAAGTAAGAACCGGTCCATGGGCTTGTCATGGACCGGCCAAAGCCCAATGTTTGGCTTGGACTATAAATACCCCTTTCCACTAAGGAAAGGGGTTGGTTGTTGTTCCATTTCACATTTCATAGTAATAAAATCTTCCATATATTTCTCTCACTTTCTCTCTCTAGTTTCTCTCACTAGAAAACATCAACCCACTTCATAGATTCATAGGTTATCAATTTCTACAGCCGACGTAGGTGCCAAAAATACCGATACCCTATCGACTCATAACGTGTACAACGATACCCGATCGACTCATATCAGGTGAAACGATACCCTATCGACTCATATCGTGTACAACGATACTTTATCGCCTCATATCGTGTGAAAAACGATACCCTATCGACTCATAACGTGTACAACGATACCCGATCGACTCATATCAGGTGAAACGATACCCTATCGACTCATATCGTGTACATCGATACCCTATCGACTCATATCGTGTGAAACGATACCCGATCGATTTATATGGTATACACCGATACCCGATCGATACATATTGTGTGAAACGATACCCTATCTACTCATATCATGTGAAACGATACCCTATCAACTCATATAATGTACAACGATACCCAATCGACTCATATCATATGAAACGATACCATATCGACTCATACTGTGTACAACGATACCATATTGACTCATATCATGTACAACGATACCGACCGATTTATATGGTATACAACGATACCAGATAGACTCATATCATGTGAAACGATACCTTATCGACTCATATCATTTACAACGATACCCGATCGACTCATATTGTATGAAAGGATACCATATCGACTCATATCGTGTACAACGATACCCGATCGACTCATATCATGGGAAACGATACCCTATCGACTCATACCGTGTACAACGATATCCGATCGACTCATATCATGTGAAACGATACCCTATCGACTCATATCGTGTACAACGATACCCTATCGACTCATATCATGTACAAAGATACCCTATCGACTCATATCATGTACAACGATACCCTATCGACTAATATAGTGTACAACGATACCCTATCGACTCATATCATGTGAAACAATACCCTATCGACTCATATCATGTGAAACGATACCGTATCGACTCATATAATATACAACGATACCCTATCGACTCATATCGTGTGCAACGATACCCTATCGACTCATATAGTGTACAACGATACCCTGTCGACTCATATAGTGTACAACGATACCCTATCGTCTCATAGTATACAACGATATCCTATCGACTCATAGCATGTGAAACGATACCCAATCGACTCATATCATGTGAAATGATACCATATCGACTCATATAGTGTACAACGATACCTTATTGACTCATATCATGTGAAACGATACCCTATCAACTCATATCGTGTACAACGATACCCTATTGACTCATATCGTTTACAACGACACCGATCGATTTATATGGTATACAACGATACCCGATCGACTCTTATCGTGTGAAACGATACCCTATCGACTCATATCGTGTACAACGATACCCGGTCGACTCATATCGTGTACAACGATACCTGATCGACAAATATCATGTGAAACGATACCCTATCGACTCATACCGTGTAAATCAATACCCGATCGACTCATATCATGTGAAAAGATACCCTATCGACTCATACCGTGTACAACGATACCCGATCGACTCATATCATGTGAAACGATACCGTCAATGACCCTGACACCACCCATGACACCGTCAATGACCCTGACACCACCCATGACACCGTCAAAGTACACTGTCAAAGTAGGCAGTATGAACTATGCTCTTATACTAATGAACGTGACTCAGTTGAACTTTGGGCTAAAAAAATAGAAATAACAAAAGCACACGAAAATAATAACAAACGTAAAAAAACGCGACATTTAAATAATTTATTGAATTTAAAGCCTCGAAATGTAATTTAAACTTTTCCTACATTATAATCGATAAAAGAAAATTTTAGAAAAAAATAATTATATTTTTTGACTACTAAATAATTTTTTATGAATTAATTAAGATTAAAACTAATTAAATGATTTAAAAATATTAAATGATTTTTCAAAAATCCTAAAAATTACAGAAAATCAAAAACGCTGTTAGAAAACTATAAAAAATATTAAGTTGAAAATATAAGCTCAAATAAGCTCGAAATAAGCATAAAATAAGCTTTTAAGCAAATAAAGTTAAAAGAGTACAAGTAAAAGCTTTTGTAATGATAAACCAAAAAGAACACTTGGTGCAGAGGGTTAAAGAGTGTATTTTTGTGTTTGTTTGTTCTCTGAGGTCAGGGGTTCGATCCACCTGCTGCCCATTTTTTGGTATTTTTTGGTTTTTTCTTTATCATGAAATAAAAAACAGATTAAAAAAAGGATGTATTAACAGGAAGTGCCTATAGATCAGATGGTTTAACAGAGAGATGCTGCATTTGATGTCAGTTGAGAGGTCAAGGGTTCAAGACAATGTGTTCCCTTTTTTATCAGATTAAAAAGAAAAGAAGAGAATGTATTAACAGGAAGTGCCTATAAATAAGTTTTACACAAGTTATGATTCTTAATTTTTTATTTATTTAATGGTCCTTATAATTTATTCACATATAAAGTTTATTAAGACTAAAAACGTAATATGTTATAAAAACAAGTATATACCGTTGAGTCCTTATGATTGTAAGTTAAAAAAAATTAAGCACAAAATTTATTTACAAAATTTATTTACATAAAACCAGTGTTTTTAAATGTCTAGAAACACTATTTTTTTGATATAAAACGGTGTCCTAAACATTAACACATAAAGACAGGTTGTTACATAAAAACCAATGTCTTTAAGTGTATAAAAGGAGTGGTTACATCCTACAAAACTAGTCTCTTTAGAATTCACCTTATAAAGACTGGTTTTTTTAAGAAAACGAGTTTCTATTTATTCCCTTCCCACCATTTTTAGGTCATAGACACTTGTTTTTACTTAACCAGTCTTTTTAGGGGGGTCTTTAAGGGCTTTTTTGTAGTAGTGTTCATATATCAAAAAATAGATTTTTGATTAATATAATTGACTTATTTTGAGTTTCATTCTAGAAACTTGATAGTTTTTACCAGTTCGAGAAGCTTCAAGAAGGTCGGAAAGCAATAGGTAAAGTTGGAACGTATCTGAAAGTTTGATAGGTTGATCTGAAAAATCACTGACGGTTCATAGGAAATATAAAGGACAATTTGAAGCGAATAAATTCAGTGAGCTGCCACTCTGAAAGTCGATAAAGGGTTCACTGCAGCCATTTTGTTAAGCTTAGTTGATTGGTGTTCATTCAAAATAATTCCTACAACAATTCATGAATCACATAAAGTTCAGTAATCTATCGTCAAATGTGATCATGGTAACGATAAAGGATATGATGATTATAAAATACTCGGACGAACCAAGATTCAAAAGGAGTATGCTACATAGTTGGATAAAATAATATCAATAATGAGTCACGTAGAATGTACTTAAGCCCACTTGTTTATAAATTTTTATTTACATCGAAAAGCGTCCCAATCCATGTAAAGTAAAAATTTATAACTTCATATTTCGGTAACCTATGATTTCTTTATCCAAACGAAAAAGCGTCCTAATTCATTTCAATAAAGATTTCATAGCCCATCCTACTTAAATATTCCTAACAAGGCTTACCATCTAAAAAAATATAATATCTAAAAAATAGATATTACTAAGAGAGTTTACAGCTGGTTTATTTATTACTTTCGTCTTCAGACATCCCATACCCTCTTAATACGAAACCATAAATAAACTTCTGGTTCGGTGATAGGTGTGAAAACACCCATCCTTTTACCACTTATTTCTGGCTAAAACGAGACCAAAACACGTATTTAATATCATTTGTTTGGAATTATGCGTGGTTTTTGTGTTTATTGTGTTTTCAGAGTCAACCGGATGAATATTGAAGAAAACATGGGATTACACGGATTTTATCGAAGAAAAAGACTCAAGACGAAGTCTATTGTCCAAGAGATGAAAAAGATTTGAAGTCATTGTGCGTATTTGAAGATTTATCGAAGAAAAAGGCCAAAGATGGAAGATTCTTATATGTCGAAGAACTCGAGTCTATTAAACAAAAGATTATAAGACGAGTTGGAATTATTCACCGACACTTCTCAAAATCCAAAGTCGGAAACGTTTATTTAAAGAAACGTAAAGACTAAAGAAGAAAGAAAAAAAGAAGCCCAAAAACAAAGCCCATTCACAAGCCCGCAAGCAAACGCCTATAAATAGGACTTCATTTCACAATTTTGGAGTTAGTTAGTTTTAGTGTTTAGTATTCACTTTTCATTTTTCCTCTCTAGTTTTAGAGAGAGAAAGTTCTCAACTTTCTCTCACTAAGTTTTCATCTTTGTCTCTTTTAATCCTTCGAAGATTAAACCTTTTGTATTGTTGATTTCATTAATCAAGTTTAAGCTTTTAATCTTTCATCTTTTTCTACCTTTCTTTGATTTAGGTTCACTTTTGGTGCGAATTACTTACGATCCGTGTTGTTCATCAATGTTTTCGTGCTTAAAAAGTTAATCTTTTTGTGTTTATTTAAGTTTTCATACGAATAAGCTTTAAGATCTTTGTGCTTATTGCCTTGTTTTTATGTTTAGCTTATTTACTTCTTAAAAGCTTTCTTAAAAAGTTGATCTTTTTATGGTTTGATTCAAAAGTTTGCTTAATCTAAGTTTAGATAAGTTGTTATTCATACTTATTGAGTCCATTTTATTATAGATTCGTCCTAGTTTTGGGTTTTAGCTTATTCCAAATAGCTTATCACCTAGCTTTTTTCTCGAATCCCACTTAAATCGGAAAAGGGATAAACCCTTTTCCGATCAGCTTATTCCGACTGCATCCCCCTCTTTCCGATCGTCAAATCGGAAAAGGGTTTTAGTGGATTCCGATTGTGGTGTTTTTGGGTTATTCCGATTGTGGGCTTATTTCCATTATTCCGATTGGGTTGGTTTATATGTATTCCGATTTGACTCATCTTAAGATATTCCGATTGTGGGTCTTAGCACATTCCAATTAGAGTTATAATCCCATATTCCGATCACCCTCATTTCCCAGTATTCTGATTGCATCATTTTTCATGCTTTCCGATTGCACTTTCCGATTGTAATATTCCAACGAGGGGTTGGTTTAACATTCCGATCAGTATCGATTTAATACATTCCGACGAGGGTGTTGTTGACATTCCGATTTGCATTATTCCGACCACACATTCCGATCACTCACTTTTGGCACATTCCGATTGGATGAGTTTTATATTCTTAAAAAGTTTTCAAGTGTTAGACTTATTAAGTGTTCAAGTAATTTTCCTAATCTTGTCTTTAAGTTTTCAAGCATTTATTTTTAACTCGTTATTTTAGTTTAATCTTTAAACTTCTCTTTTAGCTCAACGACGTTTACATTTAATTGCTATTAGTTTAAAATAGATAACAAACCAAACCCTCTATTTGTCACCAAGAACAATCATTCCACTTTGAACCGTGATCAATTCGAGAAGATACCGAGAACTAATCTGAACCATACAAAAATCATAGTATCAAATGGCGCCGCTGCCGGCTCTTCTCGTTAAGATTAACAGTTTTTTGTGAGAACTTGGATTTTGGGATCCGTTCACCGTGAACGTTACCTTTTCATAAAAAATTTCAAAAATCCAAAAAAAAATAAATAAATAAATAAAATAAAATAAAATTTTCAAAAATAAAAAAAAAAAATTAAAAAACCAAAAAACCAAAATATTTCTTGTGTGCTTTGTTAGTTCTTTTGTAGGTGCATGCGTACACGATCAACGTCTTATCAAGAGCCCGAGCCTCTCGAAGACTTAGACATGGCCGGTGTACAAAACAACAACAATAACCCACCTCTCAACAACAATAATAACAACAACAATAACAATCCACCACTCAACAACAATAATAACAACAACAATGAGCCTCTACCAGACAATCGCCCGATGATTGAACTTCTGCAAGCACATGTAGATGGCAACAATGATCCAATTGTCATACCCGCGATTGCAGCCAACAACTTTGAGCTCAAATCCGGTTTTATCCAGATGGTCTCTGCCTAACCATTCTTGGGGCGTACCATTGATGATCCTCATGACCACATCAAGAGATTCTTGCAACTCACAAATACGGTCAAATTCAATGGTGTTCCACAAGAGGTAATGTTGTCCCATATATTTGTGATGATTAAGCAATGAAGAGAGAAAGAAAATAGATGAAGAAGAGATGAATTTCTAGAGAGAGAAAGTAGTGAGAGAAAGTAGAGAGGAGATGATTAACTTGGTGAGATTATATTAAGAAAAGAAGTTGTTACAAATGACCATCCACCCTCCTAACATGCTAGGAGGGTAGTATATATAGTCCACCCACATGCGGGCTTTAATGGACTATATATTGGGCCGGGCTTGTCTTTTGGACTTTAATTAGTTTAAATCCAAGCCCGTGAACCACGACTAAATAACTACTTATTACAACGTTCTAATAAATATTACAATAGAAACCTATGACCGAACATTCTTGTTTGACTCAATATTTTGAGGCTAACAATCTCCCCCAATGTGAGGTCATTCCTCTTTGATATTTGGATTCCAATGGAGATTTATGAATTTCGTCATAAATGAGTCTTGAACGTGTAACAGTAGTTTTGTTCCTTCATGCTGTGATCTTTGAGCCTTTGTCGTTGTCTTTCGACTTTGTCTTTAAGTTTTGAGATCTTCAAATCATTCTAGACTTGTCTTTGCCATCTTGTGATGTTGTGTCTTTATCCACATGCTCACACTATCAATTGTTGGATAAGTCTTTGGGCATGAATATGTGGTTGTGAATCTTTGACTTTGCTGAGTACACCGTGACGCCACCTTCTTGAGACAAAACATAGACACGGACTGAATGGCTTTGACATTCGTCCTAAATCGGTAGCGTTTTACCTCCGGTCGGTGAAGACCGTTATACGATATTAAATATCGTACCTGTGATCAGGTAGATTCAATTAAGAATCTCCTTGACAGGGTTTCGCGGCAGTACTAGCCGTTCTCTTTACTCGACCGTCTCAAAGCAAGACTGCGAACATAAAGAGTGAATCAATTGGATAAATATCCGCTTGATTAAAGTCGTCAATTCAAATTCCTGGAACAAGTTTGATTCATTAAGAATCTTACCATTGTTGCTTTCCAGTTGACACAAGTTTGATTCATAAGAATCTCACAAGTTACCTACCGTAGCGCTGTTTGATGTTGACGCTAGAAGGATTTCCATTCGTCACTGTGAATATTAATAAATATCACTCTGAATGTTCTGGCAAGACCATAAAGATATTGCGTAGAAACCTGAAACGAGTTTGAATCAATTCAGAATCAAACCACTGTTGCTTTTCAGTTTTACATATGTTCAATTCATAAAGAATCTTGCATATGACCTACCGCAGTGCTGTTTGATGTTAACACTGGAAGGATTTCCACTCATCATTGTGAATACTAAGTAGTATCACTCTGAGTGTTCTAGCAATATCACAAGGATATAGCGTAGGACTCTCTTGATCTTCATTCGTGTGTCCTAACGAGATTTGATTGATCTCTTGGCTCTAGACTCGATTTGTGCACTTTTAGTGGTCGGAGGCTGGAGCAGATGCCACCTATTCAATATCAACAATCTCGGAGTGAGAAAGTCAATAGAAGTCGTGTTGATCTCCCTGACAATAAAACAAACTTCTTTTGAGAGAAGTATGAGTAGCTAGGAAAGGGTTGTGCTTCACATCACTGGGTCCATGATGAGTTTGTCTTCATGATGAGTTGACCCGGTTTCTGCCTAAGTTGTATGGAGGGCTTCTTTCTTTAGACCCTTTATCCTTACATTTCTTTTTCATTCTTCAACCCCTTCAATGCTTACCAAGACATCATTAATAACACCTTGTTGTGATTGTTCCAGTGCTATCATCAGTACTTAGTCGGCATTCAGCTACGTTCACATTCTACTCCATCTTTCCTAAGGACTTCTAATAATCTATTGGATTGTCCCTGGGAAGATCCCTCCGGTTCTGGTTGGATCATAGGACTTAAACCTAACCACCCTTTTGACACCAATAACGTCGTGAATTAAAGATGTTGTGGGTATTTGATCTTAACCATGAAAACCACTTTAAATTCTAACAAAGTGTTTGAAAAACATTTAACACCTTGCTAGTTTTGTCGTTTCAGAAAGGCTCCCCCTTCACATGTGCATCGATAATCAAAAGTGTTTCGCACATGTGGGTAAGAGTTAAAGTGCTTGAGTCTTATAGATCACATTTTAATCACATTTTCTCCCCCTATCTCTAATATATAAAATCTTTTGATATTAGAGATACCAAATTTGATTAAAATATATTGTGAAAAATAGTCTTGAAAATCTTCGGGAGAAAGATGTGCTATTCTTTTGCATGAAGTTGAATTGCTCCCCCTCAAAAATTGATCCAATGGAATTGTCATGACGAGGATTTGATCCACATTAAACTTTTGAGGATAGGAGTTGTTGAACACACAATTTTTGAAAGATTTTGAATATCATTGAGAAATTCTTGAAAAAATTGTGTTCAACGCTTTTTGAAAAATCAATTCTTTTTGACGAAAAGGTTTTTCTAAAGCATAAACTTGAGTTCATAGACTTTGAATGTCTTGACGAATCCACTCAAGTGTAAGAAGATTTAACTTCTTTTGCTAAGGGTAAGAGTACAAAAGCGTACACTCCCCCGTGAATTTAGATCCGGGTTGCAATCTGAAAGTGATTACAAGCCATTGTGTTGAGCTCAAAACGTTGAATGTTTTGTGACAAGCTCAACCCGTGATAGATTGCTCTACCCGTTTGTTAGGATATGGTATCTTTAAAGATACACTTTCCTTTATTTGAGGTCCGAGTTACAGTCTGACATTTAACTGTAAGTCGTTTACATGAGCTTAAAAACTTTGAATGTTTTTAATGAGAGCTCATGACCGAGAAAATTTATTTTCCCGTTGTTAAGGATAAGTTATCATTCGTGATCAACTTTCCTTTCTTGGAAGTACGAGTCAAAATCTGAGGTAATTGTAAATCATTGAAATGACATGTTTTGAAAAAATATTTACAACTTTCATTCGAGCTTTATGTACACACCCGTGTCGTTTTGAGCGACATTTCTAGGTACGTCCATATTATCGATACTGAAAGACATGTCGAGAGGAATATTTTTGGTATTTTGAAAGTTTTTCCATTTTTTAATTTGTTTTTCTATGGATATTTATGTTTTATTATATATATATATATATATATATATATATATATATATATATATATATATATATATATATATATATATATATATATATATATATATATATATATATTTTTATTTTTTTTTGTTTTCTCAAGTTTTTCGAAAATAATCCAAAATAGACTTTTGTACAGCATAAGAAGGTGATATCGAATGTACAGAATTGGAACCCTTTGAAGAAGGAGAAGTGGGTTCAGAATCCGTTGTTGTACTTGCAATCACAGAAGAAGAGTTTGCACAACTACTAGAATCAGGAGTAACAAATTCCTTTTCAGCGTGTAGAACAGTAGCATTAGTGCTGGTGCAGGTGTCATCACTCTTCTCTATTGGAATCCACTTAAGTCCAACTTCTGTGAAGATCCGACCCGTTGGTTTCCACTGAAGACTAGATTTAGGAGTAGCTTTCTCTTGCACATCGGAAGACTTCTTTGGAGAGAAACTGTGTCCTTTTTGAATCCACGTTTCAGATTTTGTGTGGTTGCTTTTCTTTACGACGGGTTTGTATCTCCTTGTTGTCTTATGGGATTCTGTATTCGATCTCTGTTCAAAGGAACGAGATTTGACCTCATAGAGGTATTGCAAAATGCAATGGTCATGATTTCCATTGTGAATGCCCTTTTTGCAAGTGGGACATACAGAGAATTTTGGATTCACGAAAGTACTTGTATTCCTTTGTTTTCAAAATCGTTCAGGCGTAGTGTTTGAAACACGACTATTCATGGATGGTTTCCAATTCCTATATTGCTGAAGAGGGATCCTAGGTTTTGGTTGACTACCATTAGGAGTGTGTAGAACTCTAGCGGGATTTGGTGAACTAGGTTTTTCATACACTGGTTTGTCTTTCTGAATCTTCCCTTTTTGTTTCGCATCCTCTAGGTTGTGGGTATGAACTAGGTCATTTGAACCTATAGATTCCTTTGTGGACGTGAATGTCACATGTTTTGGAGGAGTCCTAGAAGTGCTAGGTGCATTCACATGGTCGGGTTTAGCAGCAGTGTGCTTTCTAAATGGAGGAACATAGGGTGATATGGATGGTTTTGGAACACTTGTTTACACATCAGTCTTAGGGGGTAACCTAGATTTCATATGAGAAGAATTGGAGAACGGAGTCGGTTTTCCTAAGATAGACAACTTTGGATCCTTGTAGGCATTGGGTTGTCGAACAACAGGGTTCTTAATGCTAGGTTCCACGATTTTCCCACCCATTTTAGCAACGAGTTTCTGCAACTCTGCTATTGCTCTGTCCCTGTCTTGTAATTGAGCTTTCAACCCTTTAATTTCCAAATTCTGTTCATTCATTTCTCGAAATGTTTGGGAAAGTTTTTCTTGCAATTTATTATCATGTGGAAAACTACCAACTTCTTTTTGCAGAGCAAGTTCAAGTGAATGACAATGTTTTTGAAGGAAATCAGTTTTGTGTTGAAGTAACTCAAAAGCCTTTTTGTCAACATTTTCTTTACGTTTCGAAAGCTCAATTTCAAGACGTTCACATTCTTTGATCTTATCAAGATATTGGCATGCAACTTCAGAATATTCATCAATATCAGCACAAGATGTAAAATAAGCACACATAACATCTTTAGAAACACATTCTTGCAAGAGTAAATCATATTCATCTGAGAAATCAGACTTCTCCATTTGAAGATCATCAATGTGTTTCTCAAGAGATTCAACGTATTTTAAATCATCATACATTTCAGTCCGAATGAACTCCTCAAGTTGAAGAACAGTTTCTTTAATCAACACCGTGTTTGGAATTAAGAGTTCTTTCACAAGCAAGGTAATATCTTGAGGAATCGGACGTGTCCATTCAGCATTTTCACGTTTTGCCCAGTCTCTTTCAACAATATATTTAACATTATCTATGTGGTGTTTAAGAATACCTAATGTTTTCCTACTCTTGCTTTTAGATTCATCTAGAGGGAGGTAGTTTATGTATTTGTAAACATTAGATTTCTTAGGGGCAAATGCTTTCTTCCATTGAATTCTCTTTTGTTTGCATTCTAGAAACACTTCCTCACGAGTTTTCTGAGTTTGTTTGTTGAAAAGACCATAAAGACTATTCTCATAAGCATAATTATATGGTTTCACAAACTCCTTATTGACAAGTGGTTGACTATCAGCATCCCAAAGGGCAGTCTCTTCACTATTGGCACTAACAGGCATGCAATCAAGATCTGTCCTTTCGGTCTCATCAAGATAGAGACACGGGTTCGCAGCTTGAGCTTTGGCAAGGTACTCAGGACTTGCAAAGCTAGCTTGACCCTTAAACATCGATGGAGGTGCTAGCATTCTTACAGATTGAATAGAATCATGCGTTTTATAAACAACGTTCTTCAAAAAGTCGACTTGTGCTTCTAGTTTCGTAACTTTTTCGGTTTCTTTATCATATCTACTTTTGAAGTCTTGTTTTAACGCATCTACCTCTTGTTTCTTATCCTCTAGAATTTTAGCAGAATCGGTAGTGGTCATAGAGAGCTTTTGTTCAAGTTCATTAACTTTGGTATTGGCAAGGTACGTTTTTTGACGTTCATCCATTAAGAAAACATTATATTGACGCTTCTCTTTAGCTAATAACTCAAGAGTTGTATTATATTTGTTTTCAAAATCGTCCTTTTGACTTTTTAACGCACTTCCCTTGTACCCCTCAAGCTCTTTGGTTTTCTGAAGAAGCTCCGCTCTAAAGCTATCTATAGTTTCACTAGACTTAATTAGAGCAGCTTTGCATTCTTCAAAATTTTGAGTGAGTGTTGCGTTTGCCTTCTTTAATTGCTTTTGACTCTTTCTAGTTTCATTGACATCTTTTTGTAAACTAGCAATTAAATTAGCAAGCGCGACACGCTCCTCATCATCATACTCATTTTCATGTTGATCATTGTCAGACGAATTATTGCACGTGTCTAATGGATCAGGTATGGTATTGCTATCAACCTTTTCCGTTATACATGTGGGAATAATGGTTTGAGGTTGATCACTATGCTCATGCGTATTAGCATTTCCAAACACATTATATTCATCATAGTGTACCTCTTCCAATGGCTCAGAATCAAAAACAGGACCATTATCATAGGAAGGTGTATTGCTGATAACATTCTCAAAGTCGATGTGTTGTTTGCCAGAGCTGCTGTTGTCTTTCCTAGAGTTGTTGTCATCATTCCCTGAACTATGCGTTGGAGTCTCATATCTGCAGCTTGTATTCTCAACATCTGAGTCGATACCACAACTGGTATGAAGTCTGTCATCAATCGTTTGTTTCGTCTGTATTGTGTGATTCACATAGGTTACAATGAAGTCGATGTTGCGGGTTATCTGATCTTTGTATGATAAAGCATCCATTCCATGATATCGCTTGAAGCACTCGTTGGTAAGTGAAGACTTGATGAAGTCAGAAGTAAACATCGTGTCAAGTGATGTCTTGAGATCAGTGAAAGTGATCTTGCATTCACTAGCAATGATTCTTTCGTTGACAAGTTGTGTTTGAAGTTTATCCATGGCATGAGTGAATGTTTTGCTGAATGTGCCAGTGGATTCACGTAAGTCGAACAAGACTTTTGAAAGGTTCTGAAAAGAATCTTGAAGTACTCTAAAACCGTCCATGGCGTTTTTTCTCAAAAAACATATATGTTGTTGTAGTCGTTCCATTTCGAGGTCTTTCACGTCTGAACTTTCAGTAACCGCATTACTCGTTGGCATGATGATCGTCTCTCTCTGTGGATGAAGTGACATTGGATCTTAAGTAGATTTGTTGTGATTGTGTTGTTGTTGAAATTTCGAAAATTTGAAATTTTTCCTCAGTCCGACTAAAACGGTAAACCGAAAATTTTTGAATAACCAAATTTTGAAAACGAGTTAGAAATAGCCAATAACTAGTAGGGAAAAAATTTGAAAAATGAAAATTTTAACGAAAAATAAAACCTAAAAATTTGAATTTTGGTCCGAAAATTTGAATTTTTGGTCAAAAAAATTTTCGCATCGCCAAAATTTGAAATTGAAGCTTAAATGGCCTAAAAATGGTCTAGGAAAAAATAAATTTTACACGGGTTTTCCCGCCAAAAATTTTTTTGGTCAAATAATTTTTTTTTTTTTTTTTTTCTTTTTTTTTTTTTTTGATCTTCGTGGAAACGATAGTCCGAAACTAGTCTAGATGGTGGCTAAGTCTAAAAAATACTCAAACAAAATTTAGCAAAACACATCATCGGAATGTCCCCTAATCGGAATGTCTAATCGGAATCCCAATCGGAATGTCTAATCGGAATCCCAATCGGAATGTCTAATCGGAATCCAATCGGAATGGCTAATCGGAATGTCTAATCGGAATATCTTCGTCGGAATACCCGATCGGAATGTCTGATCGGAAAGGCTGGTCGGAATACCAAATCGGAATGTATGATCGGAATGATAAAACCCTTTTCCGATTGCACTGATCGGAATATATCCCCCTTTTCTCGGACAAAACTCAACCAATACGTGATTTTAAGCCAAAAAATGATCAAAACACCCAAAAATTTTGTGTTTTTAGCCAAAGTAAATATACCAAATCACTACTACAACTATGTAGAAGATGTAGATGAAGAAGTAGAGCACGGAAAACACAAAAAAAATTAAATTCGAGATTATTTATGGATTAAATCATTCGAATCAAATATAATAACAACAAATCACAAAACTACCCCATGGCGATTGATACCAAATGTTGTACAATATATTTGTGATGATTAAGCAATGAAGAGAGAAAGAAAATAGATGAAGAAGAGATGAATTCCTAGAGAGAGAAAGTAGTGAGAGAAAGTAGAGAGGAGATGATTAACTTGGTGAGATTAGATTAAGAAAAGAAGTTGTTACAAATGACCATCCACCCTCCTAACATGCTATGAGGGTAGTATATATAGTCCACCCACATGCGGGCTTTAATGGACTATATATTGGTCCGGGCTTGTCTTTTGGACTTTAATTAGTTTAAATCCAAGCCCGTGAACCACGACTAAATAACTACTTATTACAACGTTCTAATAAATATTACAATAGAAACCTATGACCGAACATTCTTGTTTGACTCAATATTTTGAGGCTAACAGGTAATCCGTTTGCAACTTTTTCCCTTTTCTTTAGAGGGACAAGCCAGGCATTGGCTTGCTAAGAAACCGCCACAAAGTATTCTGACGTGGACGGATTTGGAGACCAAGTTTATAAACTACTTTTTCCCACCCTCTCGTACTACCGCTTTGCGGAATGTAATCATTAATTTTGAACAAAAGTACGATGAGTCTTTTAGTGAATCTTGTGACCGTTTTAAAGATCTTTTAAGAAAGTGCCCACAACATGGTTTTACCAAAGTGCACCAAATTAATACTTTTTATAATGGTTTAAGCATGAATGACCAAGATTCACTAAACAGTGCCTCGGGGGGTAATATTTTGGTTAAGACTTCCAATGCCGCTTGGGATATTATTGAAAATAAGTCTCGTGTGCAAACCAAGAGTGTGCGGACCAATGCCGCTAGTGCTAATACTAGTGACAACGATAAGCGATTTGACAAAATTACTACGCTTCTTGAATCGCTTGCCGCCCAAACCGCTAGCAATACCAACAGCATCAACGCTTAAAACGCTCACGACGCTCAAGTCAATGCTGTTAGCCAACCATGTGAGATATTCGGGGGTCCTCATTCTTACACCACTTGTAACGCCACCCAAGACTATCCATCTGAGAATGTTAATGCAGCATTCGGTACCTATCCTCCGGCTGCTTATCAAGCTCGTCCTCAAGGTGACCGCAACTTGCTTAGCTACCGCTCTAACAACTTTCTTTCACCGCCCGGTTTTCCTCCTAACAACCCAAACCAACAAAAAAACCTTAATCACCCTCCTCAACAACAACCTCGTGCACCATACCTACCACCTCACAAACAACCATATCCACCTCAAAGAAACAACCAAGTTTACCAACAACCTGCTTATCAACCACCCGCCTACAATGCTCCTCAAGATATTGGAACCTACATGAGGACTAATGATGTGATCGTGGACAATCTCCAACGGGAAATGCTCAACTTGAAAGCAGACATGGTGAAACAAGGGAACGATCTGCGAGCTGATATGAGAAACACTTTGGCCAGTCAAACGAATGAATTAAGGAACATGATGGCTAGTTTCTTCTAAGGTAATCAATCCTCTTCTTCGGGTAATCTTCCGAGTAACACCGTTGCGAATCCAAGAGGGGAGATGAAAGCATTCACCACTCGCAGTGGCAAAGGTACCAAGGAACCCGAGCTTCCTATACCTCCACCGGTGATTGTGACTAAGGAAAACGAGTCACCTGCTCCTATTCCTCATCCTTCTACTTCCCCAATTTCTCCACCTCTTACTTCTACCCCTCCTCCACCCAAGGATGTGAGTGATCCTTCGATCCCAAAGACTTCCTCTTCTTCCGATATACCTTATCCCTTAAGGTTGAGGAAAGAGAAGCTCAAAAGCAAGGACGATATTCAGGTTTCGAACTTCCTCAAAATGTTTAAACAATTGAACTTCAACATCTCCTTCGCTGAGGCTCTCGCTCACATGCCCAAATACGCAAAAATGTTCAAAGATCTTCTTAGCGACAAGGAGAAGCTTCTTGATATTGCTAACACCCAACTTAATGAGAATTGCTCTGCAGTGCTCTTAAGGAAACTGCCAACCAAGCTTTGTGATCCGGGTCATTTCTTAATCCCTTGCAACTTCCCGGGAGTAGAGAATTGCATGGCCCTAGCCGATCTAGGTGCCAGTATTAATCTAATGCCTCTAAGCGTTTGGAAGCAATTATCTCTCCCCGCGCTAGTCCCCACCAAAATGACTTTGGAATTAGCTAACCGTACGGTTGCTTATCAAGTGGGGCTAGCCGAAGACGTCTTTGTAGGAGTCGACAAATTCACTTTTCCTACCGATTTCGTTGTCGTTGACTACGACATGGACCCTCGTGTGCCATTGATTGTTGGTCGTCCATTCTTGAGGACCGGTCGCACTCTCATCGATGTTGAAGCCAGTGAGCTTATCATGAGAGTGGGTGACGATAAAATCGTCTTCAACATGGGAAAGCTTTCTAAACAGACTTATTCATACGAGAGTGTTAATTGTATTGACGTTCTTGATGAGGCTTGTGAAGAACACTTTATTGATGCTTGTAAAAGTATTCCTACCTCTCTTCCCAATGTTGAGACCGTTTCCTCTATTGATTCATCACTATCTCTATTTGGAGAAAGTGATTTTCTTTGGAAAGATTTGGAAGCCACCATGGGAGATGTGAACTTAGAACATGACGATTCCCCCAACGATTGGGATGAAGATCTTCGCCTCATTGAGAACCTTCTTAAAGAAGACCTTATTTCTCCACCATCTCCCAAGGTTATTTATATCGATGCTCCAACTTTGAATACGCCTCCCATCGAAAATCCTCCGGATTTAGAACTTAAGGAGTTGCCGCCCCACCGCGAGTACGTGTTCCTTGAAGATAAGAAGAAGTCGCCCGTCATCATTGCGAAGGACTTGAAAGAAGAAGAGAAATCTCGCCTCATCGTCGTGCTTAAAGATCATAAGAAGGCAATTGCTTGGAAAATTTCCGATATCCGCGGAATTGATCTAAACTTTTGTACTCACAAGATTCTCATGGAAGATGACTTTAAACCCGCAATCCAGAGCCAAAGAAGGGTTAATCCTCTCATTCATGACGTCATCAAACAAGAGGTTATCAAACTTCTTGATGCCGGCTTGATTTACCCTATCTCGGATTCGCCATGGGTAAGTCCCGTCCATTGTGTGCCCAAGAAGGGCGGAATAACCGTTGTTCCCAATGAACACAACGAGTTGATTCCCACTCGTCTCGTTACTGGGTGGAGAGTTTGTATCGACTATCGCAAACTCAATGATGCCACGAGAAAAGATCACTTTCCTCTTCCTTTCATGGATCAAATGCTCGAGCGTCTAGCTGGTAATGACTATTACTGCTTCTTAGACGGTTTCTCCGGGTATTTTCAAATGCCCATCGATCCCAAAGACGAAGAAAAGACCACATTCACTTGTCCCTATGGAACATTTGCTTACAAACGTATGCCTTTTGGTTTATGCAATGCTCCTGGGACATTCCAAAGGTGTATGATGGCTATATTCCATGACATGGTTGAAGAAACTATGGAAGTATTCATGGATGATTTCTCGGTTTATGGCGATTCTTTCTCTGCTTGCCTTGCCAATTTAGAACGTATGCTTAAGCGGTGTGAAGACACTCGCCTTGTTCTTAATTGGGAAAAATGCCATTCCATGGTAAAAGAGGGCATCGTGCTAGGACACAAGATCTCCAAAGCCGATCTTGAAGTAGACCGTGCTAAAGTCGATATTATTTCTAAGTTGCATCCACCTTCAACCGTGAAGGGTGTGAGAAGTTTCCTCGGTCATGTGGGCTTCTACCGTCGTTTCATCAAAGATTTTTCTAAAATCGCTCGCCCGATGACCCACCTCTTGGAAAAAGATACTCCTTTTATCTTTTCCAACGAGTGTATTGAAGCCTTCAACTTGCTTAAGGATAAGCTAACTAAGGCACCCGTCTTGGTTACCCCTAATTGGGAGCTTCCCTTTGAGTTGATGTGTGATGCTAGCGACTTTGCTATTGGAGCGGTTTTGGGCCAAAGAGTGAATAAACACTTCCAACCGATCCATTACGCTAGCAAGACAATGACGGGGGCTCAATTGCATTACACGACAACCGAAAAAGAGCTTTTAGTTGTTGTCTATGCCTTTGAAAAGTTCCGCCCCTATCTTGTCCTTTCTACCACCATCGTTTACACCGATCATTCCGCGTTGAAGTACTTGTTAACTAAACATGATTCTAAACCAAGACTTCTTCGCTGGGTTTTGCTACTTCAAGAGTTTAAAATCGAAATTCGTGATAAGAGGGGCGCTGAAAACCTAGCCGCAGATCATCTCAGTAGACTTGAGGATCCTTACCAAGGGGATCATCCGAACAAAGAGATCAATGACTCTTTTCCCCTGGAGACCTTAATGTCTATCAACTCGACTTCTGATGAAACCCCGTGGTTTGCGGACATTGCAAACTACTTGGCGGGTGGAATTCTCGTCGACGGGTTAACATCCCAACAAAAGAAAAAGTTTTTCAAAGACATTAAGACTTACTTTTGGGATGACCCGTATCTATTCAAACAATGTGCTTATTTGCTTATTCGCCGATGTGTTGATGGACCGGCAGCTTTAGAAATCCTTGACGCTTGCCACAAAGGACCCACCGGTGGTCACTTTGGTCCCAACTACACCGCCAAAAAAGTGTTTGACTCGGGATTTTATTGTCCCACCACTTACCGTGATGCTCACGCGATGGTTAAACGATGTGATGCTTGCCAAAAACAAGGCAAGATCACCCATAAAGACGAGATGCCTCAGAATTTCATTCAAGAGTGTGAAATCTTTGATGTTTGGGGTATCGACTTTATGGGGCCATTCCCTTCATCTAAAGGAAACAAATACATCCTTGTATCCGTTGACTACGTCTCCAAATGGGTTGAAGCCAAAGCTTTACCTACTAATGACGCGAGGGTGGTTTGTAACTTTTTGAAATCATTGTTCGCTAGATTCGGTGTGTCTCGTGCCATTATTAGTGATCGCGGGACTCATTTTTGCAATGATCAATTTGCAAGAGTCATGGCTAAGTATGGTGTAAATCATCGCCTTTCCACCGCATACCACCCACAAACTATTGGCCAGGCTGAAATCTCTAACCAAGGATTAAAGCGAATTCTTGAAAGAACCGTGGGAGAGCATCGTGCCTCATGGGCTGATAAACTTGATGATGCTTTGTGGGCTTTTCGTACCGCATACAAGACTCCGATTGGTTGTACACCATATCGTCTCGTGTACGGGAAAGCGTGCCACCTCCCCATTGAGTTGGAGCACAAGGCTTATTGGGCCTTGAAGTGGGCTAATTTCGATATCAACAAAGCCGGTGACCTACGCAAGATCCAACTCAATGAGCTGAATGAACTCCGTAATAAGGCTTATGAAAATTCTTTGATCTATAAGGAGAAGACTAAGCTCATTCACGACTCTAAGATTAAGAACCGAGAGTTCCAAGTTGGAGACAAAGTTTTACTCTTTAACTCTCGGTTTAAAATCTTTTCGGGCAAGCTAAAATCTCGTTGGTCCAGCCCATTCACCATTGCCTAAATTTTTCCATATGGTACTCTCGAGCTCGCTCAACCTAATGGTCCCAATTTTAAGGTGAATGGCCAACGAGTGAAGTTGTACTTTGGTGAGGACATCTCTCAAGAGATTATTCCATCCCTCACCACGTTCCCAATGAACTAATTTTGGGTCGAGTCAGGCTCGTGACTCGGTTATCAAAAACAAGCGCTCCTCGGGAGGCAGCCCGAGTATCTATCCTTTTCTGTTTTAACCTCCTAAGTGTAGGGGGACCTCTATAGGTCGTTTGTTTTTTGTGTGGTGATGTGATTACAGGGATGAATGCACTTTTGGAACCTTTGAAGAACCGTGCTCCCGTGTTATCCGAAATCTGGTTCTATCTCTCAACTATCGTGATTCAATTTTCTTCATACTCACATTTGAAATTGATCACGTTAGTCGTCTCTTCCTTAGCTTGATTTAACCAACGTGCACAATGTCATAAGTGTAGGGGAGATTTTTCCCACATGCTTAAACATTGAGGACAATGTTTATCTTAAGTGTAGGGGGGACTTCTATCGAAGTTTTAAGTGGACTTTTCCATGAAAATGCCTTCATTTAACCGGAAAATCACATTTTTCAACATTTTTCAAATTTTTTATTAACTTTGGCCATTTAGTCGTAATTTTTAAATTTTTATCGTTGCTTTCATATGTATATTTCCCGCAATAAAGTCAAAAATATTAATAAAATGGTGTAGTTAGTTTTGAAGTCTTTGACATATTAGGCCCGTTGCGATTATTTTGACTCAACCCGAATAGACTTATCCAAGTTTATTCTAGCTAGTATCCTTAACCATGTAGACCTTAATTTGTTTATTAGGCTAAGCATCCACGAGTCTCATTACTTGAGATTTTAAATTATGGAGAACGAGAAATGATAGAGTCAATTATAAGTCGATATTCTTGCGCAAGCTCACTTGGTGTAATTATCTGCCTATTCTCCCATCACTTGCTAATAATTTATCTGCAATAAGTAAGGTCGTACGATCTAAAAAGTTACTTAGCTTCTAGCCCAAGATCGTTTAAAAGTTGCTCGGTAATGATAAGAGTTCATAGCCAAGGCATAACTTATGAAGTGGGGCGCGAAGATTGGCGAGTCCGAAAAGGCCCTAACAAGGCATGAGGATTCAATTTTATTGTTGAAGATCCAAAGTGATGTGAAAAGCATTATTCCCAAAATCAATATGAAGGATCAAGACTCACGACGAAAAGCAATCAACTCCCATAAAGATCATGGAGAAGTCTATCTGAAAAGACCCTAACAAGGTATGAGGATAAATAGATCCATGTCCGAAAAGGAGGCGGATCGTTGTATCTCAAAATCCCAATTAGAGATTGAAGAAATAATCATGAAGTCGTGGTCAACAAAGTTGGAGTACCCCTCAAAAGTCTCCAAGTGAAGAAACTCTATTACGAAGAGAAGACCATTATCTCAAGAACGTCTCTCAAGATATGAAGTATGAAGTACATGCCAAATATCGGCCCGAGAAAGGTCTCAAATCGTGAAGCGAGTTATGCCAATATATGAACAATTAAGGGAGTTTAAGCATATAATTAAGCCATGTGTGTAAGTGTTTGATTTGCTAACTTATAATA
Organism: Glebionis coronaria; assembly: GCA_025667525.1. Lineage (NCBI taxonomy): Eukaryota > Viridiplantae > Streptophyta > Magnoliopsida > Asterales > Asteraceae > Glebionis > Glebionis coronaria. The sequence goes on along the minus strand of CM046879.1, from coordinate 127,408,554 downwards.
ACAATGATCTCGTTTTTAAGCTTAGTTTGGGGAACGTGAAACTTGAGGGTGATAAATCTTCGCAGCACCAAAGCCCTAATGTAAGTCCTTGATCTCTTTGCAAGTTATTTCCATATAGCTATTTTCAAGTGAAAATGGTTTTCTATCCTTTTGTTTACTTTAAAAGTTTTAATTTCCCTTAGTACTTTAATTTTTGTTTAAGTAGTATTTTAATAAGGCCAAGGTTGATTGATTATGAGAAAAGTGTAAATTTGCTTTATCACTAAGCATTGCATGAGGGCATGGCAATGGTTAAGTGTAGGGGATTTGATAGGTGTGAAAACACCCATCCTTTTACCACTTATTTCTGGCTAAAACGAGACCAAAACACGTATTTAATATCATTTGTTTGGAATTATGCATGGTTTTTGTGTTTATTGTGTTTTCAGAGTCAACTGGATGAATATTGAAGAAAACATGGGATTGCACGGATTTTATCGAAGAAAAAGACTCAAGACGAAGTCTATTGTCCAAGAGATGCAAAAGATTTGAAGTCATTGTGCCTATTTGAACATTTATCGAAGAAAAAGGCCAAAGATGGAAGATTCTTATATGTCGAAGAACTCGAGTCTATTAAACAAAAGATTATAAGACGAGTTGGAATTATTCACCGACACTTCTCAAAATCCAAAGTCGGAAATGTTTATTTAAAGAAACGTAAAGACTAAAGAAGAAAGAAAAAAAGAAGCCCAAAAACAAAGCCCATTCACAAGCCCGCAAGCAAACGCCTATAAATAGGACTTCACTTCACAATTTTGGAGTTAGTTAGTTTTAGTGTTTAGTATTCACTTTTCATTTTTCCTCTCTAGTTTTAGAGAGAGAATGTTCTCAACTTTCTCTCACTAAGTTTTCATCTTTCTTTCTTTTAATCCTTCAAAGATTAAACCTTTTGTATTGTTGATTTCATTAATCAAGTTTAAGCTTTTAATCTTTCATCTTTTTCTACCTTTCTTTGATTTAGGTTCACTTTTGGTGCGAATTACTTATGATCCGTGTTGTTCATCAATGTTTTCGTGCTTAAAAAGTTAATCTTTTTGTGTTTATTTAAGTTTTCATACGAATAAGCTTTAAGATCTTTGTGCTTATTGGCTTGTTTTTATGTTTAGCTTATTTACTTCTTAAAAGCTTTCTTAAAAAGTTGATCTTTTTATGGTTTGATTCAAAAGTTTGCTTAATCTAAGTTTAGATAAGTTGTTATTCATACTTATTGAGTCCATTTTATTATAGATTCGTCCTAGTTTTGGGTTTTAGCTTATTCCAAATAGCTTATCACCTAGCTTTTTTCTCGAATCCCACTTAAATCTGAAAAGGGATAAACCCTTTTCCGATCAGCTTATTCCGACTGCATCCCCCTCTTTCCGATCGTCAAATCGGAAAAGGGTTTTAGTGGATTCCGATTGTGGTGTTTTTGGGTTATTCTGATTCTGGGCTTATTTCCATTATTCCGATTGGGTTGGTTTATATGTATTCTGATTTGACTCATCTTAAGATATTCCGATTGTAGGTCTTAGCACATTCCAATTAGAGTTATAATCCCATATTCCGATCACCCTCATTTCCCAGTATTCTGATTGCATCATTTTTCATGCTTTCCAATTGCACTTTCCGATTGTAATATTCCAACGAGGGGTTGGTTTAACATTCCGATCAGTATCGATTTAATACATTCCGACGAGGGTGTTGTTGACATTCCAATTTGCATTATTCCGACCACACATTCCGATCACTCACTTTTGGCACATTCCGATTGGATGAGTTTTATATTCTTAAAAAGTTTTCAAGTGTTAGACTTATTAAGTGTTCAAGTAATTTTCCTAATCTTGTCTTTAAGTTTTCAAGCATTTATTTTTAACTCGTTATTTTAGTTTAATCTTTAAACTTCTCCTTTAGCTCAACGGCGTTTACATTTAATTGCTATTAGTTTAAAATAGATAACAAACCAAACCCTCTATTTGTCACCAAGAACAATCATTCCACTTTGAACCGTGATCAATTCGAGAAGATACCGAGAACTAATCTGAACCATACAAAAATCATAGTATCAAATGGCGCCGCTGCCGGCTCTTCTCGTTAAGATTAACAGTTTTTTGTGAGAACTTGGATTTTGGGATCCGTTCACCGTGAACGTTACTTTTTCATAAAAAATTTCAAAAATACAAAAAAAAAAAAAAATAAATAAAATAAAATAAAATTTTCAAAAATACAAAAAAAAATTAAAAAACCAAAAAACCAAAATATTTCTTGTGTGCTTTGTTAGTTCTTTTGCAGGTGCATGCGTACACGATCAACGTCTTATCAAGAGCCCGAGCCTCTCGAAGACTTAGACATGGCCGGTGTACAAAACAACAACAATAACCCACCTCTCAACAACAATAATAACAACAACAATAACAATCCACCACTCAACAACAATAATAACAACAACAATGAGCCTCTACCAGACAATCGCCCGATGATTGAACTTCTGCAAGCACATGTAGATGGCAACAATGATTTAATTGTCATACCCGCGATTGCAGCCAACAACTTTGAGCTCAAATCCGGTTTTATCCAGATGGTCTCTGGCTAACCATTATTGGGGCGTACCATTGATGATCCTCATGACCACATCAAGAGATTCTTGCAACTCACAAATACGGACAAATTCAATGGTGTTCCACAAGAGGTAATTCGTTTGCAACTTTTTCCCTTTTCTTTAGAGGGACAAGCCAGGCATTGGCTTGCTAAGGAACCGCCACAAAGTATTCAGACGTGGACGGATTTGGAGACCAAGTTTATAAACTACTTTTTCCCACCCTCTCGTACTACCGCTTTGCGGAATGTAATCATTAATTTTGAACAAAAGTACGATGAGTCTTTTAGTGAATCTTGGGACCGTTTTAAAGATCTTTTAAGAAAGTGCCCACAACATGGTTTTACCAAAGTGCACCAAATTAATACTTTTTATAATGGTTTAAGCATGAATGACCAAGATTCACTAAACAGTGCCTCGGGGGGTAATATTTTGGTTAAGACTTCCAATGCCGCTTGGGATATTATTGAAAATAAGTCTCGTGTGCAAACCAAGAGTGTGCGGACCAATGCCCATTCAAAATCCAAAGTCGGAAACGTTTATTTAAAGAAACGTAAAGACTAAAGAAGAAAGAAAAAAAGAAGCCCAAAAACAAAGCCCATTCACAAGCCCGCAAGCAAACGCCTATAAATAGGACTTCACTTCATAATTTTGGAGTTAGTTAGTTTTAGTGTTTAGTATTCACTTTTCATTTTTCCTCTCTAGTTTTAGAGAGAGAAACTTCTCAACTTTCTCTCACTAAGTTTTCATCTTTCTTTCTTTTAATCCTTCAAAGATTAAACCTTTTGTATTGTTGATTTCATTAATCAAGTTTAAGCTTTTAATCTTTCATCTTTTTCTACCTTTCTTTGATTTAGGTTCACTTTTTGTGCGAATTACTTATGATCCGTGTTGTTCATCAATGTTTTCGTGCTTAAAAAGTTAATCTTTTTGTGTTTATTTAAGTTTTCATACGTATAAGCTTTAAGATCTTTGTGCTTATTGGCTTGTTTTTATGTTTAGCTTATTTACTTCTTAAAAGCTTTCTTAAAAAGTTGATCTTTTTATGGTTTGATTCAAAAGTTTGCTTAATCTAAGTTTAGATAAGTTGTTATTCATACTTATTGAGTCAATTTTATTATTGATTCGTCCTAGTTTTGGGTTTTAGCTTATTCCAAATAGCTTATCACCTAGCTTTTTTCTCGAATCCCACTTAAATCAGAAAAGGGATAAACCCTTTTCCGATCAGCTTATTCTGACTGCATCCCCCTCTTTCCGATCGTCAAATCGGAAAAGGGTTTTAGTGGATTCAGATTGTGGTGTTTTTGGGTTATTCCGATTGTGGGCTTATTTCCATTATTCCGATTGGGTTGGTTTTTATGTATTCCGATTTGACTCATCTTAAGATATTCCGATTGTGGGTCTTAGCACATTCCGATTAGAGTTATAGTCCTATATTCCGATCACCCTCATTTCCCAGTATTTCGATTACATCATTTTTCATGCTTTCCGATTGCACTTTCCGATTGTAATATTCCGACGAGGGGTTGGTTTAACATTCTGATCAGTATCGATTTAATACATTCCGACGAGGGTGTTGTTGACATTCCGATTTGCATTATTCCGACCACACATTCCGATCACTCACTTTTGGCACATTCCGATTGGATGAGTTTTATATTCTTAAAAAGTTTTCAAGTGTTAGACTTATTAAGTGTTCAAGTAATTTTCCTAATCCTGTCTTTAAGTTTTCAAGCATTTATTTTTAACTCGTTATTTTAGTTTAATCTTTAAACTTCTCTTTTAGCTGAACGACGTTTACATTTAATTGCTATTAGTTTAAAATAGATAACAAACCAAACCCTCTATTTGTCACCAAGAACAATCATTCCACTTTGAACCGTGATCAATTTCAAGAAGATACCGAGAACTAATCTGAACCATACAAAAATCATAGTATCATTCGGTGGCTTATGATTTCTCCATTAGATGTCCCATTCCATCTAAACACGAAATCATAATTAACATATGGTTAAGAGACTCATGTTCCATATTCAAATGTCCCATTCTAGATTCAATCCACCTTCTTAAATCACTCAAATCTTTATTTGTTTGGTTGATTACTACTTGTTTAGAAGTGAATCTTTCTCCTTTTCTCTCATCCTCTCAAGTGCAAAGAGAAGAACACTTTCATCCTTGAAGTGTTATGTTTACCTCAAGATCCATTGAAGATCAAAACTTTATTTCCTTCTTGTGTTCTTGTAAAGATCCAAATAAGTGTGTGTATTTGGAAGTTGTGTATGTATTGTGGTTAATACTTAGGCCTTAAAGTATATTGGTGTAGATTGGTCCTAGCTAAGATTAGGGCTCGACTTTTAGCTTAGAGTCGGAAATTGGTTAAGCGACATGTACGGTTTCTCCACCTTAAGGAGCTTGTTGATTAGTGAACTCTCGAGTAAGGAGTACTCGTGGAGTGGAGTAGAAACGATGAGTGAGCTTCGTTGCCGAACCACTATAAATCCTTGTTGTTTGGTTTGATCTTTCCTTTTTGTATCTCTTTTCATCATTATTTTTTATTGCATATACTTGTGATCATTAGTTTAGATCCACCATCCATTGTTCATATTATGCATAAGAAGATTTCACATAATCACTCAAGTCTAAGTTTTTGAAAACCAATCTTTAACCAAGTATATTTAAGAACCTTTTCAACCCCCCACCCCCTTCTAGTTTCTACACTTAAGTCTCGCTGCCACAATGACACCTACTACATTTCTCACCATCTTAGAGCCCGAGTACCACAGCTCTTACCCGTTTCCGTCTCTCGCCCTAGACCTCTTTTGATTTGGTCTCCTGGAAACACACAATGTCAACCTTATGTCTACCCAATACATCAATAAGGTCCCCCTACGTTCCACGTACCCACCCTAAACCTATGAGTGAACTATAATCCACCTACTATCCTAATCCTTCTAAAACCGCCTACCCCTCCCAAGCCAGAAGAACATGACCTCATGTTACCATAACTATCAGCGGCCCGTATCCTATCCTAAAGAGTACTAAGGAAAAAAAAGACACTATGATCTAAGGGTAACAACAAACATGGAGAAACAAGGAAGAAACAAAAAAGTAAAAAAAATAAAGACAAACAGTAGTGTTATAGAGCAGATGAAAGCAAAATATATGTAAGCAAGTATAGTGAGCTAAATAATAGCTAAGCGAAAAATGAAACTGAACGCCAACAAACAAAATGCATTAGACAGTAAAAAACAATAAGGAAGGCCAGAACACAAGTGGTATCAATATAAATTAAAAGTAGATGCAACACAAAGCATAAAGTTAGAATAAAATCAGTTGTTGCCGAAAAAATTCTGGCATCGAAGACAGTTTTGGACGGCCGACGACAGCTATAGCTACGAAAGTGCTTGGATTAGACTCAGAAAAGGGTGAGGAGTCTTCACTCGCAGACGGTGTTGTTCCAAAACACCGGTATGTGGCCGGAAACAGTCAAAAACCACCTTGGTCACACGCTACGAGTAGTGGCGCGTGACAACTCCGGGGTGAGTCGTGTTTGTATGGGTATGAACGAGGAAGGAGGTACGCACCTCTATGTTTACTATTTATTTGTTCATTAATTCATTTATAGGAACTTATTATTCGATCACCTCTACGTTTATTGTTGATTTGTTCCTTTTTATTTATTCATTTATAGCTAGCAACCTCAAGTATATTAGTACGGGTAGGGATGAGCATGAGTACCAAAAAAACGGTACTGTACCGAAACCGTACCGGTACCGGTACCTTCAGAATCCCTCAAAAAATATCGGTACCACTAAAAACAGTACGGTACCTAATAAGTGTGAAAACACTTATCCTTTTACCACTTATTTCCAATAATAACAAGACCAAAACGTGTATTTTATGTCGTAAAAGTCAGAATTATGCGTGGTTTGTGTTTTTATTGTGTGTTAGGACCAAAATGTGAAAAAGGAAGAAAACATGGGCTTTCACGGGCTTTTATCAAAGAAAAAGACAAAAGACGAAGTCAAAATATCAAAAGTACAAGAAGAGCGGAAGTCAAAGGCCTATTCTGAAGATTTATCGAAGAAAAAGTCTAAAGATGGAAATTTAACAAAATCGAAGAACCAAGTCTACTAAAAGAATAATATTAGAAGACGAGTTCAAGTTATCCTTCGACTAATCCCGAGACAAAGTTGAGAAACACGAGTTTATTAAAAGTCGAGAAGACAAGAAGAAAGTGAGAAGACACAAGACGCTCCCCTTCTCCTATATATACCCTCCTAATCCTTTATTAGGAGGGTGTTAGTTAATTAGTTAATTAGTCTTTAGGTAATTAAGTGTGTTTTATTTTTCTTCTCTCTAGTTTTTCTTTCAAGCTTTTCAAAACTTCATCTTAATCTTGTAATCTTTGATATTACTCTTTCATATAATCAAGTTTTTAATTAGTTCTCATCCTAACTTTCTAAATAATCTATTGTTTTTGCTTAATTAATCATGTAGTTGGTTTAATTTTTTTTATGATGTGATTATTTTGCTTATTTGATTGTTCTTATTGAGTTGGTGTGTTTAAAGTTTTTAGATTAAGGTGCTTGTTTGCTTAATTTTTATGTTTATTAGTTTTTAAAATAAGTTGATTCTGATAGTTTAATATTTTTATAAAAAGTTGATTTTTAATATTTGCTTATTTAGTGTTTTTAAAAGTTTTTAAATTTTAGATTATTAGCTTTTTCTAAAAATTGATTTGGTAAAAGTTTTGGTAAGTGCTTATTGTGATTTTTCTTATTTTGATTAAGTTCGGATACTTAAAAACCCTCTTTTCCCGAACTACCAAAACCCTTTTATTCCGAACTATGCACATCAGGTTTTCTAGAATTAAGTCCATCATTGTGTTTCCCGAATTATATGCTATTTCTGTTTCCCGAACTAGGTGAAGTATTTCATTTCCCGAACTAGATTGGATTTCATTATATTCCGAATTAATTTTGGGAAGTGGATCCCGAATTAGGTTGGATTTGCTTTATTCCAAATCATATTCGGATTGTCTATTCCGAACTATGTCTTGCATCTGCATTTCGAACTGAGTGTTTGATCTACATTCCGAGTTAGGTGTTAGATTGTACATTCCGAACTAGTTACATTTCGAACTAAGTCATTTTTGATATCCCGAATTAAGTATAAGAATTTGTATCCCGAATTGAGTGTGGAAATGCGGATTCCGAATTAGTTTCATCACGTGTATTCCGAACTACATGGAACCTTCAGTATTCCGAACTAAATACTGGATAATATTCCGAATTACGTAGGTGATAGTGATTCCGAACTAGGTCGCGGATTTGTACATTCCGGATTAAGTTCAAAGTTTGTTTCCCGACTTGCATTCAGTTTTTGGTTTTCCAAATTATTTTCAAATCTTTATTTTTCCCGCTAATTTTCTTAAGAGTTATTTTATTTGTTTTAACTTAGATTTATTTTAAAGTTTTCATTTTTATTAAGTTTTCAAAATTTACTTTTTAAAGTTGTAATTTCTCGTCAGTTATTTTAAGTCTAAACTTTTAGTCAACGACATTTACATTTTTACTTTTAGTTTAAAATAGATAATCACACCACTTTATTTTTCCACCAAGAACGACTGAGTTGCACTTTCAACTGGTAGTCAATTCGAATTGAATCGAGACGAACAAACTTTTTACATACAAAATCTCTTGTATTAAATGGCGCCGATGCCGGCTCTTTTCGTGAAGATTAACGGTTTTAGTGAGAGACGCGTTGGATTTTGGGATCCGTTCATTCGTGAACGTTATTTTTCTTGCATTTTTCAAAAATATTTTCAAAAATCCTAAAAAATAAAAAATCCCAAAAACAATTAAAAATCATAAAAAGCATTTCTTTTCGAAAGTTTTGCACCTAAAATATTCTTCTTGTTTATCTATAGTTCTTATGAATTCATATGTTGCTTGTGATGCAGGGTGTGGAAGACCATTATATGGTTTTCAAACATGTCAATGGTGTACATGTGAGCGGTGTGGAAATGATATCGACAATACACATTTAGGATTTTGTCCCTCGTGCAATTCGATTAACTCATCCTTTGATTCTAATGCACTTACTCCACCCTCTTGCATATATTGTGGAAGCGATTCTCATTGGCATGTTTCGTGTCCGATCCGATACCCATCTCATGACGAGCAAGAACCGGGTTACAATTATGACAATGGTAATAGCTATCCACATGACGCACCCGGTTTTCCTCAATACCCGTATTGCAACAATTGTGGGGGCCCTCACGATACTTCTTATTGTCAGTCGATGAATTATTATGAGCCAAATCCGTGTTCTAATTCTTTTCAACCGATGATCTATGATGGACCACATCCGTGCTATTATTCTGGTTTTCATAATTTTGAGCACCCACATTACACCCTCGATCATCAACCTTCTTTGAATACGAATGACGAAACACACGCCCTTCTTTTGCAACTTAAAGAAGTCGTAGTTCAACTAAAAGAAGCAAGGGAGAAGGAAAAGTGACAACAACAAGAGCAAGTATCTAACCTTAGTGATTATACTCCTCCTCTTGTGCGTCCATACTACTATTATGATGATGACGAGGATGATATCTATGATCTCAACCCATCTTCTGAGATTACTACTCCTACTCTTGATATCCCTAATTCGTCTAAGGATAGTGATACATCGAGTGAGATTAGTGATTTTGGTCTTGATAAATTCTTTAATGAGGTTTGGATGCACCGAATTTTGTGGATCCTACGGACGAGGTCGCTCTTAATGATGATTTTTCTCCATGCTATGAGAATTTCACTTTTGAAATTTCTCCTTTTCCTCCGCGCGATGAAGGCGATGTTGATTTATTCTCTCCGACATACGAGAAGTTCACCATTGAACTTGGTCTTGTAGATGAGGTGGAAGACGTTATTCTTCGCAACAAATTACTGAAAGTTCATCTTCTTATTTCTAAAATTGAAGCGTTGAATTCTGCTCCTATTTCTGAGTCTTTACCTCCGTCTATTAATTCAGTTGAGAATAATGAGACAGCTATGGAGGAAATCAACATTCTCTCAAAACCTCCGGGTATTAATGATGATGATACGGAGGGGGATATTATTTTTGATAATCTCCTCCATGAAGATATTGTCCCAAGTCCCCCTCCCGAGCACCTTTTATCCCAACCTTTAGATAACATTATCGAGGATGAGTGCTTTGACCCGGGGGGGGTGACATTGACCATTCCATGATTGACACCTTTACGGATTTGCCGCTCAGTGATCATCCATTTTCTTTGGGGGTGACAATGTGCTTCCTTTACCCATCCCACCTCCCGTGGATCACAAAAATTTGATTTTTCGACATTTTTCAAAAAACAATTGATCTATTTTGGCCTAGTAGTTTTTTCTTTGTTATCGTTATTTACTTTCTTTGCTAGAATAAATTTTAATAAAGTGGTTTTAATTTTCAAACGTTGTGAATCTTTTGACTCAACCCGAGTTTACTTATCTAAGTTTACTCTAGCTAGTATCCTTAACGTGTTTAAGTCAAGTTTTGCTAGGCTTTTATATAGGGAGCTTTAAAACGCGAAAGTCTTAACTCTTACGGGTTAAGAACAAGAACTTTTCTCAAGTTCCTTTAAGTGATCCCAGAAAGTCGTTTATCAAGGGAACTTTAAAATGCGAATTCTAAACTTGAAAAAGTCTAAGAAGTTGCAAGATCCTATAGATGACTTGAAAACCCAAAACTTTGATTTAATTGGCTAAGCATCCACGAGTCTCATTCCTTGAGATTTTAAATTATGGAGAACGAGAGATGATAGAGTCAATTATAAATTTGGTATTCTTTCATGAATTTATGTGAGTTGATTATAAGCTTTTTCTCCCATCGCTTGTTAATAAATATATTTGCAACAAATAAGGTTTTACGATTTGAAAAGTTACTTAGCTTCTAGCCCAAGATCGTTTAAAAGTTTCTCGGTATTAATTAGAGTTCATAGCCAAGGCATAACTTATTGAAGCGGGATGCGAAGATTGGCGAGTCCGAAAAGGCCATAACAAGGCATGAGGGCTACATTTTGTTGCTAAAGATCCCAAGTGATGTGAAGAATCATTTATCAAAAATCAATATGAAGAATCGACACACACGACGAAAAGCAAATACTCCCCTAAACATCATGGAGAAGTCTATCCAAAAAGGCCCTAGCAAGGTATGAGGATAAATAGATCCAAGTTCTATAAGGAGGCGGATCGTTGTATTTCAAAATCCCAAATAAAGATTGGAGAAAAATGAAGAAGTCGTGGTCCAAATATGAAGAATCTCTCAAAAAGTTCAAGTGAAGAAATTCCTATTATGAAGAGAAGACCATTATTTCATGAACGTCTCTCAAGATTTGAAGTATGAAGTCAATGCCAAATATCGATCAGAGAAAGGTCTCAAATTGTGAAGCAAGTTATGCCAAGATATGAACTTTATGAGGTCCCGAGAAGCAGTTTTAAAAGATTTTATCCTTTAGCTAACTATTGATTAAATCGTCCTACTTTATTTTCAGCCTAATAAACTATCGAAATAAGTCAAACAATCCATCCTCGTGATCATTCAAGACAATCATAAAATATAAGAGATACACCTAGGAATAAGGGAGTCTAAGTGAATAATTGGGCCACAATGAGTTTGTGTTAGTTTGCTAACTTATAATAACAATGATCTCGTTTTTATGCTTGGTTTGGGGAACGTGAAACTTGAGGGTGATAAACATTCATTACAACCAAAACCCCAATGTAAGTCTTTGATTGTTTTACTTATTTTGTATATATTTCTATCTTTTTAGTTTCCTTAGTGTTTAGTATTTAATAAAGGCCAAGGTGTGTTATTTATGATGAAAAATGTAAAACGTGCTTTGAAATTAATGCATTGCATGAGGGCATTGCAATGGTCAAGTGTAGGGGATTTAATAAGTGTGAAAACACTTATCCTTTTACCACTTATTTCCAATAATAACAAGACCAAAACGTGTATTTTATGTCGTAAAAGTCGGAATTATGCGTTGTTTGTGTTTTTATTGTGTTTTAGGACCAAAATGTGAAAAGGGAAGAAAACATGGGTTTCACGGGCTTTTATCGAAGAAAAAGACAAAAGACGAAGTCAAAAGATCAAAAGTACAAGAAGAACGGAAGTCAAAGGCCTATTCTGAAGATTTATCGAAGAAAAAGTCTAAAGACGAAAGTTTAACAAAGTCGAAGAACCAAGTCTACTAAAATAAGAAAATTAGAAGACGAGTTCAAGTTATCATTCGACTAATCCCGAGACAAAGTCGAGAAAGACGAGTTAATTAAAAGTCGAGAAGACAAGAAGAAAGAGAGAAGACACAAGACCCTCCCCTTCTCCTATATATACCCTCCTATTCCTTCATTAGGAGGGTGTTAGTTAATTAGTTAATTAGTCTTTAGGTAATTAAGTGTGTTTTATTTTTCTTCTCTCAAGTTTTTCTTTCAAGCTTTTCAAACCTTCATCTTAATCTTGTAATCTTTGATATCACTCTTTAATATAATCAAGTTTTTAATAATTCTCATTCTACCTTTCTTAATAATCTATTGTTTTTGCTTAATTAATCATGTAGTTGGTTTAATTTTGTTGATGATGTGATTGTTTTGCTTATTTGATTGTGCTTATTGAGTTGGTGTGTTTAATGTTTATAGATTAAGGTGCTTGTTTGCAAATAAGTTGATTTTGATAGTTTCATATTTTTATAAAAAGTTGATTTTTAATATTTGCTTATTTAGTGTTTTTAAAAGTTTTTAAATTTTAGCTTATTAGCTTTTTCTAAAAATTGATTTGGTAAAAGTTTTGGTAAGTGCTTATTGTGATTTTTCTTATTTTGATTAAGTTCGGATACTTAAAAACCCTCTTTTCCCGAACTACCAAAACCCTTTATTCCAAACTATGCACATCAGGTTTTCCCAAATTAAGTCCATCATTGTGTTTCCCGAATTATGTGCTATTTCTGTTTCCCGAATTAGGTGAAGTATCTCATTTCCCGAACTAGATTGGATTTCATTATATTCCGAACTAATTTTGGATAGTGGATCCCAAATTAGGTTAGATTTGCTTTATTCCGAATTATATTCGGATTGTGTATTCCGAACTATGTCTTGCATCTGCATTTCGAACTGAGTGTTTTGTAACACCCCCAAATTTGTACAACTCAATACAGCGGAAGACTAATCGGTGTTACGGGATAGCACATTACTCACATCATAGACAACGCTTAAAAATCGCGTCGTTTAATAATAAAGCATTTCCATTCATAAATATCAAAGTTACATCGGTCCCAAGTCATATTATTTCATACAAAGTTTTACAAAGTATTTGAATGGAAAATATTTTTTAAGTGCGGGCCATGAATTCTTGTCGTCTTCCCGAGAATTACCTTCAAGTACCTGAGATAAAACATGTTAAAGGAAAAGGTCAGCGATAACGCCGAGTGAATTCATAGAGTTTAATAAAATCCATCAATGTAATATCAGTATAAAATTATTACTGGAAATCATTTTGTACAAATCATTGTAATAGGCCATAAAATAGCCAAAGTCGTTTTATACAAATCTTTATCGAAAATCATAATATAGGCATTTGCCTTAAAAATCATTATACGAATCATTGTCGTTAAAAACATCATACATTACGTTTTGCAACGTTGTACAGATTAAATAAAAACCGTTATATGAATATGGTTATAAAAACCAAAACACAAACATAATATCAATAGTATGACCCTGTATTGCTAGTCAGGCAATACATCGTAATTCGGAGCGTCTAGTAGTATTTCGTTAGTTTGGATTATTATAAGCCGCAAGACATTGTTACCTTACTAAACCAACAACGGGTAGCTAACCCGATACCAATTTTGCCCATCTAAAGTAGCGTGTCGTCATCACAAAGGTCACGCTATGGAAATCTTCTCATATATAAATTCGCTTACCAATAAATGTGGCACGACGGGGATCAATCGTCAAGGCGCGAACTGGGGTGATCGTCCCCAAATAGTACTATTAAAATGCATAAGCGTCTACCAAATCCCGGTAGTTCACAATTCATGCTAATGGGACTTTTAGTGACATAACCTAACTTTAATAATCCATTTAATTTCATCTATCGGGTCCTTTAATCATTTATCGGGTCATACAATCGGGTCATTCAATCATTCGGGTCCAAAATCAATAAACAAACAATCGGGACAAATGGTGTCCTATTTTATAAAAACTAACATGTTATCTCCCTCACGGGTTTATAAAACATTTATAAAAACATTTAAAAGAGTGCGAGGCTATGAACTCACGTTGATGTGGGAAGGCGGGTTATCGGCAATTCGGATGTACGGTACGTGCTTCAATCACGGAAACCTAGACAAATAATACCCGTCTTAGACTCATGTCCAATGACTTTATAAAAATAACAATTATGTATACATATGATGATTATATATATATGATGATCAAGTGGGTTTACATATTCTCGTTAACTCGTTTTAGTGTTTACGTATTGGTATCTTTTTACTAGTTTACTAGTTTTACCTATTTACGCGTTTTAAGTCCAATAAACTTATTATAAGTTCTTTTACTTGTATCAATCCATGTTATACTTATATTATCAGTATCTACACTTTTCAAGTTGGGCCTAAATGGGTTAAGCCCAATAAGTTCTTTTTACAAGTATTTATCTTATTTAGTCCAATTGTTAGTCCAATATGCTTAGTTAGCTCGTTAATGTCCGTATTTCCTATAGTTCGGGTTTTATCGGTTTTTACTTGTATTAGTTACTTATACATCAGTATATTACTTTTATAAACTTTACATTAGACGGGTTTGGTCGTCTAAGTTTTATTTGGCGAAAAACGTTAATTTTACGGTAATAGCCGAAAAAGTCGTAAAAATCAAGTTTATAGTTTTTATTACTTATAAATATTATTTCATTACCATTTATATAATTTATCCATTTAATTAACCTTTTATATATTTATATAAATAAGTTTTATAAGTTAGTGGGTTTGTATTTTACATTTTATACATTAAAATGTGAGTGCTTATATAATAATAATAAACATTAATTCTTAAAAATCTGATTTTTATCTTCATGTTCACCATTTTTACCATATCTAGAGTTCTATAATGAATTAGAAGCTCATTTTTTGGTGACATGTTCTTCATATTATGTGTTATATTTAACGTAGTTATAGCTACTGCCCATTTTAAGTTTATCATGCCTTAACAGTCCCTACAAAACTGCTTATTCAGATTAGACCACCTAACTTGTTTTGATCATATCTCACTCATTATTTTGATTCCATTGCATGGCCAACTCTCACATGTGTATAACATCTTTTACTTACTGTAAATGGATCATACCATGCAATTTCATCAGTTCATGTTTTAGTTTTATACTGTTTTTATACAGCCAACTAAATAATCAAGATTTTAGCCTCATTTCTTATAGTTATTAACATTTTTAAGCATATCTATCAACACTTGATCCCCACACAACATTTTTATCATCATATATACATCATATACATATACAAAATGAAAGAAAATACATTTGTTCTTTACAAAATAACAAGAGAAAAATGGAGAGGATGATCTTCTTTACCAACCAAGTGGATTTCTTGTTTTTGGAAGACAAGAACTTGATGAACACAACAAGTAACTCCAAGACCATCAAATATCAAGAACATATGTTGGTAAATCAGCCCTAGGACACAAGCAAATCACCTCCAATGATGTTAATATGGCCATCAATGATCAAGGCATCAAGATAACTCCTTAATAGAGCTAGTAAACATGTGTTTCATGGCTAGAAAAGATCAAAAGGGTTGTTTGTTGCTTTATTTTGGACGGCAAGGGGAGAGTAGTTTGAGAGAGTTTTGAGAGAATTTGCATGTAAGAAATGGTGGAAGTGAAAACTAGTTGCTAGTTTGGTGAGTTAGTGGGAAAGTGTGGCTTAAAATGTAAGCTAAGCTTACACTTGTAACATGTTAGCTAACTTGATGCCACCTTAGTGTGTGGTGTCAAGTTGTGCCGTCCAAACTAAGCTAGTGGGGTGGGACAATGTATTTTGTCCCATCTCACTAGTTTACGGGTAATTCTCGATTTTAGTTTTCTCGATTTACGTGCCCTCGGGTCGTTTTATGAAAAATGTTTTTATAAATTATGAATTAACGTCACAAAACGAATCCAATAAAAATTGTCTCATCAAAAACGGAGTTCGAAAACGTAAATACGTAATCCTAAGGTTTCTGGTTTAGTCGTAAAAGACGTTAAATTAAAGTCGTAAGTCCTAATCTCTTCTCGTAAATTTGTGAGTTTATGAACCAACACAAATTTAAAACTCCAAAATAATATTCATGGACAAATTTATTTATTTTTTTGAAATGTCGGACTGTCACCAAAGACGGTGTATATAAACGTAAGCACGTAACGTTGAATCCTCCGGTTTAGACGTAGTCGACGCTACTTCAAGACGTAAATCCAAATTACTTCCCAAAAATAACTGAGTTCATCTTGTAAATTGTTTTTAAATAATATTCGAGAATAAAATATCAACCATAAATTGACGGATTGTCACAGCATTTACCCCTAAACAGGATCTTTGTCCTCAAAGATCATCTTACCTTACTACTCGCTTCTTATAGAGTTAAAGCCATGTGGGTATCTCCTCCACATTCGGTCTTTTCTCACAAGTGTAATTCATTACGATAAGCGAGTTTCATCAAACATAACTACGGGAATAAGATCAGGCTTAATGTTGACTTACTTTCTCTATCCATGATGTTCATGGGTTTTTGATGAATGCAACTTTTCGCCGATCTAAGCTCTACTAAGAATAATCAGATTCTCACTTGATAGATATTCCATCAAGTTCGATATACGAAACATAATTCACGCAGTCTTTGAAGTCCTAGGGTAGATCCAGCTTATATGCCTTTCAAACCAATCTTTTATATCATCTCAATGGTCCCATACAAAGGGGACTTATATCCCATGATTTGTCAGATCATGAATTCATTTTTCCAAGGTTAAAAATTGTGGCATAACTTCGCTACCCATTTGGCACTTCAAGATCCACATTTCATATTCACATAACCTCTTGCCCACTACCGGCTGTCAATAATCAGATCCTAATTTCAACAATCATTTCAGATCTCGCGGGTCGGGTATGTTGTAAGGTTAGGTTCGCCATCATAGGAAACCTTAAACCTAAAAGACATGTCCAACTCACAATGGGTGTGTGTCGGGTGTCTTTATCTCAACTCCTGCTTACAGATGCTCTAATATTTAGATCCTAACAATATTCGATCTCAATCCTAATACGATGATTATCAATGATAATCCTTCCAAAGGAAAACGATTATACGGTCTATTACCAAAGGTCAATCATTCAAACATAGAACAACGCTTATAGTATTTTGTATCGTTACTTTACCTCGTCCCTTCGATTGGGGTGGTACATAGTACTCTCATCAAGGTTCGTTCTCAACCACTTCTGAGCAAAACTCTAGAAATTCGATGCGAAGCGAGGATCTTGATATATAGATGTTTGATACAGGCACACTATGCTTACATAACTCCTTTAAATAAAAGAGTCTATTTCTTCATCAAGATTCTATCATTAACGAGAATGATATTAGCAGATTTGGTCAGTCTGTCGACGATGACCCAAATCGAATCAAATTCAGATGATGAACTTCGCAATAGTTAAACGTTTACTAATGTATGAGGCGGTGTCTGCTTTCATAATTCCTCACAGTACAACTTCTTCAGACAAAGATACTTTTAGTTATAAATGACATAATTAGAATACTTATACTTACAAATTCCTACATAACTATATCTCACAATCTCCATATTTAGGCAACCACAAGTGGCCTTTAAAACATTCAGCGCTATCGGCTTCTCAATTTTTAATGGTTCATATTAGCCGCGAACCCCTTTTTATTATCTATATTATCTCTTTTTACAATCATCGGCTATTTTTAAATTGTTCGGCAATTTATTTCGCACAATCATTGTTAAGGAACATGTCCTAATTGGTTCTTTATCTCTTCTACATACTGCGTTGGTATCTATATTCATCTCTCATGATGATATAATTATCATGTCCACAATTCACTCAGATATTCTTTCTATATTATGCGTCAGTAATTACGTTCACCTTTCTTCATATTTTCTATGTTTTAATTCTATCTCGACTATTATTTTTGTCCGTTTTACTCAATCCGTCGTCTAAAGCGACGATAATTATCACAATTAATTAAATATTAAATATTCAATTTTTATGAAATGTAAACATAAAGATGTTAAATTTCTTAGTCCGTCCAATTATATAAAAATGTTTAAAATAATTTGAATTTAATTAACAAGATTTTTGTTGATTTATCGAAAATAATTAATAAAATTCGTAAATGTTCGAAAAACCTTTGTTTATACTTTGGTCAAAGTTTTCTTAGTTGAAAAGCAAAAATTTTCGTTTTATGTTTTCAGGTTATGGTATAAATGGTTTTACTCAATCCTTCTTAAGTTATCTTGAGGTATACACAAACATTTACCCCTAAACAGAAGTTTAGTTAAATGGTTTGTGTATAAGGGAATAATCCCTTTAAAAATCCTTTGTTAAAACATTTGTCAAAACATATTTCCATTTCTTTTTGGTAAAATCCAAAGTCTTAAAAGGGCTCTTAATTTTTGAAGAGTCTATATGCATACATCTTACCATTATTAATCCAATGGTCATTTTATGTAAAGGATTAAGTTTTTAATCCCTAAGCGTTAATGGTTCTAATATTTGAAAAGTCAATATAGCTTCCATTATCTATTAATCACACGATTAAATCATATAAAAGATTAAGTCCTTAATCACATGTTAAATATTGAAGGTATAGGTTTTCATTGTTTAGCCAATTCAGGGCAATTTATAACTAGTTATTAACTCATTATTATTCTTATATACAAACAATTGGTCCTTAATGATCTCAAGCATGAACTTATCAATTTACAGCCTACACACGTGATTCACCAAATTTATGAATGCCACATGTGCATTGATCAATCCAAACGACATCACATGAAACTCATAATGTTCATTACAAGTACCAGATGTAGTGATTGGAATACATAATCTTTTTCGCAGATGCGAAGTTGATGATAACCATGTTGTGGATCAAATCTTATAAACAAACGCTAGAACCTTGTAAATGATCGAACAAATCTTCCATTTCGAGTTATGGATATCGTTTCGATTATCAATTTACTCAGTTCACAGTAATCTATAAATATAAGGAATGATAACACCATAGCTCTTCATGATGACAGGCTTGGTATAATAAAATCTTTTTCTGACAACTCCCTCAGCTGTACGATAATTCCTTAAATTCAGATGGTGCTGACGTACAGTGCACAAGCCACAAGTGCAGCACCGGGAATATAATAAATACCAATTTCAACTTGCCTTAATGGCGAAAGTCTAGGTAAGTCATCAATAAATTCTTCCTAAAGTTTCAGATAACATAAACATCTTTTAATACATTCATATTAGGTTCTTCTAGATTACAATATCTATAACTAGTTCACAACCATTCATGGTATAATTTCAAGTCTAAATGCAGGATATGGTCATCCATCAAGAATTATTTAGATCACTTTTGATAATCAACATCTTATCCTTTGGGGGAATTCTACTCGAGTTCCCATCAATTAAGACAATGTCGTCATGTCATAATCAATCAATCCATTCTACGGGCACTATCAACTTTCCAGTTGCATTGCCGTCGATAAGATGTGAACTTCTCAAAAGACTAATAATAACACATAATCCTTCACAGATTCAAGGATATACGGAGTCACAACTAGAATTAAAGAGTAAGGTCAACGCAAAATCTACGCGAGAGAATTTCAAATCAAATACAAACGAAAACGTTTAACGAATATGAATATATCCCATGTTTTCATAATTTGAGTACGCATTCGAAAGCTCCTCGGATCGTTACCCAGGTCATTCAAATGAAATCAAATCATAAGAAATGATAAGAACGTCAATACATCCAATCGGGTATCAACACTCGGTAATCAGATACTTTTCCTAAGAATCTCACTACGGGAGAATTGGACAAGAAAGAATTGTCAATTGTCAAATAAGACGATTTCCATAGATGAGTAAATTCGACTCAGAAGAATAGGTGTTACAGGCACATATGTAGGTGTCCCTAACACTATGTCCCTATTTTTCACTTCTTGCAGATCTCATAAATTTTAATCTTTTACAATCTTCAAAGAAAGTTTAGTGCTTATTCATTAGTTTTATGGTGACTACTAATCAGCCTTGCATGGTCCATTCCAAATTGTATGTAGGCGCGCAACTATATACAATTTCAAGGCTAACGATGCAATACTCAGTTCGTCAAAATTTTATCATCATGTTTATAATAAAAACATTTTCATGCTTAATTCTTAAATAAGAATCAAAAATATATTTACAAAGATTTTCTTTGTTATGGAAATAATTAAGTTTCCAAATCTTTTCATAAACAACTTCATTTTGATATCAATCACTTATAATTCTCACTTTGAATAATCCTTATTGTGATGAAAATTAAATTTTCTCAAAGGATACCGTTTTAACTTTATAAAAACAATAAGTGATCTACAAAAGAGTGATGAAGAGTTGTTCACCAAGAACTAGTTATAATATAATAGGAAATGAGCTTAGCCAATTAATCATGAGGTTCATGACCTCGATGGCACTCAGGAATACAAAGAGAATAATCCACAACGTAACTCAATTCGATATGAGTACTTGTTCAACGGTTGCATCACTAATGCGAACATTAGGATGAAGCAATAAGAGATAGATAACATCGATACATGTAGGATTTAGCAATCAAAGGTAGTCTTTCCATTAATCACAAACAAGTCAAAATTGTACCGTAACACATTACGTGTCACTATGTCATACAATTCTCAGAACTCATCCTACCAACTGATATCTCAGTTAAGTAGGGATTATTTTTAAAAGATACCACAATGAATACTAATCTACAAGAGTCATTAGGTGTCCTACCTGTCCCGGAAGATCCATCGGTCCCAATTCAGAAGAAGATTTCTTCAATTAAGTTCTTGGACACTGGGCATCCTCGTTAGTGGATAATGGCCTAGGAACAACCCTTAACACGAACTACCAATCAATCAAAACCTTATAATTCAATCACAGAACTTAACGACTTCCTCTCATCAATCTTATATTCCACACAAGTTAAATTTTACCTTATTCAAGTTTCAATCAATTTTATACTCAATTCGATATCCTACCTCATATTCCAATACTTTCAATCTTATTCTTAGACTTTTGCAAGGGCAATAAAATCTCAATATAAACAATACTTAATTTCCAATCTTATAGCTCTTACAACAACAATTATCAAATGAGTCACTAGTATGAGATGACTCATACGTTCAATTAGACTTCTCGGAAAGGTATTAGTGGCATGAGGCTTTTGGGTAATGGTTCCAATTACAGCCTCAAGTGCAACATTCACCCTTTCGATTTCAAATTAAGAATTGGGTGACAACGAATCAGATGACATCTTTCCAGGTGATAACGTTTTTTCAAACTCCACTCTATAAGGAAAGATCGTCATGACATCGATATCAGATTTAATCTCGCCAATTCTTTTTCAATTTCACAATCAACTAATATCTACATTTCTACGAATATCAACCATTTGTTGGGATCATAAATATCCGCAACTTGGTTTAGATCTTGGATAGCTAGAATTCCTACGAGAATAGCTTCGATTGATTTACTAGGGGATTTAGGGTTTCTTGTGACAATCTACGTCGTATAAATACCTCGTATAAATATTAAAATAATCATCAAACAATCATGTAATAAAATTACATCATATATATATAATCCAAGTTATATATATATTAAAATAACACTTCTCGGTCTGGCCTTGTCGGTAACTCGGGAATTCTTCGGCACCGTTATAGTCAAAAGATTTTTAGACATTTTTTTTTAAATGTTTATAGTTAAAAGATTTTGAAATATTTTATTCAAAACCTTGGTTTTAAAAATCTTTCGTTCTCTATAACGAGAGCTCTGGTACCAAACTGTAACACCCCCAAATTTGTACAACTCAATACAGCGGAAGACTAGTCGGTGTTACGGGATAGCAGATTACTCACATCATAGACAACGCTTAAAAATCGCGTCGTTTAATAATAAAGCATTTCCATTCATAAATATCAAAGTTACATCGGTCCCAAGTCATATTATTTCATACAAAGTTTTACAAAGAATTTGAATGGAAAATATTGTTTAAGTGCGGGCCATGAATTCTTGTCGTCTTCCCGAGAATTACCTTCAAGTACCTGAGATAAAACATGTTAAAAGAAAAGGTCAGCGATAACGCCGAGTGAATTCATAGAGTTTAATAAAATCCATCAATGTAATATCAGTATAAAATTATTACTGAAAATCATTTTGTACAAATCATTGTAATAGGCCATAAAATAGCCAAAGTCGTTTTATACAAATCTTTATCGAAAATCATAATATAGGCATTTGCCTTAAAAATCATTATACGAATCATTATCGTTAAAAACATCATACATTGCGTTTTGCAACATTGTACAGATTAAATAAAAACCGTTATATGAATATGGTTATAAAAACCAAAACACAAACATAATATCAATAGTATGACCCTGTATTGCTAGTCAGGCAATACATCGTAATTCGGAGCGTCTAGTAGTATTTCGTTAGTTTGGATTATTATAAGCCGCATGACATTGTTACCTTACTAAACCAACAACGGGTAGCTAACCCGATACCAATTTTGCCCATCTAAAGTAGCGTGTCGTCACAAAGGTCACTCTATGGAAATCTTCTCATACATAAATTCGCTTACCAATCAATGTGGCATGACGGGGATCAACCGTCAAGGCGCGAACTGGGGTGATCGTCCCCAAATAATACTATTAAATGCATAAGCGTCTACCAAATCCCGGTAGTTCACAATTCATGCTAATGGGACTTTTAGTGACATAACCTAACTTTAATAATCCATAATTTTATCTATCGGGTCCTTTAATCATTTATCGGGTCATACAATCGGGTCATTCAATCATTCGGGTCCAAAATCAATAAACAAACAATCGGGACAAATGGTGTCCTAGTTTATAAAAACTAACATGTTATCTCCCTCGCGGGTTTATAAAACATTTATAAAAATATTTAAAAGAGTGCGAGGCTATGAACTCACGTTGATGTGGGAAGGCGGGTTATCGGCAATTCGGATGTACGGTACGTGCTTCAATCACGGAAACCTAGACAAATAATACTCGTCTTAGACTCATGTCCAATGACTTTATAAAAATAACAATTATGTATACATATGATGATTATATATATATGATGATCAAGTGGGTTTACATATTCTCGTTAACTCGTTTTAGTGTTTACGTATTGGTATCTTTTTACTAGTTTACTAGTTTTACCTATTTACGCGTTTTAAGTCCAATAAACTTATTATAAGTTCTTTTACTTGTATCAATCCATGTTATACTTATATTATCAGTATCTACACTTTTCAAATTGGGCCTAAATGGGTTAAGCCCAATAAGTTCTTTTTACAAGTATTTATCTTATTTAGTCCAATATGCTTAGTTAGCTCGTTAATGTCCGTATTTCTTATAGTTCGGGTTTTATCGCTTTTTACTTGTATTAGTTACTTATACATCAGTATATTACTTTTATAAACTTTACATTAGATGGGTTTGGTCGTCTAAGTTTTATTTGGTGAAAAACGTTAATTTTACGGCAATAGCCGAAAAAGTCGTAAAAATCAAGTTTATAGTTTTTATTACTTATAAATATTATTTCATTACCATTTATATAATTTATCCATTTAATTAACCTTTTATATATTTATATAAATAAGTTTTATAAGTTAGTGGGTTTATATTTTTACATTTTATACATTAAAATGTGAGTGCTTATATAATAATAATAAACATTAATTCCAAAAATGTGATTTTTATCTTCATGTTTACCATTTTTACCATATCTAGAGTTCTATAATGAATTAGAAGCTCATTTTTGGGTGACATGTTCTTCATATTATGTGCTACATTTAACTTAGTTATAGCTACTGCCCATTTTAAGTTTATCATGCCTTAACAGTCCCTACAAAACTGCTTATTCAGATTAGACCACCTAACTTGTTTTGATCATATCTCACTCATTATTTTGATTCCATTGCATGGCCAACTCTCACATGTGTATAACATCTTGTACTTACTGTAAATGGATCATACCATGCAATTTCATCAGTTCATGTTTTCGTTTTATACTGTTTTTATACAGCCAACTAAATAATCAAGATTTTAGCCTCATTTTTATAGTTATTAACATTTTTAAGCATATCTATCAACACTTGATACCCACACAACATTTTTATCATCATATATACATCATATACATATACAAAATGAAAGAAAATACATTTGTTCTTTACAAAATAACAAGAGAAAAATGGAGAGGATGATCTTCTTTACCAACCAAGTGGATTTCTTGTTTTTGGAAGACAAGAACTTGATGAACACAAAAAGTAACTCCAAGACCATCAAATATCAAGAACATATGTTGGGAAATCAGCCCTAGGACACAAGCAAATCACCTCCAATGATGTTAATATGGCCACCAATGATCAAGGCTTCAAGATAACTCCTTAATAGAGCTAGTAAACATGTGTTTCATGGCTAGAAAAGATCAAAAGGGTTGTTTGTTGCTTTATTTTGGACGGCAAGGGGAGAGTAGTTTGAGAGAGTTTTGAGAGAATTTGCATGTAAGAAATGGTGGAAGTGAAAACTAGTTGCTAGTTTGGTGAGTTAGTGGGAAAGTGTGGCTTAAAATGTAAGCTAAGCTTACACTTGTAACATGTTAGCTAACTTGATGCCACCTTAGTGTGTGGTGTCAAGTTGTGCCTTCCAAACTAAGCTAGTGGGGTGGGACAATGTATTTTGTCCCATCTCACTAGTTTACGGATATTTCTCGATTCTGGTTTTCTCGATTTGCGTGCCCTCGGGTCGTTTTATGAAAAACGTTTTTATAAATTATGAATTAACGTCACAAAACGAATCCAATAAAAATTGTCTCATCAAAAACGGAGTTCGAAAACGTAAATACGTAATCCTAAGGTTTCCGGTTTAGTCGTAAAAGACGTTAAATTAAAGTCGTAAGACCTAATCTCTTCTCGTAAATTTGTGAGTTTATGAACTAACACAAAT
Organism: Glebionis coronaria; assembly: GCA_025667525.1. Taxonomy (NCBI): domain Eukaryota; kingdom Viridiplantae; phylum Streptophyta; class Magnoliopsida; order Asterales; family Asteraceae; genus Glebionis; species Glebionis coronaria. The sequence continues at coordinate 127,383,600 of CM046879.1, read as the reverse complement.
TTAAAACTCCAAAATAATATTCATGGACAAATTTATTTATTTTTTTGAAATGTCGGACTGTCACCAAAGACGGTGTATATAAACGTAAGCACGTAACGTTGAATCCTCCGGTTTAGACGTAGTCGACGCTACTTCAAGACGTAAATCAAAATTACTTCCCAAAAATAAGTGAGTTCATCTTGTAAATTGTTTTTAAATAATATTCGAGAATAAAATATCAACCATAAATTGACGGATTGTCACATGTTTGATCTACATTCCGAGTTAGGTGTTAGATTGTACATTCCGAACTAGTTACATTCCGAACTAAGTCATTTTTGATATCCCGAATTAAGTATAAGAATTTGTATCCCGAATTGAGTGTGGAAATGCGGATTCCGAATTAGTTTCATCACGTGTATTCCGAACTACATGCAACCTTCAGTATTCCGAACTATATACTGGATAATATTCCGAAATACGTAGGTGATAGTGATTCCGAACTAGGTCGCGGATTTGTACATTCCGGATTAAGTTCAAAGTTGGTTTCCTGACTTGCATTCAGTTTTTGGTTTTCCCAATTATTTTCATATCTTTATTTTTCCCGCTAATTTGCTTAAGAGTTATTTTATTTGTTTTAACTTAGATTTATTTTAAAGTTTTCATTTTTATTAAGTTTTTAAAATTTACTTTTTAAAGTTGTAATTTCTCGTCATTTATTTTAAGTCCAAATTTTTAGTCAACGACATTTACATTTTTACTTTTAGTTTAAAATAGATAATCACACCCCTTTATTTTTCCACCAAGAACGACTGAGTTGCACTTTCAACTGGTAATCAATTCGAATTGAATCGAGATGAACAAACTTTTTACATACAAAATCTCTTGTATTATTACCCCAAGTCAGGAATTCCCGAGTTTGGTATCGAGTACAATTTTCTTGCTAGAATAATGCATATTCATGTGATAAAATTTTGGCAATATTCTTTAGTATTATTAATGAATCTGAGATGATATTGTGGTAGGATATATAAACAATCTAATGCGGAATGAAAAAATGTCATTTAAATTTTAGATACATGTTTTTAAAAGGATCAGTTAAAGTGCTTCTCTAATTGTTGGTATAACTGAGTTATTGAAAAGAACATTCTTATACATGGTGAGTTTAGCCAAAAATCATAATTCAATCTTTTACATATTAAAGCAAAACACTTAGTGGGGAATTCGCATCGTCCAAAAAATCAATTCTTTCTTTAAATCTGTGTGCTTCAAAAGTAAATTTTTTAGAAACAGCATTGATGTAATTATGAAAAAAAACCTGAACAATTGGAGGGTTACATTGTCGATTTCCCCGATCAATATCAGAACACCAAAAAACGAATTCGCCCACTCCCCACCATCTCTACCAATTAAACGAACGTATGATAATTAAAAATCATATTCAATGTGAGTTTCTCTATCTGAATTGATTTGAAGATAAACCCTAATTAGTTGTTTTGTTTATTAATTATTGTTTGGTATGATAAAACAAGTTGTTTTTAATTAATTAGTTTAATTAACTATTGTTTAGGATGTTGTATATGTGTTTAAGTTCTGATTATCGATTTCGTTAGATATTAACTAGTTTATTAGATTACATTGGCTGCAAAATAATTTTTGATAAACAGATCTGCTATGGTGCTTCTGCACTGATGATGTTTAATCACCTGGTGGGATATCAATGAATTCAGTTGTTGCTGCAATGCGTATTTGAAAGTTTTTGTAGAATTAGTATCTTAATGTGTCTTCTTTAATTATGTCGTTTATGCATATGTAAACTAACTAAGAAGCTAATCAAAGAAGTAATTGAAAAGAATTAAGCATGATGGATGTACTATACAACAAATATAAAGGTGAAAATTTGTAAGCATTTAGATGGGTCAATTCAAATAAACTCTTTCTCAAACAGGTTAAAGACGAGAATGAGAAACAGAGGAAGAATAAGGTATTGATAGAGACTATGCAGTAGTAAATATGTGTTAAATGTAGTGGGCACGTAAGCCGAATTTAGAGCAAGAGCCTCCCAATTTGCAATCCGTCTCCAAGGTAAGTACAAGTTGTAGAATATGATAGATTGGTAGCTATTCAGTGCACACTCGATCTTAAAAAATTTCTAATATTTGGTTTTCTAATCGATGGCCTCATGATGGTGTGCAAATCAATGATATTAAATCTGCTCTTGGACCCATTACTTATTTTATAGTTGAGAGATTTCTTCTATTATCGCTTTCACTCATAAAATGTCGGCAAGAATTAAATGGTTGATAATATTATAAGATGTCATGTCTTTTATGAAACCCATACCAACAATTGAGTAACTCTTCTGTATTAATATAGAAAGTTGAGTTACTCAAAAAGTGAAGGTCTGAGTAAGTGAGTAGCATACATGATCTTTGTGCGGTTATTGGGATTGAGTTTTACAAAATAGGGACAGAGGTCCATCAGTACCTCTTTCATATATGAGATAAATTACTCGAATACCATTTAGAGTGATGAATACATCACGTTTTAAGTTGTTATTGTACAGGGTAAAATAAAGACTGACAACATTTGGCGAGGATATAAACTGTATTTTAGGAAGCAAAAAGCAAGACTTGGGATATCAAGACTTGGAGAGTACACTTGTTTGCAAGTACTTACATAACCAAAAAATGTAGCACGTTGTAAATTTTATATATATTGATCTCAATTATCATGATATCACGGAGTAAGTTTAATAAAGTCCCAATATTTATCAAAGGCTTTATGGATTCATCAAAGCCATCCAATTCATTTTCATCCTATGGACCAAATTAAAAATAAATAAATAAACAACCCTCCTCCCAATCTCTTCAACCGTTATTTTTTTTCTTCTCAGACTCAACCACCACACACACAGTCACACACCAACACAGACAGTCAATCAACCACCATTGATTCCGACAACCCCCACAAGAATCCACTATTTTCTGGCGAGATCTACAAGAATCCACCATTTTCTGGCGAGTTCCACAACAAACCCACTTATCCGACGACGTCGACAACAAATCTATCATGTTCCGGCGACTTCCACAACAAACCCACTATTTTGCGGCGACTTACACCTTCCTCCATTAACCATTGCCTTAACTTCTCTGTGGACACTGTAATACCATTTATTGGAGCCATCAACTCACTTTTAGACATTCGATGGAACATGCCTTTCACATCCTGTAAAGCTTCCATCCACGCAAGTTGATCCTCCCTAGTATCTGCCCTCAAATGAACCTTTTTGTCCCAGTAAAAATGGAAAACCTTAACCTCACACCACCATATCACCAACATCTTTTGTATTACAGGTAATAACTTTTGTAACAGATTCATGGTGCCTCATGTATGAGTTACTGTGACTCATCGTGACTCATGTATGAGTCACCATGACTCATGTATGAGTCACCGTGACTCATGTATGGGTCACCGTGACTCATATATGAGTCATATTGGTTTCTCATATATGAGTCACGGTGACTCATACATGAGTCACAGTGAGTCATACATGAGTCATATATGAGTCATGGTGACTCATATATGAGTCATGGTGACTCATATATGAGTCAGTGATGAGGTCGCCGAAAAAGTGGGTTTCTTATGAAAGTCGCTGGAAAATGATGGATTTGTTGTAGAAGTCCATGAAGAACTGGGTTTGTTATGGAACTCGCCAGAAATTGGTGGATTCTTGTGGGTCTTGTCGAAAAATGGTGGATTTGTTGTGAAAGTCGTTGGAGAACTAGGTTCGTTGTGGAACTCGCCAGAAAATGGTGGGTTTTTTATGGCGGTCGCGGGAAGAAGATGGGTTTGTTGTGGTGGTCGCCGGAAAAAGGTGGGAGACGAGGTTGTTGTGGTGGTCAGAAATTAGGTGGTTGAGGATCGGGATCTGTTTTTTGTGTACAAAATAAAGGAAGTTATATGAAATGTGGGTTTAATTATAGCCTTTGGATCATTGTAAAATGGATGGTGTGGATTGGTCCATCAAGACTATGTTAAATAAGGGTATGTCATAGATCTCTTACCTGATATCACTATCTAAGGCAGTAAAGCTTTTGTTAAAGATCAATACATCAATCTTAGTTCGATAACATAACCCTTGTTAGGATTTGAAAAGTAGTTAAACCATTAACTACGAGTACGCAGCGGAATGGATCTAGTATAAACAATCATGATTAACACATAATAATAAACAATTTAAAACCTACCTCGAATTAATTGAAGCAATAAATTAATAGATCTTGATCTTGAACTATAACAGTAAAATAACCGCCTCTAACGTTTGCTCACACGACACGTCAAACGAACAATCACTACGATGCTAGTAGTAACTTCACTTCAATAGATCTTGTAACTAAAAACCCTAGATCCAAAACCCTAATTGAGATTACGTAAGAATCGGTTTATAGACATTACAAGACTCTTAGAAAAATAACCGGGAAAACCCTTGTTAGGGCTTGCTATGTGTCGAACCACAAGGGAGAACCAAAACCTATATCTAGTGATCTAAGGTTTAGTTAAAAGCCTAAAGAATTTACAAGAAACTATCAAAAGGTTATAGATCTTATAAAGGTTTAACCATTAAGTGATTTTAGGTTTAAGGGAAAATTGTATGGTTTGTGTGTGTCGGTGTTACGATCGGACGAAACAAACAAAGAGGGGGAGACAAAATTTTGTGAGATATGGAGATTGTATATATACTAGTCTCCACCTCCTCAAAATTCAAGGCCCAACCCACACATAGCTTAATTACAAAGCCAAACAATTTCAATAATACCCCATGGTATTATTTCGGCCGACTATGGCCTAGTGGGTTTCAAAACCTGACTTTTTAGTCCCTTAACTTAATTAACGAACTCACGATAAATTAATTAAAACCCGTTAATTAATTTAACTACCGTTAACTAATTAGCAGTGAAGTTTTTATAAAATTTTAATTAATAAATAAATAAACATAAATAAAAGTGCGTTATTCGTGTTGAGTGTGTGCCCCTGATAGGCTCACGCATTTATCGATTGCTAAACAATCGCATATCTCAACATGTCCCACTTGTGAGAGTTTAGACATAGAACGTCCATAATGAAGCATCTAGCAACACTTCATTATAACCGGAAAACGTTGAGTTAATAGTTTCAAGAAAGATATCTCAAAAGTATTCGATGGTATATGATTATAAAAGTTGCTGATAATCATCCCTTTGTTTCATGTACCATTAAACCATGGATATGGATCCTAACTCATTCCATATAGTTTAATTTTAATTCTTGTGATCATATTAATTTAGATATTCTAAATGTCAACAAGAATCATCTTGATCACACTTTGGGTACGGCCATACAATTATCTAATAAATTATGGAGAGGATTAATATCTGAAAATTTTATTAAAATTCATTTCTCTCGACTCGATCCGAATTGACAAAGGTTAAACGTGTGACTCAGTTGTTCTTGGTGTAAAAAGAGAAATTGTCATTATCTATTTTAAACTAAAAATGAAAACTTGAAAAGTTAAAACAATTTAAAGAATAAAATAAACAAGTTTTAATCTTAACAAAATGTAAATTTAAAATAAAATTAACACAAAACAATTTAAAACAAAGTTTAAGAAAATGGCGGGAAAATACAAATTTGAAAACAATTCGGAATGCAAAATCAAGATCTAATTCAGAATAAATACAAAATCATAATTCGGAAAACAAGTAAACCTAGTTCGGAATAAATAAAAGGCAACTACAATTCGGAATCCAAGTTTAACATGTAATTCGGAATGCATGAAAGGGACCTAATCCGGAATGTGTAAACAAAATGCAATTCGGAAAAAGAAGATAAATCCTATTTGGAATCCTATACTATTAACTCAATTCGGAAAAATAACCAAACCCTAATTCGGAATCTGTGAAACTAGAACTAATTCGGAATAAGACAATAACCTAATCCGGAATGTATATAGAACAATTAATTCGGAATGCTATGAATTAATATAATTCGGAAAATGATGTGAAAATGTGTTCTAATTCGGAATAAAGGGTTATACAACTAATTCGGAATAGTTTGTTTAAAAACTTAAGTCGGAATAAAGAAAAAGTGAGCTAATTCGGAATATTCAGTATCTATCTAATTCGGAATGAAAGCTTTTATGTAATTCGGGAATAGGGTTTCTTAATACAGATTAATAAAAAATAAGCAAACAATCAAAAATTAAGCCAACCAATTTTAGAAAAAACTAAATAAGCCACAAATCAAAACTCTAAAAACACCAAATAATCAAAATTAATAAAATCAACTTTTAAAATTTTAATGTACCAAATCCACTTAATTAAAAATAAGCTAAACACAAATCAAACAATAAGCACAATAAGCTATATCATCAAACACATCAAAACCATAAGAACAATGAAATAAACACATCAATCAAACAAGCATAAAGATCAAATAAACTACATGATTTAACCAAATCAAACATGAGATTAAAAAACAAGAAAGGAAGAATGAGATTAATGTAAAAAGCTTGAATTAAAGATTAAGATCCAACAAGACAAGATTAAAGATGAAAGATTAAAGATGACATGCTTAAAAACTTGAAAGAAAGCTAGAGAGAGAAAGTAAATTACACCTACTCCTACTCCTACTCTAATCTCTCTAATTCACTAACTATTACAAATAATGGAAAATGAACTATTTATAGTGGAGGAGTAATGTGGTGTTGTTGCTTCCTTCTTTCTCTTTGTCTTCTCGTCTTTTTATTTAATTTGTATTTCTCGACTTTGTCTAGGGATTTGTCGAATGATAAAATGAACTCGTCTTCTAATTTTCTTCTTTTATTAGACTTTGTTCTTCGACTTTGTTAAACTTCCGTCTTTGGTCTTTTTCTTCGATTAATCATAGAATAGGACTTTGACTTCCATTCTTTTTGCACTCTTGATCTTTTGACTTCGTCTTTTATCTTTTTCTTCGATAAAAGCCCGTGAAAGCCTGTGTTTTCTTCCTTTTTTATATTTTGGTCCTAAAACACAATAAAAACACAAACCACGCATAATTCTGACTTTTACGACATTAAATACACGTTTTGGCTTGGTTTTTATTTGTATTAAATGGTAAAAGGATAAGTGTTTTCACACTTATTAAATCTCATACACTTGACCATTGCAATGCCCTCATCCAATGCATTAGTTACAAAGCAACATTTACATTCCTCATCATAATTAACCCACCTAGGCCTTTATTAAATACTACGACATTATGGAAACTAAAAAGATAGAAAATTTCAAAATGTTTGAAGGAAGAAACTTGTAAAGTAATCTAAGACTTACATTAGGGCTTTTGTGTCATGAATATTAATCACCCTCAAGTTTCACGTTTCCTATACCAAGCTTAAAAACGAGATCATTGTTATTATAAGTTAGTAAAGCTAACACTTACTCATGTGGCTCAATTATTCATTTAGACTCCCTTATTCCTAGGTGTATCTCTTATATTTTATTTTTTTTGTCTTGAATGATCACGAGGATGCATTTTTTACTTATTTCGATAATTTATTAAGGCCGAAAATAAAGTAGGACGATTTAATCAATAGTTAGCTAAAGGACAAAATCTTTTAAAACTGCTTCTCGAAACCTCATAAAGTTCATATCTTGGCATAACTCGTTTCACGATCTGAGACGTTTCTCGGACCGATATTTGGCACTGACTTCATACTTCGAATCTAGAGAGACGTTCTTGAAATAATGGTATTCTCTTCATAATAGGAATTTCTTCACTTGATGTTTTTGAGAGATTCTTCAAACTTAGACCACGACTTCTTCATTTTTCTCCAATCTTTATTTGGGATTTTGATATACAACGATCCGTCTCCTTTTCGGACTTGGATCTATTTATCCTCATACCTTGTTAGGGTCTTTTCGGATAGACTTCTCCATGATCTTTATGGGCGTAACTGCTTCTCGTCGTGTGTCTCGATCCTTCATATTGATTTTTGAATAATGATTCTTCACATCACTTTGGATATTTAGCAACAAAATGTAGCCCTCATGCCTTGTTAGGGTCTTTTTGGACTCGCCAATCTTCGCATCCCGCTTCAATAAGTTATGCCTTGGCTATGAACTCTAATTTATCCCGAGTAACTTTTAAACGATCTTGGGCTAGAAGCTAAGTTACTTTTCAAATCGTACGACCTTACTTATTGCAATTATATATTAACAAGCGATGGGAGAAAAATCTCATAAATAACTCACATAAGTTCATGAAAGAATAAAAAACATATAATTGACTTTATCATCTCTCTTTCTCCACAATTTAAAATCTCAAGGAATGAGACTCGTGGAAGCTTAGCCTAATAAACCAATTAAGGTCCATATAGTTAAGGATACTAGCTAGAGTAAACTTGGATAAGTAAACTCGGGTTGAGTCAAAATATTCATGAAGGGCCTAATATATCAAAGACATCTAAACTTATTAAAACCATTTTATTAAATAATTACGAAGAAAGAAAAGAACAATAACAAAGGAAAATACTACTAGGCCAAAATAGATCAAAATTTTTGAAAAATGTCGAAAAATCAATTTTCCGGTTAAAATGAGGACAAATTCATGGAAAAGCCCACTTAACTTCTATAGAAGTCTCCCCTTCACTTAATATAAACATTGTCCTCAATGTTTAAGCATGTGTAAGTAAACTCCCCTACACTTAGGACATTGTGCACGTTGTTTAAATCTTGCTAAGGAAGAGACAACTAAATTGATTCCTATTTCACATTTATGGGTATAAATAGTGAATCAAAAGAGTTTAGGATAGAACCGGGAAGACGGGTACACGGAATCACGGGTCGTCAAAAGTCATCAAAAGTGGATCTTTGAAAGCTCTAATCCCTGTACATTATAAGAAAGAAAACAACAAACAACAACGGGGATCCCCTACATTTATTATGAAAACGGATAAAAAAGGATAGATTAGTGGGTTGCCTCCCGAGAAGCGCTTGTTTTTGTTAACTGAGTCACGAGCCTGACTCGACCCCGAATAAAACATTCAAATGGAAGCCTCTAATATCGATACCGGGATCAAAAATCTTGTCCATGTTCCCGGAGGAAAATAATAAATGAGAGGCCGGGGGATAGGTCATGAAAGGTAAAAAAGGTCTTCTCAACATACGAGAAGTATGTGAAGTTATCATCCACGGGAGGTAGGGTGGGTAAAGGAATCAAAATGTCATCCCCAATAGACATATGATGGTCATTAAGCGGCAAGGCCGTAAAGGTATCAATCATAGAATAATCAATATCACCTCCCGGGTCAAAGAACTCATCCTCAGTAATGGTCTCTAAAGTATGGGATGAAAGGTGCTCCGGAGGGGGACTTGGGACAATATCTTCATTCATCAAAGTATAAAAAAGAATATCCCCCTTCGTGTCATCATCATTAATACCCGGATGTATTGAGAATATGTCGATTTCCTCCATAAAAGTGTCATTATTCTCAACGGGAGTAAGAGACGGGGGTAAAGACTCGGTAATAGGAGTATAATTTAACGCTTCAATTTCAGCAATAAGAAGATGACTTTTAATAATTTGTCGCGAAGAATAACGTCTTCCACCTCATCTAAAAGACCAAGTTCATTGGTGAACTTCTCGTAAGCCGGAGAGAATAAATCGACATCTCCCAAAGGAAATGGGGATAAATGAGAAATTTCAAAAGTGAAATTCTCATAACATGGAGAAAAACCATCATTAAGAGTGACCTCGTCCGTAAGGTCCGCAAAAGTCGGTTTTCATAAAATAGGAGAGTCATCCTCATCCGATCACGATGAATAATTAAAAGTATAGTCGGAATCACAAAATAACTCATCCTTATCTACAAACTCCTTAGGTGTAGGACCAATTAAGGGTTCTTCTTCTATGGACTCATTATAAAGTTCTTCACACTCCTCAAAAATTGGTTTATCAAAACATGTCTCACTAAGAGAATTTGAAGAAAGCATAAAGTCATTTGAAAGAGTAGGTGAAGAAATGGGGTTATCAATGGGTAATGTAGGCTCAAGTATAATCTCGGGAATTTCCTTAAGAGTTGAGGAAGTAGGTGAGCTAAATGTAGATGTGGGTGTCAACACCGGAGGGTGAGTAAAACTCATGATAATCTCCGGGCGTTGTCTCTCCTTTATTAGCGGAGAGATAGAAGTATCCACAGTGGGAACATCACTACTGCTAGTGGTGTTAGCCTCAACATCATCTCTCAAAGACGGCTCAATATTATCTTGAGCTTGATAGGTTTCTAAAATGAGCATGAATTTTCGATCGGTTTCCTCTTTCCATTCTCTTAGTAATCTATCATGTTCCTCAAACTTTTGAAGAATTAATTCCATTTGAGGTTGTGAAATATTCCCTTGATTATAGTTTTGGAAATTGCCTTCATTTTGAAAACTTTGATGATTTGAAAACCCTTGATTTTGAAATTCCCCATAAAACCCTTGATCATAATGTGGTGGGTTACTTGTTGTGGGAAAAATAGGGGAGCCAAAATAAGTATTAGTAGCATAGCACATACCTTCCTTATTAGTATAAACTTCCCCATAAGTTTTGTCACAATTAAAATAAGCATGAGGTCCACCACAAGTCGTACACTCCTCGGACATAATCTGATAACGCTCTTCTAGCAATATTTCCCAAATCGAACGATTATCCATGATAATAATAGCACGAGTATCAATATCGGCTAGAGTAGATTTCCTCTCGCGCCGACGAGTACGCATACACCTACAAAAGAAAAAGATAGAAAAGAAATAGAAGAACAAATAAGGTTAACGTAAAAAGCAAATATTTTTGAAAAGAAATGCTTTTTATGATTTTTAAATGTTTTTGGCTATTTGAAATTTTAGATTTTTTTGAATTTTTGAAAATTTATGAAATTTGTGCAAGAAAAATAACGTTCACGAGTGAACGGATACCAAAATCCAACGCGTCTCTCACAAAAAACCGTTAATCTTCACGAAAAGAGCCGACAGCGGCGCCATTTTAATATCTGAAAATTTTATTAAAGTTCGTTTCTCTCGACTCGATTCGAATTGACAAAGGTTAAACGTGTGACTCAGTTGTTCTTGGTGTAAAAAAAGAAATTTTCATTATCTATTTTAAACTAAAAATAAAAACTTGAAAAGTTAAAACAATTTAAAGAATAAAATAAACAAGTTTTAATGTTAATAAAATGTAAATTTAAAATAAAAATAAAACAAAACAATTTAAAACAAAGTTTAAGAAAATGGCGGGAAAATACAAATTTGAAAACAATTCGGAATGCAAAATCAAGATGTAATTCGGAATAAATACAAAATCATAATTTGGAAAACAAGTAAACCTAGTTTGGAATCAATAAAAGGCAACTACAATTCGGAATCCAAGTTTAACATGTAATTCGGAATGCATGAAAGGGACCTAATCCGGAATGTGTAAAGAAAATGCAATTCGGAAAAAGAAGATAAATCCTAGTTTGGAATCCTATACTATTAACTCAATTCGGAAAAATAACCTAACCCTAATTCGGAATTTGTGAAACTAGAACTAATTCGGAATAAGACAATATCCTAATCCGGAATGTATATAGAACAATTAATTTGGAATGCTATGTCTTAATATAATTCGGAAAATGATGTGAAAATGTGTTCTAATTCGGAATAAAGGGTTATACAACTAATTCGGAATAGTTTGTTTAAAAACTTAAGTCGGAATAAAGAAAAAGTGAGCTAATTCAGAATATTCAATATCTATCTAATTCAGAATGAAAGTTTTTATGTAATTCGGGAATAAGGTTTCTTAATACGGATTAATAAAAAATAAGCAAAAACCAAATAAGCAAACAATAAAAAATTAAGCCAAATTAATTTTAGAAAAAACTAAATAAGCCACAAATCAAAAACTCTAAAAATACCAAATAATCAAAATTAATAAAATCAACTTTTAAAATTTTAATCTACCAAATCCACTTAAATAAAACTAAGCTAAACACAAGTCAAACAATAAGCACAATAAGTTATATAATCAAACACATAAAAACCATAAGAACAATGAAATAAATACATCAATCAAACAAGCATAAAGATCAAATAAACTGCATGATTTAACCAAATCAAATATGAGATTAAAAAACAAGAAAGGAAGAATGAGATTAATGTAAAAAGCTTGAATTAACGATTAAGATCCAACAAGACAAGATTAAAGATGAAAGATTAAAGATGAAATGCTTAAAAAATTGAAAGAAAGCTAGAGAGAGAAATTAAATTACACCTACTCCTAGTCGTACTCTAATCTATCTAATTCACTAACTATTACAAATGATAGAAAATGAACTATTTATAGTGGAGGAGTAATGTGGTGTTGTTGGTTCCTTCTTTTTCTTTGTCTTCTCGTCTTTTTAATTAATTTGTCTTTCTCGACTTTGTCTCGGGATTTGTCGAATGATAAAATAAACTCGTCTTCTAATTTTCTTCTTTTATTAGACTTCGTTCTTCGACTTTGTTAAACTTCCGTCTTTGGTCTTTTTTCTTCGATAAATATCTTTAGAATAGGACTTTGACTTCCGTTCTTTTTGCACTGTTGATCTTTTGACTTCGTCTTTTGCTTTTGTGGAAACCTTGGTTTCCTCGAATCTTTTAGCTCCTAGGTATAACCATTGTTCATATGATTAGCAATCAAAGCGGAAAAGAACTATAGTTAGGAAACAAGGTGTTTGGGCACAAGACACAAAGAATTACTCAATTGGATTGTTCATTAGATTAATAACAAACAATCACTAGGTGTGTATACATTGAATCCCACACCTAGTCGACACACGCTTTAGATTTACATTGTGAATGAAGTTATGAATAAAACCTAAGACCCTTTTTCCTTTTATAGACTAAGGATTAGGGTTTGCAAGAGATAACTATGAATAAACATGTAAATCTTCTATTCAAATAACTAATACAGAATATTAATAAATAATATTCTGAATACTTATCCTAAATAGATTTTCCAACAGCGTTTGACTTATGTTGACTTCTGACAACGCCTAATTTACACTTGTCAACGCTTAGACACAATGTGTCAACGCCTAATTTACAATTGTCCTAAATAGATTTTCCAATAGCGTTTGACTTCTGTTGACTTCTGACAACGCCTAATTTACACTTGTCAACGCTTAGACACAATGTGTCAACGCTTGAACAAATGCCTTCATGTTTTCTGTGAAAATCTAACATTTTCAGGTAGTAAATTATTTTCTCGTATAATATTTTGAAACTTATTTTTGTGTTGGTTGATGAACTCACAATTTACGGATTTAAATTTGGGCTTACGTGCATAATTTAGCGTCCTTTACGACTAAACCGGAAACCTTAGGATTACGTATTTACGTTTTTGAACTCCGTTTTTGATGAGACAATTTTTATTAGATTCCTTTTGTGCCGTTGATTCATAATTTATAAAAACGTTTTTCGTAAAACGACCCGAGGGCACGCAAATCGAGGAAACTAGAATCTAGGAATACCCGTAAATTAGCGGGATGGGACAAAACAAGTTTATCCCACCCCACTAAAAGGGACGGCCAAAACAAGGACACCACATCACTTGATGTGGCACCCTTGTTGCAACAAGCTTACACTTGTTAAGCTTAGCTTAACAAGTAAGCTACACTTTCCACTCAAACATCAAAACCACTTAACCTTACCATTTTCTCACATACACACATGCAAAATAACTCCCAAAACTCTCTCACACCCTCCCTTTGCCGTCCCAAATCAAAGAACAAACACCCCTTTTGATCAATTCTAGCCACAAATCTTATGTTATCTACTCACATCATGGAGAAACCTTGAAGCCTTGTGGATTGGTGATCATATTAACATCAAAGAAGGTGATTTTCTTGTGTCCTAGGGCTGATTTCTCAACAAATACTCTTGGTGGTTGATGATCTTGAAGATATATTTGGTGTTCATCAAGTTGTTGTCATCCAAAAACAAGATATAATCTTGGTTGGTAAAGAAGATCATCCTTTCCATTTCTCTTGTTATATTTGTAAAGATCAAATGTATTTTATTTTCTATTGTATATGTATATTATTAATATATGATGATAAAAATGTTGTGTGGGGATCAAATGTTGATAAATATGATTAAAGAGATGAAAAACCATAGGTAATAATGTTAAAAGCATGCTTAAAATAATGGATGTATAAAAACAGTAAGTAACCAAGTTATAAACTGATAAAATTGCATGGTGGAATCAATTTACAGTAAGTATTAGATATCATACACATGTGAGAGTTGGCCATGCAATGGAATCATCAAAATGAGTGAGATATGATCAAAACAAAATTAGTATACCAATCTGAATAGTCTGTTTTGTAGGGACTGTTAAGGATATTAGACATGGATTGAGCAGTAGCTATAACTAACTTATTTGTAGCACATAACATTAAGTTTATGCCATCCAAAAACGAGCTTCTATCTCCTTATAGAACTCAAGATATGATAAAAATGGTGAAGATGAAACTAAAAATCAGATTTTGTGAAATTAAAGTTTAATAGTATTATATAAGCACTCAAAATAATATAGTATAAAATGTGAAATTAAAACCCACTAACTTATATACTTTATTTATATAAATATGTATAAGGATAAATAAATGGACATTTTATAAAAATGGTAGTATGGTAAGTTTTATAAGTTATAAAAACTATAAACATGATTTTTACGTCTTTTCGGCTAATACCGTAAAATTAACGTTTTTCGCCAATTAAAACTTAGACGATCGGACCCGTCTAATGTAAACTTTTTAAAAGTCATATACTGATATATAAGTACTTAATACAAGTAAAAACCGATAAAACCCGGACTATATAACATACGGACATTAACGAGCTAAGTTAGCATTATTGGACTAATAATTAAACTAAATGGGCTAAACACTTATAAATTTACTTATTGTTCTTAACCCACTTGGGCCCAACATGTAAATACAATACTGATAATAAAAGTATAGAATGGATTAATACAAGTTAATGCACTTATAATAGGCTTATTGGACCTAAAACATGTAAATAGGTAAAACTAGTAAACTAGTATAAAAGTTACCAATACATAACACTAAAATGAGTAAATAAGAATGTAATAAACCCACTTGATCATCATCATATGTATAAAATCATCATATGTATACTTGTTATTTTGATAAAGTCATTGGACAAAAGTCTAAGACCGATTATTATTTATATAGGTTTCCGTGACCGAAGCACGCCCGTAGCCGATAATCCGCCTTTTATTATCAACGTGAGTTCATAGCCTCGCACTCTTTTAAATGTTTTATAAAATGATTTGTAAACCCGCGAGGGAGATAACATGCTAGTTTTTGATAAAAATAGAACACAAGTAGTCCCGATGGTATGCTTAATGATATGGACCCGAATGATGCGATGACCCAATAAAAGAGATAAAAAGGATTATTAATAGTTAGGTTATGTCACTCAAAGTCCCATTAGCATGAATTGTGAACTACCGGAATTTGGTAGACGCTTATGCATATGATAGTACTATTTGGGGACGATCACCCCAGTTCGCGCCTTGACAGTTGATCCCTGTCGTACCACATTGATTGGTAAGCGAATTTATGTATGAGAAGATTTACATAGCGTGATTTTTGTGACGACACACTAACTTAGATGGGCAAATTGTTTGTCGGGTTCGCGGCCCGTTGTTGTGATAGTAAGGTAACAATGTCATGCGGCTAATAATAATCCAATGTAATCTAAATATCTGATATGATAACGATGCTAATAACGATAATAATATTACCTGTAATGGTAATATTAAGGCTACGGTCTCATGGACGGTTTAAGATGTATGCTTTGATTTATATATTGCCTGACTAGCAATACGAGGACTTACTTCCGATATTATACTTGTGTTCTGATTTCAACGATTGTTTTATATATAACGGTTTTATTAAACTCTATGAATTCACTCGGCATTCGCTGATATGATTTTTGCATGTTTTTATCTTAGGTGCTTGAAGGTAATTCGGATGGAGATCGACTCTGATGGCCCACATAATAATAAAAATGTTCATTCGATCTATGTTTTGTAAACTTAATGACCTGTATAATTTGGGACCTGTTGTACACTTGAAACTTTTTATCGAATGAATGTATGTTAAACCTTGTACAACCATTTTTATGTGTTGTCTATGATTGGAGTTATTGTGCTATCTCGTAACACTCTAAAAGACTCTTCCACTGTACCGATATGAAATTTGAGAGTGTTACAGTTTGGTACCAGAGCTCTCGTTATAGAGAACGAAAGAGTTTAAAAACCAAGGTTTTGAACAAAACTTTTCAAAATCTTTTAACTATGAACATTTGAGAAAATATTTGTAAATCTTTTGACTATAACGGTGCCAAAGATCTCCGACGTTACCAACAAGCCTTATTGAGAAGATATATATTTTGATATATACTTTAATTTATATATATGTATATATCGTGAATTTAATTTTGATATGCAATTGTTACTCTTTTTAAGGTTAATTTGTGTTAATAAGCATTATTAATTTGGATTAGGGTTGGATTTAGGTTTATCAAACAATTTTTATGCATATGTGTTTGATTATGTAGTTTGTATGTGTTGTCAATGTTTAACAAATATTAAGTGAAATATGTAAGTTTTGGGTTACCATATGTGTTTGCTTGTTACCACACCTTTGTTATTTGTGTGTTTTAATTTGTCACCAGTCATAAGCTCAATCACGATAGTTTACACTAATCCTTACGTATATGATGTATATACAACTTTTTAGATTATGTAGAACCATGACATTACCAATCAAGATTAACCAACAGTTTAAGGATGTTGTAATTTCTTAAGTGCTTTACCTGCTTATTTTATTTCTTAAATGAGAGTAGATAAACACTTCTCAAAACTGCCTATCTACGTAAAAATAAGTTCATATAAGTAATATGATATGTGAGTCGTATTGAAAAAGATCGCATGCTTCCATCAATATGGCTGCCATTTGATGTCTTATTCCTAGCTGCTATTGAAAAAAGTTATATAATGTATGACACCAATTCCCTCCGGATATCTGGTATCAATGGCATCAAGAACATCTCTTAAGATATCGGACAAACTTTCTGATCCTGTAAATAGTGACAAACCACTGTTTTAGATTTGTTGGTCACAGTTTTAAATACATATGAGCAGTTCTAGAAAAATAGGACTTTGAACGAAAACTTTTTATCCTGACAACTAGATGCAAGAATGTAGAGTAGCGCATTAAGATAACAAATCAATATGGCTGCCATTTGATGTCTTATTTCTAGCTTCTATTAAAAAGATTGCATGTTTATACCAATATGATATGTGAAAAGTTCTGTGATCTGTACACGTATGTCTTATGATTTAAGTATGACTAAAATTTAATTAAAGGTTATTATATACATTGTGCTTAAGAATAGATAGACCTAAACTATGCAAGTCTAAACTATAAAAACTAGTAATTTGTAATAATTTTTTCTTTTAAAAGATCTCAAGTAACTGAAAACTTGTAAATAATCGCTTAACTAGTTGGGACAGTGAAACAATTACTTCAGACCTTGAAACACAAATATGCCGACCAACAATTTGCAAACATGTCCCAAACAATAGTTAGGGCAGAGACTCGTTTTTTGCAGACCATGTACATTTACAAAACTGCATCTTACTGACACAAAAAGTAAAATGGCATATTCTTAATTGTTGTCCTACTGTTGTATACTATGTAAGCTAAGAATTCTGTGAACATACTTTGCTTAATGATGTGTTGTCGCATCTTCTTATTTGTATATTCATACAATTGTTTACATGTTTTTAGGACCCCCCCCCCCAATAATTCCACGAAAAACAAGAGGAATCAATAAAATTGAAGATCTTCCACCAGGTGAAGTTGTTGATTTCAATCAGTTAGGTCAAGTTGTAGGTAAGTGGCAAAACTTATATGCAAAGTACATCGGAACTCGTACCCAAAGGTTAATTTCCATGAACGTAGAGGACAGGAAGCATGTGACAAAAGAACAGAAAGACTTTTTATGGTCAGATATCAAGGTATAATATTCAAGATCGTTAGTTACAATACACTCTAACTGGTACATGTGTTTACAATCAATAACCTTTATTTATATATATCTCAGGCAGATTTTACACTTGAGAATAATGATGTAAAAGTCCCTACACTTTTATCATGTGACACTAAGTAGAAGGCATGGAAGACAGAACTATGAGGCGAACATATGCTTAAGAACAAATCTCTAATATAAAAATGGACATATTTAGAGCCTGATTTGAGGGACGAATTCTGTAGGAAAGAAAACACACTAGAAAAAATTCTAGGTTTCATTTACTTTACTTTATTACTGTGATATATTATTATTTTTCCATGTTCTAATTCGTGATTACTCCTATATATATGAAGAAACTGCGTGCAGAAGCGAGTGAACGTGTAAACAATATCAAATGAATCGGCCTCGCTTAGGACCAAAAGGATATCGCGGTTTTGAAGAAAAGTGGGAAAACGAAAGAAATGACCCGGATAAAGCCACAGAACTTCATAAAATACCAGCACTCCGCGGGAGTAATATTGTTTGGCTAGGACTCCTCGTGACAAAGATGGGAATACGACGTTGCTTCCTGAGTTAGTTGATCTTTCAAATGACTTGGTAATTCTTTTTCCAAGTTTCATCAAAATTATTTAAAATATTTTTTATTGAATATGTTGTCTTGATATATACTTATGTCTAACAGGCCAAAGCAAGCCAACAGTTGTCTAAAGGGGCAAGTGAATCTAAAGCAGGAGTACATCCGTTAATAATAGTGGTGGGACCAGAGCACGGTGGTCACACTAGGTGGTAGGGACTAATGTTTTATATAAAAAAGGAACTAAAGGCTATATAAGAAAAGAGAGGACCTATCAATGGGAAAAGATGGAGAATCGAGTGGTGCAAAAAATGAAAGCTGTAATTAAGTCAACAGACTTTTGGGAGGAAATGAAGGTGGAAATGAGGAGGGAGATGAGGAGGGAATTCGAGTAACAGCCTAACGAGGGTCTTTAAGCAGGGCAAGATGACGCCGACTTCCCGAGACAGAGTGTCGTTTCAACCACAAGCATCGCCAAGTTAAGTTGCATAAAGGTAAGAGTGTTTTTTTTTGTTTTTTTTCTACAAATGTGTATATTGCATAATGTAAGTTAAAATATCAAAGTGACACATTTGGACTCGATTTGGACATTTGGTAATCTTTAAATGTCTTGTATGGAATATTAGTCTTGATTGTTTGTATAATAGATATTCAACATACTTATTTACACGTGTCTAATTCAATACTGGCTACATTTTATGTAGGAGGAAACCTACTGCTGTTTGTACGTTCCTAGTTCTGTTTCCACACATGAGAAGGTTACATGCGCTACTGCGATGGTATTTCCGATTGGAGACGGTCTTATACATGGAAAGAAATTAATAAATAGGCACATGAAGGTGCCAGTTATCAAAGTTGTGGACGTTCATAAAAGCATGGAACTTCCTGTGCTGGATGATGAATTCCCTACTTTATTAAACGTAGTAAAGAGATTTATACAATGGCCAGTTAGTGCTATTTCTCGGTTTAAGGTATAAAATGAGTGGAATTTTTATTTGTTCCATTGTAGTAAGAATTACTAACGTACATATAATTGACTTTTTATGGATTGACGAAACCCCTAACAGCAAGAGCGCCAACCAAGAGCGTGTTGCCTCAACTTCAAAAAGTACCTACTATAGAGCAAGGAAAGATTAAAGAACCTACTCAAGAACCTTCGAACAAGAAAAAAGCCTTGGAAGAAACAACCAAGCACAAAATAGCGATGGCTAAGATTGCAGAACAAACTAAAGCTAAATAGCGGGTAAATTTTAGAACATAATAGCTACTATATGCATTGAAATATAACAATATGTTATAAATCTGGATTTTTCTTTTATTTCCTAAAGAACACATAAATTCTTATCAATACTAAAGGACATACTTGTTTTTAAGCTCGACTAGACTTTTTAGTTATTGGTCATTATGAGGTCATATTTATACCACTGCATGTGAAGGATGAAAAAAGAAAAGCCGAGTATAAAAAGAAGTTAGGCGATCTAAAACATGTTATAACGTTACACAGACCTAAGAGCGTGTTGGAAGGATATAATCAATGGATGAGCAATGGTAAAGAATGTGTTGAGCCATACAATCTTTGTGTTGATAAGGATATTTTCCGAAAAGCTGAAAATTCCTACTTTGCAATGACCCAACTAACATAATTGAGTTGTTGACAAGTAAAAAGCTTGAGCTTGGCATTCTGACTTGCTTTGAGATGTAAGTACATCACTATTTTCCACATGCAGATATTTTTTGTGTATGAGATATGTTATCTTATTTTTTAATGTCTTAATTAGGTCACTATATCAACTTAAAGGACGTTCACAACAAAACAAGGTTGGGTTCTTGCACCCTGAATTGATCATGTCGGATGTATATGGGGCTGATAAAGGGGTTACCTTAGATTACTTGGCCCGAGCATTGGATGGTCATGAGTTTTATGTAGCACCATATCTTCAACAGTAACATGCGCTACTTTTTTTTATTGTTATTCTTGATATGTTTATTGTTTTAAAGGTACATGTTTACACATAATGCAGCCGTCACTATGTGCTTTTCATTATTTTCCCTAAACATGGAAAGGGTTTCATTTTGTATTCTTTGATGACATCAATGTTTAACACCAAAGACAACTACATGCTTGCTGGACTTGTGGATTTTCGTAAGAATTATTCTTAACTTTTTTAGGTTTCATTTGTATTTTACCCATGTTGAGAAAACTTTATTTCTTATTTTCTTTTTAGTGTTCTTAGTGGTAGATTTAAGTGGGAACTACCTGTTGTAAGTCGCCAGCCTAACACGTGGGAGTGTGGATATTACGTAATAAGTGGATGCACGATTTTGTGCTAATATATCAAAATGAAAATTTCCTGAACACAGTAAGTACTTTTAATCTCCTTTCCATTTTGTTAAATTGAAAGTACATCTATCGATTGTGATGTAACTATATATATTTGATTGAATTACATATAGATCCCTTGGGGCGATGTGCAGCGTTTAGAGAATAAATAACTTGACGTTGTCATTGGTGCATGGTTCACGTTGTGGCGTGGTTGATATTCGGATTCAGAATTATGTTTAGTCATGTTGATTTGTGGATTTAGTTTTGGTTCAAACTTATATGACATGGATTTAGTTTGTTGATTTCAACTTTTTTTAGTGAGATTATTAGTCGGTTTATCACTTCATATTATGTGCAAATGTGATTTCATATTAACAAGATCAAGGAGAACGCACATTGATCAAGTTCCTTTGATACATTCAAAGTGCTAAGTTAATGAAAGACTAAAAGGTATGCTTGTTGCTTTTATACATTGATAACAAGATTAAAGGGTAAGTTACTACTTTTTTATTTCTTAAGGACTGTTTGGGATTTCCTAGGAAATTATGTTAAAAATTCACCGATGATGAAAAGGTAAAAATGAGCTGGAAGTATCCTTATTCCAAGTTGGCCATTTCCAATTGTATTGCATAGGTGGTCAGTGAGATACTTCTGTTAGGATTTATTAGCATTATTAGCCATATTAAATTGGTCAATGCATCAATTCAGACCTATGTTTAGTGTTGTTAGTCTTCAAGATATCAGGAATGAAACAAGCATTGAGGACAAGGAACTGATGAGGAGAACTTTGCAGTCCTTTGCTTGTGGAAAAGTCCGTGCTTTTCAAAAGGCGTGTGCTTGAATCAATGCTGTTCTATTACATTTCTTTTGCTACCTCAAAAAGAACCAACTGACTTGATCTTTTTTCCAGATGTTGAAAAGCTGGGAAGTGATCATAATGATTCTTTTATGTTCAATGATGTATTCACGGATCCTATTTATTGTATAGAGGTGAGACAAACTTCAACAATCATATAATATATTATTTATTTTTACAATAACGGTTCATCTTTTGCCACTCTTCTTTTCTCTCTTTCAGCAGATTTTGTCGTATGTGATTGGATGGTCATTTTTTGTACTGGTTGTGATAAATCTCAAACGGTTTGAACAAAGGTAGCTGATAGGGAAATGGATCTAAAAAGGTAAATGTTGTCTAGGTTATTTTTATTAGTTGTACTACTCCTAAGAAAATTTGTAAATGGAGAAAAGTGTTTGCCGGTTTGCCGGTTTACCTGACCTTACAACAAATCGACTTGTGTCAAGCGACCTGCTTGACCCGTTGCACAACCAAATGACCCGTAATTCGAGTTTTTTCCAATGTACGTCCTTACTTATTAATTCATCTTCTATTGATCAGGTTTGTTGGGGCTCGATTGCATGTTATAGGATGTTTTGTCAGAGGAGGTCGAGCAGTAGACGGTGATGCAGTTGTTGCAGGTTATTTTTTTGTTGAGTTTGTAAATTTGTAGCATTAACTGAGTTTAACAGATAAATCTAATGCGAATTTACAGTACTGTTGGAGTCTGGTTAGATAGACATGGCTTGGAGACTACTCAACACACTGCCAAGGGGCCTGAAGATCCTTCTTTGTAGCTTATGTGTCGTTGACAGCATGTTGCTTCTTCTGAAGATGCATCGGCCCAGTTGTTTCTCTACCACCGACAACAAAATTGCCAAGAGAAAAGACGGTATGTTTTCTTTGTCTTCTTTATTCCACTTTGTTTCTTTCTATTTAATGGTTTCTAGAAATTAAAAGCATTCGAGTAATACAATTATTAGCTTATATTAGTCATATGATGTTGATCTTGATTTGAAATGTCCGATAAAAAAGTTCGAATTTTCATCATGATGAAGTTGTTTCCTTCTTAAACCTCGTATACAGATTTTATTGTACAATGTTGGGGATTGCAAGACTTTTAAAAAGTACTTCGTCAACTATTCAGATGACATTTTGACTACATTTGTGAAATTTAGAACTACTACTTACATTTTTATAAAGTTCATTGGATTTGTAATCCTTATTTTGAGTTTCGCGTTGTTATCAAATTCATGACATATGTGCTTGTTGGAATTCCATGGTTATCTTTATGTTAGCCTCAAAATATTGAGTCAAACAAGAATGTTCAGTCATAGGTCTTTATTGTAATATTTATTAGAACGTTGTAATAGTTAGTTAAAATAGTCGTGACATTATGGGCTTGATGGTTAGCTTAAAAGGCCAAGGTACTAAGCATTTATTCAAGCCCGGCCCAAAACATATATAGTCCATAAGAGAGCCCGCATGTGGGTGAACTATATAAGCACCCTCCTAGCATGTTAGGAGGGTGGAAGTTCTCGTTATTCTTAATCTATTTTCACCTAGTTTTCTCCACCTTCTCTCTACTTTCTCTCACTACTTTCTCTCTCTAGAAATCTTCATTCTTTTCATCTATTTTCTATTAATCAACCATGGTGAAGTGAATAAATTAAGGAACAACAATTGGTATCAATCGCCACGTGGTAGATTAGTGATTGGTTGTTGTTTTTAGTGATTGATTCGGTTGATTTATCTTAAAATCATCTCGAATTAATTTTTTATTTTAGTGTTTTCGGGCTCTAAATCTTGAGATAAATCACTTACATAGATTTGGTAGGGATTTGGTTAAGTTTTTGTGGTTAAAATCGCAAGTTTTTGGGGTGTTTGGATTCTTTTTGGGGCTCGGTACGAAGAACAGTAAGTTTGGTTGGCAAAAAGATATCTTCGGAAAAGGGTTTTGGTATTCCGAAACAGTGATTTCGGAAAAGGGTTTCTAGATTCTGAAGAAGTCTATTTATCCGAATTAAGCTCATTTATCCGAAAAGTGAGTTTAATCCGAAGATTTTATCCGAAAAAAGTGAATTATCCGAAAAAAATATTTCCGAAGAAAGTGTGTTTATCCGAAGATTTATTCCGAAGAAAGTGGGATTATCCGAAGATAGAAGTTTATCCGAAGATAGGCTCTTATTTCGAAGAAGTCATTATTCCGAAAATTCCATTTATCCGAAAAACTGCATTTTTCTGAAATATCCAATTTATCCGAAAATAGTTCATTTTTCCGAAAAAGTGACTTTATCCGAAAATTACAAATATTCCGAAAAATCACCATTTTTCCGAAAATCTTCATTTATCCGAAATCCACCATTATTCCGAAGAAGGGTCATTTATCCGAAAAAGTTCCTTTATCCGAAGAAGAACCATTATTCCGAAGAAGGGTAAATTATCCGAAAAAGTCACTTATTCCGAAAAACTCCAATATTCCGAAAAACTCCAATATTCCGAAAATAGAAGTTTTTAAAAAGTGAAATTTTTGTGTGATTTTTCGCCTTCGAATTTTTGGTTTCATGTGAATACAATTTTTAAGGGATTTTAACATTTTTTCATCGACAACAACAATCACAACACGGCTACTTAAGATCCTTTTCACTTCAACAATTTCAAGTTTTTCAAAATGGATTCTACTCAAGAGTATCGTGTCACTAACAACAACATCATGGTGGCGGGTAGCAAAGAGAGACCTCCAATGCTTGTGACTGGTAGATATGCATAATGGCAATCATGATTCCTTCGATATCTTGACACAAAACCTAATGGTGATGTTCTTCGACGTTGCATCAAAGAAGGACCCTATACTCTCATTACGATAACCATTCCTGCAATTCCAGCAACCGACTCGACGACCGGTTCCGATGAACAAACAATTGAGGATACATATGAGAACACTTCGAAAGAGAAAGGTGCTTGGATTGATGCAGAGAAAGAAGCAATCTATTTGATTCAAAGTGGGATTGGGGATGATATTTACTCAAGGGTTGATGCATGCTCTACTCCTAAAGAGATGTGGTTTGCCATTGAACGCTTGCAACAAGGAGAATCACTTAACAAGAAAGATGTCAAAACTAACTTGTTCTGGAACTTTGGCATGTTTACTTCATTAGATGGGGAATCAATTGATTCTTACTACTTAAGGTTCTACAAGATGATGAATGACATGACAAGAAATAATTTGCAAGTCTCCACCATGCAAGTCAATGTGCAATTTCTACAACAACTTCAACCAGAGTGGACACTGTTCGTAACTTTGGTAAAACAACAGAGTAAGTTAGACGAGGTCAACTATCACACGCTCTTTGACATTTTGAAACAATTTCTGAATGAGGCGAATGAACCTCCAGCTGAAAGGATAGCAAAGACTGCTAATCCACTTTCTTTGGTGTCTACCACTCAACACGTCCAAGATCATCGCCCTCGTGCTCCAAAGTCATACTCCACTACATCCTCCTCACCAAGGTACTCCACTACATCCTCCCCACCAAGATACTCCAATTCATCTAAGTATTCAGCTCCCACAAGATCACGAGACAAAGAACTAAGAGCACCATCACCATAACCTGAGCCATCATCTGAAGAGGACAGTGATGAAGAACTAGCTCATAAAATCTTCAAACCCACCAACAACAATCTTCGAACATCATCAAATACAAGGAACCAATATGTTGATATTCCTCGAAGGTATGACACACGTCAACGTGATGAAAGTCCTCCTGGGTATGATCGACATAATCCAACACATGTTGAGGGTTCTGCACGGTATGATCGACAAATGCTAAGTATGATACTCAGAGGATTGCTACTGCTGTTGGGAATGGGGAAACTATTGGTACTCAAGTGGTTCAGCAAAGTAGGATTCAGTGCTTTAATTGTCAAGGCTATGGGCATATGGCAAAGGAATGTAGCAAGCCGAAACGGGTTAGGGACTCTATCTATCATAAGGAAAAGATGCTGCTATGCAAGAAGATGGAAGATGGGGTTAAATTCTCGGCTGAGTAAGGAGCAATTCTTGATGATACTGATGATGAAGCCTCCGACCAAGAACTTGAAGCATATTACTCGTACATGGCAAAGGTTGAAGAAGTTCTCAACGTCACTGAAGATGACAATGGTCCTATCTTTGATACTGAGCCAATCGATAAGGTACACATTGAAGAGGAATATAATGTTTTTGGTAATATTCATGATCATTGTGAGCTACCCAAAGCCATTAATGACACATGTATGATGGAAACTGTTGATAGCAATACCACACCCGATTCATCATACATGTGCAATAATGAGTCTGAGGATGATCAATATGCAAATGAGTATGATGATGACGAGGAGCGTATTGCGCTTGCTAACTTAATTGCTTCTTTACAAAAAGATGTCAAAGAAACTAGAAAGAGTCAAAAGCAATTAAAGAAGGCAAACGCTACGCTCACTCAAAATTTTGAAGAATGCAAAGTTGCTCTAATTAAATCTAGTGAGACCATTGATAGCTATAGAGCTCAGCTTCTTCAAAAGACCAGTGAGATTCAGGGGTACAAAGGGTGTTTAATTAATGTCAAAAGGACGATTTTCAACAGAAATATAACGAAACTCTTAAGCTTCTTGAACAATAGAAACGTAATTATAACACCTCGTTGAGTACTGAACGTCACAAAACGTATCTTGCTACCACTAAAGTCAATGAGCTAACTCAAGTCAATGGTTTTCTTCAAGAGGATAAAACTAAAATTGTTAATGAAAAGAAAGCTGTGGTTAAAAAGATGGAAAAGGATTTCAAAACTAAACAAGCGAATGACATCGACAAAATGGTGGAACTTGAAACTCAATTTGATTTTTACAAGAAAATTGTTTACAAAACTAATCAATCAATTCAAACCATGGGAATGTTGGCACCTCGTTCGTTTTTCAAGGATAGACCTAGTTTTGCAAATCCTAAGTACCTTGAGCAAGCTCAATCTGAGAATCAACACTTATATCTTGATGAGTCCCAATGGACCGATCTTGATTGCCTTGTCGTTAGGTCAGATAGTGAAGAGACAAACGATTTGGAAGAAGAGAGTAGACCAAAAGTTAATGAAGAATTTGTTAAACCATATAATTATCCTTATGAAAACAGTCCTTATGGTCTTTTTAAACCGCAAACACAGAAGACTCGTGAGCAAATATTTTTCGAATGTGAACAAATAAGAATTAAATAGAGACAAGCTTTTCCCACTAAGAAAACGAATGTTTCAAAATTTATTTGAGTACTTGCAACATAAAGCTTTTGTAAGCAAGAGTAAGCAAGCACTTAGTATTCTCAAGAGTAACATTGAAATTTTCAAAAAAGTTGTTGATGATGACTGGAAAAAATGTGAACTTTCGAAAGGAAACAAAGAAATCCCTCACGATATAACTGTGCTTGTGAAAAGTATTTTGATTCCGCTTGCGGAAAGAACGCGAAAATATATTTTGGAATTCGAAACATTAATTAAGAAAGAAATGATTGATGATTTGAAATATGTGGAATCTCTTGAACAAGAAATGAACGACCATCAACCTGAAAGAGACGAGCTTTCTACAGCATATGATCTATTCTTACAAGAATGTCTCTCAAAAGATGTTATGTGTGCTTATGTTACATCTTGTGCTGATATTGATGAATATTCTGATGTTGCATGCAAATATCTTGATCAAGTAAAAGAGTGTGAACGTCTTGAAACTGAGCTTTCGAATAAAGTTGACCAAAAAGAGTTTTCGTTACTTCAACATAGATATGATTATCTTCAAAAACATTGTCACTCACTTGAAATTGCTTTACAAAAGAAAGTTGGTAGCTTTTCAAATGATACACCTTTGGAAGTCAAATTATCTTAGTCATGCTGATTACTAAACGAAAAAAGTCTTGATATCTCAGATTTGAAAGCTCAGTTACAAGAAAAAGACATCGCAATAGCATAGTCGAAGAAACTCGTTGCTAAGATGGGTGGGAAAGTTGTGGAACCTAGCGTTAAGAAACCTGTTATTAGACAACCCAATGCCTCTAAAGTAAATGGATCCTCTATTTTGGTAAAACCATCTGCTTTCTCAAATTCTTCGTTTGCAAAACCTGTGTTTGCCCCCAAGATAGATGGAAAGGAAAGGTTACCACATACTCAACCCATAAGGAATATTGTAGCACCAAGCGTTAAGCACAATAATGTGATTAAACCAGGGATGTATAGAATGACCACTAAACCCACAAACAAAGTTAGTCAATCGCCTCAGACTTCTAGAAACACTAATATTCGTGTGTCTTCCACTACAGGAGTAGTCTCCACTGCTAGTGTTAGCCGGCCTCAGCTTAAGAGCACTCAAGTGAATGATAAGGTCTGGAAACACAAGAGTCAAGGGAAGATGAAGGAAGTAGAAGAACACCCTAGGAATTTGAATGTTTTTAAGAATAAAAAGTCTGTAATCACGTGTAATGACGATTTGAATGCTTTGAAAGATTTGAATGCTTTGAATGTTAAATCTGTTTGTGTCAAATGTAGAAAATGTGCTAATCATTCTATGTGTGCTATGAATAATGTAAAAGGCGTAGATACTAGAACTAAGAAGCAAGTTGCGATGCCTATTAGTGCTAGTAAACCCAAACGCAAAATGAACCATTCTGGTGCAACCCCCACTAAGCAAAGTATTGCATCAGACTCCACCACTAAGAATCCTAGAAGCAGAATTACGGAATTATATGAGTCTACGAGCAAGTCTTGGAAATGGTGGTTTGCTAATCAATGTCCTCCAGGATATAAATAGATGCCTAAAGATAGGATAGAAAATGTGACAACGAGTGTTAGTATGCCTTTAAATGTTGCTAAGGACACTAATGATTCTACAATCACAACTACTGTGGTATCCAATTTAGAAAATGCTTCATCGTGTTCTAACTCTTCTGCATGTGATACAATTAATTCTCTTCATACTAGACTCCAGATGCACGAAGCACATGACGGGGAATCTCAAGCTTCTAATTAACTTCGTGGAGAAGTTCCTGGGTACGGTCCGATTCGGAAATGATCAATTTGCATCGATCCTAGGATATGGAGATTTGGTTAAGGGGAATATCACGATCAAAAGGGTATACTACGTCGAAGGGCTCAATCACAATCTTTTCTCGGTTGGTCAATTCTGTGATGCAGATTTGGAGGTTGCTTTCAGAAAGAAGACATGTTTGTTCGTGATTATGATGGAAATGACTTACTAACCGGTACACGGGGTACTGATCTCTACACTACTTCACTTCAAGACATAACTTCTACAACTCCAATTTGCTTCATGGCTAAAGCTTCATCGACTCAGGCATGGTTATGGCATCAACGTTTATCTCATCTTAATTTTGATACCATCAACTTGCTTTCCAAGAAAGATATTGTGAGAGGCCTTCCAAGCTTGAAATTCTTCAAAGATCATCTTTGTTCTTCTTGTGAGCTTTGTAAAGCTAAACGAAGTAGATTTAAGACAAAGACTACACCAAGCTCTAAATGATGGTTAGATCTTCTTCATATAGATTTGTGTGGTCCCATGCGTGTTCAAAGTACCAATGGGAAGAAATATGTTATGGTAATTGTCGATGATTACTCAAGGTACACATGGACTCACTTCTTGAGGTCCAAGGATGAAACACCCGAAGTTCTCATCAACTTCCTTAAACTAATACAACGTGGTCTTCAAGCTCAAGTAAAAGTGGTTCGTACTGACATAGGCACTGAATTTTTAAATTTAACTCTGAGAAACTATTTTGAAGCTGAAGGAATTGAACATGAAACATCTATTGTCCGAACACCGGAACAAAACGGCGTTGTTGAAGGATGAAACCGTACTTTAGTTGAGGCTGCTCGAACATTATTATCTGCTTCAAAACTTCCAACTATACTTTTGGGCTGGAGCCGTGTCAATCGCATGCTACACATAAAACCGATCCTTAATTATCCCAAGACATGAAAAGACACCATATCACATAATCTATGATCGAAAACCTTCACTCAAACACCTTCATGTTTTTGGATGGACTTGTTACATAATTCGAGATGGTGAAAATTTGGATAAGATGAAAGAGAAAGGTGATGCATGTATTCTAGTGGGATATGTAACTCAGTCTAAGGGATATAGAGTGTACAACAAGAGAACAAAATTGATAGTCGAGACTATTCACATCCGATTTGATGAATTACAAGAAATGGCACTTGAACAAAACAGTTTAAGTCCCGATCCACAACGACAAACGACTTCCGTTCACAACCGCACGGAACTCGGAACTCAAGACCACGACAATGAACCGTCAAGTTCAAAGTTGGTTCAAGGAAATGTTCCTAGAGCAGATATGACAGTCAACACGACAATTGAAGAGTTGGAAATGTTATATGGACCAATGTATGATGAATATTTCACGGGGGAGAAACATGTTGTATTGAAGTCTTCCGCTATCACTCCTGATAAGAATGATGATACCGATCATCGTCAACAAAAGGATACAACTTTATCTACTTCAACACGGGTTGCTGCAGATTTACCTCCTCGGAATATCACTTCAACAACTGCACCTACAACATCCACAACTACTGTCATTGCTCCAGAGAACACAAATCAAGCAGACAATACATTATCTGACGAAGACGAATTTATCAACCCATTCGGTACACCGGTACACGAAACTGGAGAGTCTTCTACTCACCATGTTGATCCGTCAAATATGCATACGTTCTACCAACGACATCCTTCAACACATCATTGGACCCGAGATCATCCTTTGGTTCAAGTAATTGGAAACCCTTCATAGCCTGTTCGTACAAGACGACAGCTTAACACTGATGGTGATGTTTGTATATTTGCGCTCGCCATGAGTTCAGCTGAATCGAAAAACATCAAAGAAGCCATGGCTGATCATGCTTGGATTCAATCGATGATGGATGAAATTCAACAATTTGAAAGACTTAAAGTCTGGGAACTTGTTGACAAACCATACGATGTAATACCATTAAATCTTCGATGGATCTGGAAAAACAAGATGGATGAAGAAAACACAATCATCAAGAATAAAGCTAGGCTAGTGGCTAAAGGGTATGGACAGAAAGAGGGTATTGATTTTGAAGAATCATTTGCACCAGTAGCTCGAATAGAAGCGGTCAGGATTTTCCTTGCTTATGCTACACATAAGGGATTCATCGTGTACCAAATGGACGTAAAGATGGCGTTTCTTAACGGTCCTTTGAAGGAAGAATTCTATGTCACACAGTCGGAAGGATTCGTCAATCCTCATTATCCTAACAAGGTGTATCGTCTCCACAAAGAACTTTATGGATTCAAGCAAGCTCCAAGGTTGTGGTACGACGAGCTCTCCAAATTTATGGTCTCTAAAGGTTTCTCAAAAGGTTCCATTGATCTAACTTTGTTCACTTATAAATATGGGGATGACATTTTGCTTGTGCAGATTTATGTTGATGACATTATTTTCGGGTCTACAAACCCAAAACTTTCAAAATGGTTTGAAAAAGTAATGCACAGCAAATTTGAAATGTCTATGATGGGCGAACTAAAATTCTTTCTAGGAATTCAAGTTCACCAATCCCCAAGTGGTATCTTTATTAACCAAGCTAAGTATTGTCAAGAGATAATCAAAAAGCATGGTATGACTTCATGTGACCCCGTTGGGACACCATTATCAACCACATCCCTAGATGCTGATTTGGAGGGAGATGCCATAGATCAAACGAGATATCGTTCCATGATCGGCTCCCTCATGTACTTAACAACAAGCCGACCAGATATATCACATATTACGTGTTATTGTGCACGATATCAAGCACGGCCCACTAATAACTCGATTTTACTCAGGTTAAAAAGTTCTTTTGATGTGTGTCTAATCGAATTGATTATTGGCTTAAAGTATGACTCAGTTGATTTTGGTGAAACAAGTATTTTTGGTTGATTTTAAATTTAAATGTGCAAAGACTTAAAAGTAAATGTCGTTAAAGTAAAATGGCGTTAAAATTAAATCCAAATCTAATTAAACGAAAGGGTGCAATATTTAAAAACTTTGAAAAGTAAAATAATTAGATGACAAAAATTAAAGCGTGACGAGATTTAAAAATTTACTAAGTACTGAAACAAGGAATTAAAAATTAAACAAGACAAAAACATAAAACAAACACCCAGTGGGAATATATTCCGATCAGACTCAGTCGGAGTGTCACACCCTACCTGTCGGAATATTGATCGGAAAACCCGATCGGAATATGTCACTTCTTCAGATCGGAATATCCAGAAAAATCCCCAGTTCGGAATGTAAACTTACCTTTGATCGGAATATAGGATAGACTCTGGTCGGAATGCTTATCGGAACCCTAGGATCGGAATATCCAAACAAGCACCTCGATCGGAATGAGGACTAGACCCCCAATCGGAATGCTGTCACCACTTACCTGATCGGAATGCCCAATGATCACACTGATCGGAATACCAAAGCTTCTCTTCGGAATATGAAGTAGAGTCCAGATCAGAATGATAGTCACTTACCCAGATCGGAATACCACAAACACCCCCCAATCGGAATGCTGTTAGGAATAATAAAACCCTTTTCCGACCAAGCCAAGAAGTGTTGGTCGGAATATGAAACCCCTTTCCGATTGCTAGATCGGAATACGGAAGAAAAGGCACAAAATAAGCTATAAATCTAATAAGCACAAGACGAAAATCCTAAGACAAACCGTATAAAAATAAACTACTAAACTGAAATTTAAAGACTTTTAAAACACGAAATGAAAAAGCTTTACGAAAAACCAACTTTTGTATAAAAATAACTTTTTTAAAAACTTTAAAAGCTTAAAGATGAAAACAAATAAGCTATAAGAATCAATAATCTAAAACAATCACAAGCATAAAAACACAATCTTTAATCAAATAAGTAACACAATAAGCATGTAAACATAAAGATCAAGCAAGAAAGAAAGGTAGAATGAGAGATTTAACAAGTAAAGTAAAGGTGCAATAAAGATAAAATTAACTTACTTGAAAATTAAAGTGCAAGACAAGGTAATTAAAGGTGCAAGTAATTAAATGTGTATAAAAGTAAAGGTGGAAGAACTAGTGTCACTCTAGCCAACCAAGAAAAATGATAATGATCTAATCTATATATAGGGGAGGATTAGGAAGCTTCCTCCCCTCCTTCATTTTCTCTAAATTGCATCATTAGGCTCTTCCTTCTTAATCTCTTTGTTAATTGCACCATTAGTCCTTAAGCATTTAAATCTTCTTTAATTTTGGACTTAAATGACCCTTGGCTCGGGATTTCTTCGAACTCGTCTTTTAATTCTTCAATAAAATAGACATGAGTTCTTCGGCTTTAAGTAAACTTTCATCTTTTGACTTTTCCTTAGGTAAATCTTCGGAATTGGTCTTGGACTTCCGTTTTTTATGCACTCTTGACTTCTCGACTTCATCTTTCATCTTTTTCTTCAATAAAAGCCCGTAAATGCCGTGTTTTCTCCACTTTTCACAATTTCGTCCTAAATCATAACAAAAACACAAACCACGCACAATTCCAACATAAAAGGCATAAATTACACGTTTTGGCTCGGTTATTATTGTAATTAAGTGGTAAAAAGGATAGGTGTTTACACACCTATCATCCACTGAAAATCACCTCAAGGAGGTTAAACGGATCTTTCGGTACCTAAAGAATACCATTCTTTTGGGACTCTGGTATCCAAGGGAAACCGGTTTCTTTCTAACGGCATATTCAGATTCTGATCATGCAGGATGTCTTGATACACGTAAAAGTACTTCTGGTGGTGCACAATTTCTAGGTCAAGATAAGCTCATGAGATGGTCTTCCAAGAAGCAGGACTGCACATTATTATCATCAGCCGAAGCGGAGTATGTGTCTCTATCTGCGTGTTGTGCTCAAGTTCTATGGATGAGAACACAACTCACGGATTATGGCTTCTACTTTGAAAAAGTACCTATGTACTGTGACTCAAAGTACGCCATAGTCATCTCCTGCAATCCGGTACAGCATTCCCGCACGAAACACATTGAGGCCAGATATCACTTCATTAAGGAACAAGTTGAAAGGGGTATTGTTGAATTATACTTTGTTGGAACTGATTACCAATTAGCTGAATTGTTTACACAAGCTCTTTCGAAAGAGAGGTTTGCGTATCTAGTTAGGAAAATTGGTATGAGATGTTTGACTCCAGCAAAACTGGAGATTCTGGCAAAGAAGCCTGCTTGATTCATCTATCAAACATCTACATGTAAATATTAATGAAAAAGAAAAATACAAAATTAAAAAAATCTTTGAAAATCTAAAAATATTCTTCTCGACATGTCTTTCAGTATCGATAATATGGACGTACCTAGAAATATCGCTCAATAACGACACGGGTGTGTACATAAAGCTCGAATGAAAGTTGTAAATATTTTTTAAAACATGTCATTTCTACAATTTATAAAGTAAAATGTCTATTTTGGACAATTTTTCCAACAACGGGTAGATCAATCTATCTTGGGTTGAGCTTGTCACAAAACATTCAACGTTTTGAGCTCAACACAATGGCTTGTAATCACTTTCAGATTGTAGCCCGGATCTATATTCACGGGGGAGTGTACGCTTTAGTGCTCTTACCCTCAGCAAAAGAAGAGAAATCTTCTTACACTTGAGTGGATTTGTCAAGACATTGAAAGTCTATGAACTCAAGTTTATGCTTTAGAAAAACTTTTTTGCCAAAAAGAAATAGAGTTTTTCAAAAAGCGTTGAACACAATTTTTTCAAGAATTTCTCAATGATATTCAAAATCTTTCAAAACATGTATGTTCAACAAACTCCCATCCTCAAAAAGCGAAATGTGGATCACATCCTTACAATGACAATTCAATTGGATCAATTTTTTAGGGGGAGCATTTCAACTTCATGCAAAGATTAACACATCTTTCTCCCGAAGATTTTCAAGACTATTTTTCAAAATATATTTTAATCATATTTAGTATCTCTAATATCAAAATATTTTATATATTAGAGCTAGGTGGAGAAAATGTGATTAAAATGTGATCTTATATAAGACTCAAGCACTTTAACTCTTACCCACATGTGCGAAACACTTTCGATTATCGATGCACATGTGAAGCCAGAGCAACAACAAAACTAGCAAGGTGTTAAATGTTTTTCAAACACTTTGTTAGACATTTGAAGTGGTTTTATGGTTACCATCTCATACCCATAACATCTTTAATTCATGACGTTATTGGTGTCAAAAGGGTGGTTAGGTTTAAGTCCTATGATCCAACCAGATCCGGAGGGATCTTCCCAGGGACAATCCAATAGGTTATTAGAAGTCCTTAGGAAATATGGAGTAGAATGTGAACGAAGCTGAATGTCGACTAAGTACTGGTGCTAGTACTGGAACAATCACAACAAGGTGCTAGTAATGATGTCTTGGTAAGCATTGAAGGGGTTGAAGAATGAAAAAGAAATGTAAGGATAAAGGGTGTAAACAAAGAAGCCCTCCATACAACTTAGGTAGAAACCGGGTCAACACATCATGAAGACAATGCATCATGCACCAAGTGATGTAATGCACAACCCCTCCCCAGTTGACTCGGACTTCTCTCAAAAGATGTTTGTTTTATTGTCACGGAGATCAGCACGACTTCTATTGACTTTCTCACTCCGAGATAGTTGACATTGAATAGGTGGCATCTGCTCCAGCCTCCTACCACTAAAAGTGCACAAATCGAGTCTAGAGCCAAGAGATCAATCAAATCTCGTTAGGACACACGGATGACGATCAAGAGAGTCCTATGCTATATCCTTGCGATATTGCTAGAACACTCAGAGTGATACTACCTAGTATTCACAATGATGAGTGGAAATCCTTCCAGTGTTAACATCAAACAGCACTGCGTTAGGTCATATGTAAGATTCTTTATGAATTGAACATATGTAAAACTGAAAAGGACAGTGGTTTGTTTCTTTTCAATTCAAACTCGTTTCAGGTTTCTACGCAATATCTTTATGGTCTTGCCAGAACATTCAGAGTGATATTTATTAATATTCACAGTGACGAATGGAAATCCTTCTAGCCTCAACCTCAAACAGCGCTACGGTAGGTGACTTGTGAGATTCTTATGAATCAAGCTTGTGTCAACTAGAAAGCAACAATGGTAAGATTCTTTATGAATCAAACTTGTTCTAGGAATTTGAATTGACGACTTAAATCAAGCGGATATCTATCCAATTGATTCACTCTTTATGTTCGCAGTCTTGCTTTGAGACGGTCGAGTAAAGAGAACGGCTAGTAGAGCCGCGAAACCCTATCAAGGAGATTCTTAATTGAATCTACCTAATCAAAGGTACGATATTTAATATCGTGTAACGGTCTTCACCGATCGGAGGTAAAACGCTACCGATTAAGGACGAATGTCAAAGCCATTCAGTCCGTGTCTATGTTTTGTCTCAAGAAGGTGACGTTACGGTGTACTTAGCAAAGTCAGAGATTCAAAACCACATACTCATGCTCAAAGACATATTCAACAATCAAGAAAGTTAAAGACTTCCAGAACTCTGATGATCAAAATCTTCCTTATCAGTTAAAGTAGAGGAATGACCTCTCTTCAAAGGAGATTTTTAGCAAGCTTTCAAGATAATGCAACGTATGAGCATGTGGAAAAGACACAAGATTGCAAGATGGCAAAGACAAGTCAAGGGTAATTTGAAGATCTCTAGTTTAAAGACAAAGTCTAAAGACAACGGCGAAGGCTCAAAGATCACAGCATGAAGGAACAAGACTACTATTACACGTTCAAGACTCATTTATGACGAAATTCGTAATCTCCATTGATATCTAAATATCAAAGAGGAATGACCTCACATTGGGGGAGATTGTTAGCCTCAAAATATTGAGTCAAACAAGAATGTTCAGTCATAGGTCTTTATTGTAATATTTATTAGCACGTTCTAATAGTTAGTTAAAATAGTCGTGACATTACGCGCTTGGTGGTTATCTTAAAAGGCCTCTTTCAAGGTACTAAGCATTTATTCAAGCCCGGCCCAAAACATATATAGTCCATTAGAGAGCCTGCATTTGGGTAGACTATATAAGCACCCTCCTAGCATGTTATGAAGGTGGAATTTCTCGTTATTCTTAATCTAATTTCACCTAGTTTTCTCCACATTCTCTCTAATTTCTCTTACTACTTTCTCTCTCTAGAAATTTTCATTCTTTTCTTCTATTTTCTATTAATCAACCATGGTGAAGTGAATAAATTAGGGAACAACACTTTACTTAAATTTGCATGTTTTTTCTTTTAAAGAGCAGTGTGTATACAAAATTAAAAAAAGTTTTTTTTTGCATTGGATATTACTTATTTGCTGTAAGCTCGAAGTCTAGAATCCATTGATTATGCATGTTGTAATCTAGTTAGTGTTCAACTTGTTGTAATCTG
This sequence comes from Glebionis coronaria, assembly GCA_025667525.1. Lineage (NCBI taxonomy): Eukaryota > Viridiplantae > Streptophyta > Magnoliopsida > Asterales > Asteraceae > Glebionis > Glebionis coronaria. The sequence continues at coordinate 127,346,239 of CM046879.1, read as the reverse complement.
GTTGCTTGTCGTAATCTAAAGTTGTGGTTGCTTGCTGTAATCGAAAACTGCTCATATGTATCCAATATGCCTGTCCCTATTTGTTGTAATCTGTTTGCTTGCTCGCTGTCTTGTAATGCGTAATCTAGTTTCAGGGTCTGTTCGGTATGGCTTACTATAACATGGATATCGGCTATTATAAATTTTAATGTACTGATGTATCTTTATTGCAGGTTCGCACACTTGGATACTAGAAGAAAAAGAACTCCTACGCCAAAAAGAGATATAGAACTTGTATCGAATAGAATCGGCTTAAATATGAAACTGATTCTTAGTTTGTATACGTAGAAATAAGTTCAATGATAGAAAATCTGGTTTTAGGTTGTTGTATCGGCATGTATCAAGATTTATGCACATTAATAGTTGTATATTATTGAATATATGAAAATTATATATTTATTGCAAAAAATAAATTCATTTTTTTAAAAGAAAATCTCAAGAAAAATGGTTCTTATATACAAATTAATCTCTTTACTATATGATTGAGGCATTTAGACACTGGTTGTAGACACCTGTTCGTCTGGAAAAACCGGTTTAAATGTTCCTATTAGCTAGACACTGGTCGTGGAACCGGTTTCAATATGTTTTGTTATAGAAATACCCCCGCCTAGAATGGTTCTAAAACCACTTTCTATAAGCCATTCTAACCAGTCTTTTTGAAACTTTTTGTAGTAGTGTAACTAATTAATTGTGAAGTTTTTTATTAAACGTTTAATTAATTAATAAATAAACGTAAATAAAAATGTGTTCTTCGTGTTGAGTGTGTGCTCCCGATAGGCTCAGGTATTTACCGATGATTAAACGATCGCATATCTCAACAACCCTTGGGTCTCTAGGTTAATATGATAACTTTGGAAAAGTGAAGACTTGCCGATTTGTTGCGACATTTTTAGTACTAGAGGTTTCGCAGCTCAGTTGGCCATGCCAAATAGCCATAAATGTAGTATGCATGACCTTTTTGTCTAAAAATGTAAAATGACCAAAACGATGTAATCGTAACATACAATATTCATCATGACATGTATGTGCTTATAGTGTTTACATTATTGCTTATCAAGAATGTAAAATTGCTTAATTATGAACGTTTAATTACTCTTTATAATAAAGAATGTTGAACGATCGTGCATGCACGAGCTTTAAAACTAGTATCTTTAATAAAGTAATTTTTTCCAATAGCTTAGCAACATAAATATATACTCTCATATGTTTAATGACCAAAAATTCTATTATGCTAAGGGATATATATTCTGCTAAGCGCTTCATTTGCCATGGCTTATAACAGTTGGTAACCAACTTAAGGTTTATACCGCTTGCCGCGACGTAAAAGACCAGTGCCAAGTTTGTGTTTACACACTTTAATACTGAAGATGAGCTCGAAGTACTTGTTTAGGTTAGGTACCGGTTTACCCGGTGCCGGGTACCGGTACCGATATACTCCTCGGTTCCGGGATCGGGACTAAGTATATTGGTCGGAGAAAAATACGGTACTTATTAGTAAACGGTGGCGGTAAGATACCAAAATGGTACCGTGGTCATCCCTAGGTACGGGTAACTGGCCAGATAAATAACATGGTCCAAAAAAGAGCCTAATATCAAAACGATTGGAGTAGCCGTCGTTTTTTGAACTAATTATAGTATTTAGATATTAATACACCTTGTCACTTGTCACTGGGTTTATCGAAACATACAAGCTCATTTATGTTGGGTATAATGAAATAACTAGCCCAATTTCAATGTAAGTACATATAAAACGGCCCTACTTTTCAACCCATTAAATTTAGGGCCTTTAAGAGGACTGACTAATTCAAGCATGTGATTTAAATGATTAAAGAGGAAAACACTTTTGCATAGTTACAGTATTTCCTGAATCGACAATACACATTTCCCTTCCAAAATTAATCGACTATACATTTTAGTGACTATCATTTTGAAAAACGTTACACACATGTATCATCGTTATTTGTTTTTAAGAGACTAACACGTAATCGCACATTACGACAGTAAGTATCATGAAATAAAGTTTTCAACGCCAATACTTTTAGTTTTATATTTTTTCTCAACTTTATCAATAACAAAAATATATTAGGTTTGAGTAACTTTTAGAAAATAATAGGTAATATCAAACAAATTAATATAAAAATTATAAAATATTGAAACGATGTTGCGTTTATATATGGACGTTAGTTGGTTATATTATGGACATATATATGTAAATATACATCTTCAAATACGTAAATAGGAAAAAATAATTCTTTTAAAGAAGCGTCATGTAAAACTTAAAAAATACTTTCTTATATGTAACGAAAAATAATTTTACGAATAAACATCCATAAGATGGATTATATTTTATTGACATGTTTATATTATTAACAATGCTTATTCACTTGTTCCACATAGATAGAACAAATAAAGAAAAATGTCCTTATTATATATAAAAAATTTACATGCTTAAAAAGTTATATGGATATAATTATAGACATTATTATTAATATATTAGAATTAAATTAGCACTTAACACTTTACACATTTTTATCATTTGTATTAAAAATCGTCCTAGATTTATAAATGATCATTTTTTTGATTTTGTGGTAAAAAAACTCCAATACTTATATAGATTAGTTTTCGAGGCACTTTTTGATTAAATAATATTTTGGACGTTGTATTCTAGTATGCGCTTTAAAACTCCATTGATCAGTATACAGAGTTTTGCATAAAAGTTTATACTACTTCAAAAGTATATACACCATCATTTTAGGTAAACAACATATATCATACTATCTTATAAAAGAGATTAGACACTCTCTCTTAATTTAATGCCAACAAATTAAGTAATATAAAAAATGCAACATAATGTACAACATATTAATGCAACCTAGAAAATCAGATTTAAGTAACACAAGATTTTAATGCATATGTACAACTTTATATCTGGTGACGTTTAGTCCCCAGCCGGGTCATGAACCAGGCTCATCAATACAAACTCGTATCCGGCCCATCAAGTATGGGTTGGATAGTTATTGCCTTGGGCTCATAAGGCCCAAATGATAGTGGTCGTACGTGGCATAGTGTGGACTGCGTCTTAAACGTACGCGGATGGGATCAGACAGAATCACAACCTAAGTAGGATTGTGGTTCGCCTAAAGCAAGAAGATATTCACTGAACTTATTTAGAGGATAAGGATCAATGCCTATATGGTAATTATCTTTTGCTTGGGGCTCAAGATTCGGTAAGCCCAACTAGGTTTTTACCGCATATATAATGAATCTCCAAGGGTTCGACAAAGGTACGATTCATAACACAATCTTCACCCTTAGTGATTACTTAAAACCTAAATTGATTAATTACTCTCACTCTCGAGTCTAATCGTGGGAAAGACTCCCACTGTAAGCCTAACAGCGTAATGTTTCTTAGTGTGCAGGGCCTCGTTAGAAGTTCACTTGGTACGAGAGCCGGAGTCTCAAATACCCGAATTAAGCCTAATTCGGGTCAGAAGAGGTTCATTTAACTTTTGTATCAACAAGCTCCGCCATCCGTGGGACCATACATTAAACTCTACCATGAAAAAAAGGCAGTTTGCATCCGGCAAACCAAAAGAACGTTGGCAAGAAAACGTCGACGTTTGAAGCACAAATCACTCCCACCCAATCACCCTCTAGGTCGGCGAGTGGAGCGAATAATCAGAATGTGACGCACCCGCTCCCACGAGGAGCCAATTCTCCATTCAACACTCCGGCACCTACACTGGCTGTGAGCAACCCTGATCCAGGATCATCACCCTCTCCCCCAAAAGGAGGCGCAAAAACAACCGAATGAGGGAACAACTGACGAGACGACTGTCTCTATCGATGAAGGGAACATCGAAGACTATGTCACTCAGAATCATGACACCATTGTCCCACTCATCGCGGCAAGGCTAAGACTGACTCAAAAAGGGAGTCTGCAGTCCCGACTCAACTTCGATGTTGTGGCAGGAGATACGCCACATCGCCCACGCAAGAGACGAAGAAGTCGTCAGTTCTAGGGGCAGCCCCAACCACGGAATGTCTTCGAAAGAATTGGAGATCGAATCATCGAAGATCTAGAAGCGAAACGAGAAACATCATACAACTTTGATGGATCCTAGGAGCTTGTGGATACTGAAACTCCTGCCAAGGATGCTCGTCGAACTAGTGTCTTCAAAAGGACCAGCCCTCTAGGGGCGAACCCCAAAGAGAAGCCGGTGAAACCATTCACGACGGGACAGACGCTCGCCTAGTGACGACTGATCTAGTTCCGACTCGGATGATCACCATCCAAGGCGCCACAGATCAAGGTACTCTTTCTCTGATTCTTCGGATGGTGAGAGAGAACAAAGTAGACATTCTCATCGACAGTTCTAGCGTAAGAATGAAGATTTGTCTCTCCTGCGGTGTCGAAAGAAAGTAGACGCGTTCACAAGTCTTATCCGAAACTACTCGAAGGACAAGAAATGACGGATGTCGTCAAATGTCAAGACCGATGATGGTACAGGTGACCCGGATGACCATTTGAAAGTCTTCGAGTCACAAGAGAAAATCGCCCAGTGGCCAATGCCCATGTGGTGCCACATGTTCAACTCGGCTTTAATCGGAAACACGAGAGACTAGTTCGAAAAACTAAGTCATCGAATCATCGATGGGTTCGAATATGTGTCACTCGCCACTATGAAGCAGTTACCAAGGGAGTCCACGAAAGACTTCAGGAAGTGATTCAACGACGAGTGCAACAAAGTCAAGGCATGTCCAGAAGTTTTAAAATTTTCAGACTACATGCAGGCAATAACAAACCAAGAATTGATTAGACGTTTGAAAGACAGGGTTCGAGTAACCTTTGAAGAACTAATGAAAAGGGTCAGATCCTTCATACAAGGGGAGACAGTGGCTGCCCATAGCAGAAGGGAAAACCAGAGCTATTGGACGCATGATCACCCTAAGCAGCGGTCGAACAACCAGGCAAACAACCGAAACCTTGACTATCGCAGGCAGTTGAGGGGAGGGCATGGGAATAACAAATGCAGCCCCTCAAGATGAATCCAATGGAGATACTGATGTCGTAAGGAGCGAATTTTCCAAAACCGCCCCCGATGACTACCTCGGTGGATCGGCGGCAAGGAAATCGGTATTACGAGTACCATAACGATAGGGGTCATAGTACAGATGATGCATCCACCTTAAGACGCACATTGAGGGGCTAGTGAAGTCGGGAAAGCTTAAGCACCTCATCAAAGACTAGAAGGATGGGAAGGATGACAAGAGACACGAGAAGAAAGATCAGTCAAAGGATAAGCTCACAACCATATTTATGGTACAGTCGTGGCATCGTAGGACTAGAGAAAAGGTTAGTAAAAAATTCTCTCATAGCAAGGAAATCTCATTCCCTCTTTCGATAGCAAGCAGTATAGTTGAAGGACCCCTTACCATCGAAGTAACCGTGGGGGACCAAGTCGTCTGTCGTATGTATATCGGTGGGGGATCCTCAACGGAAATCTTATATGCACATTGCTTTACACGGTTACAAACGGAAGTACGAAACCAACTGATGTCAGCTACGTCACCCCTTACGGACTTCAGCGAAGAAGTAATCTGGACACTAGGTCAGTTGCGCCTGCTGGTAACGATTGGGGACGAGGAGCACTCAAATACGGTGCGGATGAATTTCATGGTGATACGCTCACCGTCGCAATATAATGGCATAATTGGGAGTCCCGGAATCCTGGTTATCCGAGCCCGTAATCCATCGCTCATAGAATGCTCAAGTTCCCTGTTGAAGGGGGTATTCTTGCTATCTTCAACACTGTGATACCACCAGCGGAGTACCATATAATAGCAGTCCCACCACAGTCAGCCATACTAGAGAATGGGGCATCACCACCTGATCAATAGTGGCAATTCACCCGGACTACCCGGAGCAGAAGGTCACAATTGGAAGGACATTGTCCGAAGGAAGTAAAACCGCCATGTGCACTCTCTTGGGAGATAATCCTGATATCTTTGCGTGCGAGCCAAAGTATATGACGGGTGTTCCCCGGTCATTCGTGGAACATAAATTACAGATCCATACGGGATACCTCCGGTGAAGCAAAAGAAGCGCGAGCAAGCCTCCTATCATAGTAAGGCAATACTAGAGGAGGTAGGAAGCTGGTTGACGGGGGCATTACAGAAGTCTACTACCATGACTGGTTGTCCAACCCGGTCATGGTCAAGAAGCGTGATGGCAGCTGGCGCATGAGCGTAGACTTCACTAATCTCAACAAGGATTTTCCCCAAGATTGCTACCCCTTGTCTGAAATTGATTGGAAAGTTGAATCCCTTTGTGAATATCCTTTCAAATGCTTCTTGGACGCATACAAAGGGTATCATCAAATCCAAATGGCAGAAGATGATGAAGAAAAGATAGTGTTACATACGAGTCAGGGGTATATTTTTATACCAAGATGCCGTTTGGCCTAAAAAAACGTAGAAGCTACTTACCAGCGGCTGGTTGACAAAGCTTTCGACAGTCATATTGGGCGTAACCTAGAAGTCTACGTGGACGACTTGGTTATAAAAAGCCACACTGAGGATGAACTTATCAGGGATATTCGGGAAACCTTCGGAACGCTAAGGAAGATTAACATGAAGTTGAACCCCAAAAAATGTATATTTGGAGTGACTAATGGATGTTCTTAGGGTACATCATATACCCAAAGGGCATCAAGCCGTGCCCGGACAAGACCGAAGCTGTGATACAACTCCCATCTCCATGAACTTTAAAAGAGGTCCAATACCTCAACGGAAAGTTGGTAGGGCTAAACAAGTTTCTCTCTAAGTCCGTAGAAAAATCACTTCCTCTATTCAAAACACTCAATAAGTGCATGAAAAAAAGAGATTTTCGCTGGGCAAAAGAGGCAGAAGAGGCCTTTGAACAGCTAAAAAAGCATCTGGCTGCCCTCCCTATGCTTGTGGCACCGCGACCCAAGAAGGAATTCATCATCTAGTTATCCGCCACACACAGAGCAATCAGCGTAGTACTAATGACGGATAGAGACTCTGTTCATAATCCAGTTTACTTTGTTAGTAGGGCATTGCAAGGCCCAAAGTTAAATTATGCGCCAATGGAAAAAATGGTCCTAGCATTAGTATACACTACAAAGAGGTTGTGCCGGTACTTTCAGGCACATCGCATTATAGTAATCATAGATAAGCCAATCAAACAAATAATCTTGAATCCGGACGTAGTCGAAAGACTGCAAAAATGGAGTGTTCTATTAGGCGAGCATAACATCTCATACAGGCCGCGCACGGCTGTGAAAGGTTAGATCTTGGCAGACTTTATCTGTAAAACCCACAGGCTTTTACCATGAATCGTACCCTTACGATAGTACATACATGATTAGAACTTCCCTTTTATAGCACGTTTACGTTTCATGAACAAGAATTACAAGTCTTACGTACGTGTTATAACACGATAAGTATTTATTACGTATTAACTCACGATAATTATTTCAAAAATAATTATAATCACGAACATACGAACATGGAATCATGAACGTAAATTAATCACGAGCTAATATTACGTATGTATGTATATTTATTACGAGCAATGTAGAATATTGATAACCTATGAATCTATGAAGTGGGTTGATGTTTTCTAGTGAGAAAAACTAGAGAGAGAAAGTGAGAGAAAATGTGTCTTTATTAATATGAAAACATGAACAACAACCAACCCCTTTCCATGGTGGAAAGGGGTATTTATACTCCAAGCAAACATTGGGCTTGGGCCGGTCCATGACAAGCCCATGGACCGGTTCTTACTTAACTTAATAAGTAACATTTAACTAATTGTTAACTACGAGCTATTACAACATAAATCATATTGTGGAGTGACCGATACTTCTAATATACGTTAAAACGTATTTCTAACAATCTCCCCCTAAGGGAGGTCACACCACGTTACAAAGTTCTAAACCTAGCATACTATACTAAGTCTTCGTTCTTTAGCTCGTAGTCTTTTCTTCTTTTCTTTCTTTTGTTGTGAATATGTTGGTTTGATCTTTTTGGCTTTGGCTTGAGAGCATTGTTCTTTGGCCTTTCACGTGCGATCTTTGCCTTTCTTGTGAATTTGCCTCCTCATGACTTCATGTTCCACACACTTATGTCTTTTTGTTGAATTCTCGAAAGTTTCAGAGTTTGGTACAGCGGAAGACTTTATCTTGTACTTTCTTGAATTTTTGCTAAACTTTGATGCAGAAAAACATAAGCATGTGAGAACGACTTCTACAGGTACACCGCAACACCACCGTCTTCACTGGTACACAGCAACGCCACCGTCTTCAACAGGTACACAGCAACGCCACCGTCTTTAACAGGTACACAGCAACGACACGAATAAAATGGCTTTGAACATTTTATTCTAATTCGGTAGCATTTTACCTCCGGTCGGTGAAGACCGTTGGACGATATTAGATATCGTACCCGTGACGGATAGTTTCAATTAAGTAACTTCCTGACAGGATTTCGCGGGTAAACCCGTTCTCTTTATTCGACCGTCCAAAGCTGACTGCGAACATAAAGAGTGAATCACTTAGATAAATTATCCTTGTGATTTGAAGCCGTCAATTCATGAAACCTGGAACAAGTGAATTTCAATTAAGATTTTCACCATCGTTGCTTTCCAGTTGTCACGAGCTCAATTCATAAAGAATCTTGCACGTCACCTACCAAGTGCTGTTTGATGTTAACACTAGAAGGATTTCCACTCGTCACTGTGATCAATAAAGAGTCACTCTGAGTGTTCTGGCAAGATCATATGATAATGCGTAGAGGCCTGGAACGAGTTTAAGTTCAATTAAGAATTAAACCACTGTTTCCTTCCAGTTTTTCACAAGATTGGTTCTAAAAGAACCGCACGTGTAACCTACCATGAGCTTGTTTGATGTTGGCTCAAGCAGGATTTCCATCTTCATTGTAATACTTGCGTATTACTCGGATGTTCTGGCAATATTATAGGAATACTGCGTAGGACTCATAAAAAATCTCTTACTTTTCACAGTGTGTGAGAAAGCAAGGAATAAATGGAAAGTGTCCTAATGAGACTTTTGATGATCTCTTGGCTCTAGACTTGATTGTGCGTTTTGATTTAGTGAGCGATGGCTGGAGAGGAGTGCCACCTTTTCAATACCAGTCTATTCGGAGTGAATAAACCAATAGATAACGTGTTGATCTCCGTGTGATTAAAACAAATACCTTTTGAGAGATATTTGAGTTAGCTGGGAAGGGTTGTGCATTGCATCACTGGGTCCATGATGTCTTTCTTCAATACCGAGAATCATTAGCAAAAATGACCTCAATAGCATATGTATTGACCCGGTTTCTGCCTAAAGTTGTAAGGAGGGCTTCTTTCTTTACACCCTTTATCTTTACAATTCTTTTTCATTCTTCAACCCCTTCAATGCTTACCAATACGTCATCACTAGCACCTTGTTGTGATTGTTCCAGTGCTAGCTTAAGTACTTGGTCGGCATTCAGCTACGTTCACATTCTTTCTCCAACTTTCCTAGGACTTCTAATTCTATCTAGGGAATTGTCCTTGGGAAGATTCCATCGGCTCTGATGAATCATTAGACTAAACCTATTCCTACCACCCTTTTGTCACCACATTCGTCGTGAATTAAGTGTGTTTTGGGAAGGAATTGCCATCATGAAAAATCATTGAAAATCACTTAAGGTACTTGTGATATTGAAATCAAAAGTTTTGTACCTTAGGTGTTTTGTTCATCAAAAACGCTCCCCCTTAACACGTGCTTTACACATATTAAGTTGGATAATCGTTAAGTCTTTTTCATCTTTTAGCCAAGTATCATTTAAATCTCCTTAATCCCATTTTCTCCCCTTATCCAAAATGTTAACCATTAATATTTGGGATATTGAATGGATTAACCGGTCTTTGGGTAAAAAATGAAATCGATGTTTGGCCATAGAACATGTTCATGCTCCCCCTTAAATTAATAAGGGATAGTTGTAGTGCTTTAGTATGATATATTTTGAAAGATTTAGAATCTCGTGAGAAATTCTTGAAAAATTATCATACCTTAACACTACATCAAGCCATTACAGCACAATATTCACAAATATACATATTCACAATTAAAAACCAATATAAAGTGGACCTGAAATGTACGACCCATTAGATGGATCGTTGCAGTAGCTTGTGGTGCACTAAATATGGTCTACCACCCACGAATCTTTCCAAGCTCCTCATCAATCTACGTTCACGGAGCTTTTGATCGATCTTCTTGATCACATAATTCGCCATCTGCCTATAACCCTTATGCCAATCCTCGGTCATCTCTGGCAAAGTCCTACCCGAGTTCAGATGCTCCAACTTTCCTCTAACTTGTAGAAGAGTCCCATCACTGTACTTATAAAGCTCACCCACCCTCATAAACTTCATTAAACCTCGACTGTTCAAGTAGAAAATGCCGCAATTCGGAACAGAGATGCCGGTATAAGGACATCTTTCTACATGTTGAGGTAGAACTTGATTCACTGGACGGGTTAAGTTGAGCTTCCTTTGATAGCTTTCGACTCCCAACTGAAGATCTTCAACTCTTTTCTTGATAACAACGCTTCGTGTGAACATACGAAGTGCTGTATTCAAGGCAATGAGGTCTTCACGAGGAATATGTGTGAGTTGATCTCGGGTCATCAGAAGCAACATATCTTCAATATCCTCAAGGCGAATGATAGAGAAATCTCCCTGCTGGATTTTGTATTCTCTGTCATCCTCCCTTTTCAAACGAATCTCCGTCACATGATAGTAGCCATTCTTGGCTTCAGTTTTCAACCCTAAGATGCTGGAGATGCGGATATCGGATCGAACGTTACTCCCTGAGTTGACTAGACAGCAGCCCCTGTACGCCCTTCGAACTTGTTCGTCCCAGTGTGATGCACCTATGACAGCATACATATCATAATTATGATTTACCTTTGGGACCCAGAGTCGGTTTACCTTTTCCTCGATAAAGGGTATTGTCCCCCAGTTGGCAGCTTTCAGCAAGGTCAGGGATGTTGCGTACTTTGAGGACCCCTTCAGAAGATACACAAGATCGTTGGTGACGAAGAAGTCGAGAGCAATCTGATTATCTTGAGTAGGGTCAAGTGGAGGTGGGGCTCTTTCTGAGTCATGAAGAACTGGCCGTTGAACGGTGTTCAGAGCTTTCAGGATCTCATCGGCATAATACTCGAACTCCATTTGGGTCAACCGGGTTTTGGCGCGAAGTCTCTTATCCTTCAGTGCTTTCTTCACCAAAGATGGAGTAACCGAAGTCTTATACTCATGAGCAAGAAATGCACATAAGTCAATCGGACTGCGGATACGGAGATACAAGACATCTTTGTCAGCGTCTGTGATCGGATCATATTGCGCCGCTGCCGTAATCCAAGCCTGTGGTGATGCAGTCTCGTCAATCTCCAACGTGTCTGCCCAGTCCCTTGTGCTTGGAACAGTAGATTGTGGGTCTTGTTGTAGAGGAGTGGAGACGTGAACATCTGCTTGTTCTGATTCAGGCATGTCGGCAGTGTCATGAATGGGTGAGTGTTGTGCAGCTTCAGGTTCGGTTACCGATTCTGCAATCACAGGAACAACGAAAATAGAACTAACAGGGTTAGTGGTAACAGGTATGGATGCAGCGATAAATGTACCAGGAATAGATGACGCAGTAGTGGCATTCACATCGTGGCGCCACTTGGATCGTCTGGATTCCGTGGAAGTAGATTTTTCCTTTGCTGCTGCATCTTTCTTGGACTTGGTGCCAGACTTAGCAGGTTTCTTTGAGCTGGCAACCTTATCCCCTTTCTCAGGCTGTTTACCCTCATCATCATCCTCATCATCATCCCCGTTGCTCCCCCTAACACTCTCCTCATTACCATTACCACCATCATCGCCATCATCATCATCGTCATCATCATCCTCATCATCCTCATCATCATCATCATTCTTATCATCATCATCCTCATCATCATCATCATTCTTGTCATCATCATCCTCATCATCATCATCATCCTTATTTTCTTCTTCTTCTTCTTCCTCTTCTCCACCAGTACCCTCTTCTTCTTCACTCTCTTCCCTTTCTTCCTCAGGGAGAATGTGGTAGGGTACCACACTTCCAAATGTCTTGAACAACCTATCATCCTCCATGATAGCATCATTCAGAGATTTGAAGAGAGCCTGTTGAATCCTAGATTTATCAAACGATCCAAGTTCCCTCATACGAGCTTTGAGGATCTTTTTCAATTCAAAGTCCGTCAAGTCATAAGCAATCTTGTAGGCGGCTTCTGAAGGATTGGATGACTTGATCATCAAGTTGTCAGCAGCGAGTGTCTTCAACTCATCACGCAGTTTAGGCATTAGGGATTCAACGGAGTCTTTCACTCTCTGCTCAATAGAGGCTTCAAGAGCTTCTTTCTGCTCTTTAAAGTCATCCTTAATAGCTTTAAGTCTCGTGATTCGTGCTTGATGCCTATCAGCTTCAGCCTTTTTAACCCGAGCAAGTTCTTCTGCATGAGCTTTACGTGTAAATTCCATATCTGCAGCGAACTTGGCAATCAACTCTTCTTGAGCTTTCTTAGATGCTTCTTCACTTTGAGCTCGTCTACGTAACTCTTGGCGAAGTTCATCCATTTCTCTCTTGTGATTATCCACATGTTTATCCAACATTTCGGCCATTACCAATGCAGCCATTGTAGATGTTGCAGAGCTGCTCTGGGTTGATGGAATAGGCTCGGTTGTTACTGCGGTACTAAGGATGGGAGTTACTGGTGGTGGAAGAAATGGTGTTGAAACCGGTCTGGTTGGTAAGGGTTGAGTTGGTTGAAGTTGAGTTGCTAAAGGTTGAGTAGACTCTTTTTCAATACTAGCTGAAACAGGGGGGTGGATGTCTCCTTCGAAGTAGAATACTTTTCAGGTGATCCAAACTCAAACACATCATCTGGTTCCACGTACTCTTCTTCAACATTTACCCGTGCACCCGAACCACTACCTCCAGTGTCTTTCCTACTCCTTTCCATAGCTATCTTCATCGCTTTTCTCTCAGCCTTGTTAAGAGCAGGATCACCAATATCTTCTTCATCGTGGAGAACTAACTCATCAGCCGTACCCTTTCCCTTCTTAACTGTAGTCTTCTTCTTTTTGGCTTTGGGTTCAGGTAAATCTGTTTGCTTCCGTTTACCTTTGCTCTTAACCGTGGTGGAAGAGTCTTCACCTGCTAGAATGCTTGCTCGTTGATTCTCAATTTCTGTTAGCAAGTTCTTGTAATCATCAGATGCGATAATCTCATCGGTCAGAAGATGACTGGGAATGGGACCAGGAATAACCGTATTCGAATGAGTCTCCTGCCTTAAGTCTACCAAATCATCATCATCCATCGTGTGGTGACGACTACCTGCACGCTTGTTAATGGATGCATCGTTTTCCATAAAGTAATGTATGATCAACTTAATAAACCTAGGGTACTGGTAACTTTTAATCTTACCCTTCGTGTTTGTGAAGAGTTGAAAAATAAACTCCTCCCACAGCAGTGATGCATAGTCAATACCCATACCTTTAAACATACCATAAAACATCTTGATGATTGGTGGACGAACAGCATCAAACCCAGTTGTTTTGGGTGTTAAACATCGGCTTAGAATCCCAAAAATAGCTTTCCATGGTTGACCAACTTTGGCAGTAGTAAACTCAGACGCGGTTCGTATGTCAAGACATCCAATGGCAGTGAACATCTCCATGATCTGGTCCTTAGTCGGGTTGGCTGAGTATGATAGACCTTTGAGTGTCGGTCGAAATCCAAAGATCTTCCTGAAGTCTGATACAGTAAGCGTCTGCTGCTTGTTGTCCAAGGAAAAAGTGATTTTGTTCGACGTCCTCTCTTTGGTAGCCCAGAACTCGTAAAGGTAGTCATAAGGCACTGAAGCACTTCTCCTTAGCGCATGCTTGAGATGAGATTTATCAAGTATGGCTGTACCTACCTTAAATCCATTATGGGTAGAATGAGATACCTCCTTCAAACGGAAGTTGTTTGGAATAAACTTTAGAGTCTTGGCTTCAGCAATGGCGGCGGCTCTGGTGTCTTGTATTTGTTGTACAGTAGGGTTAGTCATCGTCTCTGCTTAAGATAAAACACAAAGGTTGATACATACAAGTATGAATATCATTATGACTTTAAACCTAAGCATTGGACATATGACCTAATCCCTTAAGCTTGTAAACCATTCAAACATCTTCTATACGGAATAAACATTCAATTCGGAATAATTGGTCTATGCTGAATATAAATCCTATGCTGAATGATAGGTCTATTCGGAACATAAGGCCTATGCGGAATAAAAAGTCTATTCGGAACATTAGGCTTATGCGGAATATAAAGACTATTCGGAATATTAGGCCTATGCGGAATAAAAAGACAATTCGGAACATTAGGCCTATGCGGAATAAATACTCTATTCGGAAAGAACAGTCTATGCGGAATAAACAATCCTATTCGGAAAGAACTGTCTACGTGGAATAAATTCTCTATTCGGAAAGAACTGTCTATGCGGAATAAAAAATCCTATTCGGAAAGAACTGTCTATGCGGAATAAATTCTCTATTCGGAAAGAACTGTCTATGCGGAATAAAAAATCCTATTCGGAAAGACTTGGCCTATGCGGAATATTCAGTCTATTCGGAAAAAGTTTCTCTATGCGGAATATTCATTCTATTCGGAAAGATTTGGCCTATGCGGAAAGATCATTCTATTCGGAAAAACTTCTCCTATGCGGAAAGATCATTCTATTCGGAAAATGCTCTTACACGGAAAGTCCTCCTATTCGGAATGTTTTTCAACACTTATATATTTTCTAATTAAGCACGAAATCCGTTTGATTCAAGTGGTCTAAAGGCCAAAGCAGTTCAATTTGTTCTATTCCGAATAAAACCCAGGCAAAACCCCCAATTTAATTAACCCTAATTGAAGCAGAAACTTAAATTGATTGATTCTGATTAAGAAGAGATAATTAACTTGAATTAAATGAATGTTAATCCGATTAGATACCTTTTTGAAGATCTTGAACTTAGAAGATTAATGATTTTGAGATGTTTTATTTGATTTCGTGAGTGTTTGTGTGTTTGTTTGTTAATGGCGGCAAAGAAAGAGGGGAACAGTGAGATGAGAGAAAGAAGAAAACGGGGGGTGACGATTGACTAGGTCAAATTTTTAGCAAGTTTGAAACATAGTCACATTTAACCCCTCACTTTTCTTTTCACTCCAATCAACATGCTTTTGTTTTTCCAAGTTTTAATACTTGTCATTTTGACCCTATCTTATGTTAAATTCCCGAGCCTTTGTGATTAACCTATCTTAACACACACACAAATCTATTCATGACAAACTTATAAGCAACAACAAGACAAATGCCAAAGCAATCCAACCATTAACCATTAAGCTTTTTGAGTTTCCTTGAAAACTTTTGAAGATCTTTTTGATGTGAAAGATGATGTAACATTTTCTCCCCCTTAAATGATGACCCGTTTTCTATTTAAAGAGCAGTAGTCATTGATTAACGAGGCACATGATGATGAAAAACATTTCCCAATTGATATCTTGAAAAGTTTGATTCGAGGTGGCAATAAGATTTCTCTTATTTTGACAAATTAATGCACTGAGACGTACATTAATTCGTGTTAGACCAAGTTGTAAAGTAAACTTGATCCCTTTGCATGATTTGGCTTGTAAATCACGCCCGAGAAAATTAATTCCCGTTGTGAGCCAACGTTTTCCAAGGAAATACGTGACTTTAATATGTAAACCGGGTTGCAGTCTGAAATAACTACAAGCCATAATGGGCATGTTTTAAAATTGTACAACTTTTATACGGACTCTATTTATGGCACCGTGTCAATATTGATCGACATTTCTAAGGCCGTAAATATTACCGTACTAAAAGACATGCCCGTTTTAAAAACGAAAAATATTTTTGGTTTTTCTTGATTTTATAATTTTTATGGTTTTTCTAGATTTTATATTTTTTATGGTTTTTCTTGGTTTTATATTTTTGTATTTTCTTTTTGTGATTTATATATTTACGATAATATACATGATCACGAACAAAGGATACTCTGAATAGTTTACCACGACTATTCAGCTGATTCTTCTGCCAACTCTTTGAGAGTCCCTGGAGTGAATGATTTCATGCCAAGCTTGTCGATCAAAAACTCGATTCGTCCTCGATCTAAGGCTTTGGTGAACATATCCGCCAGCTGGTACTCAGTAGTGACAAAATACAGCTCGATCACTCCGTTCTCCACCTGCTCCTTAATGAAATGGTAGCGAATGTCTATGTGCTTGGCCCGGGAGTGTTGAACATAGTTGCAGCAAAGGGCAATGGCGCTCTTGTTGTCACAATACATCAGGATTTTGTTAAATCCCAAACCGTAGTCAGTTAATTGTGATCTCATCCAAAGGACTTGAGCACAACAACCGGACATGGCGATGTATTCAGCCTCCGTGCTAGAAATTGCAGCGCTTTTCTGCCTTTTTGAAGACCAACTGATCAATCTATCTCCAAGGAGTTGCACAGATCCAGAAGTGCTACGCCTCGTGTCTTGACATCCAGCATGATCGGCATCTACGTATGATATTAAAGCAATAGAGGAATCTTTCGGATACCATAGCCCACGATGAAGTGTTCCTTTTAGATACCGAAAGATCCTTTTCACAACATGTAGGTGCTTTTCGGTAGGCCGAGCCTGATACCGGGCACACATGCATACAGCAAATTGCAAATCAGGCCTGCTAGCAGTCAGATATAGAAGGGTGCCGATCATCCCACGGTAAAGTTTTGGATCGACAATAGTCCCATTCCTATCTTCATCTAACTTGGATTTCTCCACCATTTGAGTGTCCACGGGGTCACAATTTTCAAAGTTATATTTCTTAAGAGATTCTAGAGCATATTTGGATTGATTAATAAAGATGCCTCTGGGATTTTGAGAAATCTGTAATCCTAAGAAAAATGAAATTTTTCCCATCATCGACATCTGAAAGCGTGTGGACATTATCTTCTCAAAACGATTTGACAATTCTATGTTAGTGGCAGCAAATATTATATCATCAACATAAATTTGTACCAGAATCATGTCGTTGCCTTCCTTGAGAGTGAATAAAGTAGGGTCCACCTTGCCTTTGGAGAAGCCTTCCGAAATGAGATATGTTGACAGGAGATCATACCACGCGCGTGGAGCTTGTTTCAACCCATAGAGAGCCTTCTTAAGCTTGTACACATGAGTAGGAAACTCCGTACTGACGAACCCATCCGGCTGACTAACATAGACTTCTTCCCGTAGTTCACCGTTCAAAAATGTCGTCTTCACATCCATTTGATAGACGATCATGTTCATATGAGCAGCATACGCAAGGAATAGTCTAATCGGCTCCAATCTAGCCACAGGAGCAAAAGATTCTTCAAAGTCTATACCCAAGGCTTGTTTATATCCTCTAGCGACCAATCTAGCCTTATTCTTCAATACCGCACCCATCTCATCAAGTTTAACCTTATAAACCCATAACAAAGTAAGGATGTTAACCTTGTCAGGGAGAGGAACCAATTCCCATACTTCAAGTCGTTGGAATTCATTTAGTTCCTCCTGCATAGCTTCAATCCAAGATGATTGAGTCATAGCCTGCTGCCAATTTTTAGGTTCAACTTCGGAGAGAAATGCATCAAAGTAGCAATAGAGTGCACTCTCTTGTAATTGATGGCGTGTAGAGACTGGTCAATCTAGATCTCCAATGACATTCCTAATTGGGTGATCTTTTGTCCATTTAGTGCTATGGTTTTCAATCCTAGGTGGTCTGGAGTGAACAATAGAAGGAGCTTCTTCTGAGGTAGACGCGGCTGAAGGGTTTTCAGGGATCGCTACACCAAAGAAAGGAAGCTCTTGCAAGTGAGCATATTCCAAGTCGTGATCAATAGAATCCTCTTCCACATCATTAGGCACAAGTAGGGGTGACGATTCAGGTGTAGTTTGAGAATCACTTGGTGAAGGTGCATCCGGTTTAATGTGAATTGAAGATGCATTAGATAAAGGTTCATTAGCTTGAGCAAACACTTCAGGTATTGGAGCAATTACTACAGGTGTTGGAACTTCATCTGTCGGGGGATCGAAGAATTCATCAAACAACGGTTGAAACAGTTTATCCCACTCGGGCCTTGTTGGTGGTAAAAATGATATAGAAGTAGGATTATTGGGAACTAATCCGGAACTAATAGCACCGTTTCCCATCTCATGAAGCGCGGGTTCAGAGCTGTGTTGCTCAGAAGCCATCGCTGTCAGCTCATCGAAATCTGCGTCCATAGTTTCTACAATCTTGCCAAGACGACGGTTATAGATTCGGTATGCTCTCTTGGACGGTGAGTAACCAATGAAAATACCTATATCGGCTTTCGGTTGAAGCTTACCCAAGTTCTCACTATTGATGTTTGGATAACAAAGAGCACCAAACACATGAAAAAATGAAACATCGGGTTTACGGTCATGTAGAAGCTCATAAGGTGTTTTTCCATGGCGTTTCCGAATGATAGAACGGTTTTGGGTGAAACATGCAGTAGATATAGCCTCTGCCCACAAGAACAATGGAGCGTTCGCGTAAATAAGCATGGTCCTAGCAGCTTCCATAAGTGTACGATTCCGTCTTTCAACGACACCGTTTTTTTGTGGAGTGCGTGCAGCGGATGTTTCATGTGAGATACCAACTCCTTCATAATAATCACGAAGAGTCTGGTTGACGAACTCTGTACCATTGTCTGTACGAATACGGGGGACAGTAGTATTCAAACGTACCTGAATAAATTTCAGAAAAGTGATGATAGCCTTCGGTGCTTCATCCTTTGTACGTAGAAATCTAACCCATGTAAACCTGGAGAAATCATCCACAATGACGAGAATGAATTTCTTACCGCTCACACTTTCAGTTCTCATTGGTCCACAAAGATCCATATGCAAAAGATGAAGTTTTTCTTGATTGGTGTCTTCAGCTTTGGGCTTGTAAGATTTCTTGGTGCTTTTCCCCCTCGAACACGCGGAACATAAATGGTCCTTGTGAAATTTAAGCTTTGGAAGACCACGAACTAATTCGTTTTTAGCCAGAGGATTAATAGCATCAAAGTTAAGATGAGATAATCTGCGATGCCATAACCATGACTTGGTCTTAGATGCTTTAGAGAGAAGACATATTGGAGAGGCGGCCATCATGTCTTGTAAGGACAAGGTATAAAGATTTGCACCACGAGATCCCTTCAACAAATCTTTTCCTTCCAAGTTGCGAATGAAACAAGTGTGTTGTCGAAAAGCAACCTCGAGGTTGGAATCACAAAACTGTCCTACTAAGAATAAATTATGACCAAGACCTTCTACATAGTATACCCTTGAAATCGTCACGTTTCCAATCTGATATTCACCATACCCCATAATCTTTGCTATATGATCATTCCCGAATTTAACCGTACCAAGAAACTTGCTGACGAAATTTCGGAGCATCGAGCGATTTCCGGTCATATGTTTTGAACAACCGGAGTCCAAATACCACAGGATGATTTGGACCACCTGAAAATATCACCACACAAAGACAATGTAGAGGTATCAGAATCTGAGTGTTCCTTGTTATTAGCAGGTACATATTTAATAATCTTAGATTTGCTAACTCTAGGTTTCTTAGATTTCCTAGCCTTCTTCTTCCTAATTGGTGGTGTAGATTCTAGTTGGCTTAAATCCTGAGGTATTTCTTCACTAATAGGCACTATAGTGGGGGCTGACCTAATTAAAGGGCGCTGTTTCCATACTTGAGTGCGAGTGTTCCTAACTAAAGGACGCTCAGACCTAACCTCAATGGATGCATTCCTAGTTAAAGGGCACATTGTTCCATCTAATGTAAAGGTCCTACCAGTGGGACGCCATTGCCAGCCAACCTGGGCACGAGTTCTACCCGTTGGCTTCCATTCAAGACCATTCTTAAGTGCATTCATTTCATTCACATGATCAATAAGACACAAATCATGACGTTGGGAAAACATACATTCATTACAATTCCAACATTTTAAATCAGAATTCACAAATGGTTTCTGCTTCTGCACAGGCGCAGAGCTTTTAGTCTTAACATGATTCTTCTTATTTAAAACTAAACTAACATTCCTATGGTGATCTTCTACTTTCTTCTTTTTGGCACTACTAGTGGAGGGCTTGATCTTATCTTTCTTGAGTGGCGATCCTTTAGCCTTAGTAGTCTCTTTTAATCCTGTAGAAGGCAAAGTGGGAACATTAGCAACATATTTTAATGGTGCCTTACTTGATTGTGCCAATGACGGTTCGCTCCTGGAGTCTTATTAAATGGAGTGACAGCAATGGGCCTATTAGTGAGTAGTGCAGAACCTGGTGTACCTATGTATTTCAAATATGCTAAGCAATATTGAACTCGCTTAATATATTCATGAGCCGAATAATAGTAGCTACTTGAGGGATCTAAGGCATAAAGATCGTCTAAGATATCCCTAACAAGATCTACATGCTTATTGGCATTCCTCATATAATCATCGTAGGTAACCGGGTTTCTCTTATGAAGCGGATTCTTATAAAGCACTACTGACTTGGTTGTTGGAGCACTAGTGGACGGTGCAGAATCGGTAGCTAAGTTATCAACAACTTCTTTTCGGGTGAGAAGAAGTGTCTCCTTTAACTCGGCCAAAACCATATTTTTGTCAATGAGTAGGATGTTCAAGTCAGAGATTTCCTCGCACTTTTGGTTCAGTTGTTCAACATAATATTGTTGCTGTGCCGCATTAAAAGCGAAGCGTTCTTCTAGTGAACCATAAAGAGCGGATAGTCCCTGTCTTGTCCGATCCATCTCCCCTAGAACAGACGAAAGTCTAATTTCTAAGACCTGGTTTTTGGACTCTGCAGCCTCTTGTTCCATTTTGAGTGTTTCATTTGATGACACATCTCTCTTCAATCTCATTATCTCTTCCTCTAATGTCTTAACAATTGCAATCATCTTGTCACTCGTCTCAACACCGTTTTCACAAACATTTGATATCAAAAGATTCTCATTTTGAGTTTGTTGTTTTAATTCTAAAGATATACAATGTTGTTCTAGTTGATTAAAGCGTTTTGAAAGTAAATTGTAATAATCTTGTAGCTTTAAAAACTCAGCGTTAGATTCGTGACAAGAATGATTATCTACCTCATTTACAGTATCAGCAACATTTACAGAAAGATCACAAACATCATCACAAATATCCTCACAATTATTCACAGCATCACAATTAATCATAGCGGATGTAAGCTCATTCGAATAATTAACATTTACAGTAGTAAGCACATCACACGAGATTACTGCAGACAAGAATCGGTCATATTCGGTTAAAATCTTTTCTTTTTCAATTAGTTGTAGTTCGTAAGCGGTGTCCATTTCATAAAACACTTTTTGAACTTCACCAATTTCAAACACAAGATTTTCCTTAAGAGATGCAAAAATGCCTTTTAGACTTTCGACAAACGGATTGATCTCATTTCTAAACACCTCGTTCATATGTTCGAAAGCCCATTCTCCGGCGTTTAGGCCATTTGAAGTCGTACGTTCCAAAATGACCTTGTCAAAATTAGTAAAGTATTGATTAATCTCTTGCAAGTTTAACCATACAGTGCTAACAGGTGGAAGATCCTTTGGAATTTCCTTAGGACCTTCCATATTGACAAGTGTAGGAAAAGTACTAGGGTTTTCTTCATCTAATATGTAGGTTGGTGCTGTTATGAGATCTTTGTCCATATGGAAGCGAATTCTAAAATCCGTTTTTGAAAGCTCCTTATTCAATTTAAAATAATCACACTCGGGATATTTTGCAGAATTGTATGACCGATCCTCATCAACTAGATCCTTACTTGTTCGATCACCAGGAAAAACAATCGGTTCTAAGGCCAATCCTAATTGAGTAGCATTATAAAGTCTAGGACTATGTCTTAAAGCTTGTTTTGCATACCGTGGATTAGGGGGAAGGCCTTTTTGACGTGATAAGTTAAATTCTCTAAATGAAGCATCAAATAAGTGAACTAGTTGAGAAGCAGCGTATTGTCTTAAAAGCAAGTAATCTAGACTTCTAATATTATTAGTAGCATTAATCTCCATTTCATTCTTCTTAGACTCGAGTAACTCAAAATCCGTTTGAAGTTTTTGAAAATTAGTGACCACTAACTCTTTTTCTTTAAGTTCATTAGAAAGATTTGCTCTTAAGTTTTCAATTTCTTGCAAGTGACCCATTTGTTTGTTTCTAAAGTGATCATATTCGAGATTAGTTAGAACACTAGACGAAGGCACTAATTCCAAGGTTTGAACTTTCTCGTTGCTTATAGTAAGCTCATCAGACAAATTCTTATTCTTAGCTAAGGTTTCTAAGAGTGCAGCATTCATTTGGCTAAGTAATGTAGCAGGAACCATGACCAAATCTTGTTGAGCAGGAGTAGGCGTATGCGAAATGGGTCCCGGTTGTGATTCACTCAAAGTCTGGGGACTCACATTGATATTGCTATCATTGTTTGTCTCCTCATTTGAAAGACTCACCACTGAAGATTCATTCGAATCAGCACTCTCTTGCACAACTTGATGTGGTTGAATACTAGCATCAGTGGTATTATCGGTGGTATTAATAAGTACCTCAGATCTCTTTTCTGGCCCTAAGCTGGAGATAGTTGCCATGAGAGCAGCCTTTGCAGATTGAAAGTCATCACAGTCTTAGTCATACGCATCAAGATCATCGGCTTGGTATGCTGCATTCTGTGTGGTGACAACGTCTTGTTCAGCAATCCCTGGATCAGCAAGAAATGCAAGCTCCTCTTCATCAAGTTCCCTTCCTTGTGCCTGAGCATTTACCAGATAGATCTTTTCTGCAAACCATTGTCCATCCCTTCTCCTCTTGGGTTTCTTACAATCCATGGACATGTGACCCTCTTCCTTGCAGTTGTAACATGTAATCATTCTCAACTTGCCCGTGGAATTAGCCCGTGGAGCAGGATTGGCCATTGGTGCCTGATTGACTGTGCGAGCATTGGTGGTTGATGTGGTAGGTCTCCCCTGATATGGTTGAATAGGCTGAACCATGACCCTGCCATTCTCAATAGTAGCTTGTTGACGAGAATTGGATGAATTCCTCAACTGATTGTTGGTTGGAGCTGATCCTCTGTATCCTCGTTTGCTTAAAGTCCTTGTGAGATAAGCAGACATAGTGGTTAGCACTTCAACTGGGTCAGCTCCTTGTTGGAATACAGGAATGGGGACTTCCTCATCATCACAATACATTGCTTGGTCTTGATGAGCTGCATAATCACTAGAAGGAATACTCATTTGATCAGGGTAGCTTGTTGGATATGCTGCATTCTCTTGATAAGAAGAATATGAAGGCTGAGCATAAGGTGGAATATTTGCTGGATGAAGTTGTGAAGCATACTGTGGTGAAGGTGCATTGAACCGATATTGTTGCTGATGTGAGGTGGGTGGTTACGGTAGAATCGAGTATTGGGGGAAGGTTGGTGTCATGTAAGGTGATGGATGATAGGCTTGATGTCCCAAGATATAAGGTGTGTTGTTGTGTGACAAGCTTGGTGAATCTGAAGTAATAGTCGTGTAGCGTTTCCCCTGGGCTGTACGTGAATCTATCAAACAGATCATACAGCTAACACTCCCTTTCCTGTTTGGTGAGAGACGTACCTTGTAGCAACACCTTTAGACGTTCCCATAAATCTTTGGCAACCGTATATTGACTTACCATGCGATAAATATCATGCGGAAGAGCTTGGAGAAGTGTCTGTAGAGCCTTTTCATCAGCATCAGCAATGAGTTGTTGTGCCGGTGTGAGTTCTTCATATTCTCTTGGTCGAGACACGTTATTTGCCACAATGGTACCATAGTCGAGTGGACCATTCAAAATCGATTTGACCATAAGCCTTCCGTATGTTGGTTTGCCCTTCAAGTATTGCATCATACGGCCCTGCCATGCCTCAAACACCTCTTTAATAAGCATCGGTGGACGACTATTAGTTCCCGTTATAATTGAGATATCCGTAAGAGATGTCATCTGAGGCATTAATGAACTCGGATTCATTGTGATCACTTAAAAGACTCAAAGATTATCGGTTGATCGAGCAGTGAAGAAAGGTTGAGAATTTGTGTTGTGTTGGTTGAACTCAAGATTAAATCCACTAAAGATCGTCGAAAAAACTCAAATACCCCTTGAACTTGCTTATACGGAATAACCCTAACTCAGAATAAACCCTATTCGGAATAATACCTATTCGGAATAATCCTATGCTGAAAACCCTTATACTGAATAACCCTATACGGAATAACCCTATTCTTAAAATGCCCTATTCGGAATAACCCCTATGCTGAATAACCCTTATGCGGAAAAACCCTTATGCGGAATATTTCTTCAATTCGGAATATTTTGGCAATTGGCTATTCGGAAAACTTGCTATTCGGAATAATAGGCTATTCGGAAAGCTATTCGGAAAGTATGGCTATTCGGAAAGGTTGACTATTCGGAAACTTTTTGGCTATTCGGAAAAATGGGCTATTCGGAAAGAACTGCTATTCGGAAAGAATTGCTATTCGAAAAGAATTGCTATTCGGAAAAGTACTGCTATTTGGAAAATATCTTCTATTCGGAATCCCTATTCGGAATAAACTGGAAAAAATAGTTCGAGACTTGAAAAACAGCTTTAAATCCGATTTTTTGATCAAAAACCACAAAAAAATTTATGATTTTTACCAAAATAAGCTAAACCCAATCCTTATCAATCAATCCCAATAACAAAAACACCAAAAACAACAAGATTCAAGATTGATTTTTTCTAAAGATCACTAATTGATTCAAAAACTAAAAAAGCAACACAATCCTTACCTTAAATCACCCCATAGATCTTGATACCAAATGTAGAATATTGATAACCTATGAATCTATGAAGTGGGTTGATGTTTTCTAGTGAGAGAAACTAGAGAGAGAAAGTGAGAGAAAATGTGTCTTTATTAATATGAAAACATGAACAACAACCAACCCCTTTCCATGGTGGAAAGGGGTATTTATACTCCAAGCAAACATTGGGCTTGGGCCGGTCCATGACAAGCCCATGGACCGGTTCTTACTTAACTTAATAAGTAACATTTAACTAATTGTTAACTACGAGCTATTACAACATAAATCATATTGTGGAGTGACCGATACTTCTAATATACGTTAAAACGTATTTCTAACAAGCACGAATAAATATATTAAGTCACGATCGATAACTAATTAAATCACGTAAATTACGAACACGAGAACACACTTATATTTTAGACACGGAAATTGTTCGGGTTACCCTTATGTGGGCCCCATACCCGCGGACACACAAGACCAAAAGGGCCTAGCCCATTAATTTTTACTAAACATGGAAAAAGAGGAAAAGACGTTTTATATTTACAAAATTGTGAAAACAAGAAAAACCCCAAAATCCTTTCCTTCTTCCTTTGGTTCTTTGGCCGCCGGGTTTAGCATCACCACAAGGGTGATTCGGTTTGATTTTGGTCTTTGATTTATTGTAAGGATCATTCGTGTGTTCATCCTCTTTGATTCACGTGATTGGTATAAACCTTAATCTCTTTTATTTTATGTTTTGACTTATTTTAATCACATAAAATCATGAATTTTTTTTAATAAACTAATTAAAAACAAGTAATTAATCATGTCATTAATCATGGGGTAAATCAATTTAGAGTTAATGGGTGTTTTTTTGTAGTGGCCGACGCCTAACCGAGCCCCAAGGGGGTCTTGGCTTGGCTTACTTCGCACCACCGAGATCGTATGATCTCGGTTTGGTGGTGGTGGTGTCACGGCAGCAGCAAGGCAGGGGAACCCCGACCTAGCTCGGGGTATGGTGGTGTTTATGGGTCCGGTTCATTGGTTTTAAACACGGGTCCGGTTCACACATGTTTAGATTAAAAACACGGTCCGGTTCATTAGTTATTTTTCAAGGTTTAATATTTTTTTACAAGTCATATTATTTTTACAAGATTTAAATTAAATTAATTAAAAGAATGAACATGATTAATTTAATTTACATGACTTAGGTTATTAATTTTATTATTAACACATGAATTTTAACCTAAGTATTTTATCTTTTAATTAGGCTATATAATTAATTAATTATTAAAACCATGACTTGTAATTAATTAATTTACATGACTTAGGTTATATTATTTATAGATAATAATACATGTTTAACCTAGGTATTTATTTTACCTTTATTTAATTAAATCATGTTATATTTAATTAAATATTTTAACCTATAGTTTATTTAATTCACATGGCATAATTAATAAACTATACTATATAATAACATGACTTAGAATATTAATCAGTAAACACATAAGCTTATATAATTAGCTTAATTATCCAGCTTATATCTAATTATGGAAACTTTCTATTTTTAGAAACTTATTTATTTAAGGCAACTAATCTATTTATGGAAACTTTCTATTTTTAGAAACTTATTTTTTTAAGCAGTAATTCTATTTTTTGAAACTTTCTATTTTTGGAAACTTTCTATTTTTTGAAACTTTCTATTTTTGGAAACTTTCTATTTTTGGAAACCTTCTATTTTTGGTAACTTTCTATTTTTGGAAACTTTCTATTTTAGGAAACTTGCTATTTTTAGAAAGTTACTTATTATTACACAACAAGTATAATAATACTTATTATTACACGACAAGTGTGAATGTGGTGTGTGCCATGCATCCTTCACAAGGAGCTGATCCCTCCTACCCAAAACCAGTATATTAAATTAGAGGCAGCCCTCTAATTTGCATGACGAGGTCACCCCTCCAAGTATTCATGCACGTTGATATTTCATGACCTATATTGGCTAATGGTAAATATGTTAAACAGTTTTTATAAGATAGACATAAGTCTTTTAAACTATAAAACCAGTTTTATGAACATGTTCCAGGTTTTCCAGGACTTATACATTTCCACTGCTATTAGTCTTATTTATGTTTCAGCCATTCATAGTATGTCGTATATCCGTGCACTGAGCATTATGCTCAGCCGTTACTTTCCTTTCCATGTCCCAAAACGGCAGGTACCCAAGGACAGACTCGAGCATTTGGATGACATGCATAGGATGGAAGCTGCCATGGACTTCTTCTCTTTTTGCCTTCATATACTTATGCCTGTTTAGTCATTTCTTATTTCCTTTACTTTATTATGTTTTGGGCTTATGTTTGGGGACCGATGTTTGATTCCGGTTTTCCCTATGGTCATGTATGTTTTAGTACATATTACCTTGCATGCTTTGATGACACGTCATAATCACGCGTGACATTCCGTTTATCAAAATGGGGTGTTACAATTATGGTATCAAAGCCAAGGCTTCGACCTGTAGGCTCTAAAACTTGACCTGTGACTTGTGGGTAGTCACCAGGAGCTTCCTAAGCCAACGCTTGTTATTCCACGTATTGATGTGTTTAGCGCATTGTTGTTTCAACCATGATGTTTTCAGCAACTTGATGCTTTAACTTTGATGTTTTCATCGATATTGTTTTACTAATATGGATGGACAACCGTCATTCATATTTAGTTATGTGTCGTTGTTTCATGCATGATGTTCTTCGTGAACTGTGACTAGGTGGACTGGACCCCAGTAGTCCATAATTAGTCACATAAGTTTTTTTCTGATAAGTTTTGATAGATGAGTTTCATTTATTTATGTTTCATGTATCATTGTTTCAAGAATTATGACTAAGTAATGGTTGGTACAAGACTGGCCCTATTTAGTCGCATGTGCTTTTATCGAAACTTTTAACTTTGGGACCGACCCATAGGCGTCCCCTCGTTCATGTATTCATGCACTGTTTTCATGCATAAAATTTTTCCTCATGATTTATAAGCATAAAATTTTTTCATGTCCCGTCATAAGTTACGATGTCTTTTATGTCAAGTATGCTTTCATACTATCATGGTTAACTTCGTTTTCATGCTGATGATGTCGTATACTCCTTCATGTTAAATTGTTTCATGTTTATTCATGATAATTCCCTCTTCATGTTGATTACGTCTTACGCCTATTTTGTTATTTATGCTTTCATGCAAAACATTGTTGGATTTCCTTGAATCCTGCTTTCATGATAGTCATGGTTGGTTTTCATTGATCATGCTTTCAGGCAAATCATCGTTGAATTTTGTGTAACCACATATTAACGTTTCTCTATGCAACCAGAATGATGTCTATGCTGATATTGCTAGGCTATCATGATGATCAGCCCAGTTTGGTCTTCAAACCATTTAATCAATTATTCCTTGTAAAATCATGTCAAAAGATCGGCCCATATCGATCATTTCATGTGCATTCCGTGTGTACTCCATGTACCGTATTCCATGTGTATTACACGTACCTTAATCCATGTGTATTTCACTTGCAATACTTCACAAGTATTCGCTAGTCAATTCTGAATCATCTCAGGCGTATGTTCACTTACTGATATTCTACAAGATTGCTAATGCCTCTCATAACTTGGAGATGTTACTAAAGGTTGATGCTGCTGATGTTTCGAGACGCTACGAGATGCGGATGCTGTTCACAACTGAAGATCCTACAAGACGAAGACATAGGCGTCAGAGCAAAGCAATTGGATGAGAAGATGCTTCACCATCAGATGATTTTCATCAATCATTGTCCCTAATTCTTAGTTACATGTCACACGCCATTCAGTTGTCGTTTCAGTCATATGAGTGCAAACCGGTACCAGCCGGCCACTCATTTGAATAGTTACATGAATCACAGTCATGAGAATGACCGTCATGGAACTGACAGACAATGTAACACCCCATTATGATAATGGAATGTCACGCGTAATTATGACGTGTCATCAAAGCATATAAGGATAAATGTATAAAACATTACATGACCATAGGGATAACCGGAATCAAACATCGGTTCCCAAACATAAGCCCAAAACATAATAAAGCAAAAGAAATGAATGAAAGACTAAACAAGCATAAGTATATGAAGGCAAAAAGGAAAAGAAGTCTCTAGCAGCTTCCATCCTACGCACGTCCTCCAAATGCTCGAGTCTTTCCTAGGGTACCTGTCATTTTGGGACATGGGAAGGAAAGTAACGGCTGAGCAAAACGCTTAGTGCACGGATATAGACATAGTATGAATGGCTAAACATAATAAAGACTTAATAGCAGCGGAATTGTATAAGTCCTGGAAAACCTGGAACATGTTCATAAAACTGGTTTTATAGTTTGAAAAGCCTTATGTTTATCTTATGAAAACTGTTTAACATATTTTACCATTAGCCAATATAGGTCATGAAAATCCACCGTGCATGAATACTTGGAGGGGTGACCTCATCATGCAAATTAGAGGGGCTGCCTCTAATTTAATATACTGGTTATTGGGTAGGAGGGATCAGCTCCTTGTGAAGGATGCAAGGCACACACCACATTCACCATGTAATCCTGAATAAAAACGTGTAACTAGGATGCACCCATACGCCCCACATGATAAATATAAATAAATGGCCAAAAGCTGAAGAGACGCCACGAGCAATCACTCCGCCGTGGTGAAGTCATAATATCAGTGCCTCTAATGTTATGGTTATGGTACCTCCATAACTAGGTGAAACTGGTCATGCATGTATATGGCTATAGGTAATCTTAATTAAACATAAGCAATCAAACACGAACTTATACTACGGGAAAACAGTTGGCTGCATACGGGGAATCCTAATAAGGAAAGAATGTCCATACTGAAAGGACGGGAATCCGTACCTTATGTCCAGTGAACGAGAAAGACGAACTGCGAGGAATCTTACTTCCGAATCACTAGTGCTACATAAATACGTACATGAATAAGTATCTGCTTACTAAATACATAGCTGGTTTTATGTCATGTCTTAACTTATTTTATGTGTTCTTACCATGTTTTACTGTTTTAAAGCCTTAAACTGTGTTAAATCTTATATTCTGTTTAATCTGATTAAGTATTTCTGGTATTTCATGTGTTATTATACTTACTGTGTAATAATAAGTAACTTTCCAAAAATAGCAGGTTTCCTAAAATAGAAAGTTTCCAAAAATAGAAAGTTTCCAAAAATAGAAAGTTACCAAAAATAGAAAGTTTCCAAAAATAGAAAGTTTCCAAAAATAGAAAGTTTCCAAAAATAGAAAGTTTCCAAAAATAGATTTACTGCTTAAAATAGATAAGTTTCTAAAAATAGAAAGTTTCTATAAATAGATTAGCTGCCTTAATTAAATAAGTTTCCATAAATAGATTAGCTGCCTGAAATAAATAAGTTTCTAAAAATAGCTGGTTTCCATAAATAGATTAGCTTCCTTATTTAATTAAGTTTCTAAAAATAGAAAGTTTCCATAATTAGAAATAAGCTGGTTAAATAAGCTAAGTATATAAGCCTAAGTGTTTTTCATGATTATTTTCTAAGTCATATGATATAATGTATGGTTTAATAATTATTTCATGTAATTAAATTAAACTATAGGTTAAAATATTTAATTAAAGTATAACATGTTTTTAATTAAATAAGTTAAATACTTAGGTTAAAATATGTATTATTATATATTAATAATATAACCTAAGTCATGTTAATTAATTAATTATATCCATGGTTTTAAAATAATTAATTAACTATAAGTCTTAAATATATAAATACTTAGGTTAAAATAATTTCATGATCATTAATAATTAAATAACCTAAGTCATGTTATTAAATTAATCACATCATTTTATTAATATAATTTTAACCTAAGATCATAAACATAAAAAAAAACTAACATACACCACGAACCGGATCTAGACTAAAAAGCATGAACCGGACATGAAATCGACACCGTACCCCGAACCAACTCGGGGTACCCCATGTTTTACTGCTGCCGTGGGACCCACACGCACCAACCAAGACCGTATGGTCTTGGTGGTGGTCGGCTTGGCCAAACCGAGACCTCTTCGGGTTCGGTGCAGCCTGCGGCCAAAAACAAACACCCCTATAAAACACCTTTTGATTTTATTTAACACCAAATCATGTTAGATCCATGTTTAATTATTAGGTTTTTGTAAAAACATCACATGTTCTTGATTTATAAAAAGATTAAATCAAAAGAAAATGTTTAAAAAGGATTTACCGAATTCGTGGATCAAAAGGACGAAGAACCAACACGATCAATAACCAATTCTTCAAGATCAAAGATCAAAGAATCACCTTGTATGGTGATTACGGGTGGCGGCACAAAGAGAGGAGGAGAGGAGGGTTTTTAGGTTTTTGCTAAAAATCTTCTGTAAGTTGTAAATGAGTAGTGAAAATCCCTTAAACCCCTTTTAGTAAATTTTGATGGGCTAAGCCCATCCTCCCTCCCTATTTCGTGGTAATGGGGCCCACAAGGGGTAACCCGAATGTTTTTCCGTGTCTAAAATATTGGTGTGTTCTCGTGTGTTCTCGTGTTCGTGTTATACGTGTTTTAATTAGTTATCGATCGTGACTTAATATATTTATTCGTGTTCGTAATAAATATATATACGTAACTAATATTAGCCCATGATTTAATTAGGTTCATGATTTCATGATCGCATGTTCGTGATTAGTTATTGTTAAATAATTATTACGTGCTCGTGCGTAGTAAATACTTATCGTGTTCTAACACGTACGTAATACGTAAAATCCTAACACGTAATCGTAATCATGCTATATTAGGAAAGTTTAAATCTAGTACGTACGATCTTAAGGGTACTATTCACGGTAAAAGCATGCGGGTTTTACAACTCTTCCCCCCTAAAAAGAATAATTCGTCCCCGAATTATAGATAACGTAACTGAAAGAGAAACATGCCCGAATCAAACTGAGAGGGTATGTAGGATAAATTAACGTGCAGGTGACCTGGCAGAAAGAACGCGGAACGTGACATGTCTAAAAAGGACATGGAACGTGACGTGGCTGAAAGGACATATCTAATTGATAAGAGAAAACGGATAAGAAGTCCGGATGAACTTGTCTGTTTCCAAGTGGCTTCCCTCTTGGAACGGTTCCTTTATAAGATCTTGACACGAATGATAAGTCTTGGTCCTCCTGACCTTGACTTGGAATACGAAGAAATTCTTGGTTATCAACGGAGGGTAGATCCCCTAAATTCGATCGAGGAAAAATAAGAGTTAACGTGCAAGGGTAACTGAAACGTTACGATGAAAGACAATCTGACTTAACTGTTAACTAGAAACGATGCGCGAGACATAAAGAAACGTAGTACGTGAAAAATTTTGAACGTGATACGTGAAAAATTTTGAACGTGCTACGTGGAGATATGGCGAGTGTAGTATGAGTAAACATATCGTGATCCATGATACGTGGTAACATATCTTGATCATGATATAAGGAACGTGGAATGAACATGACATGTGAAACATATCGTGAACATAGAATATAATGGCGGTAATGACAAATGCTAGAAGGTGAGACATAGATTATGACGAGAAACGTCTATCTGAGGATAGGGAGTTATACTAAACTTGGGTCTGGTCTCTCAAGTTCTTGCAAACTACCCATAATGAGAAAAAAAAAATGAACGTAAAATCGTAAACCAAAATACGATCATGAACGTGAATAGTGTCATGAACGCGAGCGCGAAAGCAAGGCGTGGAATTAGAACAAGGACGTGAAGTGAATTAGGAGCACAATTATGAATATTTGTCTGACCCGATAACTGAGGGATTACCAAGTGATTGGATGAGCCTTGGATGGAACATGTCCGATCAATCTGTTGGTTCTACAATCCTTGTAGATGTAAGGATTCTGCAGACTTGATCAAACTGTTTGCAATAACCCAGATAGCATCATGCTTCTTCTGAGTTTGCATTAATCTGGTAACCAAAATCCGTGGAGATCTTGTCCCATTTCAATTCACAATTTCAGATGATGAAAACATCCCAGTTTGTTGGTGTCCTATCTTAACCTGTTGGTATGTCAGGTACCTAGATATGAACGTAACTGTATCTTGCTTCGTAGAACTTGATACATAGGAGTTTGCGAAACTCTGAGTCTCTGAATCTAGACTTCTCCTTGTTAGAAATACGTTTTAACGTATATTAGAAGTATCGGTCACTCCACAATATGATTCATGTTGTAATAGCTCGTAGTTAGTAATTAGTTATTAGTTGCTTATTAACTTAAGTAAGAACCGGTCCATGGGCTTGTCATGGACCGACCCAAGCCCAATGTTAGGCTTGGACTATAAATACCCCTTTCCACTAAGGAAAGGGGTTGGTTGTTGTTCCATTTGCACATTCATAGTAATAAAATCTTCCACATATTCTCTCACTTTCTCTCTCTAGTTTCTCTCACTAGAAAACATCAACCCACTTCATAGATTCATAGGTTATCAATATTCTACATTTGGTATCAAGAGCTATGGGGTGATTTAAGGTAAGGATTGTGTTGCTTTTTTAGTTTTTGAATCAATTAGTGATCTTTAGAAAAAATCAATCTTGAATCTTGTTGTTTTTGGTGTTTTTGTTATTGGGATTGATTGATAAGGATTGGGTTTAGCTTATTTTGGTAAAAATCATAAAACTTTTTGTGGTTTTGGATCAAAAATCGGGGTTAAAAGCTTCTTTTTAAGTCTCGGAAACATTTTTTCCAGAATTTTCCGAATAGGGATTCCGAATAGAAGTATTTTCAGTATAGAGGGTTTATTCCGAATAGGGATTCCGAATAGGAGAATATTCCGAATAGCAGAAGTTTCCGAATAGAAGAATTTTTTCCGAATAGAAGATTTTTTCCGAATAGCCGTTTTTCCGAATAGCAAAAAACTTTCCGAATAGCCAATTTTTCCGAATAGACACCAATTTTCCGAATAGCCAATTTTTCCGAATAGACACCAATTTTCCGAATAGCCAAAATTCTTTCCGAATAGACACCAATTTTCCGAATAGCCAAAATTTTTCCGAATAGGAGAAATATTCCGAATTGCCCATCATTCCGAATAGGAGGTGTTTTTCCGAATAAGCAAAATTGCCAAGATATTCCGAATTGAAGAAAACATTCCGCATAGGGGTTTTTCCGCATAAGGGTTATTCTGCATAGAGTTTATTCCGAATAGGGTATTTTCAGCATAGGATTATTCCGAATAGGCATTATTCCGAATAAGGGTTTATTCTGAGTTTGGGTTATTCCGTATAAGCAAGTTCAAGGGGTATTTGAGTTTTTTCGACGATCTTTAGTGGATTTAATCACAACACAAATTCTCAACCTTTCTTCACTGCTCGATCAACCGATAATCTTTGAGTCTTTAAGTGATCACAATGAATCCAAGTTCATTAATGCCTCAGATGACATCTCTTACGGATATCTCGATCATAACGGGGACTGATAGTCGTCCACCGATGCTTATTAAAGAGGTGTTTGAGGCATGGCAGGGCCGTATGATGCAATACTTGAAGGGCAAACCAACATACGGAAGGCTTATGGTCAAATCGATTTTGAATGGTCCACTCGACTATGGTACCATTGTGGTTGACGACGTGACTCGACCACGAGAATTTGAAGAACTCACTCCAGCTCAACAACTTGTTGCAGATGCAGATGAAAAAGCTCTTCAAACAATTCTCCAAGCTCTTCCCCATGATATTTATCGTATGGTTAGTCAATATACTGTTGCCAAAGATTTGTGGGAACGTCTAAAGGTGTTGTTACAAGGCACGTCTCTCACCAAACAAGAAAGGGAGTGTCAGCTGTATGATTTGTTTGATAGATTCACGTATAGCCCAGGGGAAACACTACACGATTATTACTTCAGATTCACTACTCTAATGAATGATCTGAATGTATACAATCTTGTAATTGCTCCATTCCAGGTTAACACCAAGTTCTTGAATACTTTACCTCAAGCTGAATGGGGTGAGTATATTACCGATGTGAAGTTAACCCGGGATTTGCATAAGTGCAACTTAGATCAAATCTATGCTTTTCTTCATGCACCGTTCTCCTCGCGGTATGCATCCAGATTCCTTAGCTTTGATGGCGAATCAACCAAGCTTGTCACACAACAACACACCTTATATCTTGGGACATCAAGCCTATCATCCATCACCTTATATGACACCAACCTTCCCACAATACTCGATTCTACCGCAACCACCCACCTCACATCAGCAACAATATCGGTTCAATGCACCTTCACCACAGTATGCTTCACAACTTCATCCAGCAAATGTTGCACCTTATGCTCAGCCTTCATATTCTTCTTATCAAGAGAATGCAGCATATCCAACAAGCTACCCTGATCAAATGAGTATTCCTTCTACTGATTATGCAGCTCATCCAGATCAAGCACTGTATTGTGATGATGAGGAAGTCCCTGTTCCTATTTTCCAACAAGGAGCTGACCCAGTTGAAGTGCTAACTACTATGTCTGCTTATCTCACACGAACCTTAAGCAAACGAGGATACAGAGGATCAGCTCCTACCAACAATCAGTTAAGGAATTCATCCAATTCTCGCCAACAAGCTACAATTGAGAATGGCAGGGTCATGGTTCAGCCAATTCAACCATATCAGGGGAGACCTTCCACTTCAACCAATGCTCGCACGATCAATCCTGCTCCTGCTCCAATGGTCAACAATCCTCCACGCGCTAATACAGGCAAGTTGAGAATGATTACATGCTACAACTGCAAGGAAGAGGGTCATATGTCCAGGGATTGTAAGAAACCCAAGAGGAGAAGGGATGGACAGTGGTTTGTAGAAAAGATCTATCTGGTAAATGCTCAGGCGCAAGGAAGGGAACTTGATGAAGAGGAGCTTGCATTTC
This sequence comes from Glebionis coronaria, assembly GCA_025667525.1. Taxonomy (NCBI): domain Eukaryota; kingdom Viridiplantae; phylum Streptophyta; class Magnoliopsida; order Asterales; family Asteraceae; genus Glebionis; species Glebionis coronaria. Next base: position 127,310,272 of record CM046879.1, on the reverse strand, counting down.
TTGCTGACCCAGGGATTGCTGAACAAGACGTTGTCACTACGCAGAATGCAGCTTACCAAGACGATGATCTTGATGCGTATGACTCCGACTGTGATGACTTTCAAACTGCAAAGGCTGCTCTCATGGCAACTATCTCCAGCTTAGGGCCAGATAAGAGATCTGAGGTACTTATTAATACCACCGATAATACCACTGATGCTAGTATTCAACCATATCAAGTTGTGCAAGAGAGTGCTGACTCGAATGAATCTTCGGTGGTGAGACCTTCAAATGAGGAGACAAACAATGATAGCAATATCAATGTGAGTCCCCAGACTTTGAGTGAATCACAACCGGGACCTAGTTCGCACACGCCTACTCCTGCTCAACAAGATTTGGTCATGGTTCCTGCTACATTACTTAGCCAAATGAATGCTGCACTCTTAGAAACCTTAGCTAAGAATAAGAATTTGTCTGATGAGCTTGCCTTAAGCAATGAGAAAGTACAAACTTTGGAACTAGTGCCTTCGTCTAGTGTTCTCACAAATCTCGAATATGATCATTTTAGAAACAAACAAATGGGTCACTTGCAAGAGATCGAAAACTTAAGAGCAAATCTGTCTAATGAACTTAAAGAAAAGGAGTTAGTGGTCACTAATTTTCAAAAACTTCAAACTGATTTTGAATTACTCGAATCTAAGAAGAATGAAATGGAGATTAATGCCACTAATAAGATTAGAAGTCTAGATTACTTGCTTTTAAGACAATACGCTGCTTCGCAACTAGTTCACTTATTTGATGCTTCATTTAGAGAATTTAACTTATCACGTCTAAAAGGCCTTCCCCCTAATCCACAGTATGCAAAACAAGCTTTAAGACATAGTCCTAGACTTTATAATGCAACTCAATTAGGATTGGCTTTAGACCCGATTGTTTTTCCCGATGATCGAACAAGTAAGGATCTAGTTGATGAGGATCGGTCATACAATTCTGCAAAATATCCCGATTGTGATTATTTTAAAATGAATAAGGAGCTTGCAAAAACTGATTTTAGAGTTCGCTTCCATATGGATAAAGATCTCATCACAGCACCAACCTACATGATAGAGGAAGAAAGCCCTAGTACATTTCCTACACTTGTCAACATGGAAGGTCCTAAGGAAATTCCAAAGAATCTTCCACCTGTTAGCACTGTATGGTTAAACTTGAAAGAGATTAACCGATACTTTACTAACTTTGACAAGGTCATTTTGGAATGTACGACTTCAAATGGCTTAAACGCCGGAGAATGGGCTTTCGAACACATGAACGAGGTGTTTAAAACTGAGATCAATCCGTTTGTCGAAAGTCTAAAAAGAAGTTTTGCATCTCTTAAGGAAAATCTTCAGTTTGAAATTGGTGAAGTTCAAAAAGTGTTTTATGAAATGGACACCGCTTACGAACTGCAACTAATTGAAAAAGAAAAGATTTTAACCGAATATGACCGATTCTTGTCCGAAGTAATCTCATGTGATGTGCTTACTACTGTAAATGTTAATTATTCGAATGAGCTTACATCTGCTGCGATTAATTGTGATGCTGTGAATATTTGTGCGGATATTTGTGATGATGTTTGTAATCTTTCTGTAAATGTTGCTGATACTGTAAATGAGGTAGAAAATCATTCTTGTCACGAATCTAACGCTGAGTTTTTAAAGCTACAAGATTCTTACAATTTACTTTCACAACGCTTTAATCAACTAGAACAACATTGTATATCTTTAGAATTAAAACAACAAAATCAAAATGAAAATCTTTTGATATCAAATGTTTGTGAAAACGGTGTTGAGAATAGTGACAAGATGATTGCAATTGTTAAGACATTAGAGGAAGAAATCATGAGATTGAAGAGAGAGATATCATCAAAGGAAACATTAAGAATGGAACTAGAGGCTGCAGAGTCTAAAAACCAGGTCTTAGAAATCAGACTATCAACTGTTCTAGGGGAGATGGATCGGACAAGGCAGGGACTATCCGCTCTTTATGGTTCACTAGAAGAACGCTTCGCTTTTAATGCGGCACAACAACAATATTATGTTGAACAACTGAACCAAAAGTGCGAGGAAATCTCTGACTTGAACATCCTGCTCATAGACAAAAATATGGTTTTGGCTGAGTTAAAGGAGACACTTCTTCTCACCCGACAAGAAGTTGTTGATAACTTAGCTACCGACTCTGCACCGTCCACTAGTGCTCCAACAACCAAGTCAGTAGTGCTTTATAAGAATCCGATTCATAAGAGAAACCAGGTTACCTATGATGATTATATGAGGAACGCCATTAAGCATGTCGATCTTCTTAGGGATATTTTAGACGATCTTTATGCCTTAGATCCCTCAAGTAGCGACTACTATTCGGCTCATGAATATGTTAAGCGAGTTCAATATTGCTTGGCTTATTTGCAATACATAGGTACACCAGGTTCTGCACTACTTAATAATAGGCCCATTGCTGTCACTCCATTTAATAAGACTCCAGGAGCGAAACCGTCATTGGCACAATCAAGTAAGACACCTTTAAAATCTGTTGCTAATGTTCCCACTTTGCCTTCTACAGGATTAAAAGCGACTACTAAGGCTAAAGGATCGCCACTCAAGAAAGCTAAGATCAAGCCCTCCACTAGTAGTGCCACAAAGAAGAAAGTAGAAGTCCACAATAGGAATGCTAGTTCAGTTTTAAATAAAACGAATCATGTTAAGACTAAAAGCTCTGCGCCTGTGCAGCAGCCTAAACCATTCGTGAATTCTGATTTAAATTGTTGGAATTGTAATGAATGTATGTTTTCCCAGCGTCATGATTTGTGTCTGATTGATCACGTTAATGAAATGAATGCTATTAAGAATGGTCTTGAATGGAAGCCAACGGGTAGAACTCGTGCCCAAGTTGGCTGGCAATGGCGTCCCACTGGTAGGACCTTTACACTAGATGGTAATATGTGCCCTTTAACTAGGAATGCATCCATTGAGGTTAGGTCTGAGCGTCCTTTAGTTAGGAACACTCGCACTCAAGTATGGAAACAGCGCCCTTTAATTAGGTCCGCCCCCACTATAGTGCCTATCAGTGAAGAAATACCTCAGGATTTGAGCCAACTAGAATCTACACCACCAATTAAGAAGAAAAAGGCTAGGAAATCTAAGAAACCTAGAGTTAGCAAACCTAAGATTATTAAATCTGTACCTGCTAATAACAAGGAACACTCAGATTCCGATACCTCTACATTGTCTTTGTGTGGTGATATTTTCAGGTGGTCCAAATCATCCTGTGGTATTTGGACTCCGGTTGTTCAAAACATATGACCGAAAATCGCTCGATGCTCCGAAATTTCGTCAGCAAGTTTCTTGGTACGGTTAAATTTGGGAATGATCATATAGCAAAGATTATGGGGTATGGTGAATATCAGATTGGAAACGTGACGATTTCTAGGGTATACTATGTCGAAGGTCTTGGTCATAACTTATTCTCAGTAGGACAGTTTTGTGATTCCAACCTTGAGGTTGCTTTTCGACAACACACTTGTTTCATCCGCAACTTGGAAGGAAAAGATTTGTTGAAGGGATCTCGTGGTGCAAATCTTTATACGTTGTCTCTACAAGATATGATGGCCGCCTCTCCAGTATGTCTTCTCTCTAAAGCATCCAAGACCAAGTCATGGTTATGGCATCGCAGATTATCTCACCTTAATTTTGATGCTATTAATCATCTGGCTAAAAACAAGTTAGTTCGTGGTCTTCCAAAGCTTAAATTTCACAAGGACCATTTATGTTCCGCGTGTTCAAGAGGGAAAAGCACCAAGAAATCTTACAAGCCCAAAGCTGAAGACACCAATCAAGAAAAACTTCATCTTTTGCATATGGATCTTTGTGGGCCGATGAGAACTGAAAGTGTGAGCGGTAAGAAATTCATTCTCGTCATTGTGGATGATTTTTCCAGGTTTACATGGGTTAGATTTCTACGTACAAAGGATGAAGCACCGAAGGCTATCATCACTTTTCTGAAGTTCATTCAGGTACGTTTGAATACCACTGTCCGCCATATTCGTACAGACAATGGTACAGAGTTCGTCAACCAGACTCTTCGTGATTATTATGAAGGAGTTGGTATATCACATGAAACATCCGCTGCACGCACTCCACAACAAAACGGTGTCGTTGAAAGACGAAATCGTACACTTATGGAAGCTGCTAGGACCATGCTTATTTATGCGAACGCTCCATTGTTCTTGTGGGCAGAGGCTATTTCTACTGCATGTTTCACCCAAAACCGTTCTATCATTCGGAAACGCCATGGAAAAACACCTTATGAGCTTCTACATGACCGCAAACCCGATGTTTCATTTTTCCATGTGTTTGGTGCTCTGTGTTATCCAAACATCAATAGTGAGAACTTGGGTAAGCTTCAACCAAAAGCCGACATAGGTATTTTTATTGGTTACTCACCGTCCAAAAGAGCATACCGAATCTATAACCGTCGTCTTGGCAAGATTGTAGAAACTATGGACGCAGATTTCGACGAGCTGACAGCGATGGCTTCTGAGCAACACAGCTCTGAACCCGCGCTTCATGAGATGGGAACCGGTGCTATTAGTTCCGGATTAGTTCCCAATAATCCTACTTCTACATCATTTTTACCACCATCAAGGCCCGAGTGGGATAAACTGTTTCAACCGTTGTTTGATGAATTCTTCGACCCCCCGACTGATGAAGTTCCAGCACCTGTAGTAATTGCTCCAATACCTGAAGTGGTTTCTCAAGTTAATGAACCTTTATCTAATGCATCTACAATTCACATTGAACCGGATGCACCTTCACCAAGTGCTTCTCAAACTACACCTGAATCGTCACCCCTACTTGTGCCTAATGATGTGGAAGAGGATTCTACTGATCACGACTTGGAATATGCTCACTTGCAAGAGCTTCTTTTCTTTGGTGTAGCGATCCCTGAAAACCCTTCAGCCGCATCTACCTCAGAAGAAGCTCCTTCTATTGTTCACTCCAGACCACCTAGGATTGAAAACCATAACACTAAATGGACAAAAGATCACCCAATTAGGAATGTTATTGGAGATCTAGATCGACCAGTCTCTACACGCCATCAATTACAAGAGAGTGCACTTTATTGCTACTTTGATGCATTTCTCTCTGAAGTTGAACCCAAAAATTGGCAGCAGGCTATGACCCAATCATCTTGGATTGAAGCTATGCAGGAGGAACTAAACGAATTCCAACGACCTGAAGTATGGGAATTGGTTCCTCGCCCTGACAAGGTTAACATCCTTACTTTGTTATGGGTTTATAAGGTTAAACTTGATGAGATGGGTGCGGTATTGAAGAATAAAGCTAGATTGGTCGCTAGAGGATATAAACAAGCCTTGGGTATAGACTTTGAGGAATCTTTTTCTCCTGTGGGTAGATTGGAGGCGATTAGACTATTCCTTGCGTTTGCTGCTCATATGAACATGATCGACTATCAAATGGATGTGAAGACGGCATTTTTGAACGGTGAACTAAGGGAAGAAGTTTATGTTAGTCAACCGGATGGGTTCGTCAGTACGGAGTCTCCTAACCATGTGTACAAGCTTAAGAAGGCTCTCTATGGGTTGAAACAAGCTCCACGCGCGTGGTATGATCTCCTGTCAACATATCTCATGTCGGAAGGCTTCTCCAAAGGCAAAGTGGACCCCACTCTATTCACTCTCAAGGACGGCAACGACATGCTTCTGGTACAAATTTATGTTGATGATATAATATTTGCTGCTACTAACATAGAATTGTCTAAACAATTTGAGAAGATAATGTCCACACGCTTTCAGATGTCGATGATGGGAAAAATTTCATTTTTCTTAGGATTACAGATTTCTCAGAATCCCAGAGGCATCTTTATTAATCAATCCAAATATGCTCTAGAATCTCTTAAGAAATATAACTTTGAGAATTGTGACCCCGTAGACACTCCAATGGTGGAGAAATACAAGTTAGATGAAGATAGGGATGGGATTATTGTCGATCCGAAACTTTACCGTGGAATGATCGGCACCCTTCTCTATCTGACTGCTAGCAGGCCTGATTTGCAATTTGCTGTATGCATGTGTGCCCGGTATCAGGCTCGGCCTACCGAAAAGCACCTACATGTTGTGAAAAGGATCTTTCGGTATCTAAAAGGAACACTTCATCGTGGTCTATGGTATCCGAAAGATTCCTCGATTGCTTTAATATCATACGCAGATGCCGATCATGCTGGATGTCAAGACACGAGGCGTAGCACTTCTGGATCTGTGCAACTCCTTGGAGATAGATTGATCAGTTGGTCTTCAAAAAGGCAGAAAAGCGCTGCAATATCAAGCACGGAGGCTGAATACATCGCCATGTCCGGTTGTTGTGCTCAAGTCCTTTGGATGAGATCACAATTAACTGACTACGGTCTTGGATTTAACAAAATCCCGATGTATTGTGACAACAAGAGCGCCATTGCCCTTTGCTGCAACTATGTTCAACACTCCCGGGCCAAGCACATAGACATTCGCTACCATTTCATTAAGGAGCAGGTGGAGAACGGAGTGATCGAGCTGTATTTTGTCACTACTGAGTACCAGCTGGCGGATATGTTCACCAAAGCCTTAGATCGAGGACGAATCGCGTTTTTGATCGACAAGCTTGGTATGAAATCATTCACTCCAGCGACTCTCAAAGAGTTGGCAGAAGAATCAGCTGAATAGTCGTGGTAAACTATTCAGAGTATCCTTTGTTCGTGATCATGTATATTATCGTAAATATATTAAACACAAAAAGAAAATACAAAAATATAAAACCAAGAAAAATCATAAAAAATATAAAACCAAGAAAAACCATAAAAATTATAAAATCAAGAAAAACCAAAAATATTTTTTCGTTTAAATCGGGCATGTCTTTTAGTACGGTAATATTTACGGCCTTAGAAATGTCGATCAATATTGACACGGTGCCATAAATAGAGTCCGTATAAAAGTTGTAATGTTTTAAAACATGCCCATTATGGCTTGTAGTTATTTCAGACTACAACCCGGTTTTCATATTAAAGTCACGTATTTCCTTGGAAAACGTTGGCTCAGAACGGGAATTAGTTTTCTCGGGCGTGATTTACAAGCCAAATCACGCAAAGGGATCAAGTTTACTTTACAACTTGGTCTAACACGAATTTGTGTACGTCTCAGTGCATTAATTTGTTAAAATAAGAGAAATCTTATTGACACCACGAATCAAACTTTTTCAAGATATCAATTGGGAAATGTTTTTCATCATCATGTGCCTCGTTAAACAATGACTACAGCTCTTTAAATAGAAAACGGGTCATCGTTTAAGGGGGAGAAAATGTTTCATCTTCTTTCACATCAAAAAGATATTCAAAAGTTTTCAAGGAAACTCACAACGCTTAATAGTTAATGGTTGGATTGCTTTGGCATTTGTATTGTTGTTGCTTATAAGTTTGTCGTGGATAGTTTTGTGCTTGTGTTAAGTTAAGTTAATCACTAAGGCTCGGATAGTTAACATAAGATAGAGTCAAAGTGACAAGTGTTAAAACTTGGTACACAAAAGAATGTTGAATGAAGCAAAAAGAAAATTTGAGGGGGCAAAGTTGACAATAGGTCTAACTTGTGGAAAATTTGACCTAGTCAAAACCTTCCCCCCCGTTTTTTCTAATCCTTCACTGTTTACATTCCCTTTGCCGCCATTGATAACCTTCCACACAAAACAAACACACGTAAATTAATCAATCATCTCAAAATCATTCACTTTCTCAGATCAAGATCTTCTAAAAAGGTATTAAAATCGGCTTAATCTTTCATGAAAAACAATTCAATTAACTCTTTTTAATTGCAAATCACTTGAATGAAATTACTGTTTAATTAGGGTTTAATTAATTGCGGTTTTTGCCTGGGGATGATTCGGAATAGGTCTAATTGCACTAATTTGGCCTTTAGAACACTTGAATCAAACGAGTTCATGCCCAATTAGAAAATCGTAACTGTTTGTCACTTTCCGCATAAGAGCACTTATTCAGAATTGAAAATACTTTCCGAATAGGCAAAAGTTCCGAATAGGATTTCATTCCGAATAAGGCAAATGTTCCGAATAGGGAAAATTTTCCGAATAGGGTAAATGTTCCGAATAGGGAAATTTTTCCGAATAAGGCAAATGTTCCGAATAGGGAAAAGTTCCGAATAGGGCAAATTTTTCCGAATAGGGCAAATGTTCCGAATAGGGAAAATTTTCCGAATAGGGCAAATGTTCCGAATAAGGCAAATGTTCCGAATAGGTCAAAAGTTCCGAATAAGGCAAATGCTCCGAATAGGTCAAAAGTTCCGAATAAGGCAAATGTTCCGAATAGGGCAAATGTTCCGAATAGGGCAAATGTTCCGAATAGGGCAAATGTTCCGAATAGGGCAAATGTTCCGAATAGGGCAAATGTTCCGAATAGGGCAAATGTTCCGAATAGGGCAAATGTTCCGAATAACGACTTTATTCCGCATAGGCAATTGTTCCGAATAGGGAATTTATTTCCGCATAGGCCAAAGTTCCGAATGGGGAATTTATTCCGCATAGCCCAAATGTTCCGAATTGCCTTTTTATTCAGAATAGGGATGTTTTTCCGCATAGGCTATATGTTCCGAATAGACTCATGTTCCGCATAGGCCTATTATTCCGAATTGAGTGATTATTCCGAATAGAAGATGTTTGAATGATTTCAATGCTTAAGGGATTATGTCATATGTACAATGCTTAGGTTTAAAGTCATAATGATATTCATACTTGTTTGTATCAACCTTTGTGTTTTATCTTAAGCAGAAACGATGACTAACCCTACCGTACAACAACTACAAGACAACAGAGCCGCCGCCATTGCTGAAGCCAAGACTCTAAAGTTTGTTCCAAACAACTTCCGTCTGAAGGAGGTATCTCACTCTACCCATAATGGCTTTAAGGTAGCCACAGCCATGCTTGATAAATCTCACTTCAAGCATGCGCTAAGGAGAAGTGCTTCGGTGCCCTATGAATATCTTTACGAGTTCTGGGCTACCAAAGAGAGGACGTCGAACAAGATCACTTTTTCCTTGGACAACAAGCAGCAGACGCTTACTGTGTCAGACTTCAGGAAGATCTTTGGCTTTCGACCGATTCTCAAAGGTCTACCATCATACTCACCCAACCCAACCAAAGACCAGATCATGGAGATGTTCACCGCCATTGGATGTCTTGACATACGAACCCCGTCTGAGTTTACTACTGCCAAAGTTGGTCAACCATGGAAAGCTATTTTTGGGATTCTTAGCCGATGCTTAACACCCAAAACAACTGGGTATGATGTTGTTCGTCCACCAATCATCAAGATGTTTTATGGTATGTTTAAAGGTATGGGTATTGATTATGCATCACTGCTGTGGGAGGAGTTCACTTTTCAACTCTTCACTAACACAAAGGGTAAAGTTAAAACTTACCAGTACCCTAGGTTTATTAAGTTGATCATACATTACTTTATGGAAAACGATGCATCCATTAACAAGCATGCAGGTAGTCACCACATGATAGATGATGATGATTTGGTAGACTTAAGGCAGGAAACTCATTCGAATACGGTTATTCCTGGTCCCATTCCCAGTCATCTTCTGACCGATGAGATTATTGCATCCGATGATTACAAGAACTTGCTAACAGAAATTGAGAATCAACGAGCAAGCCTTCTAGCAGGTGAAGACTCATCTACCACGGTTAAAAGCAAAGGTAAAAGGAAGCAAACAGATTTACCTGAACCCAAAACCAAGAAGAAGAAGACAGAGGGTAAGAAAGGAAAGGGTAAGGCTGATGAGATGCGTCTGCGTGACGAAGAAAATATTGCTGATCCTGCTCTTGAGAAAACTGAGAAACAAATAATGAAGATAGCCATTCAAAGGAACAGGAGAGATACTGGCGGTAGTGGTTCAGGTGTAAGAGTAGACGTTGAGGATGAGTACATGGAACCTGATGATGTTGATGAGTTTGGGTCACCTGAACATTATTCCACTTCGAAGGAGCCATCAATCCCGGTTTCAGCTGGTATTGAAAAGGCATCTACTCCACCTTTAACAACTCAACCTCCACCAACTCAACCCTTACCAACCAAACCGGTTTCTACACCACTTCCTCCACCACCAATAAAGCCCATCCTTAGCACCGCAGTCACAACCGAGCCTATTCCCTCAACCCAGAGCAGCTCTGCAACATCTGCAATGGCAGCAATAGTGATGGCCGAGATGTTGGATAAACATGTGGATAATCAAAAGAGAGAAATGGATGAACTTCGCCAAGAGTTACGTAGACGAGCTCAAAGTGAAGAGGCATCAAAGAAAGCTCAAGAAGATTTGATTGCCAAGTTCGCTGCAGACATGGAAGCTACACGTAAAGTTCATGCAGAAGAACTTGCTCAGGTTAAAAAGGCTGAAGCTGATAGGCATAAAGCACGAATTACGAGACTTAAAGCTATTAAGGATGACCTCAAAGAGCAAAAAGCAGCTATTGAAGCTTCTATTGAGCAGAGAGTGAAAGACTCCATTGAATCATTAATGCCTAAGCTGCGTGATGACTTGAAGACGCTTGCTGCTGACAACTTAATGATCAAATCATCCAATCCTTCAGAAGCCGCCTACAAGATCGCTTATGACTTGACGGATTTTGAACTTAAGAAGATCCTCAAAGCTCGAATGAAGGAACTTGGATCGTTTGATAAATCGAGGAATCAACGGGCTCTCTTCAAATCCCTGAATGACGCTATCATGGAGGATGATAGGTTGTTCAAGACGTTTGGAAGTGTGGTACCCTACCACATTCTCCCTGAAGAAGAAAGGGAAGAGAGCGACGAAGAAGAGGGTACTGGTGGAGAGGAGGAAGAAGAAGAAGAAGAAGATAAGAATGATGAGGATGATGAGGATGATGAGGATCAGAATGATGATGATGAGAATGATGATGATGAAGATGAAAATGATGATAAGGATGAGGATGAGAATGATGATGATGAGGATGCAGATGATGATGATAATGATGGTAATGATGGTGGTGATGGTCACCAGGAGAGTGTTAAGGGGAGCAATGCGGATAAAGGTGAACAGCATGAGAAAGGGGATAAGGGCGCCAGCTCAAAGAAAGTGGTTAAGTCTGGCACCAAATCCAAGAAAGATGCAGCACCAAAGGAAAAGTCTACATCCACGGAATCCAGACGATCGAAGTGGCGCCATGATGTGAATGCCACTACAGGGTCATCTATTCCTGGTACATTTATCCATGCATCAATACCTGTTACCACTAACCCCGTTAGTTTTATTGTTGTTGCCCCTGTGATTGCAGAATCGGTAACCGAACCTGAAGCTGCACAACATTCACCCGTCCATGACACTGCTGAAATGCCTGAATCAGAACAAGCAGATGTTCACGTCTCCACTCCTCAGCAACAAAACCCACAATCTACTATTCCTGAACCAAGCACAAGGAACTGGGAGGACACGTTGGAGATCGACGAGACTGCTCCACCACAGGCTTGGATCACGGCAGCAGCGCAGTATGATCCGATCACCGACGCCGACAAAGATGTCTTGTATCTTCGTATCCGAAGTCCGATTGACTTATGTGCATTTCTTGCTCATGAGTATAAGACTTCGGTTACTCCATCGTTGGTGAAGAAAGTACTGAAGGATAAAAGACTTCGCGCCAAAACCCGGTTGACCCAAATGGAGTTCGAATATTATGCCGAGGAGATCCTGAAAGCTCTGAATACCGTTCAACGGGCAGGTCTTCATGAATCAGAAAGAGCTCCACCTCCAATGGATCAAGATAATCAGATTGCTCTTGACTTCTTTGTCACCAATGATTTGGTGTATCTACTGAAGGGGTCATCAAAGTACGCAACATCCCTGACCTTGCTGAAAGCTGCCAACTGGGGGACAATACCCTTTATCGAGGAAAAGGTAAACCGACTCTGGGTCCCTAAGATAAATCGTAATTATGATATGTATGCTGTCATAGGTGCATCTCATTAGGATGAACGAGTCCGAAGGGCGTACAGGGGTTGCTGCTTGGTCAATTCTGGAAGCTCAGTTAGATCCGATATCCGCATCTCCAGCATTTTAGGGATGAAAACAGAAGCCAAGAACGGCTATTATCATGTGACGGAGATTCGTTTGAAAAGGGAAGATGACAGGGAATACAAAATCTAGCAGGGAGATTTTTCCATCATTCGCCTTGAGGATATCGAAGATATGCTGCTTCTGATGACCAGAGATCAACTCACACATATTCCTCGTGAAGACCTCATTGCTTTGAATACAGCACTTCGTATGTTCACACGAAGCGTTGTCATCAAGACACGAGTTGAAGATCTTCAGTTGGGAGTCGAAAGCTATCAGAGGAAGCTCAATTTAACCCGTCCTGTGAATCAAGTGTTACCTCAACATGTAGCAAGATGTCCCTATACCGGCATTTCTGTCCCGAATTACGGCATCTTCTACTTGAACAGTCGAGGTTTAATGAAGTTCATGAGGGTTGGTGAGCTCCACAAGTACAGTGATGGGACTCTTCTACAAGTCAGAGGAAAGTTGGAGCATCTGAACTCGGGTGGGACTTTGCCAGAAATGACGGAGGATTGGCATCCAGGTTACCGGCAGATGGCGAAGTATGTCATCAAGAAGATCGATCAGAAGCTCCGTGAACGTAGATTGATGAGGAGCTTGGAAAGATTTGTGGGTGGTAGACCATATGGAGTGCACTACAGGACACTGCAACGATCCATCTAATGGGTCGTACATTTCAGGTCACTCTATTTTGGTACTATTTGTGAATATGTATATTTGTGAATAATGTGCTTTAATGGCTTGTTGTAGTGTCAAGGTATGATAATTTTTCAAGAATTTCTCACAAGATTCTAAATCTTTCAAAATATATCATATTAAAGCACTACAACTATCCCTTATTAATTTAAGGGGGAGCAATAACTTGTTCTATGGCCAAAATCGATTTCATTTTTACCCAAAGACCGGTTAATCCATTCAATATCCCAAATATTAATGGTTAACATTTTGGATAAGGGGAGAAAATGGGATTAAGGAGACCTAAGTGATATTTGGCTAAAAGATGAAAAAAGACTTGACGATATTCCAACTTAATATGTGCTAAGCACGTGTTAAGGGGGAGCGTTTTTGATGAACAAAACACCTAAGGTACAAAACTTTTGATTTTAATATCACAAGTACCTTATGTGATTTTCAATGATTTTTCATGGTGGCAATTCCTTCCAAAACACGCTTAATTCACGACGAATGTGGTGACAAAAGGGTGGTAGGAATAGGTTTAGTCCAATGATTCATCAGAACCGATGGAATCTTCCCAAGGACAATTCCCTAGATAGAATTAGAAGTCCTAGGAAAGATGGAGAAAGAATGTGAACGTAGCTGAATGCCGACCAAGTACTTAAGCTAGCACTGGAACAATCACAACAAGGTGCTAGTGATGACGTATTGGTAAGCATTGAAGGGGTTGAAGAATGAAAAAGAAATGTAAAGATAAAGGGTGTAAAGAAAGAAGCCCTCCTTACAACTTTAGGCAGAAACCGGGTCAATACATATGCTATTGAGGTCATTTTTGTTAATGATTCTCGGTATTGAAGAAAGACATCATGGACCCAGTGATGCAATGCACAACCCTTCCCAGCTAACTCAAATATCTCTCAAAAGGTATTTGTTTTAATCACACGGAGATCAACACGTTATCTATTGGTTTATTCACTCCGAATAGACTGGTATTGAAAAGGTGGCACTCCTCTCCAGCCATCGCTCACTAAATCAAAACGCACAATCGAGTCTAGAGCCAAGAGATCATCAAAAGTCTCATTAGGACACTTTCCATTTATTCCTTGCTTTCTCACACACTGTGAAAAGTAAGAGATTGTCATGAGTCCTACGCAATATTCTGGTAATATTGCCAGAACATCCGAGTAATACGCAAGTATTACAATGAAGATGGAAATCCTGCTTGAGCCAACATCAAACAAGCTCATGGTAGGTTACACGTGCGGTTCTTTTAGAACCAATCTTGTGAAAAACTGGAAGGTAACAGTGGTTTAATTCTTAATTGAACTTAAACTCATTCCAGGCCTCTTCGCATTATCATATGATCTTGCCAGAACACTCAGAGTGACTCTTTATTGACCACAGTGACGAGTGGAAATCCTTCTAGTGTCAACATCAAACAGCACTTGGTAGGTGACGTGCAAGATTCTTTATGAATTGAGCTCGTGACAACTGGAAAGCAACGATGGTGAAAATCTTAATTGAAATTCACTTGTTCCAGGTTTCATGAATTGACGGCTTTTAATCACAAGGATAATTTATCCAAGTGATTCACTCTTTATGTTCGCAGTCAGCTTTGGACGGTCGAATAAAGAGAACGGGTTCACCCGCGAAATCCTGTCAGGAAGTTACTTAATTGAAACTATCCGTCACGGGTACGATATCTAATATCGTCCAACGGTCTTCACCGACCGGAGGTAAAATGCTACCGAATTAGAATAAAATGTTCAAAGCCATTTTATTCGTGTCGTTGCTGTGTACCTGCTAAAGACGGTGGCGTTGCTGTGTACCTGTTGAAGACGGTGGCGTTGCTGTGTACCTATGAAGACGGTGGTGTTGCGGTGTTCCTGTAAAAGTCGTTCCCACATGCCTATGTCTTTTGCAACAAAAATTCAAGAAAGTACAAGATGAAGTCTTCCGCTGTACCAAACTCTGAAGCTTTCAAGAATTCACCAGAAAGACGTAAGTGTGTGGAACATGAAGTCACGAGGAGGCAAAGTTCACAAGAAAGGCAAAGATCGCACGTGAAAGGCCAAAGAACAATGCTCTCAAGTCAAAGCCAAAAAGATCAAACCAACATATTCACAACAAAAGAAAGAAAAGAAGAAAAGACTACGAGCTAAAGAACGAAGACTTAGTATAGTATGCTAGGTTTAGAACTTTGTAACGTGGAGTGACCTCCCTTAGGGGGAGATTGTTAGAAATACGTTTTAACGTATATTAGAAGTATCGGTCACTCCACAATATGATTCATGTTGTAATAGCTCGTAGTTAGTAATTAGTTATTAGTTGCTTATTAACTTAAGTAAGAACCGGTCCATGGGCTTGTCATGGACCGGCCCAAGCCCAATGTTAGGCTTGGATTATAAATACCCCTTTCCACTAAGGAAAGGGGTTGGTTGTTGTTCCATTTGCACATTCATAGTAATAAAATCTTCCACATATTCTCTCACTTTCTCTCTCTAGTTTCTCTCACTAGAAAACATCAACCCACTTCATAGATTCATAGGTTATCAATATTCTACACTCCTAGCATAGGATTTTCTAGAACACCTAATGTAGTGTAGGGTTCTCTCCTTTACGCATAAGCTGAGTCATGGTAAGATTAACCGTAGAAACCCATGTGATTCAACGTGTCACAGTAATAAAACAGAATTGATATTGGAAAAATTTCCAGGGTAGAATTTCTCTTGTCATAGAATTTGCAACATAGTGCAGATATGGTATTCCTGTTCTTCTCTAGGCTTAGAGGAAATCAGGTTATCCTTAATGAAAACACTGATGAATTTGCTATGAGTTCATGGAAACTCATTCTTATAATGCCATTGGGGCATTGATGAGACTAAATCAAAGTCATAAATCTAGCATGACCGAGTCATGTACGAATAGCAGTCATGGACATGTCCTGCTTTTCCACTCGTCACTGTTGGCAGCATGATCATGAGTTCAATCTTAGAAGGGTGATTAACACCATAACGTCGATTGGACATGTTGTCAATACGTGGAGGAGAATAACGGTCATGAATGGTGATTTGCTTAAGTCGACGGTAATCGACACATAATCTCATGGTACCATCCTTCTCCTTGTAGGTTCTTCTGGAATGTATAGGAAGATTTTGGAATAATCAACTAGCTATGCGTAAAAGACTTAAGTGGTCGTGTCTTACTGACAGCTAGAAAATTTTAGCGACCATGGCTAACAACGCACATGCTTGTAAGCATACATAATTGTACAGATTTTCCTGATGGAAAATCAAGCTGAATGTATTCAGGAGCCTGAACATTACTGTACATAATTATGAATCGTAGCATGATGTGCTGTTCATAGTACATAATTAGGATAAAATTCATCTCGTGTCTATCCGAGGAAATGCGTTAGCAGCTTGGATCTCATCATTAAACTGAAGGAAAACCTTCGTATGCGTGGGAATACGAAAGGCATCCTTCATGGTCAGGAATATATGAACTATGGTGAAAGAAATGAAAGTGACATCGGCAACGTGACAGTTCTCACTGATGCGCCGATAATGGTATTGAAATTCTTGTGGCCTGATTAATACATGGCACAACAAAATAGATGTACCCTTGGAGGGTACCCTGAATTTCTTAGAAATGTTCCATAGTTGGACGTGAGTCATGTGTCTTGACTCGTTTCTTGGAACTATAAACATGACATATGTCTTGACCGGTGTCTTGCCATGTGTCTTCAGGAGGTATACGTGAGACATGTGTCTTGACTGATGTCTTGACATGTGTCTTCAGAAAGTATACGTGAGACATGTGTCTTGACTGATGTCTTTACATGTGTCTCGAGATGTGAAACAAATATAACCACAATATAAGGTTATTATGCAAGAATTGGCGGATCGGTTGGACTACTAATCCTTGTATTTTTGATCACGTCCGTGGCCAGAGTTTCAGTTGCGATTTCTAGGATAGTTGCTGTCATAGTAGGGGTTACTATCGTCCTGTCTGTCAGTTCCATGATGGTCATTCTCATGACCGTGATTCATGTAACTATTCAGCTGAGTGGCCGGCTGGTACCGGTTTGCACTCATATGGCTGAAATGATAGCCGAATGACGTGTGACGTGTAACTAAGAATTAGGGACAATGATTGATCGGAATCGTCTGATGGTGAAGCATCTTCTCGTCCAATTTCTTTGCTCCGACGCCTTTGTCTTCGTCTAGTAGGATCTCCAGGTTGTGAACAGCATCCGCATCTCGTAGCGTCTCCGAACGTCAGCAGCATCAACCTTTAGTAACATCTCCAAGTTATGAGCGGTATCAGCAACCTTGTAGAATATCAGCAATTGAACATACGCCTGAGATGATTTAGAATCAACTAGCGAATACTCGGGAAGTATTGCAAGCGAAATACACATGGATTAAGGTATGTGAAATACACATGGAATACGGTACATGGAGTACACGTTGGATGCACATGAAATGATTGGTATGGGGTCGATCATTTGTCGTGATTTAAGGAAAGTATACCGGTTAAACGGTTAGGAAAACCATCATGATAACTTGGTAGTATAGACATCATTCTGGTTATAACGGAAACGTTAAAGTGTGGTTACACAAAATTCAACGATGATTTTCCTGACAACATGATCAATGAAAACCAACCATGACTATCATGAAAGCAGGATTCAACGAAATCTAACAATGTCTTGCAGGACAGCGTAAATAACAAAAGAGGTGTAAGACATAATCAACATGAAGACGGAATTATCATGAAGAAACATGAAACCATCTATCATGAAGAAGTGTATAACATAATCAGCATGAAACTGAAGTTAACCATGACAGTATGAAAACATACTTGACATAAAAACATAATAACTTATAAGGGGACATGAAAAAAATTTATGCCAATTTAAATCATGAGAAAAAAATTTTATGCATGAAAAACAGTGCATGAATGCGTAATGTAGTTTATAAAAACCTTTTATATGTGCGAGGGGACGCCTATGGGTCGGTCCCAAAACAAAACACATGACTAGGGGACGCCTATGGGTCCGTCCCAAAATTAAAAGTTTCGATAAAAGCACATGCGACTAAATAGGGCCAGTCTTGTACCAACCATTACTTAGTCATAATCCCTGCAACAATGATACATGAAACATAAATAAATGAAACTCATATGTCAAAACTTATTAGAAAAAATTTTATGTGACTAATTATGAACTACTGGGGTTCAGTCCACATAGCCACAGTTCACGAGGAACATTATGCATGAAACAATGACACATAACTAAATATGAATGACGGTTGTCCATCCATATCAGTAAAACAATATCGATGAAAACATCAAGGTTAAAACCTCAAGGTGCTGAAAACATCATGATTAAAACAACAATACGCTGAAAACGTCAATACGTAGAATGACAAGCGTTGGCTTAGGAAGCTCCTGGTGACTACCCACTAGTCACAGGTCGAGTTTTAGAGCCTACAGGTCGAAACCAGGCTCTGATACCATAATTGTAACACCCCATTTTGATAATGGAATGTCACGCGTAATTATGGCGTGTCATCAAAGCATACAAGGATAAATGTATAAAACATTACATGACCATAGGGATAGCCGGAATCAAACATCGGTTCCCAAACATAAGCCCAAAACATAATAAAGCAAAAGAAATGAATGAAAGACTAAACAAGCATAAGTATATGAAGGCAAAAAGGAAAAGAAGTCTCTAGCAGCTTCCATCCTACGCACGTCCTCCAAATGCTCGAGTCTTTCCTAGGGTACCTGCCGTTTTGGGACATGGAAAGGAAAGTAACGGCTGAGCAAAACGCTCAGTGCACGGATATAGACATAGTATGAATGACTAAACATAATAAAGACTTAATAGCAGCGGAATTGTATAAGTCCTGGAAAACCTGGAACATGTTCATAAAACTGGTTTTATAATTTGAAAAGCCTTATGTTTATCTTATGAAAATTGTTTAACATATTTTACCATTAGCCAATATAGGTCATGAAAATCCACCGTGCATGAATACTTGGAGGGGTGACCTCATCATGCAAATTAGAGGGGCTGCCTCTAATTTAATATACTGGTTATTGGGTAGGAGGGATCAGCTCCTTGTGAAGGATGCAAGGCACACACCACATTCACCATGTAATCCTGAATAAAAACGTGTAACTAGGATGCACCCATACGCCCCACATGATAAATATAAATAAATGGCCAAAAGCTGAAGGGACGCCACGAGCAATCACTCCGCCGTGGTGAAGTCATAACATCAGTGCCTCTAATGTTATGGTTATGGTACCTCCATAACTAGATGAAACTGGTCATGCATGTATATGGCTATAGGTAATCTTAATTAAACATAAGCAATCAAACACAAACTTATACTACGGGAAAACGGTTGGCTGCATACGGGGAATCCTAATAAGAAAGAATGACCATACTGAAAGGACGGGAATCCGTACCTTATGTCCAGTGAACGAGAAAGACGAACTGCGAGGAATCCTACTTCCGAATCACTAGTGCTACATAAATACGTACATGAATAAGTATTTGCTTACTAAATACATAGCTGGTTTTATGTCATGTCTTAACTTATTTTATGTGTTCTTACCATGTTTTACTGTTTTAAAGCCTTAAACTGTGTTAAATTTTATATTCTGTTTAATCTGATTAAGTATTTCTGGTATTTCATGTGTTATTATACTTACTGTGTAATAATAAGTAACTTTCTAAAAATAGCAGGTTTCCTAAAATAGAAAGTTTCCAAAAATAGAAAGTTTCCAAAAATAGAAAGTTACCAAAAATAGAAAGTTTCCAAAAATAGAAAGTTTCCAAAAATAGAAAGTTTCCAAAAATAGAAAGTTTCCAAAAATAGAAAGTTTCCAAAAATAGATTTACTGCTTAAAATAGATAAGTTTCTAAAAATAGAAAGTTTCTATAAATAGATTAGCTGCCTTAATTAAATAAGTTTCCATAAATAGATTAGCTGCCTGAAATAAATAAGTTTCTAAAAATAGCTGGTTTCCATAAATAGATTAGCTGCCTTATTTAATTAAGTTTCTAAAAATAGAAAGTTTCCATAACTAGAAATAAGCTGGTTAAATAAGCTAAGTATATATAAGCCTAAGTGTTTTTCATGATTATTTTCTAAGTCATATGATATAATGTATAGTTTAATAATTATTTCATGTAATTAAATTAAACTATAGGTTAAAATATTTAATTAAAGTATAACATGTTTTTAATTAAATAAGTTAAATACTTAGGTTAAAATATGTATTATTATATATTAATAATATAACCTAAGTCATGTTAATTAATTAATTATATCCATGGTTTTAAAATAATTAATTAACTATAAGTATTAAATATATAAATACTTAGGTTAAAATAATTTCTATGATCATTAATAATTAAATAACCTAAGTCATGTTATTAAATTAATCACATCATTTTATTAATTTAATTTTAACCTAAGATCATAAACATAAAAAAAACTAACATACACCATGAACCGGATCTAGACTAAAAAGCATGAACCGGACATGAAATCGACACCGTACCCCAAACCAACTCGGGGTACCCCATGTTTTACTGTTGCCGTGGGACCCACACGCACCAACCAAGACCGTATGGTCTTGGTGGTGGTCGGCTTGGCCAAACCGAGACCCCTTCGGGTTCGGTGCAGCCTGCGGCCAAAAACAAACACCCCTTTAAAACACCTTTTGATTTTATTTAACACCAAATCATGTTAGATCCATGTTTAATTATTAGGTTTTTGTAAAAACATCACATGTTCTTGATTTATAAAAAGATTAAATCAAAAGAAAAGGTTTAAAAAGGATTTACCGAATTCGTGGATCAAAAGGACGAAGAACCAACACGATCAATCACCAATTCTTCAAGATCAAAGATCAAAGAATCACCTTGTATGGTGATTATGGGTGGCGGCACAAAGAGAGGAGGAGAGGAGGGTTTTTAGGTTTTTGCTAAAAATCTTCTGTAAGTTGTAAATGAGTAGTGAAAATCCCTTAAACCCCTTTTAGTAAATTTTGATGGGCTAAGCCCATCCTCCCTCCCTATTTCGTGGTAATGGGGCCCACAAGGGGTAACCCGAATGTTTTTCCGTGTCTAAAATATTGGTGTGTTCTCGTGTGTTCTCGTGTTCGTGTTTTACGTGTTTTAATTAGTTATCGATCGTGACTTAATATATTTATTCGTGTTCGTAATAAATATATATACGTAACTAATATTAGCCCGTGATTTAATTACGTTCATGATTTCATGATCGCATGTTCGTCATTAATTATTGTTTTTAATTATTACGTGCTCGTGCGTAGTAAATACTTATCTTGTTCTAACACGTACGTAATACGTAAAATCCTAACACGTAATCGTAATCATGCTATATTAGGAAAGTTTAAATATAGTACGTACGATCTTAAGGGTACTATTCACGGTAAAAGCATGCGGGTTTTACAGACAAGACGATAGTAACCACTACTATTGATAGTTGTATTTTTACCCCTTTAGGAAAAGGACGGTAAAAGCGGTAAGTATTAAGCGTACGTTTAGGAAAACGTAAACACTTATGACCCTTAAGTGGGGATCGTTCTCTCGAGGAGGCACGTGTGTTGTGTAATGAATTGATTTGATTGATGATTTTATTAAGAAGAAAAGAAATGAGAAGAGAAAATGACGAAGACGTAAAAAATAAAAATTTAACAAAAACTACTACTAGAAAGTTAAGACGTAGAAACGTAAAAACGATAAAAATTAAAATTTTAACCTAAAAATTCCTAAAAATTACTAAAAATCCACAATATAATTCTAAGAGTTTACAAAAAATCCAAACTTGCTAAAACCTTTTAATTAATTAAATATTGACTTTTTAATGCTAATTAAAGCCCTAAAAATCACTTTTAATTATTAAAAAGCCCTAAACAAGATTTTATAGTTTGTAAACCTCAAAAATGACCTAATTAAGCTAAAAACTATTTTTAAAAATTTTAAAACCAAATTAAACTATTTTTAAACTCCTAAAAACTATTAAAATCTATTAAATCTTAAATTAATTCTAGAAAATAAATGAAAAGCCTAAAAAATATTTGGAAAGTGACAAAGTTCCTATTTTAATGTATATAACCTAGGAAAAATGAAAAAAGTAGAAAAAACAAACTTTGAATTTTTTCTAATAAAATAATATTAAAATAATCAAAAAAAATTAAAAATTTATAAATAAATTCTAAAAAATTATCAAAAATCCTAAATATTCTAACTAAGACAAAAATGCAATTAAAATTTTCTAAAACCTATTTATTAATTTTATATTAATTTTTAAAGTTGTCTAAAAACCCTAAAATCAAATAAATTAAAAATAAGACTTTTGAAAACTTTATGATATGTAAACCTCAAATATATAAATTAAAACCTAAAAACTATTTTTTTTTATTTTAAAATTACTTTTACTATTTTTAATTTACTTTCTAAAATTAAATCTAAAAATAATCCTAATAAATAATTAAATAAGGAGAAAAATCTACTTTTTAAACAGAAAAGTCTGAAAACTTAATAAAGTCCTAGGAAAATTGTAAACTAGCAAATAAGCTTAATAAATAAGCTGAAAAAGACCAAATAAGCTACGGCTTATTTAAAAAGCCCAAGTGAAAATCCCCTTAAGTATAATTCAATTGCAACCCTAGTAGTCAAAGACCCTAGGGCGCAATGGTAACTTGTTTGTGTTGTGAGCGTGATGGTGTGGGTTCGAGGCTGGTGAACCCCTTTTTGGATCTTTATTATTTTTTTTTTACTTTTTTAACTTTTAACCACAAACCAGTGACCTTATTATGCTTCAAAACACAAACTCAATTCCTTTTTTAACAAGATTAAACCAAGAATGAGCCAAAAACGTGCCCAGGTACAATTTCAAGAACACAAGCAGTTTTGGTTATCTTCACAAGTGCAATAAACCAAGAGGACTTGGATTATGATTAATTGGTGTTGATATGTTGGACAGGAGGGCACCCCTATACTCTTTGGAGTATAGGGAGTCAAAATCAAGTAGAAAACAAGCAAATTCAACACTCCAAATAACACAAATCAAGCAAAACAGGCAAAATCAAGTTGCTGATATGCTTTTCTAGGTCTGGGGGTATTTAGCTTTCTCTACAAGCACAAAAACGATTTTAAGCTCCAAGATTTTGCATACCAGTCCACCACATAGCATATAATCAAACTACAATCCTTCTCAATCCTATTGTTTAACAGATTCCTAAGCTTGTTGCACCAATTTACCAAAACTTATCAGAAAATGAGCAGATTTAAAATATAGCTATCTTTTCACCTTTTTGTCACACAACTAGCTTCAATATCCTACCCTTTTGAAAACCAAACACACTAAACACCTAACTCTAACCTAGGGAATGTCTTTAAACAGATTTTAAGCAATATTAATGATGTTTAACCCTGCTTAATCCCTTATCCAAACACCCCTTAAAAACTGGAAAACAAAATTTTTTCAAACAAAATGCTTCTAAAACACACTCAAGCAGATTAAATCCTAGCCCAACATGCTCATAACATCTAAACAAGCTTCACTCAAACCACATAACACACTTAGCATGCATTTCATACAAATCACCTAAGTGACCAATTTTCTGAAAATTGAAAAAGGTAAAAAGGGAATACCTTGTTGAGCCCACATCCAGGCTCAACCAATGCTGTTTAGCCTTCTCCTATAGGCCCGGGCCTATGCAGAATCTATGATCAACAAATACTCAAACCTGCTAAGATTAAAATAAAAAATACACAAGCAATAATATGCTAAATCTGATTTTCTTTAAACCTCTCTTAAAAACTTTTCCAAGAAACTTGAAACCCTTAACAAGTTTTAAAACAAGTTCAATATTTCAGAAACTCAAGAATTTTTGGTCCACTTTCACTTCTCAAAAATTCAATAATTTTCTGAAAAATCTCAAACCTTTTCAAAACCAATTTTGAAAATCTTAAACACACAATTTGTTACACAAATGATAATGGAACTCAGATTTTTCTCAACAAAGATATACCAACTTTTAAAAAACAGTAAAAGGAATTACATTTAAATCAAAATACCAACTTTAATTTCTTTAAAAAGGAATTACAATTTTTTTGGAGTAAAATCTGGAACAAAAACTAATAGAGACACAAACGTCTCTATTTATACAAGCCTATGGAAATTACTAGAAAACTTAATAAAATAATACAAGAAATCTGCATCCTAAACCCTAATGGATGGAAATGCCAATAAAGCCCTTGGTCTTCTTTAGTCAAAATCGTCCCATGTGGATGCTGAAGGATGCCAGGCTGTAAGAAGTGATCTCAGGCGTCCATTAAGCCTTGGGGACAAATGAGTGAGTATGAGGCGTTCAATTGGTCGGGTATTGGTTTTGGTGTGAAAAAGACGGGGCAGGGGAAGGTTCCACAAGACACATGGGTGTGTCTTGTGGCGACTTGGGGTGTGGGATCAAGTGAGGGAGTGTTTAATTTGTGATCTGGAAGGTTTTAACCCAAACCCCTTTGGTTTGTTCTTAATTGGACCTGGTGATAATTAGGGTTTAAGTGGGATTAGTGGTTGTTTTAATCCAAATTGGGAAAAAACGAATTTAAAAAAGGTGTTATGGTGGGAAATGGGGGTTGACTTGTGTTGACCAGGTTTAATAAACTTGGGTGGGTTGTGGACTGGGTGGACGGGTTGGGTAATGGGTTTGGGTATTTGGGTGGGTAAGGGTGACGTGTAAGGATGTGACTGGTGGTGGGGTTTTGGCTATTTGGCAGTTTAAGTCCCCAAGCTCTTTTACTTCTTCCACTTTGTAATAAATCAGCATACTTCCATATTCCTTTGTAATAAGTTTGGCAGATTTAGATTTTTGGCACAAAGACTTTTAGAAACTTTTCCAAGGGTTTCTTTTGTTCTTCTTGGATTCTTCAAGGACTGGAATTGTAATATCTTCAAACTTTAGGGATCATTCTTGTACAATTGACATTTGGAGGGTCATTTGTTACAAGTTCTTCAAAGATGAGGGACTAAAGTTGCCAATCTTCAATTCTTCAAGGGTCCTTTTGCAAAATTTCAAACTTTGGCCCGGTTCATTGTGCGACTTCGTTTCCCGTGTTCGTTTTTGAATGATTCTTGTGATCTTTTGCCATTTCCTCAATATCCGTACCTAAAAATACACAAGTAACAAACACGAGCATATATTTGGCATATTTTATGATATTTTATGCATTTTAAGCCCGATTTGGACGATGAGACCATGTATAAAAGCAGTCTCATCACTCCCCCATACTAAACCATTGCCGTGCCCTCACGCAATGCTAGAATAAAGTATCAAAGCATCTCCAAAATTCAATTTTATTTACTTTATTCAATGATAAACTAGCTACACTACGACTATTAGTACTACTACTTGTGTTTTTGACATAATGTATGATTTTCATCGCAAAATGGGACGTTTAGGTTCATAGAATAAGAACACGTGAATGCTTCGTTAGAAATAATTTCATCGTCCTCGATTTTCACCCCAATTCTATGCCAAGCGTGCAACGAGATCATTGTCATTATAAGTTAGTAATGCTAACACTACTCATATGCCCTAATCACGTACTTATTCTCCCATTATTCCTAAGTTGTATCTCTTATATTTTATTATGTCTTAATGATCACGAGGATACATCATTGACTTATGCGATAATAGAGATTTAGGTCTAAAAATAGAGTCCTAACGGTGTAACTAAGACCATCAAATCAATAACCCCTCCTAATAGACAACGATGTTAAAAAATTAAGTTGACAAGAAGAATCGATAAACACGGTTTTATAACGGTTTTGAACATGAGAATTATTACCAAGACTTTTATACGCCCCCTAACGGAAGGGCCTTATTATCTTTGGTTTACCTCCATCTTTTATTCAACTTCGCCATGAAGCTTTTATTATGACTTCGGTCTTGCCTTGCCTTTTATTATCCGCCTCATCGGTGGTTTTATTAGCCAAAGACGTATATCCTCACGCTAAAGCGAATTTTGGATCTTTAAAGCTTCGAAGATTAAGGCTTGATTCACTTTCAATTTTGCATAGATTTTAGGCCTTGTGGGGCTTCAAATTGTTTGCTAGATTTAGGTGAGCACTTGAAATCTTATTATTAGGTGAAGCTTTCGATTATTGGGGTGCCAATACTTCAAAACCGTGACGCTGGCGATACCTTAATGTCTTCCCAATTTAATTACACGGAAGCTACTAGAAAAGACTAGAAACCCAACAATCCTAACTAAACCGCTAAGTCAATATTTATTAAGCAAAAAAATATTTACAAGCGAAGGGAGAATAAGCAAACAACGAGAACACATGAGTTTTTGAAAGAATACGAGTACTCTACGTTTAGCATAGTAACTTATAATTAACTCTATCATTTCTCGTCCTCATTTAAGAGACTTAGCCTAATGTGAGTTAAGGAATCAAAGCTAAGTGCTCAACACGCACGGTCGAGTCAAAAATTACTCTTATTCTCGCCATCGGAAAACCTACATTCGTGTCTTCAAACACTTATAAAACATGAGAAAATTTTTAAAATTTGGCCATTTTTAGCCTTATTTTGCAACAAAACGATAAACTTTGGAAAGCGTGAGGGTTTGGCAAGGCAAGTATCTATTCACCCCCCCATACTAAAGTTAAATATTGTCCTCAATGTTTCGAGTCTAGGGGTGCAAACACCCCCATACTGGAGACATAGTCGAATGCCTAATCTAGCATGGAAAGGGTGTAACCAATAAGTAATAGCCGTTTATGAAGTGTGCTAAAAACCTAAGGTTAGAACATAAAAGGATATATCATTTGGATATTGGGAAAGGTCTTCAAAGCAAATGATCGAGTGCTCCCATAAAACGAAACGAGAGGCTCCAATCGTGAAGATCATGATCTAAAAACCACAATGCACAAACAACCACGAAACAAAGGTTGGAAGGGCACAAATCCCCTCACATTAAACTAATTAGAAAGCAATAATATATACATGGATAAGCATGGGTCTCCCCCACGAGGCACCTTGTTTTTGATAACCGAGTCAAAAGCTCGACTCGAATCCCCATAAATGTGATCATTTAGGGATAATCAGTGGTATGGTCAATTTTTGGTGGGGCTTACATGATAAACAAGGCCCAAAAGCACGTGGAGTACTTTAAAAACCCGATAAACGTATACCGGGGTCAAAGATAGCCTCTTCGTTTTCGGATGAAAGACGAAACAACGCCACTTCAACACAAACCCCAATGGGGTAGAAGAAAATAGGAGAGAAGAAATAGAAGGGTGGGACACTGGGTAAGTCTCTAAAAACATGAGCTACTCGAGGTAGACTCGCACCAATCAAATGAAAAGATTTTCCATTTATTGCATCGGTGGAAGACCGAGATTTCCCTATATAAGCAATTCCAGGATCAAATATCTCGTCCTCGGTGGAGAAAGGGGAGGGAACATAAGGGGATTCCCCCATACTAAGTCCACACAAAGCATCGTCAAAAGGAGAAGACGAGATTGTAGTACTCAATACACGCGGTGATGACGGAGTTAGAGTTGTAGAAAGATCTTTTAAATTAAATTCAAAATCTTTTCCTTTTTCATCTTTAAAACTCTCCTTGTGAAAACCCGATTTGATTATGTCAAAAATATTTGGTGTATCTAAAGCAATGTTAGTCACACTAAAAATTCTCACATTTTGAAATCTTTTTGGTTTAGGTGGTGGCAAGTTTTCAAAACGTTTGTCAACATAGAAAACCTCCCCATCGGGATCAACGCATTCATCATCCGAAGAATCACTCGAGATTGGAATCATAGGCTTAACATTCTTAACCTCCACCGGCGGAGGGGACGGAACTTCATTTTTCTCAACAACTCCTAAAACTCTATTGGAAATCTTTTTGCAAATGTTTTTGGTGGAATTGACATTGTACAAAGATGTGATGGAATACACATGAGAAAGTGTGGAATTTTGGGTTGCATTAATGACGATTTCTTCCTCATTGAAACGAAGAGTGATTTTTCTTGCATGCACATCGATAAGTGCTCTCGAGGTATCCAAAAAAGATCGACCTAAAATTAATGGAACTTTAGGATCGATGGGAATGTCAACAACAATAAAGTCTACAGGGTAGTAGAACTTTCCAACTTTCACAAAGACGTCCTCGGCAACTCCACAAGCTAGAATCGTAGAATGATCGGCCATTTCGATTGACATTCTTGAAGGAGTGAGATTTGGAAGATTGAGCGATTTAAAAATCTCAAGAGGCATCAAATTAATACTAGCACCAAGATCGGCCAAGGCGTAGCATTCTTCCATGTCTTGGATAGCACATGGGATTAAAAACTTTCCAGGATCACCGACTTTTTGAGGTATGCGGCTTAGAAAAACTGAAGAACAACTAGACGATTTTTGCAATTTCTCTTTGTTATTCAACATACTTTTGAAGTTCACGGCAAATCGAGGCATCATGACTAAGGCGTCGGCAAAACTTATATTAAAATGCAAGTCACGAAACATTTTAATAAAGAGTTCAAATTGATAATTATTTCGTTCTTGTGCCTTTTCCTTGTCTCGTCTTGAAGGGTAGGGTAAAGGTGGTGTGGGTTGGGGCAAAGTAGGCATAGGAATAGGCCTTGGAATCTCGGGTTCCATGAATGGTGTAGGTTCAACCGTAGGTGTGGTTTGAGCGGTACTTCGTGGGCTTGTAATGTGCTCCTTTTCAACCACAACCTCGGGTTCTTTCTCTTTTTCCTTCTCCATAGAAGTACTTGGACGAGAAATGGGTTCTTTGAAAGTTTTACCACTACGAGTAGTAATAACATTCAATTCTCCTTTCGGGTTCACAATGGTATCACTTGGAAGACCACCCGAAGAAGAGGGCTTACACATGATAGCTTCAAACAATTTAGCCATTCGGTCTTCAAACTTAGATTGCCTAGCATCCGCTTTTAACAATTCTTGCTTAATCTCATGTTGTCCTTGCTCCATTTTTTGTTGATTTTGTTGGAGACGTGTGACATTTCCTTCCATTTTATTAGCATGAGTTTTAAGTTCATTAGCAAGTTTGTTTTTTAGCTCGTTTTTCAACTCGGATCTTAAGCTAACCATTTCACGTTGCATATTGTCAAACTTAGCATCATTAGCCTTTGCATAATTCAAAAATTCTCCTTGAAGATTTTTGGTGTGATCGTTTTGAAAACCTTGGGCATTGTTTTGAAAATCACGGTTTTGGTTTTGATTTGAAATTTGCCCATTTCCACTTTGGTAATTACCTTTGTTATAATTCCTTTGATTTCCTTGGTAATTTCCACCTTGGTTGTTGTTGCGATAGTTATTAGCATTTTGATTTGGTGGAGCTTGATTTGAACGAGAACCTTGACCGATTTGGTTATAAGTTCTTGTGGCTACAAAAGCATTCGAAGTGTTACCATCGGCGGTAATGCACTCGGAAAGATCATGAGCTCCCCCACACGACAAACAACTCTTAGAAACCGCTTTAACCGAAGCGGAGTTTGAAGCTTCTTGAGCTTTCCAATGGGACATAAGGTTAGCAAATCTATCGAAAAATCGGTTTTCTTCATTTGCTTCATCATGTAAAGCATTGATACTACGAGACGATGATGAGCCCATTTTGGCAACACCCGGTGTGTGACGAGGGCTATAAACCTTAGACCTATTCTCAATTATGACCAAAGCTTCTTCAACCGTTTTACACAAAAAATTACCACCCGCGGCGGCATTTAAATAATCTCTTTCATGATCATTAAGTCCATTGTAAAACGTGTCAATTTGGTGCAAGTCGGAAAAACCGTTATGAAGACATTCATGTAACATTTCCTTAAACCTATTCCAAGCCGTAGAAAAACTCTCATTTGATTCTTGTGAAAATTTAGAAATCTCATTTTTCAAATGCGTAGTCTTAGAGGGCGGAAAAAATTGGTTCACAAACTTTGAAACGAGATCCTTCCACGTCAATATAGAATTGGGTGGCTCTTTCTCTAACCAAATTTTAGCGGGCCCCGCTAAGGAATACGAAAAAAGCATCATCTTAATCGAGTCATTCGAGACATCCTTGAATTTGCACGTGGCGGTAAGACGATTAAATTGGCGGATATGGTTGTGGGGATTGTCCTTCTCATCACCACGGAATTTGTTGTTTTGGATCATGGACAACAAACCTGTTTTCACCTCAAAATTCTCCGCAAGGATTGCGGGAATCACAATAGCTTCTCCATAACCCTCGGTGGGTGCTTGAAGTAACTCCATCATAGTTCGATTCGCCATGGTAGGTGCTTCTCGTACAATGGGTTCGTCAATAGGAGACTCCTCACTAGAATGAGTTGGAGTGGGAGTTTTGTTCTTTCGTTTACGTGCACGTTTTGCTTGATTACGAGTGAGCATAAACGTCACGTACAACGTGGAGACGAGCAAAGAAGATTCTTTTTGGTATTTTGTGTTTTTCAATTTTTTTGTTGTTTTTGATTGTATTAACTTTTTTTGGAAATTGGTGAATGTATTAAGTAGACAAAAGTCCACAAATCTCCTCCTTAATCAAATCTCTTGATTAAAGAAGCCTCAAGGAATGAAAACGATCACGTGGAGTGAACGCCTTCGATAACTTTAGAACGATGGTGGAACACCAAATCGTTCAAGAGGGTTTAATCAAATGGAAACCAAGAAAATATATATGATATGTAATAATACTTTGGGCGGCAAAACCCTCGATTCACTCTCAAAATCAAATACGCACAAGCAAGCGGAGGAAACGAGGCGACGCGAAGCACTTAAGAGCCTTTTTCCTTTAGGTCGTGAAATACAACCGCCTTATACCCACCTTATAGTTTGTATTATAAAAATTAAGCTTCACGAAAGTATTTATCTATTTTTGCCTTTTTCTTTGGTTTGAGATTCGAATACAATGATCGAGTGATGAAATCCCGAGTCAAGGTTGTGATTGCTCACGTATTTGGAGTACTTGTGTATTTATTGTTCTACGTATACAATATATTAATAATATTCACACAAAAATCGAAAAACGATAATACGTATTAGTAGAGTGCTACTAATACAAATACTATTATGGCTAATATAAAAAACAACAATGGTTCAATCAAAACACAACACGCCTCCCCGGCAGCGGCGCCAAAAATGATAGTTGTATTTTTACCCCTTTAGGAAAAGGACGGTAAAAGCGGTAAGTATTAAGCGTACGTTTAGGAAAACGTAAACACTTATGACCCTTAAGTGGGGATCGTTCTCTCGAGGAGGCACGTGTGTTGTGTAATGAATTGATTTGATTGATGATTTTATTAAGAAGAAAAGAAATGAGAAGAGAAAATGACGAAGACGTAAAAAATAAAAATTTAACAAAAACTACTACTAGAAAGTTAAGACGTAGAAACGTAAAAACGACAAAAATTAAAATTTTAACCTAAAAATTCCTAAAAATTACTAAAAATCCACAATATAGTTCTAAGAGTTTACAAAAAATCCAAACTTGATAAAACCTTTTAATTAATTAAATAATGACTTTTTAATGCTAATTAAAGCCCTAAAAATCACTTATAATTATTAAAAAGCCCTAAACAAGATTTTATAGTTTGTAAACCTCAAAAATGACCTAATTAAGCTAAAAACTTTTTTTAAAAATTTTAAAACCAAATTAAACTATTTTTAAACTCCTAAAAACTATTAAAATCTATTAAATCTTAAATTAATTCTAGAAAATAAATGAAAAGCCTAAAAAATATTTGGAAAGTGACAAAGTTCCTATTTTAATGCCTATAACCTAGGAAAAATGAAAAAAGTAGAAAAAACAAACTTTGAATTTTTCTAATAAAATAATATTAAAATAATAAAAAAAATTAAAAATTTATAAATAAATTCTAAAAAATTATCAAAAATCCTAAATATTCTAACTAAGACAAAAATGCAATTAAAATTTTCTAAAACCTATTTATTAATTTTATATTAATTTTTAAAGTTGTCTAAAAACCCTAAAATCAAATAAAATTAAAAATAAGACTTTTTGAAAACTTTATGATATGTAAACCTCAAATATATAAATTAAAACCTAAAAACTATTTTTTTTATTTTTAAAATACTTTTTACTATTTTTAATTTACTTTCTAAAATTAAATCTAAAAATATTCCTAATAAATAATTAAATAAGGAGAAAAATCTACTTTTTAAACAGAAAAGTCTGAAAACTTAATAAAGTCCTAGGAAAATTGTAAACTAGCAAATAAGATTAATAAATAAGCTGAAAAAGACCAAATAAGCTACGGCTTATTTAAAAAGCCCAAGTGAAAATCCCCTTAAGTATAATTCAATTGCAACCCTAGTAGTCAAAGACCCTAGGGCGCAATGGTAACTTGTTTGTGTTGTGAGCGTGATGGAGTGGGTTCGAGGCTGGTGAACCCCTTTTTGGATCTTTATTTCTTTTTTTACTTTTTTAACTTTTAACCACAAACCAGTGACCTTATTATGCTTCAAAACACAAACTCAATTCCTTTTTTAACAAGATTAAACCAAGAATGAGCCAAAAACGTGCCCAGGTACAATTTCAAGAACACAAGCAGTTTTGGTTATCTTCACAAGTGCAATAAACCAAGAGGACTTGGATTATGATTAATTGGTGTTGATATGTTGGACAGGAGGGCACCCCTATACTCTTTGGAGTATAGGGAGTCAAAATCAAGTAGAAAACAAGCAAATTCAACACTCCAAATAACACAAATCAAGCAAAACAGGCAAAATCAAGTTGCTGATATGCTTTTCTAGGTCTGGGGGTATTTAGCTTTCTCTACAAGCACAAAAACGATTTTTAAGCTCCAAGATTTTGCATACCAGTCCACCACATAGCATATAATCAAACTACAATCCTTATCAATCCTATTGTTTAACAGATTCCTAAGCTTGTTGCACCAATTTACCAAAACTTATCAGAAAATGAGCAGATTCAAAATATAGCTATCTTTTCACCTTTTTGTCACACAACTAGCTTCAATATCCTACCCTTTTGAAAACCAAACACACTAAACACCTAACTCTAACCTAGGGAATGTCTTTAAACAGATTTTAAGCAATATTAATGATGTTTAACCCTGCTTAATCCCTTATCCAAACACCCCTTAAAAACTGGAAAACAAAATTTTTTCAAACAAAATGCTTCTAAAACACACTCAAGCAGATTAAATCCTAGCCCAACATGCTCATAACATCTAAACAAGCTTCACTCAAACCACATAACACACTTAGCATGCATTTCATACAAATCACCTAAGTGACCAATTTTCTGAAAATTGAAAAAGGTAAAAAGGGAATACCTTGTTGAGCCCACATCCAGGCTCAACCAAGGCTGTTTAGCCTTCTCCTATAGGCTCGGGCCTATGCAGAATCTATGATCAACAAATACTCAAACCTGCTAAGATTAAAATAAAAGATACACAAGCAATAATATGCTAAATCTGATTTTCTTTAAACCTCTCTTAAAAACTTTTCCAAGAAACTTGAAACCCTTAACAAGTTTTAAAACAAGTTCAATATTTCAGAAACTCAAGAATTTTTGGTCCACTTTCACTTCTCAAAAATTCAATAATTTTCTGAAAAATCTCAAACCTTTTCAAAACCAATTTTGAAAATCTTAAACACACAATTTGTTACACAAATGATAATGGAACTCAGATTTTTCTCAACAAAGATATACCAACTTTTAAAAAAAAGTAAAAGGAATTACATTTAAATCAAAATACCAACTTTAATTTCTTTAAAAAGGAATTACAATTTTTTTGGAGTAAAATCTGGAACAAAAACTAATAGTGTAAAACCC
The DNA here is from genome assembly GCA_025667525.1 of Glebionis coronaria. Taxonomy (NCBI): domain Eukaryota; kingdom Viridiplantae; phylum Streptophyta; class Magnoliopsida; order Asterales; family Asteraceae; genus Glebionis; species Glebionis coronaria. The sequence continues at coordinate 127,276,544 of CM046879.1, read as the reverse complement.
GCATGCTTTTACCATGAATAGTGCCCTTAAGATCGTACGTCCTAGATTAAAACTTACCCTATTTAGTATTGATCACATTCATGTGCTAATAATCAAGCAAGTGCATACGTGTATGACATGATAAGTATCGATTACGTACAAACTCATGATAAACAGTTAATAGATATTTCACGTGAACATAAGTAAATCATGATCACCATTTTAAAACACGAACTAAAACAATTACGTAAGTACTTAATTACGAGTGTAAATAATACGATAAACTACATGATAAAATAAACAGAAACACTTTAAACACGAACACGTTTAACCACGAACGAACACGAAACATCGGGACACGAGAAAAGGTACGGGTACCCATGTGGGGCCCCATACCCACGGCACACATAGCCATAATGGGCTTAGCCCATTGACTTTTACATGAAAGCGGGGTTATGGTAACTTTTCATTTCATTTTTACATTTCATGAAAAATATTCATTTAACCTAAAAAAGTTTCTCTCCTCCTCCTTGCCCTCTCTTTGTGCCGCCACCCCTAAGACCACCAAAGGTGGTTGTTGATTGATTTTGATCTTGAAAACCATTGCTATAAACCGTGTTTGTTCATCCTCTTCCAAGCTACGTATTGGTATATCATTCTAAACCTTTCTTTTTAATTCTTTTTAAATCTTTGATTATTTTCATGAACATGTTATTATTATTCTTATTAAAACATGATAATTAAACATAGATCTGACATGTTTTGGGGGAAATTAAAATCAAAGGTTGTTATATGAGGGTGTTTGTTTTGGCCGCCTAGTATAACCAACCCGAGGGGGGTTCGGTTTGCTTTTTAGCCGCCACCACCAAGACCATTTTGGTCTTGGTTGGTACATGTGGGACCCACGACAGCAAGGGGACACAAGTACCCCGAGTTGGCTCGGGGTACGGTGTCGAGTTCATGCCCGATTCATGGTTCGTTGGTTAAAACATGATTTATGCTACATGTTAATTTTATGAATTATGAACTTAGGATATAAATTAATTAATAACATGAGATATTAATTAAACCATGACTTAGGTTATATTTAATTATTAATTTAGCATGATATTAATTTAACCTAAGTATTTTGATGTTATAAGTTATAATTAATTAATTATTTAAAACATGCTTATAATTAATTAATTTAGACATGACTTAGGTTATGTTATTAATACATAATAATACACATTTTAACCTAAGTATTTTATTCCATTTTAATTCAAACATGTTATACTTTAATTAAAATGCTTAAGCTATAGTTTAATTAAAATACATGAAATAATAATTAAACTATACACTATATCATATGACTTCAGAAATAAGCTTATAAACACTTAGACTTATATGTTAGCTAATGTAACCAGCTTAATTCTAATTATGGAAACTTCTATTTATAGAAACTTAATTAAATAAGGCAACTAATCTATTAATAGAAACCTTCTATATATGGAAATCTATCTATTTCAGGCAGCTAATCTAATCATGGAAACCTTCTATATATGGAAACTTATTTAATTAAGGCAGCTGATCTATTTTTGGAAACTTTCTATTTTTAGAAACTAATCTATTTTAAGCAGTAAATTCTATTTTAGGAAACTTTCTATTTTTGGGAACTTTCTATTTTTGGAAACTTTCTATTTTTGGAAAATTTCTATTTTTGGAAACTTTCTATTTTTGGAAACTTTCTATTTTTGGTAACTTTCTATTTTTGGAAACTTTCTATTTTTGGAAACCTGCTATTTTTGGAAAGTTACTTATTATTACACAGTAAGTATAATAATACATGAATTACCAGTAATACTTAATCAGATTAATCAGAATACAAGATAAACACAGTTTAAGGCTTTAAACAGTAAACCATGACTTAAAACATATAAAGTAAGCTAAGATAAGGCATAAAACTCAGTACGTAATCAGTGATTCGATACTTATACACGTGTGTATTCATGTAGCGTTAATGATCCAGAAGTAGGAGTCTTTCTTCCGTTCATTCACTGGACTCGAGGTACGGATTCCCGTCCTTTCAGTATGGACATTCTTTCCTTATTAGGATTTCCCCGTATGCAGCCAACTGTTTTCCCCAGTATTTGTTTTATTGTTTTGAACTGCTTATGTTTAATTAGCATAATCTATAGCCATATACAAGCATGACCAGTTTCACCTAGTTATGGAGGTACCATAACCATAACATTGGAGACACCAATGTTATGACTTCCCCGCGGCGGAGTGATTGCTCGTGGCGTCCCTTTCAGTTTTGGCCATATTATTATATCATGTGGGGCGTATGGGTGCATCCTAGTTACATGTTTTATTCAGTATTTCATGGTGAATGTGGTGTGTGCCTTGCATCCTTCACAAGGAGTTGATCCCTCCTACCCAGACCAGTATATTAATTAGAGGCATCCCCTCTAATCAGCATGATGAGGTCACCCCTCCAAGTATTCATGCACGTGACCTTTTCATGACCTATATGGGCTATGGTATATATATGTTAAAACAGTTTTCATAAGATAAACATAAGGCTTTTCAAACTATAAAACCAGTTTTCTCAATACTTAACCAGTCTACTCAGAACTTAGTCTTCCGCTGTTATATGTTACATGCTTATCCTATTCCATGCTATATTCTATATCCGTGCACTGAGCGTTTTGCTCAGCCGTTACTTTCCTTTCCATGTCCCAAAACGGCAGGTACCCAAGACTCGAGCATTTGGAGGACATGCATAGGATGGAAGCTGCCATAGACTTCTTCTCCTGTTTCCTTCATATATTTATGCTTGTTTAGTCTTTCAATCAGTTCATTTACTTTGTTATGTTTTGGGCTTATGTTTGGGAACCGATGTTTGATTCCGGTTTTCCCTATGGTCAGGTATGTTTTACTACATATTACCTTGCATGCTTTGATGACACGCCATAATTACGCGTGACATTCCATATATCAAAATGGGGTGTTACAATTATGGTATCAGAGAGCCAAGGCTTCGACCTGTAGGCTCTATAACTCGACCTGTGACTAGTGGGTAGTCACCAGGAGCTTCCTAAGCCAACGATTGTTATTCCACGTATTGATGTTTCAGCGCGTTGTTGTTTTAACCATTATGTTTTCTTCACCTTTTTGTTTTAAGCCATGACGTTTTCAGCACCTTGTTGTTTTCACCATGATGTTTTCACCAGTATCGTCTTACTAATATGGAATGAACAACCGTCATCCATACTTAGTTATGTGTCATTGTCTATGCATGATGTTCCTCGTGAACTGTGACGAAGTGGACTGAACCCCAGTAGTTCATAATTTTCACATAATTTTTTTTTCTGTTAAGTTTTGACAATGACTTTTAATTATTCTGTTTCATGCATTCATGCATTTATATCATATGTCATCTGTTGCAGGAATTTTGACTAAGTAATGGTTGGTACAGGACTGGCCCTATTTAGTCGCATGTGCTTTTATCGAAATTTTTAACTTTGGGACCGACCCATAGGCGTCCCCGCGCCCTGTCATTTTGTTTTGGGTAAACCGACCATAGGTGTTTACCTTCGCGCATATAAGTTTTATAAACTACATCATGCATTTATGCACTGTTTTTTTTACGCATAAAATTTTTTTCATGATTATGGCATAAATTTTGTTTCATGTTTATTCATATTACGCTCTAATCAGAGTAATCATATCAACTTTGTTTTGGGAATTGACCGTAGTCGTTCCCACCAGTGATTTTTTTTAATTTTTATTTCAGTACAATCATGTTATTCCGAGAACACTCATTAAATTTTTTTTATGATCCTTATGACGATTATAGTTTCATACTATCATGGATAACCTCATTTTCATGCTGATTACGTTTTATACTCCATCTTGATTAATTTCATTCCAATATTTACATGATGATTCATCTTCATGATTCAGTACGTCTTAAGTTTTATTTTGATTACGTTCTCGTCATGTTGAGCATGCCCTCATACTAAACATGGAAGGGTTTCATTAAATCCTGTTTCATAACAGTCATGGTTGGTTTTCATTAATCATGCTTTCATGATAATCATTGTTGGATTTCGATCCACCACACTCTTAGGTGTTTTCCTATGTAACCAGAACGATGTCTATGCTAATATTGCTAGGCTATCATGATGATCAGCCCAGTTTGGTCTTCAAACCGTTAATCAATTATTTCATGCGAATCAGGTTAGATGATCAACCCATATCGATCATTTCATGTGCATTCCATGTGTACTCCAATACCGTATTCCATGTGTATTACACTTACCATATTCCATGTCTATTTCTCTGAAAATACTCCATGAGTATTCACTAGACGATTCTAAATTTTATTAGGCGTATTCCACTTGTTGATTTTCTACAAGATGCCGATGCCGCTCATAACTCGGAGATGCTACTAAAGGTTGATGTTGCTGATGTTTGGAGACGCTACGAGATGCTGATGATGTTTACAACCTGGAGATCCTAAAAGACGAAGACAAAGGCGTTAGATCGAAGCGGTCGGACGAGATGATGCTTCACCACCGGAGGATTTCCATCACAATCCATGTCCTTATTTTATCAGATGTCACACACCGTGCAGTTGTCTTTTCAGTCACATGAGTGGGAACCGGTACCAGCCGGCCACTCAGCTGAATAGTTACATGAATCACGGTCATGAGAATGGCCGTCATGGAACTGACAGACAGGACGATAGTAACCACTACCATGACAGAAAATATCCTAGAATCGCAACCGAGGCTCTGGCCGCGGACGTGATCAGACATACAAATGATCAGTAGTCCAACCGATCCGCCAATTTTGGCATAATAACCTTATATTGTGGTTATATTTGTTTCACATCTCGAGACACATGTCAAGACATCAGTCAAGACACATGTCTCACGTATACCTCCTGAAGACACATGTCAAGACACCAGTCAAGACATATGTCATGCTTATTGTTCCAAGAAACGAGTCAAGACACGTGACTCACGTCCAACTATGGAACATTTCTAAGGAATTCAGGGTACCCTCCAAGGGTATATCTATGTTGTTGTGCCATGTATTAATCAGGCCACAAGAATTTCAATACCATTATCGGCGCATCAGTGAGAACTGTCACGTTGCCGATGTCACTTTCATTCTTTAACCATAGTTCATATATTCATAACCATGAAGGACGCCTTTCGTATTCCCACGCATACGAAGGTTTTACTTCAGCTTAATGATAAGATCCAAGCTGCTAACGCATTTCCTCGGACAGACACGAGATGGATTTTATCCTAATTATGTACTATGAACACCACACCATGCTATGATTCATAATTATGTACAGTAATGTTCAGGTTCCTGAATACATTCAGCTTGATTTTCGATCAGGAAAATCTGTACAAATTATCTATGCTTTTCAAGCACGTGCTTTGTTAGCCATAATTGCTAAAATTTTCTAGCTGTCAGTAACACACGACTACTAAGGTCCTTTTACGCATAACCAACGGATTATTCCAAAATTGTTCCTTACACTCCAGAAGAACCTTCAAGATGAAGGACGGTAACATAAGATTATGTGTCGACTACCATCGATTTTAAACAAATCACCATTCATGACCGTTATTTACCTCCACGTATTGACGACATGTCCAATCAACCGTATAGTGTTAATCACTTTTCCAAGATCGAACTCATGCTGCCAACAGTGACGAGTGAAAAACCAGGACATGTCCATGACTGCTATTCGTACACGACTAGGTCATGCTAGATTTATGATTTTGAATTAGTCTCATCAATGCTCCAACCGCGTTATGGACTTAATAAATTGAGTTTCCATGAACTCCTAAACAAATTCATCAGCGTTTTCATTAAGGATAACCTGATTTCCTTTAAGCCTAGAAGAAGAACAAGAAGACCATATCTGCACTATGTCGCAAATTCTATGACTAGAGAAATTTTACCCTGGAAATTTTTTTCAATATCAATTCTGTTTGATCACAGTGACACGCTGAATCACATGGGTTTCTACGGTTAATCTTACCATGACTCATCTTATGCGTAAAGGAGAGAACCCTACACTACATTAGGTGTCCTAGAAAATCCTACGCTAGGAGAAGTCTAGATTCAGAGACTCAGAGTTTTGCAAACTCCTATGTATCAAGTTCTACGAAGCAAGATACAGTTACGTTCATATCTAGGTACCTGACATACCAACAGGTTAAGATAGGACACCAACAAACTGGGATGTTTTCATCATCTGAAATTGTAATTTGAAATAGGAGAAGATCTCCACGGATTTTGGTTACCAGATTAACGCAAACTCAGAAGAAGCATGATGCTATCTGGGTTATTGTGAACAGTTTGATCAAGTCTGCAAAATCCTTACACCCGCAAGGATTTCAGAACCAACAGATTGATCGGACATATTCCAGCCAAGGCTCATCCGATCACTTGGCAATTCCTCAGTTATCTAGTCAGACAAATATTCATAATTATGCTCCTTATTTACTTCGCGTCCTTGTTCTAATTCCATGCTTTGCATTCGCGCTCGCGTTCATGACACTATTCACGTTCATGATCGTATTTTGGCTTACGATTTTACGTTCATTTCTTTTCTCATTCGGGGAAGTTTGCAAGAACTTGAGAGACCAGACCCAAGTTTAGTATAACTCTCCATCATCAGATAGACGTTTCACGTCATATTCCACGTCTCACCTTGTAGCGTTTGGCGTTACCGCCATTGCATTCTATGATCACGATATGTTTCACATGTCATGTTCATTCCACGTTCCTCATATCATGATCAATATATGTTACACGTATCATGGATCATGATATGTTTACTCATACTACACTCGCCATATCTCCACGTAGCACGTTCAAAATATTTCACGTATCACGTTCAAAATTTTTCACGTACTACGTTTCTTTATGTCTCGCGCATCATTTCTAATTATCAGTTAAGTCAGATTGTCTTGCATCGTAACGTTTCAGTTACCCTAGCACGTTAACTCTTATTTTCCTCGATCCAATTTAGGGGATATACCTTCCGTTTATAACCAAGAATTTCTTCGTATTCCAAGTCAAGGTCAGGAGGACCAAGATTTATCATTTGTGTCAAGATCTTCTGAAGGAACCGTTCCAAGAGGGAGGCCACTTGGAAGCGGACAAGTTCATCCGGACTTTTATCCGTTTTTCTCATCAATTAGATATGTCCTTTCAGTCACGTCACGTTCCATGTCCTTTCAAGACATGTCACGTTCCACGTTCCTTCTACCATGTCACATGTACGTTCATTAATCTTACATACCCTCTCGGTTTGATTCGGGTATGTTTCTCTTTCAGTTACGTTATCTATAATTCGGGGACGAATTATTCTTTTTAGGGGGGAAGAATTGTAAAACCCGCATGCTTTTACCATGAATAGATCCCTTAAGATCGTACGTCCTAGATTAAAACTTACCCTATTTAGTATTGATCACATTCATGTGCTAATAATCAAGCAAGTGCATACGTGTATGACATGATAAGTATCGATTACGTACAAACTCATGATAAACAGTTAATAGATATTTCACGTGAACATAAGTAAATCATGATCACCATTTTAAAACACGAACTAAAACAATTACGTAAGTACTTAATTACGAGTGTAAATAATACGATAAACTACATGATAAAATAAACAGAAACACTTTAAACACGAACACGTTTAACCACGAACGAACACGAAACATCGGGACACGAGAAAAGGTACGGGTACCCATGTGGGGCCCCATACCCACGGCACACATAACCATAATGGGCTTAGCCCATTGACTTTTACATGAAAGGGGGGTTATGGTAACTTTTCATTTCATTTTTACATTTCATGAAAAATATTCATTTAACCTAAAAAAGTTTCTCTCCTCCTCCTTGCCCTCTCTTTGTGCCGCCACCCCTAAGACCACCAAAGGTGGTTGTTGATTGATTTTGATCTTGAAAACCATTGCTATAAACCGTGTTTGTTCATCCTCTTCCAAGCTACGTATTGGTATATCATTCTAAACCTTTCTTTTTAATTCTTTTTAAATCTTTGATTATTTTCATGAACATGTTATTATTATTCTTATTAAAACATGATAATTAAACATAGATCTGACATGTTTTGGGGGAAATTAAAATCAAAGGTTGTTATATGAGGGTGTTTGTTTTGGCCGCTAGTATAACCAACCCGAGGGGGGTTCGGTTTGCTTTTTAGCCGCCACCACCAAGACCATTTTGGTCTTGGTTGGTGCATGTGGAACCCACGGCAGCAAGGGGACACAAGTACCCCGAGTTGGCTCGGGGTACGGTGTCGAGTTCATGCCCGATTCATGGTTCGTTGGTTAAAACATGATTTATGCTACATGTTAATTTTATGAATTATGAACTTAGGATATAAATTAATTAATAACATGAGATATTAATTAAACCATGACTTAGGTTATTTTTAATTATTAATTTAGCATGCTATTAATTTAACCTAAGTATTTTGATGTTATAAGTTATAATTAATTAATTATTTAAAACATGCTTATAATTAATTAATTTAGACATGACTTAGGTTATGTTATTAATACATAATAATACACATTTTAACCTAAGTATTTTATTCCATTTTAATTAAAACATGTTATACTTTAATTAAAATGATTAACCTATAGTTTAATTAAAATACATGAAATAATAATTAAACTATACACTATATCATATGACTTCAGAAATAAGCTTATAAACACTTAGACTTATATGTTAGCTTATGTAACCAGCTTAATTCTAATTATGGAAACTTCTATTTATAGAAACTTAATTAAATAAGGCAACTAATCTATTAATAGAAACCTTCTATATATGGAAATCTATCTATTTCAGGCAGCTAATCTAATCATGGAAACCTTCTATATATGGAAACTTATTTAATTAAGGCAGCTGATCTATTTTTGGAAACTTTCTATTTTTAGAAACTAATCTATTTTAAGCAGTAAATTCTATTTTAGGAAACTTTCTATTTTTGGGAACTTTCTATTTTTGGAAACTTTCTATTTTTGGAAACTTTCTATTTTTGGAAACTTTCTATTTTTGGAAACTTTCTATTTTTGTAAACTTTCTATTTTTGGAAACTTTCTATTTTTGGAAACCTGCTATTTTTGGAAAGTTACTTATTATTACACAGTAAGTATAATAATACATGAATTACCAGTAATACTTAATCAGATTAATCAGAATACAAGATAAACACAGTTTAAGGCTTTAAACAGTAAACCATGACTTAAAACATATAAAGTAATCTAAGATAAGGCATAAAACTCAGTACGTAATCAGTGATTCGATACTTATACACGTGTGTATTCATGTAGCGTTAATGATCCAGAAGTAGGAGTCTTTCTTCCGTTCATTCACTGGACTCGAGGTACGGATTCCCGTCCTTTCAGTATGGACATTCTTTCCTTATTAGGATTTCCCCGTATGCAGCCAACTGTTTTCCCCAGTATTTGTTTTATTGTTTTGAACTGCTTATGTTTAATTAGCATAATCTATAGCCATATACAAGCATGACCAGTTTCACCTAGTTATGGAGGTACCATAACCATAACATTGGAGGCACCAATGTTATGACTTCCCCACGGCGGAGTGATTGCTCGTGGCGTCCCTTTCAGTTTTGGCCATATTATTATATCATGTGGGGCGTATGGGTGCATCCTAGTTACATGTTTTATTCAGTATTTCATGGTGAATGTGGTGTGTGCCTTGCATCCTTCACAAGGAGTTGATCCCTCCTACCCAGACCAGTATATTAATTAGAGGCATCCCCTCTAATCAGCATGATGAGGTCACCCCTCCAAGTATTCATGCACGTGACCTTTTCATGACCTATATGGGCTATGGTATATATATGTTAAAACAGTTTTCATAAGATAAACATAAGGCTTTTCAAACTATAAAACCAGTTTTCTCAATACTTAACCAGTCTACTCAGAACTTAGTCTTCCGCTGTTATATGTTACATGCTTATCCTATTCCATGCTATATTCTATATCCATGCACTGAGCGTTTTGCTCAGCCGTTACTTTCCTTTCCATGTCCCAAAACGGCAGGTACCCAAGACTCGAGCATTTGGAGGACATGCATAGGATGGAAGCTGCCATAGACTTCTTCTCCTGTTTCCTTCATATATTTATGCTTGTTTAGTCTTTCATTCAGTTCATTTACTTTGTTATGTTTTGGGCTTATGTTTGGGAACCGATGTTTGATTCCGGTTTTCCCTATGGTCAGGTATGTTTTACTACATATTACCTTGCATGCTTTGATGACACGCCATAATTACGCGTGACATTCCATATATCAAAATGGGGTGTTACAAATAGAGACACAAACGTCTCTATTTATACAAGCCTATGGAAATTACTAGAAAACTTAATAAAATAATACAAGAAATCTGCATCCTAAACCCTAATGGATGGAAATGCCAATAAAGCCCTTGGTCTTCTTTAGTCAAAATCGCCCCATGTGGATGCTGAAGGATGCCAGGCTGTAAGAAGTGATCTCAGGCGTCCATTAAGCCTTGGGGACAAAGGAGTGAGTATGAGGCGTTCAATTGGTCGGGTATTGGTTTTGGTGTGAAAAAGACGGGGCAGGGGAAGGTCCCACAAGACACATGGGTGTGTCTTGTGGCGACTTGGGGTGTGGGATCAAGTGAGGGAGTGTTTAATTTGTGATCTGGAAGGTTTTAACCCAAACCCCTTTGGTTTGTTCTTAATTGGACCTGGTGATAATTAGGGTTTAAGTGGGATTAGTGGCTGTTTTAATCCAAATTGGGAAAAAACGAATTTAAAAAAGGTGTTATGGTGGGAAATGGGGGTTGACTTGTGTTGACCAGGTTTAATAAACTTGGGTGGGTTGTGGACTGGGTGGACGGGTTGGGTAATGGGTTTGGGTATTTGGGTGGGTAAGGGTGACGTGTAAGGATGTGACTGGTGGTGGGGTTTTGGCTATTTGGCAGTTTAAGTCCCCAAGCTCTTTTACTTCTTCCACTTTGTAATAAATCAACATACTTCCATATTCCTTTGTAATAAGTTTGGCAGATTTACATTTTTGGCACAAAGACTTTTAGAAACTTTTCCAAGGGTTTCTTTTGTTCTTCTTGGATTCTTCAAGGACTGGAATTGTAATATCTTCAAACTTTAGGGATTATTCTTGTACAACTGACATTTGGAGGGTCATTTGTGACAAGTTCTTCAAAGATGAGGGACTAAAGTTGCAAATCTTCAATTCTTCAAGGGTCCTTTTGCAAAATTCCAAACTTGGGCCCGGTTCATTGTGCGACTTCGTTTCCTGTGTTCGTTTTTGAATGATTCTTGTGATCTTTTGCCATTTCCTCAATATCCGTACCTAAAAATACACAAGTAACAAACACGAGCATATATTTGGCATATTTTATGATATTTTATGCATTTTAAGCCCGATTTGGACGATGAGACCGTGTATAAAAGCAGTCTCATCAACTATGACAGTAACTATCCTAGCAATCGCAACCAAAGCTCCGGCCACAGACGTGATCAGAAAAACAAAGGATCAATGGTCCAACCGATCTGCCAATATTGGCATAATAACCTAATATTTATAGTTCTATTTGTTTCACATCTCGAGACACATGTCAAGACATCAGTCAAGACACATGTCTCACGTATACTTTCTGAAGACACATGTCAAGACACCAGTCAAGACACATGTCATGCTTACATTTCCCAAGACACGAGTCAAGACACATGACTCTCGTCCAATTATGGAACATTTCTTAGAAATTCAGGGTACCCTCCAAGGGTATATCCATTTTGTTGTTCCATGTATTAATCAGGCCACAAGAATTTCAGTACCATTACCGGCGCATCAATGAGAACTGTCACGTTGCCCGATGACACTTTCATTTCTTGTACCCATATCTCATAGATTCATGACCATGAAGGACGCCATTCGTATCACTCATGTATACGAAGTTTTTCCTTTAGTCTACTGATAAGATCCAAGCTGCTAACGCATTTCCTCGGACAGATGCGAGTTGAATTTAATCCTAAGTATGGACTACGAACCGCACACCATGCTACGATTCATGATTATGTACAGTGATGTTCAGGCTCCTAAATATATTCAGCATGATTTTCCATCAGGAAAATCTGTATAAATTATTTATGCTTTACAAGCACGTGCGTTGTTAACTTTTGGTGCTAAATATATTCTAGCTGTCAGTTAAGACACGAGCCCTTAAGTCCTTTTACGCATGACCAGTGGATTATTATAAAATCTTCCCATATACTCGAGAAGAACCTTTAAGGAGAAGGACGGTAACATGAGATTATGTGTCGACTACCGTAGATTTTAAACAAATCACCATTCATAACCGTTACTCTCCTCCACGTATTGACAAGATCGGATTCATTTAGGGTGTTAAGCACTTTACAAGATCGGATTCATGATCATGATACCAACAGTGATGAGTGAAAGAGCAGGACATGTCCATGACTGCTATTCGTACACGACTTGGTCATGCTAAATTCATGATTCTGTATTAGTCTCATAAATGCTCCAACATCATTATGGAATTAATAAATTGAGTTTCCATGAACTCATAAACAAATTCATCAGTATTTTCATCTATGACAACCTAACCTTCTATAAAGTCTAGAGAAGAGCAGGGAGACCATATTTACACTATGTTGCAAATTCACGACAGGAGAAATTTCACCCTGAAATTCTCAATATAAATTCTAGTTGATTACAGTGACACGCTAAATCACATGGGTTTCTACGGTTAATCTTACCATGACTCAGCTTATGCGTAATGGAGAGAACCCTACACTACATTAGGTGTTCTAGAAAATCCTACGCTAGGAGAAGTCTAGATTTAGAGACTCAGAGTTTCGCAAACTCCTATGTATCAAGTTCTATGAAGCAAGATACAGTTACGTTCATATCTACATACCTGTGATACCAACAGGCTAAGATAGAACACCAACAGACTAGGATGTTTTCCATCATCTGAAATTGTTAACAGAAATGGAACAAGATCTCTATGGATTTTGGTTACCAGATTAACGCAAACTAAGAAGAAGCATGGTGCTATCTAGGTTATTGTCAACAATTTGACCAAGTCTGCAGAATCCTTACATCTGCAAGGACTTCAAAACGAGCAGATTGATCAGACGTGTTCCAGCCATGGCTCATCCGATCACTTGGTAATCCGTCGGATATCGGGTCAGACAAAGGTTCTCATTTGTGCTCCTTATTTACGTTCACGTCCTTATTCTAATTCCACGACTTGCTTTCACGCTCACGTTCATGACACTATTCACGTTAATAATCGTATACTGGCTTATGACTGTACGTACATTATCGTTCTGGAGATTTTGCAAGAACTTGAGAAATCAGACTCAAGTAAAGTATAACTCTCTATGCTCAGACAGACGTTTCACATCACATTCCACGTCTCATCTTATAGCGTTTGGTGTTACCGCTGTTGTATTCCATGTTCACGATATGTTTCACATGTCATGTTCATTCCACGTTCCTCATATCGCGTTCACGATATGTTACACGTATCATGGATCACGATATATTTCCTCATACTACACTCACCATATCTCCACGTATCACGTTAAAAAATTTTCACGTATCACGTTCAAAATTTTTCACGTACTACGTTTCAATATGTCTCGCGCATCGTTGCTAATTATCAGTTAGGTTAGATTATTTTGTATCGTAATGTTTCAGTTTCCCTTGCATGTTGTTTATGTCTATCTTACGTAGATGACAATGAACTCTTCATGTTTTCAAGTCAAGGTCAGGAGGACCAAGATTTATCATTGTGTCAAGATCTTGAGAAGGAACCGTTCCAAGAGGGAAGCCACTTGGAAACGGACAAGTTCATCTAGACTTCTTATCCGTTTTTCTATTATCGAGTAGGTATTTTCTTTCAGTCATGTCACGTTCCATGTCCTTTCAAGACACGTCACGTTCCATGTTCCTTCTACCATGTCACATGCATGTCCTTTTATCGTACATACCCTCTCAGTGTGATTCGGGTATGTTCCTCTTTCAGTTTACTTTATCTATAATTCGAGGACGAATTATTCTTTTTAGGAGGGAAGAGTTGTAAAACCCACAGGATTTTACCATGAATAGTAACCTTACGATAGTACGTACATGATTAGAACTTTCCTTTTATAGAACGTTTACGTTTCATGAACAAGAATTACAAGTATTACGTACGTGTTATAACACGATAAGTATTTATTCGTATTATCTCACGATAATTATTTCAATAATAATTATAATCACGAACATACGAACATGGAATCATGAACGTAAATTAATCACGAGCTAATATTATGTATGTATGTATATTTATTACGAGCACGAATAAATATATTAAGTCACGTTCGATAACTAATTAAATCACGTAAATTACGAACATGGGAACACACTTATATTTTAGACACGGAAAATGTTCGGGTTACCCTTATGTGGGCCCCATACCCGCGGACACACAAGACCAAAAGGGCCTAGCCCATTATTTTTTACTAAACATGGAAAAAGAGAAAAACAGGTTTCATATTTACAAATTTGTGAAAACAAGAAAAACCCTAAAATCCTTTTCTTCTTCCTTTGGTTCTTTGGCCGCCGGGTTTAGCATCACCACAAGGGTGATTCGGTTTGATTTTGGTCTTTGATTTATTACAAGGATCATTCATGTGTTCATCCTCTTTGATTCACGTGATTGGTATAAACCCTAATCTCTTTTATTTTATGTTTTGATTTATTTTAATCACATAAAATCATGAATATTTTTTAATAAACTAATTAAAAACAAGTAATTAATCATGTTATTAATCATGGGTAAATCAATTTAGGGTTAAGGGGTGTTTGTTTGTTGTGGCCGACGCCTAACCGAGCCCCAAGAGGGTCTCGGCTTGGCTTACTTCGCACCACCGAGATCGTATGATCTCGGTTTGGTGGTGGTGGTGTCACAGCAGCAGCAAGGTAGGGGAACCCCGACCTAGGTCGGGGTATGGTGGTGTTTATGGGTCCGGTTCATGGGTTTTAAAAACGGGTCCAGTTCACACATGTTTAGATTAAAAACACGGTCCGGTTCATGAGTTATTTTTCAAGGTTTAATATTTTTTTACAAGTTATATTAATTTTACAAGATTTAATTAAATTAATTAAAAGCATGAACATGATTAATTTAATTTACATGACTTAGGTTATTAATTTTATTATTAACACATGAGTTTTAACCTAAGTATTTTATCTTTTAATTAGACTATATAATTAATTAATTATTAAAACCATGACTTGTAATTAATTAATTTACATGACTTAGGTTATATTATTTATAGATAATAATACATGTTTAACCTAGGTATTTATTTTACCTTTATTTAATTAAATCATGTTATATTTAATTAAATATTTTAACATATAGTTTATTTAATTCACATGGCATAGTTAATAAACTATACTATATAATAACATGACTTAGAATATTAATCAGTAAACACATAAGCTTATATAATTAGCTTAATTATCCAGCTTATATCTAATTATGGAAACTTTCTATTTTTAGAAACTTATATATTTAAGGCAGCTAATTTATGAAAACTTTCTATTTTTGGAAACTTATCTATTTTAAGCACTAATTCTATTTTTTGAAACTTTCTATTTTTGGAAACTTTCTATTTTTGGAAACTTTCTATTTTTGGAAACCTTCTATTTTTGGTAACTTTCTATTTTTGGAAACTTTCTATTTTAGGAAACCTGCTATTTTTAGAAAGTTACTTATTATTACACAACAAGTATAATAATACATGAAATACAAGTAATACTTAATCAGAATAGACAGAATATATGATAAAGACAGTATAAAGCTTAAATCAGTAAAACATGACATGAACATATAAAATAACCTAAGACATGATATAAAACCAGTTACGTACTCAGTAATCAGATACTTATACACGTATGTATTTATGTAGCATTAGTGATACCGAAGTAGGACTCTCTTCCGTTCGTCTTCTTCGTTCACTAGACATAAGGTACGGATTTTCCGTCCTTTCAGTATGGGCATTCTTCCTTATTAGGATTTCCCGTATGCAGCCAAATGTTTTCCCTAGTATATGTTTTATATGTTTTTGAATTGCTTATGTTTAATTAGAATACCTAAATCCATATACATGCATGACCAGTTTTACCTAGTTATGGAGGTACCATAACCATAACACTGGAGGCACCAGTGTTATGACTTCACCACGGCGGAGTGATAGCTCGTGGCTTCCTTTTCAGCTTTTGGCCATATTATTATTATCAGGTGGGGCGTATGGGTGCATCCTAGTTTACATGTTTTCAGCAGATTATCCAGTGTGAATGTGGTGTGTGCCTTGCATCCTTCACAAGGAGCCGATCCATCCTACCCAAACCATTATATTAAATTAGAGGCAACCCCTCTAATTTATATGACGAGGTCACCCCTCCAAGTATTCATGCACGTTGATATTTCATGACCTATTTGGCTAATGGTAAATATGTTAAACAGTTTTTACAAGATAAACATAAGGCTTTCAAACTATAAAACCAGTTTTATGAACATGTTCCAGGTTTTCCAGGACTTATACATTTTCTCTACTATTAGTCTTATTTATGTTTCAGCCATTCATACTATGTCGTATATCCGTGCACTGAGCGTTATGCTCAGCCGTTACTTTCCTTTCCATGTCCCAAAACGGCAGGTACCCAAGGACAGACTCGAGCATTTGGAGGATATGCATAGGATGGAAGCTGCCATGGACTTCTTCTCCTTTTGCCTTCATATACTTATGCTTGTTTAGTCATTTCTTATTTCCTTTACTTTATTATGTTTTGGGCTTATGTTTGGGACCGATGTTTGATTCCGGTTTTCCCTATGGTCATGTATGTTTTAGTACATATTACCTTGCATGCTTTGATGACACGCCATAATCACGCGTGACATTCCGTTTATCAAAATGGGGTGTTACATTATCATAGAAAATACGAATGAAGTAACAGCATCCACCTCAAAGGATGAGGAACTGAAAGAACCATGGATTCTGTTCACAGATGAATCCTCGTGTAATGATGGGTCGAGGGCATGCCTCATTCTGACAAACCCTGAAGGCATAGGATTCGCTTATTTCTTGAGCTTCGAGTTCACAACCACCAACAATGAGGCTGAGTATGAGGCATTGATAACATGATAAGGATAGCTGCTCGCATGGGTGTGCGCAACCATGAAGCATACGTGGACTCGCGGCTGGTGGCAAACCGCATCTTGGGGAAGTATGAAGCCAAGGAAGACAATATGGTTTGATACCTGGAGAAAACTAAAGCACTCATTGAGGGCTTTAGTAAATTCACTATACGGCAGCTTCCTAGGGGTGAGAATAAAAAGGCTGACACCCTAACCAAAATTGCGTCCACTAGTATCTCCACTTATCCAAACAAGTGTTTGTAGAAATCTTGAAGGATAAGTCGATCGAGGAGAAGGAAGTGTCTATGGTCGTAGAGGAGGAAGGACCAACGTGGATGACTCCAATTATCGAGTACTTAACTAACGAAACAATCCCCGACGATGAAAAGGAAGCACGCCGTATTTGTAGGAAGTCTTATCAGTTTGAGGTTCGCGATGGAATCCTCTACAAGCGACCATTCTTACAGTTAGGGGCGTGATTCGGGTAGACCCGGTCGGGTTCGGGTCAACTCAGGTCGGGTCAAGTCGGTTTGAGAGCAAAAAAATCATACCCGAACCCGAGCCTAATTAGAACTCGGGTCACTCGGGTTCGGGTCAATTCGGGTCGGGTCAACTCAGGTCGGGTCAACTCAGTTTTGGGTCAACCCGAGTTTAAGGACAATGTAATTTTAGTCGGGTCAAGTCGGGTCGGGTCAATTAAGTACTAATACAATTTTAGTCGGGTCAAGTCGGGCCGGGTAAATTAAAATGTGGCTCAATTAAGTACTAATAAAATGTAAAAAATGTAATTTTAGTTGGGTCAAGTCGGGTCGGGTCATGTCGGGTCAAGGATAAAAAATATATAACCCGAACCCGAGCCTAATTAGAACTCGGGTCAATTCGGGTCAACCCGAATTGACCCGAATACACTTTTGGACCCGAGTGACCCGACCCGAATATGATTATTCGGGTTCGGGTCGGGTCGGGTAAACTTTTTTTACACCCCTACTTACAGTCATGGCTACGATGCGTGGGACCATAGCAAGCCAACTACGTTATCTACGAAATCTATGAAGGGTCTTGTAGTATGCATACGGGGCCTAGGTCTGTTGTAGCAAGAACTTTGCGGTCAGGGTACTATTGGCGAACTATGCACAAGGATGCACGAGACTTAATTCTTAGGCGCAAATGCCAGGTCAATAGGCTGGTGCCACGCCACCCATAATAGGATCTAACACCCATCACCTCTCCATTTCCGTTCTACAAATGGGGAATTGACATTGCATGACATTTTCCCATAGTGGCCGGAGGTGTTAATTTCTTCGTAGTAGATATGGACTATAATAAGTGTGAAAATACTTATCCTTTTACCACTTAAAACAATTAAAAACGAAGCCAAAACTTGTATTTAATGTCGTAAAAGTCAGAATTATGCGTGGTTACTGTTTTTATTGTGTTTTAGGACCAAAATATGAAAAAGGAAGAAAACACGGGCTTTCACGGGCTTTTATCGAAGAAAAAGACAAAAGATGAAGTCAAAAGATCAAAGTGCAAAAAGAATGGAAGTGAAAGGCCTATTCTGAAGATTTATCGAAGAAAAAGACCAAAGACGGAAGTTTAACGAAGTCGAAGAACCAGGTCTAATAAAAGAAGAAAATTAGAAGACGAGTTCATTTTATCTATCGACAAATCCCGAGACAAAGTCGAGAAAGACGAGTTATGTAAAAAGACGAGAAGACAAGAGCAAGAAGGAAGCAACAACTCCACACCCCTTCCACTATAAATAGACCTATTAGCCTTCATATTGTAGTAGTTCATTTTTAGTTTTTCATATTGTAGTAGTTCATTTTTAGTCTTTCAAAGTTTTCTTAATCTTTCATCTTTAATCTTGTAGCTAGATCTTAATCTTCATTAATTCAAGCTTATTAAGTATTTCTCATTCTTTCTTTCTTAATCTTAATCTTGTGGTTTGTTTGATTAATCATGTAGTTTGTTTAATCTTGTTAATTGTTTGATTGATTTGCTCATTTGATTGTTCTTATTGATTTAATGTGTTTGATGTTTTAGCTTATTGTGCTTATTGCTTATTGAGTGTTTAGTTTATTTTTGATTAAGTGGTCTTAAATAGTTTAATCTTTTAATAGTTGATTTTATTGATTTGGCTTATTTAGTGTTTTTAGTGTTTTTGATTTGTGGCTTATTTAGTTTGTCTTAAAATTTGTTTAGCTTAAGTTTTGGTTATATGCTTATTTGCTTTTTGCTTATTTTCATTAATCCGGATTGTAAAACCCTTATCCCGAATTATATTCAAACATTTATTCCGACTTATCTCTTGTAGCCTTATTCCGAATTGCAAACTGAATTTCATTCCGAATTATAGTTCGGAATCCCTAGGATTCCGAATTAGCTTGAAATTAAATATTCCGGATTGTGTGTTGTTTTGTATTCCGGAGTAGGTCACATTTTGGCATTCCGACTTACATTTTCATTTGGATTCCGAATTAGGTTAAATTTTGTGTTTTCCCAAATTATATTTTTAGCTTGTTTCCCGAGTTTCAAATTTTATTTTTTCCCGCCAATTTTGTTAAGTTTTTTTTCAAAGTGTTTAGTAAGTTTATTTTCAATGTGTTTTACTGTATTTTATTTTCAATTTTACTTTTAATCAAGTTTTATAATTGCTTTATTTCTTTAAATTTTGTCATTTACTTTTCAAGTTTTCATCTTTACTTTAAAAAAGATAAACGACATTTCTTTTTTACACCAAGAACAATTGAGTCACACTTAAATCCGTAGTCAATTCGATTAGACCAATTTCAAAGAACTTAAAATTTATTTATTAAAATGGCGCCGCTGCCGGCTCTTTTCGTAAGATTAACGGTTTTTTGTGAGAGACGCGTTGGATTCTGGGATCCGTTCACTCGTGAACGTTATTTTTCTTGCAAGAATTTCAAAAATTTTCAAAAAAAAAAATCAAAAATTTCAAAAATCCAAAAGACATTTAAAAATCATAAAAAGCATTTCTTTACAAAAGTTTTACACCAAAAATATTTTCTATTCACGTTAACTTTATTTCTTCTATTTCTTTGTTATAATTTTCTTTTGTAGGTGTATGCGTACCCGTTCACGCAAAAGGAAATCCATTCAAGCCACTATCATTGAGCCTCCTGTTGTCGAGCCTCCTATTGTTAACACCATGGAGAACCGTCCAATGATCGAGCTCTTGCAATCATACATTGAAGGCAATGACGATGCGATTGTGGTGCCAGCTATTGACGGTAACAACTTTGAGCTCAAACCCGATTTTATTCGGATGGTTTCTGCTACACCTTTCTTGGGCCGCACTCATGATGATCCTCACGATCACATCAAGAGGTTCATACACATAACCAATACTGTCAAATAAAATGGGGTCACACAAGAGGCAATTCGTTTGCTCCTCTTTCCTTTCTCTCTCTAGGGACAAGCCCGGACTTGTCTTGATAAGGAACCACCCCAAAGTATTGCCACATGGACGGACCTACAGACAAAATTCATAAATTAATTCTTTCCGCCCTCACGTACTACCGCTTTGCGGAATGACATCATTAATTTTGAACAAAAGTACGGTGAGACATTTAGTGAATCTTGGGATCGTTTTAAGGAACTTTTGAGAAAGTGTCCACGACACGGTTTTACTAAGTTACACCAAATTAATAATTTTTATAATGGATTAAGTTTGAGTGACCAAGATTTACTAAATAGTGCTTCGGGGGTAATATTCTTGTGAAACTTGTGAGACTTGTGGTGGGCCACATTCATAGTATAACTGTGACAAGGTTTATGACCCATATAAACAAGAAGTGTATGCTTATAACACTAATGAGGGGGTGCATTTTGTTAGCCTCAAAATATTGAGTCAAACAAGATTGATTGGTCATAGGTTTATATTGTAACATTTATTAGAACATTGTAATAGTTAGTTAAAATAGTCATGACATTACGGGCTTGATGGCTAGCTTAAAAGGCCTCTTTCACGGTACTAAGCATTTATTCAAGCCTGACCCAATCAAACATATAGCCCATTATGCCACATGTAGGCAAGGCTATAAATACCCTTCCTAGCATGTTAGGAAGGGTGTTGGTTGTTCATTTTATCTATCTAATCTTCCTATAGTTTCACACACTTCTCTCTACTTTCTCTCACTACTTTCTCTCTCTAGAATTCATCTACTTCATCTATTTTCTTTCTTTCTTCCTTGCTTAATCATCACAAATTATGGACAACAATTGGTATCAATCGCCATGGGGTAGTTTTGTGATTCGTTGTTGATACACTACTTAGTTCGTGTGATTTAAAAATAAAATCATCTCAGATTCAAGTTTTTTCTTGTGCTTTTAGTACTCTAAATCTTGCTCTATATATCTCTACATCTTTAATACGTGTGGTTAGGATTTGGTTATTGTGGTTTGCTTATTATCAAGGATTTCTTGTAAAATCTCAAGTTTTACCTTAAGTCTCGGAAGTGCACTCATATTGCGATAAGGGTTTCCGATCACAAAATCCTTAGGGTTTCTACATTGTGATCACGGATTGAGATCAATAGTATTGCGATCACTAGTATTGCGATCACAACATTGCGATCACTAGTATTGCGATCACAACATTGCGATCACTAGTATTGTGATCACAACATTGCGATCACTAAGTATTGCGATCACTAGTATTGTGATCACAAACATTTCGATCACTAGCATTGTGATCACAAACATTGCGATCACTACGCATTTCGATCACTAAGCATTGCGATCACAAACATTCCGATCACTCATATTGCGATCACTCACATTCAGATGAATATTCCGATGACATTCCGATGACATTCCGATGACTATTCCGATGACATTCCGATAGCATTTTTTCAAAAACGTGTTTTTGAAAATTGTTAATTCGTGTGCTTTTTGGACTAGGAGAATTTTTTGGTTTTGAAGAACAATTCTTAAGGGATTTCAACACTTTTTCTAATCAACAACAATCACTATAACATCTACTTAAGATCCATATTCATTTCTAAATTCAAAGCTTATCAAGATGGATTCTACTACATAGTATCGTGTAACAAACAACAACATCATGGTGGCAGGCAATAAAGAGAGACCACCAATGCTTGTGTCCGGTAGATATGCACAATGGCAATCACGATTCCTTCGATATCTTGACACAAAACCTGATGGTGATGTTCTTCGCCGCTGTATCACTGACGGTCCCTATACTCTCACTACAATCACCATTCCTGCAATTCTAACAACCGACCTGATGACCGGTTCCAATGAGCAAACAATTGAGGAAACATATGAGAAAACTTTGAAAGAGAAACGTACTTGGATTGATGTAGAGAAAGAAGCAATCTATTTGATTCTTAGTGGGATTGGGGATGATATTTACTCAACGGTTGATGCGTGCTCTACTGCAAAAGAAATGTGGTTTGCCATTGAACGCTTGCAACAAGGAGAATCACTTAATAAGCAAGATGTTAAAACTAACTTGTTCTGGAACTTTGGTAAGTTTACTTCATTGGATGGGGAGTCAATTGATTCATATTACTCAAGGTTCTACAAGATGATGAATGACATGACAAGAAACAATTTGCAAGTCTCCACCATGCAAGTCAATGTGCAATTTCTACAGCAACTTCAACCAGAGTGGACAGGGTTTGTAACTTTGGTGAAACAACAGAGTAAGTTAGACGAGGTCAACTATCACACGCTCTTTGACATTTTGAAACAATATCAGAATGATGCGAATGAACTTCGAGCTGAAAGGATAGCAAAAACTGCAAATCCACTATCTTTGGTATCTACCATTCAACATGTCCAAGATCATCGCTCTCGTGCTCCAAATTCATACTCCACTACATCCTCATCACCAAGATACTCCACTATACCCTCTTCACCAAGATACTCTACTTCATCTAAGTATTCAACTCCCACAAGATCACGAGACAAAGAACCAAGAGCACCATCACCATCATCTGAGCAATCATCTGAAGAGGACAGTGATGAAGATCTAGCTCAGAAGGATCGGGAGATGAAACAACAAATTGCTTTCATTATGAAGACCTACAAGAAAATCTTCAAACCCACCAACAACAATCTTCGAACATCATCTAACACCAGGAACCAATATGTTGAGAGTCCTCGAAGGTATGACACACGTCAACGTGATGAAAGTCCTCCTAGGAATGATCGACGTAATCCAACACATGTTGAGGGTTCTGCACGATATGATCGACAAACTGCTAAGTATGAGACTCAGAGGATTGCTACTGTTGCTGGGAATAGGGAAACTGTTGGTACTCAAGTGGTTCAGCAAAGTGGGATTCAGTGCTTTAATTGTCAAGGTTATGGGCATATGGTAAAGGAATGCAGAAAGCCAAAACGAGTTAGGGATTCTAGTTATCATAAGGAAAAGATGCTGCTTTGTAAGAAGATGGAAGCTGGGGTTAAATTGTCAGCTGAGGAAGGAGCAATGCTTGATGATACTGATGATGAAGCCTCCGACCAAGAACTTGAAGCACATTACTCGTACATGGCAAAGGTTGAAGAAGTTTTCAACGTCACTGAAGATGACAATGGTCCTATCTTTGATACTGAGCCAATCGATAAGGTACACACAGAAGAGGAATATAATGTGTTTGGTAATACTCATGAGCATTGTGAGCTACCCAAAGCCATTAATTTTACATGTATGATGGAAACAGTTGATAGCAATACCACACCCAATTTATCAAACATGTGTAATAATGAGTCTGAGGACGATCAACATGCAAATGAGTATGATGATGATGAGGAGCGTATTGCGCTTGCTAATTTAACTACTTCTTTACAAAAAGATTTCAAAGAAACTAGAAAGAGTCAAAAGCAATTAAAGAAGGCAAACGCTACGCTCACTCAAAATTTTGAAGAATGTAAAGCTGCTCTAATAAAATCTAGTGAGACCATTGATAGCAGTAGAGCTCAGCTTCTTCAAATGATCAATGAGATTGAGGGGTACAAAGGGTGTTTAATTAACGTCAAAACGGACGATTATCAACTGAAATATAGAGCTTAGAACAAGAGAAACGTAATTATAACACCTCTTTGAGTACTGAACGTCACAAAACGTATCTTGCTACCACGAAAGTCAATGAGCTAATTCAAGTAAATGGTTTTCTTCAAGAGGATAAAACTAAAATTGTTAATGAAAAGAAAGCAGTGGTTGAAAAGTTGGAAAAGGATTTCGAAACTAAACAAGCTAAAGATATCGACAAAATGGTGGAACTTGAAAATCAAATTGACTTTTACAAGAAAATTGTTTACAAAACTAATCAATCAATTCAAACCATGAGAATGTTGGCACCTCGTTCATTTTTTAAGGATCGACCTAATTTTACTAATCCTAAGTACCTTGAGCAAGCTCAATCTGAGAATCAGCACTTATATCTTGATGAGTCCCAATGGACCGATCTTGATTGCCTTGTCGTTAGGCCCGATAGTGAAGAGACACACGATTTGGAAGAAGAGAGTAGACCAAAAGTTAATAAAGAATTTGTTAAAACATATAATTATACTTATGAAAACAGTCTTTATGGTCTTTTCAATCCGCAAACACAGAAGTCTCGTGAGCAAATATTTTTCGAATGTGAACAAATAAGAATTAAATGGAGATAAGTTTTTACCACTAAGAAAACTAATGTTTCAAAATTTATTGACTACTTGCCATATAAAGCTTCTGTAAGTAAGAGTAAGCAAGCACTTAGTATTCTCAAGAGTAACATTTAAAGTTTCAAAAAAGTTGTTGATGATGACTGGAAAAAACGTGAACTTCCGAAAGGAAACAAAGAAATTCCTCACGATATAACTGTGCTTGTGAAAAGTATTTTGATTCCGCTTGCGGAAAGAACGCAAAAACATATTTTGGAATTTGAAACGTTAATTAAGCAAGAAATGTTTGATGATTTGAAATATGTGAATCTCTTGAACAAGATGTGAACGACCATCAACCTAAAAGAGACGAGTTTTCTACAGCATATGATCTACTCTTACACAAATGTCTCTCAAAAGATATTATGTGTGTTTATGTTACATCTTGTGCTGATATTGATGAATATTCTGATGTTGCATGCAAATATCTTGATCAAGTCAAAGAGAGAACGTCTTGAAACTTAGCTTTCGAATAAATTTGACCAAAAAGAGTTTTCGTTACTTCAACATAGATATGATTATCTTCAAAAACATTGTCATTCACTTCAACTTGCTTTGCAAAAGAAAGTTGGCAGTTTTTCAAATGATACACCTTTGGAAGTAAAATTATATGAGTCATGTCGATTACTAAACGAAAAAAGTCTTGATATTTCGGATTTGAAAGCTCAGTTACAAGAAAAAGACATAGCAATCGCAGAGTTGAAGAAATTCGCTGCTAAAATGGGTGGGAAAGTTGTGGAGTCTAGCGTTAAGAAACCAATTGTTAGACAACGCAATGCCTATAAAGTGAATAGATCCTCTATCTTTGGAAAACCATCCGCTTTCTCAAATTCCTCGTTTGCAAAACATGTGTTTGCCCCCAAGATGGATGGAAAGGAAAGGTCACCACAGACTCAACCCATAAGGAATACTCAAGCACCAAGCGTTAAGCACAATAACGTGATTAAACCAGGGATGTATAGAATGACCACTAAACCCACAAACAAAGTTAGTCACTCGCCTCAGACTTCTAGAAACACTAATACTCGTGTGTCTTCTACTACAGGAGTAGTCTCCACTGCTAGTGTTAGCCAGCCTCATCTTAAGCGTACCCAAGTGAATGATAAGGTCTGGAAACACAAGAGTCAAGGGAAGATGAAGGAAGTAGAAGCACACCCTAGGAATTTGAATGTTTTTAAGAATAAAAAGTTTGTAATCGCGTGTAATGACGGTTTGAATGCCTTGAATGATTTGAATGCTTTGAATGTAAAATTTGTTTGCGTCAAATGTGGAAAATGTGCTAATGCTAATCATTCTATGTGTGCTATGAATAATGTCAAAGGCGTAGATACTAGAACTAAGAAGCAAGTTGTGATGCCTATTAGTGCTAGTAAACCCAAACGCAAAGTGAATCATTCTGGTGCAACCCCCACTAAGAAAAGTAATGCATCAGACTCCACCACTAAGAACCCTAGAAGCAGAATTAGGGAATTATATGAGTCTGCGAGCAAATCTTGGAAATGGTGGTTTGCTAATCAATGTCCTCCAGGATATAAATGGATGCCTAAAGTTAGGACATAAAATGTGACAACGAGTGTTAGTATGCCTTTAAATGTTGCTACAGACACGAATGATTCTAAAATCACAACTAATGTGGTATTCAATTTAGCAAATGCTCCATCGTGTTCTAATTCTTCTACAGGTGATAAACATATATCTCTTCATACTGGACTCTGGATGCACGAAGCACATGACGGGGAATCTCAAGCTTCTAATTAACTTCGTGGAGAAGTTACTGGGTACGGTCCGATTCGGAAATGATCAATTTGCACCGATCCTATGATATGGAGATTTGGTTCAAGGGAATATCACGATAAAAAGGGGTATACTACGTCCAGGAGCTCAATCACAATCTCTTCTCGGTTGGTCAATTCTGTGATGCAGATTTGGAGGTTGCTTTCAGAAAGAAGACATGTTTTGTTCGTGATTATGATGGGAATGATTTACTCACCGGTTCACAGGGTACCGATCTTTACACAATTTCACTACAAGACACAACTTCATCAACTCCAATTTTCTTCATGGCTAAAGCTTCAACGACTCAGGCATGGTTATGGCATCAACGTCTTTCTCATCTCAACTTTGATACCATCAACTTGCTTTCCAAGAAAGATATTGTGAGAGGCATTCCAAGCTTGAAATTCATCAAAGATCATCTTTGTTCTTCTTGTGAGCTTTGTAAAGCTAAATGAAGTAGCTTCAGAACAAAGACTACACCAAGCTCTAAAGGACGGTTAGATCTTCTTCATATAGATTTGTGTGGTCCCATGCATTTTCATAGTATCAATGGAAAGAAATATGTTATGGTAATTGTCGATGATTACTCAAGGTACACATGGACTCACTACTTGAGGTCCAAGGATTAAACACCTGAGGTTCTCATTAACTTCCTTAAGTTGATACAACGTGGTCTTCAAGCTCAAGTAAAAGTGGTACGTACTGACAGAGGCATATAATTCTTGAATTCAAATCTGAAGAATTATTTTGAAGTTGATGGAATTGAACATGAAACATCCATTGCTCGAACACCCGAACAAAACGGTGTTGTTGAAAGACGTAACCGTAATTTGGTTGAGGTTGCTCGAATATTATTATCCGCTTCAAAACTACCAATATACTTTTGGGTCGAAGCCGTGTCAACCGCATGCTACACACAAAACAGATCTTTAATGATCCAAAGACACGAAAAGACACCATATCACATCATTCATGATCGAAAACCTTCACTCAAACACCTTCACGTTTTTGGATGTACTTGTTACATTATACGAGATGGTGAAAATTTGGATAAGATGAAAGAGAAAGGTGATGCATGTATTCTACTGGGATATGTGATGTAGTGGTTTTACTCCTCTTTAGGAAAAGAGAGCAAAAGTGGCAAGTATTAAGTGTCGATTTAGGAAAACCAAGCACTAATGACCCAAAGTGGGGATCGTTCTCAAGGAGGCTTGGTGTGTGTGTAATGAATTGATTAGTGATGTGATTATATGGTTATGAGAAAGAAAATAGAAATGGGATAAGAAAAGAATGACGGTTACGAATACGGATTGCACTAAGACGAAAGAGTCGTGCACGTAAAACCGTAAAAAGCACCAAAATTAAAATTTTACTCTAAAAATTCCTAAAAATCAATAAAAATACACTAAAATAATCTAAGAGTTTACAAAAAAAATCCAAACTTGCTAAAACCTTTTAATTAATTAAATATTTACTTTTTAATGCTAATTAAAGCCCTAAAAACAATATTAACTAATACAAAGTCCCAATCAAGATCTTAAAGTTTGTAAACCTTTAAAATAACCTAATTAAGCTAAAAAGTATTTTTCATAATTTTAAAACCACTAAAAACTATTTTTAAACAATTAAAAACATTTAAAAGCTATTAAAACTTAAAATAACTCTAGAAAATAATCAAAAGACCATAAAAATATTTGGAAGGTTGCAAAATTCCTAATTAAGTGTCTAAAACCTAGGAAAAATGTAAAAATTTAGAAAATCAGACTTTTAATTTTTAATAATAAAATAATATTAAAATATTAATAAAAATCCAAAAATCCTAATAAATTCTAAAAAGCTGAAAACCAGCTTAATTTAACCTAAATAACTCAGAAATAAACTTGAAATTACCTAAATACCCTTAATGGGCTTAGAAAATGGGCTAAACCCAAAACAGATCCTTAATGGGCCAAATTTTAGCCCAAAATGAAAAAGTGGCCCAAATAAGCCCAAAAAGCTCTACTTGACTCAAAATTTGATTTTAAACAACTTTTTCCAAAGGCCCAAAAGCTGAAAATGTGAAATAAGCAAGCTTATACCAAACAACTTATTCTTAATGGGCTTTTTGGCCCATTAAGCTATAAGCTAATGCCATAAGCTGAAATTAGACACACAAGCTTCTTTTGTCCTAAATAAGACTTCTGTAAAAAGAAATTTGAAATAAGCCCAAGGAATAAGCTTGAAAATGTAATAAGCAATCTACAGAAAACGACAAAATAGTTGTTTTTGAGTTCTAGGCCACCCCAAGAGCTGATTCAAGTTTCTAAAGCTTTTAAATGACTTAATTAAGCTATTTCAACAAAAAGTTTTCAAATAAGCTGACTCAATAAGCTGGAAAAAGCAAATAAGCACTTATGAAAAAGTCAAATAAGTTGGTTTTCTAACAAAAAGTTGTTGGGAATAAATTAAGGCCAGATCACTTGAGCGCTGACAAGAACAACTCAAGCGTTGACAAGAACAAAGTGAGCGCTGACAGCTCAAGCGTTGACAAGTTAAAGTCAAGCGTTGACACATTGAAGACAAGCACTGATGGAAGATATAAGCTACACGTTTATTATGTTCTAGAATACTTCTAGTAAGGATAGAAACGACAATGTATTTTCTATGTTTATCTTTACCTAGAATAGTTGATACGTAGCTTATTGTACAAGGCTTCTTAGTCTATAAAAGAAGGCCTTTAGGTTAATGTTTAGTATCAAGTTTTATATAAGTTTTCATTCGTAAACATCTTTCATTGTAAGCAAGTTCGACATTCATAATCAAAGTGAAAGTTTTGTTTACATCTTGTGTTCTTGTCTAAGTATTAAATTCCGCATAATACTTAAATTCACAAAGCATATAACAAAGGTTTCTCTACGTGTTATACTTGATCTAATCTCGTATACACAAAGCTAATCGATCTAAGTTTGGGATCAACAAGTGGTATCAGAGCTTGTTGAGGAACTTTTGATCTTTGAAGAACACCAGAACGATATACGAACACCAAAACCCTAATTTTCTCAAAACCCTAAAAACATCATGTCTGAAGCGATAAATTCCTCCTCCTCATCCTTACCAAACATCAAGATTCCCATGCTTGATGCAACCAACTTTGACTTATGGAGGTTCAACTTTGAACAATATCTGGGGATCTTTGACTACACGCTCTGGGACATTATTGAATATGGAAACTCATTCAATAAGGCTCAAAAGATTCAGGATGCCATTACGGCAAGATCAGCTGTTGAAGGATGTCCTGATGAAGATAAGAAAGAAAAACCTGGAGATGGTAGAGCTGTAAGTGCTGAAGATATTGCAAAGAAAAGGGCTGACATGAAAGCCCTAAATATTTTGAAAGTCTCTTTGGGACAAGAAAATCAGCACAAATATAGAAGCTATGAATCTGCTAAGGATCTTTGGGAAGCAATTGAAGTTGCATATGGTGGTAATGCAGAAACTAAGGAAGAAAAGAAAAAGCAACTTCTGCATGATTATGCTGTCTTCAAAGCTCAGCCCAATGAGAAACTGAGCAGTGTGAGAAGCAGATTGCTTGACATCACAAGCAAGTTGTCCTTCATGGGGACACAAGTTGGTGATATTGACATCAATGCTACTTTTCTGAAAAGTCTTGGTGAGACATGGAAGATTGAGGCAAGATCTATTCTTGCCAATAATACTTACAAGAGCTCTTCGTTTGATGACATCTACAACAAACTAAGACTGTTGGAAGATGAAACTCTTTCAGCACATGGAAGCAAAGCTAGCACCAGCAATATGGCCTTCTTCTCTCATAGTGAAGGTCAATTCAATCAGAAGGACTCTTTTATGCATCCAGTTACTGGATCATCATTTGTCAGCGCTGGAACAAGTCCTGTCAACGTCTCCTTTTCAGACGCTGACACATTCATGAATGACTCCCCAAGAGTTAAACCTGCTGGTTTGGATTTGGATACTGTTTGTGCTTACATTGCTTCTTTGCCCAATGGTTCAGTGATTACATATGAGGACCTTGAGCAGATAAGTGATGAACACTTGGAAGAGATGGACATCAAGTGGAATATGGCTCTTGCTAGTATAAGAGCAAATAGGTGGAATAGAAGGTTCAAGAAGAAGATGACCTTCAATGCTAAAGACACTGCTGGATTTGATAAATCCAAAGTTGAGTGCTACAACTGTCATCGCATGGGGCACTTCATGAGGGAATGCAGATCTCCTAGAAGATCTGATGCTGGTAAACCCTCAAGTCAGGTCGTTAAAGCTCAAGACTCCAAAGCCATGGTTGCAGTTCAAGGAATTGATGGTACTGGATGGGATTGGAGCTATCTGGCTAAGGATGCTGAAGAGGACAAAGCTTTGATTACTGATATTGAAGAAGAAGAGCATGTTGAATATGCTCTCATGGCACGCTCCTCCTCTTCATCTGATAATGAGGTATATGATGATGCTTTTTGTAGCAAAGGTTGTAAGTTAAACACTGACAGACTTAACAAAGAAGTGTTAAAACTAAAAGAGGATATGAGCACTGAAAGGTGTAAATTATCCAATTACCAACTAGCTCTTACTGAAACTGAGAAAACCGTTTCTGAATACAAGAAAATGGAATTTGATTTAAAAGATAAGATAAATATCTTAAAACATGAGCTAGAGGGTAGTATGGATATTAGAAATATCATGTCAAAGGTCAATAAAGACCTACAGGCTAAGTTAGATGAGGCCATTAAGAATAAAGATAATGTTGACCTCAAGATTCAAAGATTTGATAGAGCCACCCAAGCCCTATGAGACTGTGTAGCTAAACAAAGAGATCCTAAGGATATGACTGGGCTTGGGATGAATGAGAATGATTACTCTCTAGTTCCACCACCAGCTGGTGACTTCTATGGTGTCCTTAGAAAGGATTTATCTTGGACTGGTATACCAGAATGCCAAGAAGAGGAATTCATTCCTCCACCAAGAGTTGTCACTCTAGTAGAAGAGTATCAACAAAAACTGACTGACCTAAATGAGTGGAAGAAAGCTAACCCTACTTTATTTGTTAAGGGAGGTTTGCTATGTGAATGTCCCAATGAATCACCACCCATTAAGGTTACTCACCCAGTTACTGGTGAAGCTGTTGACCTAGGCTCCAACACTGTTAGAAGACCTACCATTAAATATGCAGAGATGTATAGGAATAATAAGTCACCCAAGAGCCAAGTTAACAATCATGGAACAGGTTTCTTTGCTTCTAGACCTAAGAATGTGTCTAAGAAAGCCTGTTATACTTGTGGTAGCTTTTCACATTTGGCATATAAGTGTGTCAACGCTCCCAAAGCCAGCGCTGATAGGAACAATTTCAGCGCTGATAGGAAGAAAGTCAACGTTGTTAGGAAGTCAAACGTTGTTAGACCCAGACCTTGTGTGCAGCAAAGTCCACAAGTGATTAGACCAGCCCCATTCTTTTCTAGAAGGTCTAACACTCATGGACAAAGACCTTTTCAAAAGACAAATACCTGGTCAAATAGGCAATGGGTTCCTGTAGCAAACCCTAGGTTCAACGCTGACAAGGGTAATTTTAGCGTTGACAGGACAAAATCCAACGCTGACAGAAACATGTCCAGACCTAAGTATTTGCAGCCACAAGGTAAGGGGTCTAAAGCTTCTTCAAGCTTAACATGAAGACCCAAGAAAGATCAAAACCCTAATAATAATGGAATTTCAATGACTTGCAACAGGTTTAATTACATTTCAAAAGTCATTACAAAACCAATTGGGGTTAACTGGGTTTTTCATCCTAAAAGGGATGAAAATGGGGTTGTTATGAGAACTAAGTCTGTTCTTATTGAACAACCAGATGAATCCAAGTCTTCTGAGACTTGGGTTCCCAAAGAAAACTAATTTGTT
This sequence comes from Glebionis coronaria, assembly GCA_025667525.1. Taxonomy (NCBI): domain Eukaryota; kingdom Viridiplantae; phylum Streptophyta; class Magnoliopsida; order Asterales; family Asteraceae; genus Glebionis; species Glebionis coronaria. The sequence continues at coordinate 127,243,900 of CM046879.1, read as the reverse complement.
TTCCTTATGTGCAGGGCATTCAAAAGCATATCAATGATTATGGATATTGGGATAGTGGATGCTCAAGGCACATGACAGGAAAGGAAGACTATCTGACGAACTTCACTCCTATTCAAGATGGTGATAAGGTATACTTTGGAGGTGGATATGGCACCATTACAGGCAAAGTAACCCTTCTCACCAATAATCTACGTTTTGAAAACGTCTTCCTGGTAAAAGAACTGGATTATAATCTGTTTAGTGTATCACAAGTGTGTGATAACAAAAATAAGGTTCTTTTCACTGATACTGAGTGTTTGTTGACAATAATTGTACTTTATGCATCATTAAGAATCCTGTGCATCATTCTAAAACTAAACACATAGAAATTAGACACCATTTTATAAGAGATTGCTTTGAGAAAGGTTTAATACAACCAGATAGGGTTGACACTGAGGAAAATGTGTCAGATTTATTAACTAAACCTTTTGATACTGGAAGGTTTCAGTACTTGGTAACAAGTATTGGAATGGTTAATCTCACTTAATATGTGTTTTGGATTCTTTTGTAAAAGTATGTACAGGATGATGCATTATTATTATTGGTCTTATTGATAATTTAGATTTTCCACTATATTTTTCTAACACTGACAAAGGTTTTTTGAACACTGATAAGTGTTTTTGCAACGTTGTCAGCAATATAATTGTCTAACGCTGACAAAGCTTCTTTCAACGCTGTTATGTGTTATCGGGGCGTTGTCAGCAACAATGTTAGTTGTGTGGTTTTCAATCTAAATGTGCAGATGGTGTTAGTAGTATACCATTGGATACAAAGTTGCTTATGGATCAAAGGAGAAGCATTTGGACAAGTTTTTATTTATGGATGATGGTTGGAATGTTTCATTCCTATCTTGACATAAATTTTTTATGTTCATGCATGTTTTTAGCAAACTCTTTGTATCTTTGTTTAAGGGGAGGTTTTAGGAACCTTTAGGATTTTTGGGTATCCATATGATACTCTTATCATAATTCTAGATTGTGTCCACAGGTGAGTATGGGTTAGTTTTACTAAACCATGAGGCACTGTAGCATGCATAGTATATCAACTTTGCATGCTGCCAAGACATTTTTGGCCTAGAATTGGTTGTGGTCTGTTGGGAGACTTGGGAATGATTTTGATATGGGATTTACCTGGGAGTAACAAGGATTTTATGAGGTAACTTGGTTGTTAAGAATTTTGGTTAGCAAGGGACACTAGAGGACTGTTATGTCTATCTTGCTTATGCAAGTGTGCATAACTGGATAGTGCTTGCCGCCCTATGATAATTATCAGCTTTTGGTTATCTTCTCTAGGATAAATTACTTGTTAAGGTCATTTTTTACTTTTTAAAACAATTTTATTTTTGGACGCTGACAATTTGTACTAAGTCTGCATTCTGCTTTTGCAAGCTAATGCAGACAGCCGTCAATTCCAAAAGAGTCATTGGTTCCAGTCTGCCCTCCTCTAAAATGGGGATTTGACCTCCCAAGTCAGATTCATTGGGCATGGATGAGGACTGGATGAGGCTGGGACTATTGGTTCTGGCTTAGAAGCTGGCCAAGGCAGTCCCACCATCATTAAGTCCTCATCCATGCCCAATGAATCTGACTTGGGAGGTCAAATCCCCATTTTAGAGGAGGGCAGACTGGAACCAATGACTCTTTTGGAATTGACGGCTGTCTGCATTAGCTTGCAAAAGCAGAATGCAGTCTTAGTACAAATTGTCAGCTCACAAGGCCTTGAACTCAAGCAATTGAGGGAGAGGATTGTTGTTTTGGAGAGTGATCATGCTAGGAGAGGTATGGAGGAGTCTTCCAAAGGGGAGGAAGATCAAAGAAATCTGAGTGATAAGAGCAGTCAAGATGGTCAATCATTGGATGTTGCTGAAGCTCTTACTACTTTGAAGGAACAAACAGGTTTTGATACGTCCTTAATCTCTCCAACCAATCTAAATTTGTCATTTACAGCTATGTTGAGAGAGGTTACACAAGGCGCTGAGGGAAAATATTTGAGCATTGACAAGACAAGTTTGGACGCTGATAGAAGTATTTTGGGCGCTGATAGAGGAAATTTGGGCGTTGACAGATCTGCATATGGAGGTGATGAATTCCAGTCATCATCTATCATCAAGGATGTTCCTACTCAGGTATTACCATCTACCTTACCAACCATTGAACCATCAGATAAGGGTAAGGGTAAGTTGGTAGAAGAAATTGTTCCAAAGAATGCAGCTCAGGTTGAATTTGATAGAAGATTGGCTAAGCAAATGATGGAACAAGGTGAAAAGGAAAAGTCACCATTTGTTGTGACTTCTGAAGAAGAAAGTGATGGAGCTAGCTCAGACTCAAGTGTGATGAGTATTGAACCAGAAAGGCTTGAGTATGGTGATGAGCTTGCTAGGGAAAAGTTGAGAGATTTAAAGTTGCAGATTGATTTTGATATGCCAGAGGTGGTTCAGATGTACAATTCTTGGGAAGAAAGCTGTATGGATAATCCAGACTTGACCATTTCAGATCAGACATGGGGTTTGGAGATTCTTCTTAGAGTTCAGAAGGATTGTAAGGTGATTTTGAAGCACAAGGCAAGCAACATTCTCTCTGAGTTGAAAAGGGATAGAAGGAAGCTCTACTTTATGTTGCTCAGATGTCATGGAGTTGGATGGACACATCAGAAGCTGAAGGCTTTGACATTTGATGAGTTGGAACATAGGGCTTATCCTATTTGGGTGAAAGTGCAGGAAGAAAACACTTTCAGACTTCTTTTAGATGAAAGAAAGGAGCAACTTGTAGAAGAGATGGAAATCAAGAAAGCTATGATAGTTCCCAGACCAGTGAAGAAGGGATTTACACTTGAGTTTCCAAAAGATATGAATCAACTATATCCAAGTGAAGCAGTTATTAGAAAGAGCCTCAAGCTCTCCCCATTAGAAGCTTCAGATATGGTGCATGTGTTACCACTAGATTCCAGGAATCCAATTGTGAGTTATGATGAGGATGAATGTGGATTCTGGAAGATTGGAAGATATGGCAAGGAGGTACACACTTTTACCACTCTCATATCTTTATTTGCAAGTTGTGATAGAGAAGACTTGGTGGACCTTTGGAGGTTGCTAGAGACCAAGTATGAGGCTGAAGCACCAACTTCAGCTAATGGAATAAAACTTTGGACCACATTCAAAAGAATGTGTGGGACAAATGAGGAAGATCTTGAAATATGGAAGGATCTTGAAGATGACCTCAGTGGTCTTCAATGGAGGTTATATTCAGCTGCTGGTGTATACCATTTGAGTTCTACAAAGTTTGCTGAGTATTTACTTGTAGATGCTCAGTATTTCATATCCAAGGCTGTTTTGGAGAAGATGAAGGACACCCAGTTGGAGATAGATTATACAAGTGACGTGGCAAAGAATTTGATCAGATTTATTTATTACCAATATGATAAGGTTTGTCAGACTCCTCCAAGTTCTTAATGATTATTCAGAAACTTGATCATAAGAGTGGATATCAAGTTTAGGGGAGGATTGTTGGGAATAAATTAAGGCCAGATCACTTGAGCGCTGACAAGAACAACTCAAGCGTTGACAAGAACAAAGTGAGCGCTGACAGCTCAAGCGTTGACAAGTTAAAGTCAAGCGTTGACACATTGAAGACAAGCACTGATGGAAGATATAAGCTACACGTTTATTATGTTCTAGAATACTTCTAGTAAGGATAGAAACGACAATGTATTTTCTATGTTTATCTTTACCTAGAATAGTTGATACGTAGCTTATTGTACAAGGCTTCTTAGTCTATAAAAGAAGGCCTTTAGGTTAATGTTTAGTATCAAGTTTTATATAAGTTTTCATTCGTAAACATCTTTCATTGTAAGCAAGTTCGACATTCATAATCAAAGTGAAAGTTTTGTTTACATCTTGTGTTCTTGTTTAAGTATTAAATTCCACATAATACTTAAATTCACAAAGCATATAACAAAGGTTTCTCTACGTGTTATACTTGATCTAATCTCGTATACACAAAGCTAATCGATCTAAGTTTGGGATCAACAAAAGTCAAAGTCAAAGTCTAATAAGCTCCAGTCTAATCAAATATGTCAAATAATGAAAATCTATCACAAAAAATAAGTTGTTGCAGGTCTGGATAAGCTAAAATAGCTTATTGATAAGCTGGGTACAAATTAACACTAGCAGGGGCTAGTTTTGGGTGTTGAGCAGTGGGAACTTTTCCCACTGTTTGACTTGTAGACTTTTTTGTCTTTTGTGACTTTTTTTGGAGATTCAAGTTTCAACAAGGCACCCAAATGATCATTGGATCATAAGGAGTCAATAACAATCAAAAAATCACAACAAGCAACAGCCAATTTGTACAGTTAATTCAAACAAGCACCAGATCTGGCACAGACTTAGAACAATAAGCAGTTGAGGTTCAATAAGCACTTTTAGCAATATTCAGCCAGCCAAACTTAACCAAATGCATACACAAGCTATATTAAACTAAAATGAACAAGTCTAAACATGTTTCATGCAATGATTCAAAGATTTAAGCAAGATTCAAGCACCTTAAGTTACTGATGAACATAAGAACATGCAGTTCTATACTTTGCTGATGTATTTGACTAACAAGCCAGATTCAAACACTCAAATCTATCAAGTATGTTATAATAATGATGTTTTAACAAATTTTAACCCTAAGCATGCACAAATACTAGATTTCACCAAAATCTTAGGTCAATAACAGTTAAAATCAACAAGTTATAGAAGATTATGTGATTCAAGGTTTCAAACTCCAAAACTTGCAGCAAAACACTCTCAACCAAGCATATATCAGATATAAAGCACAAATACAAACTTCCACACAATAACAAGTTTTGATTCCAAGCAAGTAATCCCAAACACCCTTTTAACTTTTCCAAACCAAGTTTTTCAAATCAAAAGTGAGATTCAGTGTACCAAATGACTAATCTAGCATATAAGCAACATTATCATGCAAGATTAAGCAAATTCAAGCCAATAAATCAACAAGAACACAAGTAGAGCACAAATCCACAAAAAATCCAAAATTTATCAGATTTTCAAGGTTTTAAGACAAACCTCATGGATGTACATCCACACCCACGAATGTTAGAGCTTATGTGCTAGCAAGAACAAGCACAAGCTTCCACAAACAACCCTTCTAAGATTCAACAAGGTTAGAGGCACAATACCAAATCAGAAAAGTAAAAAGCCTTGATTGATGCAACCTTGTTACCCCACACTTGATTATCCCCAAGTTATAAGCCTCACCACACCTTGATAACACAATATCAGGATGCTACGATCAGCCCTATAGCCCAAGAATTACAAGGTTTGAACAAGAACTTAGCAAAATATCAAGCTTGAAGGAAAAATGCAAACTTTTGCACTCTCCTTAAAAATAGGTTTTGAGATTCAGAAATATCAAACTAAGAACAATAATAAGCAGATTATAACAATAGCACTTGAGCTTTCTTCAACATTTCAAACACATTTCATTAAGATTGAAAAGGATTTACAGAAAAGTGAACAACTGAAAATTCAAGAGCAAACTAAAATGAATGACCTAGATGCCTTTATATAGACTACAAGTGAACTAGGTAAGCAAGAAAAACGTAAACCCTAATGTGTAGAAGTCCAGAATTGCCCTTGGAGCTTTGGCATCTTTTGAAGATCATGTGACTGATTTTGGCTTGTTGCATGAGTTGGCAAGGTGAATTTGCATCTAAGGGTTCACAAAGAAGCTTAAAATGAAAGCTGAATGAGGATGGTTGGATAGCTGTCACCCTTTTGGTACTATGCATAAACTTGTAGCAGGGGAGTCACAAGGAGACAAATGGGGTGATGAGGTGTCATGTTTAAGGTTTGGGATGTGTGTATGTTGAGGTTAATCATAAATCTGGAGGAGATTAACCTTTAATTCATAGCAAATAAAAAATCCCCAATTTGGATTATGAACTTCAAGAACAGGTTTTTGATCTTTGTTGTGGGTTAAAAACATGTTTAGCGCCAGTTTAAATATTAATTAACTCGTTTGAAAAGTTAGTTAATAACAAACGGGTGAGTGGGATGTCTATGTGGAGGATTGGTGAGTTTTCATTGGTTGGTTTTGGTGAGTGGGGCACGTGTCACCCCTTCACTGGTTAAGGTAACAATCTTGTCTGGCCAGTATTAGTCCCTCACTTCCTTTCCCTTTGTCATTTCACTTTAAAACCTTGTCAACGCCCATTTCCTTTATAACAACTTTTCATTTTTCACACTTTTGTCCCAAAAAGTTTTGTAATGTAAATTCAGGGGTATTTCTTGCCATCTTGTGATTCTTGAAGGGTTGTTTTGGCCTTTTCTTCAAGGATAATGGTCTAAACTTGTATGATTGACATTTTGGAGGACTGAAATTGCAAATTCATGTTTGATGAGGGACCATTTTTGCCAAATCTTCAAAGTCAAGGGTCCTTTTTGTAATTTTGGGATTTTCAAAGGACCAATTTTGCCATTCTTGTAACTTGGAGTTCTTCTTGATGTGTTTCACTTTGAGGAGGATAAATTTTGACATTTTAGCTTTGTTGAGGGGCTAAAATTGCCAATTCTTCAAAGTGGAGGGCCCTTTTTGCAATTTTGACAAACTCTAGGGACCAAACTTGTAATTATGAAGATACAAGGGTATAAAGTGTCAATTCTTCCATATTGGAGGACCCTTCTTCACAATTCTTCAAATCTTCAAGGGTTTTTCTTGGGAAAACTTCATTAGGGCTTGGTTCATTGTGCAGCTTTGTTTCCCGTGTTCGTTTTTTGCATGATTCTTGTTATCTTTTGTCATTTTCTCAATATCCGTACCTATAATACACAAGCAACAAACACAAGTATATATTTGGGTATTTTATGATAATTAATGCATTTTAAGCCCTTTTGGACGATGAGACTATGTATAAAAGCAGTCTCATCACTCCCCCATACTAAACCATTGTCGTACCCTCACGTAATGCTAGAATAAAGTATCGTAGCACCTCCAAAATTCATTTTTATTCACTTTATTGAATGGTAAACTAGCTACACTACTACTATTGCTACTACTTGCGTTTTAGACATAATGTATGATTTTCATCGCAAAATGGGACGTTTAGGTTCATAGAATAAGAACACGTGAATGCTTCGTTAGAAATAATTTCATCGTCCTCGATTTTCACCCCAATTCCATGCCAAGCGTGTAACGAGATCATTGTCATTATAAGTTAGTAATGCTAACACTACTCATATGCCCTAATCACGTACTTATCCTCCCATTTTCCTAAGTTGTATCTCTTATATTTTATTATGTCTTGAATGTTTCACGAGGATACATTGTTTGACTTATGCGATAATAGAGATTTAGGTCTAAAAATAGAGTCCTAACGGTGTAACCAAGACCATCAAATCAATAACCCCTCCTAATAGACAACGATGTCAAAAAATTAAGTCAACAAGAAGGATCGATAAACACGGTTTTATAACTGTTTTGAACATGAGACTTATTACCAAGACTTTTATACGCCCCCTAATGGAAGGGCCTTATTATCTTTGGTTTACCTCCATCTTTTATTCAACTTCGCCATGAATCTTTTATTATGACTTCGGTCTTGCCTTGCCTTTTATTATGCACCTCATCGGTAGTTTTATTAGCCAAAGACGTATATCCTCACGCTAAGGCGAATTTTGGATCTTTAAAGCTTCAAAGATTAAGGCTTGATTCACTTTCAATTTTGCATAGATTTTTCGGCCTTGTGAGCTTCAAATTTTTGCTTAATTTAGGTGAGCACTTGAAATCTTATTATTGGGTGAAGCTTTTGATTATTCGGGTGCCAATACTTCAAAACCATGACGCTGGCGATACCTTACTGTCTTCCCAATTTAATTACACGGAAGCTACTAGAAACCCAACAAACTCCACTAAACCGCTAAGTCAATATTTATTAAGCAAAAAATATTTACATGCGAAGGGAGAATGAGCAAACAACGAGAACACATGAGTTTTTGAAAGAATACGAGTACTCTACGTTTAGCATAGTAACTTATAATTAACCCTATCATTTCTCGTCCTCATTTAAGAGACTTAGCCTAATGTGAAGTTAAGGAATCAAAGCTAAGTGCTCAAGACGCACGGTCGAGTCAAAAATTACTCTTATTCTCGCCATCGGAAAACCTACATTCGTGTCTTCAAACACTTATAAAACATGAGAAAAAATTTAAAATTTAGCCATTTTTAGCCTTATTTTGCAACAAAAACGATAAACAAAAAAATAAACTTTGGAAAGCGTGAAGGTTTGGCAAGGCAAGTATCTATTCACCCCCCCCCCCCCCCCCCATACTAAAGTTAAACATTGTCCTCAGTGTTTCGAGTCTAGGGGTGCAAACACCCCCATACTAGAGACGTAGTCGAATGCCTAATCTAGCATGAAAAGGGTGTAACCGTTAAATTTAAAGCCGTTTATGAAGTGTGCTATAAACCTAAGGTTAGAACATCAAAGGATATATCATGGATATTGAGAAAGTCTTCAAAGCAAACGATCGAGTGCTCCCATAAAACGAACACGAGAGGCTCCAATCGTGAAGATCATGATTATCTAAAGTCCACAATTCACAAACAACCACGGAAAAAAGGTTGGAAGGGCACAAATTCCCTCACGTTACTACATTAGAAAGCGATAATATGTACATAGGATAAGCATGGGACTCCCCCACGAGGCACCTCGTTTTTGATTACCGAGTCATGAGCTCGACTCGATCCCCTCTATGCTAATTATCATTGGGGAAGGTGACTTGGTCGAGGTAGTTCAAGGATGGAACTTCCCCGCCAAAGTAGTGCTTCAACCTATGTCCATTAACCTTGAAATTGGGGCCCATCATTTTGAGCTAGCTCGATGGTCCCATATGGAAAAACTTGAGTCACGGTGAATGGACCGGACCAACGAGATTTCAACTTACCGGAAAAGATTTTCAAACGAGAATTAAAAAGCAAAACTTGATCCCCAATGTTAAAAACCCGGTCTTTAATTTTAGAATCATGGAACTTTTTGGTCTTTTCTTTATAAATCAATGAATTTTCATAAGCAATATCCCTTAATTCATCCAATTCATTTAATTGCATTTTCCGATGTTTTCCCGCGGTCTCCTTGTCATCATTACAATGCTTTAGAGCCCAATAAGCCTTGTGTTCCAATTCAATTGGCAAATGATAATTTTTTCCATACAAAAGCTTATAGGGAGTGCACCCAATGGGCGTCTTATGAGCGGTCCTAAAGGCCCATAAAGTATCGTCTAACTTATCATCCAATTCATTTAATTCATCCAATTCATAAGCAATTTTTGGTCTTTTCTTTATAAATCAATGAATTTTCATAAGCAATATCCCTTAATTCATCCAATTCATTTAATTGCATTTTCCGATGTTTTCCCGCGGTCTCCTTGTCATCATTACAATGCTTTAGAGCCCAATAAGCCTTGTGTTCCAATTCAATTGGCAAATGATAATTTTTTCCATACAAAAGCTTATAGGGAGTGCACCCAATGGGCGTCTTATGAGCGGTCCTAAAGGCCCATAAAGTATCGTCCAACTTATCCGACCAAGATTGTCGGTTTTCCCCAACGGATCTCTCCAAGATCCTCTTCAACGCTCGGTTTAAAACCTCGACTTACCCACTCGTTTGTGGGTGATAAGTCGTAGAAAGACGATGTGTAACCGCATATTTCCTTAGGACCCTTTCGAATTGGTCGTTACAAAAATGGGTTCCATGATCGCTTATGATCGCACGAGGGGTTCTAAGCCGCGAAAACAAGCTTTTCAAAAACTTGACTACCACACGAGCATCATTGGTGGGCAAAGCCTTAGCTTCCACCCACTTAGATAGGTAGTCAACCGCAACGAGGATGTACTTATTACCACGAGATGATGGGAACGGCCCCATAAATTCGATGCCCCAAACGTCAAAGATCTCACACACTTGGATGATATTTTGTGGCATTTCATCTTTTTGTGAGGCTTTTCCTTGTCGTTGGCATGAGTCACATGATTTCACAAGATCTTGTGCATCTCGGTAAATAGTAGGCCAAAAGAAGCCGGCATCAAACACCTTCTTTGCCGTGAGATTAGCACCATGGTGACCACCCGTGGGCCCCTCATGAAAAGCTCTAAGGATATTAGAAGCTTCGGTGCCAAATACACAACGTCGGATGATTTGATCCGCACAAGTTCGAAACAAGTAAGGGTCGTTCCAAAAGAGAACTTGACGTCACGAAAGAATTTTCGTTTTTCTTGAGTCGTCATACCCTTGATGATGAAGTTACCCGCATGGTAATTTGCAAAGTCCGCAAACCATGGGGTGGAAGAATAAAGCTTAGAATTCACAACACCAAGCGTCTCGAGCGGAAATGTTTCGGTGATTTCCTTGGGCTCGTAAACACTTTGGTGAGGATCTCCCAAACGAGAAAGATGATCGGCCGCTAGATGCTCGGCTCCTTTTTTGTCAACAATTTTGTGATCAAATTCTTGAAGGAGGAGAAACCAACGAAATAGTCTCGGCTTTGCATCTTGTTTAGCCATAAGATACTTGATAGCCGAATGATCCGTATACACTATGCATTTCGTCAAGACGAGATAAGGTCGGAATTTCTCAAATGCATACACCACGACAAGGAACTCCTTCTCCGTTGTAGTGTATTTTAGTTGAGCCTCGGTCATCGTCTTGCTAGCATAGTGAATAGGCAAGATGTGCTTTTCATGACGTTGCCCCAATACGGCCCTAATAGCGTAGTCACTAGCATCACACATGAGCTCAAAGGGGAGGTTCCAGTTGGGAGCAACAAGAATGGGAGCTTCGGTAAGTTTCCTCTTAAGGATTTCAAAGGCTCGTACACAATCTTCGTCAAAGACAAAATGTGCCTCTTTTTCAAGAAGATGTGTAATGGGTCGAGAGATATTTGAAAAATCCTTGATGAATCGACGATAAAAGCCCGCGTGGCCTAGGAAACTCCTAACTCCCTTAACGGTTTTGGGATGAGGTAATTTGGCGATGACGTCTACCTTAACTTGATCTACCTCAATCCCCGCTTTCGAGACCTTGTGCCCTAAGACGATTCCACTCTTAACCATAAAATGACACTTTTCCCAATTGAGCACAAGGTTGGTTTCCTCACAACGTTTCAACATTCTCTCAAGATTCGACAAACACGAAGTGAACGAATTACCAAACACGGAAAAGTCATCCATGAAGAATTCCATCGTCTTCTCGATCATATCATGAAAAATAGCCACCATGCACCTTTGAAAGGTTCCCGGTGCATTGCAAAGTCCGAATGGCATTCCACTATAGGCAAACATTCCATATGGACACGTAAACATAGTTTTTTCTTGATCACGAGGATCGATGGGAATTTGGAAGTAACCGGAAAAACCATCTAAAAAGCAATAGAAATCGTTTCCCACAAGACGCTCCAACATTTGGTACATGAAGGGCAATGGAAAATGGTCTTTTCGAGTGGCTTCATTCAACTTATGATAGTCAATGCACACTCTCCATCCGGTCACGAGTCTAGTGGGAATTAACTCGTTGGCATCGTTTGGCACAACGGTCATTCCTCCCTTCTTAGGGACACAATGAATAGGACTCACCCAAGGGATATCGAAAATAGGGTAAATCATTCCCGCGTCAAGGAGTTTAAGGACTCCCTTTTTGATGACGTCGTGAATTTTGGGGTTCACCCTCCTTTGACATTGGATTGCGGGCTTGTAATCCTCCTCCATTAAGATTTTGCGGGTATAAAATTTGGGATCGATCCCTTAATGTCGGATAACTTCCACGCAATTGCCCCATTGTGATCCTTTAGAACATTGACAAGTGCAGTTTTTTCATCACTCGAAAGTTCCTTTGCAATAATAACCGGCAACTTGTCGCCCTCCTCCAAATAGACATATTCTAGATGAGGAGGTAAATCTTTCAACTCGAGGATAGGTGGTTCCTCAAGTGAAGATTTAGGCTCGATACTCATAACCTCCTCGGGTGGAGGAAATGGGAAATCGTTAAGAAAATCCTTGATAATCGAGAAGTCCTCATCGTTGTCGAGGTCTTCGTTACAAGTACGTGGAACATCGAATTCTTCCAACGTAAAACCACCACCTTCAAATGGAGTGAAGGTTGGTGTCGAATTATCAAGAATTGGATCTAACATAGTGGGATTGCCACTAGTTTCATCATCATCAAAACCTAGAACTTATTGTGAAAATTCCTCTCAAACCACGTCGATCATATCAACGAGGTTTATGGTTGCAACGGAATAAACATGAGAAATTTCAGAGTTTTGAGTTGCGTTTATAACAAGTTCCTCGTCGTTGAAACGTAAGGTGATCTTTCTAGTATGAACATCGATCAAAGCCATAGACGTATCTAAAAATGAACGACCTAAAATGAGAGGAACTTGAGGTTCCGTGGTAATATCAACAACGATAAAGTCTACGGGATAGTAGAACTTTCCCACTTTCACAAAAACGTCTTCCGCCAATCCACATGCGGGAATCGTGGAATGGTCGGCCAACTCGATAGACATTAGTGAAGGAGTAAGATTAGGAAGATTGAGCGACTTGAAGATTGCAAGTGGCATCAAGTTAATGCTAGCACCAAGATCGGCCAAGGCAAAGCATTCTTCCATATCTTGGATTGCACAAGGGATCAAAAATTTACCGGGATCACCGACTTTTTGAGGTATGCGATTAAGATAAACCGATGAACAACTAGACAATTGGTGCAATTTCTCCTTGTTGTTCAACATACTCTTAAAGTTGGCGGCAAATCGAGGCATCATGACCAAAGCATCGGCGAAACTCACATTAAAGAGCAAATCACGAAACATTTTCATAAAAAGCTTAAATTGGTAATTGTCGCGCTCTTGACGTTTCTCCTTTCTAAGTCTCGATGGATAGGGCAAAGGTGGTGTGGGTTGAGGCATAGGCATAGCCTTTGGAATCTCGGGTTCCAATTTTGGTATTGGGTCAACCGTAGGTGTGGCATGAGCGGTACTTCGTGGGATTGGGACATGCTCCTTTTGGACCACCACCTCGGGTTCTTCCTCAATTTCTTCCTCCGTAGGAGCAATTGGTTGAGGAGTCGGTTCCTTAAGTGTCTTACCACTACGTGTGGTAATCACTTTCATCTCACCCTTGGGGTTTGATACGGTGTTACTAGGAAGACTACTCGAAGACGGTTTACACATAATTGCCTCAAACATAGATGAGATTTTATCTTCAAACTTGGATTGCCTCTTCTCGGCTTTAACCATTTCTTGTTTTATCTCATGTTGCCCTTGTTCCATTTTTTGTTGGTTTTGTTGTAACCTAGTTACGGTCCCTTCCATCTTGTTGGTGTGGATTTTAAGCTCATTAGCTAACTCATTTTTCAACTCTTTCTTCAAGTCGTTCTTAAACTCGGATCTTAGGCTAATGATTTCTCTTTGAATATTGTCAAACCTAGCATAATTCCCATTAGCGTATTCAACAAATTCATTTGGAAGATCTTTCAACGTTTGCAAGCCTTTGTTGTTGTTTTGAAAATCATTTTGATTTTTGTTTGAAACTTGATTATTAGCCCCTTGATTACCATAGTTTCCCTTGTTGTAATTGTTTTTGAAACCAACTTGATTGTTGCGATAGTTGTTGTTAGCATTTTGATTTGAACCAAAACCCGGTGGAGTCAATTGATTAGAGCGGGTAACTTGACCGTTTTGGTTGTAAGTTCCCGTGGCCGCGTAGGCACTCGAAGTGTTACCACCGTTGGTAATGCACTCGGAGAAATCATGACCTCCACCACAATACATGCATGAAACCTCAACCGCTTTAGCCGTAGCGGGAGCACTTGGTTCTCCAACTTTGAACTCAATCAAAAGACCTTTAAGCTTATCAAAAATCTTGTTTTCCAAGTTCGCCTCAATTTGGCAAGCATCGATGGTAGTAGACAAAGAAGGTGAAGCCGAAGACGAAGCCTCACAAACACTAGACGTGCTACGAGGACTATACACCTTAGATCTATTCTCAATTATCACCAAAGCTTCCTCAACTGTTTTACACAAAAAATTACCACCCGCGACGGCATTTAAATAATCCCTTTCATGATCATTAAGTCCATTGTAAAACGTGTCAATTTGATGCAAATCGAAAAAACCGTAATGAGGACATTCATGTAACATCTCTGTAAACCTATTCCAAGCCATTGAAAAACTTTCATTAAACTCTTGTGAAAATTTTGAAATCTCGTTTTTCAAATGCGTAGTCTTTGAGGGCGGAAAAAATTGGTTCACAAACTTAGACACGAGATCCTTCCACGTCAATATAGAATTGGGTGGCTCTTTCTCTAACCAAATTTTAGCGGGCCCCGCTAAGGAATACGGAAAAAGCATCATCTTAATCGAGTCATTCGAGACATCCTTAAACTTGCAAGTGGCGGTAAGACGATTGAAATGGCGGATATGGTTGTGTGGATTGTCCTTCTCATCACCACGGAATTTGTTGTTTTGGATCATCGACAACAAACCCGTTTTCACTTCAAAATTCTCCGAAAGGATAGCAGGAATCACAAAAGCCTCTCCATAACCCTCGGTGGGTGCTTGAAGTAACTCCATCATAGTTCGATTCGCCATGGTTGGTGCTTCTCTTATAATGGGTTCGTCAATAGGAGACTCCTCACTAGAAATATTAGGAGTGGGAGTTTTGTTCTTTCGTTTACGTACACGTCTTGCTTGATTACGAGTTAGCATAAACGTCACGTACAACGAGGGGACGAGCAAAGAAGATTCTTTTTGGTGTTTTGTATTTTTCAATTTTTTTGTGGTTTTTTATTGTATTAACATTTTTGGATTTTGGTGAATGTATTAAGTAGACAATAATCTACAAATCTCCTCCTTAATCAAATCTCTCGATTAAAGAAGCCTCAAGGAATGAAAACGATCACGTGAAGTGAACGCCTTCGGTGACTTTAGAACGTTTGTAGAACACCAAAACGTTCAAGAGGGTTTAATCAAATGAAACCAAGAAAGTATATATGATACTTAATAATACTTTGGGCGGCAAAACCCTCGATTAGCTCTCAAAATCAAATACTCACAAGCAAGCGGGGAAACGAGGCGGCGCGAAGCACTTAAGAGCCTTTTTCCTTAGGATATATTTTATAATATCCGCCTTATACCCACCTTATAGTTTGTATTTTTCAAAATTGAGCTTCACGAAAGTATTTATCTATTTTTGCCTTTTTCTTTGTTTTGAGATTCGAATACAATGATTGGGTAATGACCTCCCAAGTCAAGGTTGTGATTTCTCACGTATTTGGAGTACTTGTGAATTTATTGTTCTACGTATACAATATAGTAATAGTATTCACACAAAAATCGAAAACTGATAATACGTATTACTAGAGTGCTACTAATACAAATACTATTATGGTTAGTATATAAAAACAACAATTACAAATCAAAACACAACACGCTTCCCCGGCAGCGGCGCCAAAATGATGTAGTGGTTTTACTCCTCTTTAGGAAAAGAGAGCAAAAGTGGCAAGTATTAAGTGTCGGTTTAGGAAAACCAAGCACTAATGACCCAAAGTGGGGATCGTTCTAAAGGAGGCTTGGTGTGTGTGTAATGAATTGATTAGTGATATGATTATATGGTTATGAGAAAGAAAATAGAAATGGGATAAGAAGAGAATGACGGTTACGAATACGGATTACACTAAGACGAAAGAGTCGTGCACGTAAAACCGTAAAAAGCACCAAAATTAAAATTTTACTCTAAAAATTCCTAAAAATCACTAAAAATCCAGTAAAATATTCTAAGAGTTTACAAAAAAAAATCCAAACTTGCTAAAACCTTTTAATTAATTAAATATTAACTTTTTAATGCTAATTAAAGCCCTAAAAATCAATATCAACTAATAAAAAGTCCCAATCAAGATCTTAAAGTTTGTAAACCTTTAAAATAACCTAATTAAGCTAAAAAGTATTTTCAAAATTTTAAAACCACTAAAAACTATTTTTAAACAATTAAAAACAATTAAAAGCTATTAAAACTTAAAATAATTCTAGAAAATAATCAAAAGACCCTAAAAATATTTGGAAAGTTGCAAAATTCCTAATTAAACTAGAACATAGGAAAAATGTAAAAATTTAGAAAATCAGACTTTTAATTTTTAATAATAAAATAATATTAAAATATTAATAAAAATCCAAAAATCCTAAAAAATTCTAAAAAGTTGCAAACTAGCTTAATTTAACCTAAATAACTCAGAAATGAACTTGAAATTACCTAAATACCCTTAATGGGACTAGAAAATGGGCTAAACCCAAAACAGATCCTTAATGGGCCAAATTTGAGCCCAAAATGAAAAAGTGGCCCAAAAAGCACTACTTGACTCAAAATTTGATTTTAAACAACTTTTTCCAAAGGCCCAAAAGCCGAAAATGTGAAATAAGCAAGCTTATACCAAACAACTTATTCTTAATGGGCTTTTTGGCCCATTAAGCTATAAGCTAATGCCATAAGCTCAAATTAGACACACAAGCTTCTTTTGTCCTAAACAAGACTTATGTAAAAAGAAATTTGAAATAAGCCCAAGGAATAAGCCTGAAAATGCAATAAGCAATCTACAGAAAACGACAAAATAGTCGTTTTTGAGTTCTAGGCCACCCAAAGAGCTGATTCAAGTTTCTAAAGCTTTTAAATGACTTAATTAAGCTATTTCAACAAAAAGTTTTCAAATAAGCTGACTCAATAAGCTGACTCAATAAGCTGGAAAAAGAAAATAAGCACTTATGAAAAAGCAAATAAGCACTTATGAAAGCCCTTGCTAAATTAGACAACCTTTCATATGTTTGGGCTGAGGTGGTTTCTAGGGTTTGCATCAGAAAGGTCAACAAGTCTATTTGGAGCGTTGTCCAAAGACTTGTATGGGGTGCTACTATTTACTATATATGGCAAGAAAGAAACTCCAGAATTTTTGCGAAGACTTCAAGACCTGCTGAGGCTGTGGTAAGTATCATTACGAGAGTGGTGAGATTGAAGCTCCTTGGGCTTAATTTCAACTGGTCCACTGATGTTCATATTGCTGCTAAGCTTTGGGATCTTCCTGATCTTATAGCTAAGCAGATTTGTGATGGTGTTACGAATATGCAAACTGATGATAGGTAGTTCTTTTAGTTTTATGCTCTACTGTATGCTGATGAGAGGTATGCAGTTTGTTTGGGTGTCGTTTGGTCCCGTTTGTTTCTTTCAGGTTACTTGCTTCCTTTGGTGGAATGAAGGGTTCCAAGACGATGGTTTAGAGTGTGGAGCAGCTTGGGTATTCCATTTTCTGATGGGGTGTTTGGGAGGACATTTGGGGTGGATTGTGGAGGTTTGATGTGCTATTAGTGGTCATTAGGGTAGTTCTTGGGGGAGTGATCTATGCCTTCTAGAGCGTGCTGAAAGATGTGTCGTCTTGCTAGGTATGGTTCATTCCTTCCCTTGTTCTACCCTTTTGAACAATTTTTTAGATACCAAACCTGTTTCTGTTGATGCTTTGTCCTCCCTTGTTATCTTTAACCTTGTATCTGTTGATTGTCAAGCTAATAGATATATAGGTTTTGCATCATTGAGAGGATTCATGTTCAGTTGTACTCTTTCCCGCTTCTATGGTTTCCCACTGGGTTTTACATAGATGGGGGTTTTAAGGAGGCAATGAATGTGATGTGCTACACTGGCACCTCTCTTGTTTCCTGCATTTAGTCTGATGGTGTTTTGAGTAGGTCTCTTTTATCTACTCTGCTTGTTTCTTAGTTGTGGTGGGGTTTTCCATTGGGATGGATTGGTTGGTCTTGGTTGCTTCCCTTTATGGTTGAAACAAGATCAATCATGGATTCCGAAGTGGTTGCCTCATCACAAGCTAAGAACTTGCCTTGTATTAGGTGTGCCATGGATTGCAGAAGCTTGGTCTTTTCTACTGGGATCAAGATTGTGTTATGGGTAGCAACTATTTGTCATTCTTTTAGTTGCTTGTTTATTTGTATTGAGCATGGGGATTGTCCATTGCCATTACATGTAGTATTTTAGAGTATGGGTTGTTGTCCATACCTTTTTTTGTTGCTATTGCTTGTTAGTTGGGGATGTGTCCCATCTAATTTTTGTCAAGCTTTAGCTTTGTACTTCTGCCTTTGTGGCCTTTTCTTAATAAATTTACCGTTAAGAAAAAAAAAATAAGTTGGTTTTCTAGCAAAAAGTCAAAGTCAAAGTCTAATAAGCTCCAGTCTAATCAAATAGGTCAAATAATGAAAATCTATCACAAAAAATAAGTTGTTGCAGGTCTGGATAAGCTAAAATAGCTTATTGATAAGCTGAGTACAAATTAACACTAGCAGAGGCTAGTTTTGGGTGTTGAGCAGTGGGAACTTTTCCCACTGTTTGACTTGTAGACTTTTTTGTCTTTAGTGACTTTTTTTGGAGATTCAAGTTTCAACAAGGCACCCAAATGATCATTGGATCATAAGGAGTCAATAACACTCAAAAAATCACAACAAGCAACAGCCAATTTGTACAGTTAATTCAAACAAGCACCAGATCTGGCACAGACTTAGAATAATAAGCAGTTGAGGTTCAATAAGCACTTTTAGCAATATTCAGCCAGCCAAACTTAACCAAATGCATAACAAGCTATATTAAACTCAAATGAACAAGTCTAAACATGTTTCATGCAATGATTTAAAGATTTAAGCAAGATTCAAGCACCTTAAGTTACTGATGAACACAAGAACATGCAGTTCTATACTTTGCTGATGTATTTGACCAACAAGCCAGATTCAAACACTCAAATCTATCAAGTATGTTATAATAATGATGTTTTAACAACTTTTAACCCTAAGCATGCACAAATACTAGATTTCACCAAAATCTTAGGTCAAAACAGTTAAAATCAACAAGTTATAGCAGATTATGTGATTCAAGGTTTCAAACTCCAAAATTAGCAGCAAAACACTCTCAACCAAGCATATATCAGATATAAAGCACAAATACAAACTTCCTTCCACACAATAACAAGTTTTGATTCAAAGCAAGTAATCCCAAACACCCTTTTAACTTTTCCAAACCAAGTTTTTCAAATCAAAAGTGAGATTCAGTGTACCAAATGACTAATCTAGCATATATACAACATTATCATGCAAGATTGAGCAGATTCAAGCCAAGAAATCAACAAGAACACAAGTAGAGCACAAATCCACAAAAAATCCAAAATTTATCAGATTTTCAAGGTTTTAAGACAAACCTCATGGATGTACATCCACACCCACGAATGTTAGAGCTTATGTGCTAGCAAGAACAAGCACAAGCTTCCACAAACAACCCTGCTAAGATTCAACAAGGTTAGAGTCACAATACCAAATCAGAAAAGTAAAAGCCTTGATTGATGCAACCTTGTTACCCCACACTTGATTATCCCCAAGTTATAAGCCTCACCACACCTTGATAACACAATATCAGGATGCTATGATCAGCCCTATAGCCCAAGAATTCCAAGGTTTGAACAAGAACTTAGCAAAATATCAAGCTTGAAGGAAAAATGCAAACTTTTGCATTCTCCTTAAAAACAGGTTTTGAGATTCAGAAATATCAAACTAAGAACAATAATAAGCAGATTATAACAATGGCACTTGAGCTTTCTTCAAAATTTCAAACACATTTCATTAAGATTGAAAAGGATTTACAGAAAAGTTAACAACTGAAAATTCAAGAGCAAACTAAAATGAATGACCTAGATGCCTTTATATAGGCTACAAGTGAACTACGTAAGCAAGAAAAAACGTAAACCCTAATGTGTAGAAGTCCAGAATTGCCCTTGGAGCTTTGGCATCTTTTGAAGATCATGTGACTGATTTTGGCTTGTTGCATGAGTTGGCAAGGTGAATTTGCATCTAAGGGTTCACAAAGAAGCTTAAAATGAAAGCTGAATGAGGATGGTTGGATGGCTGTCACCCTTTTGGCAGTATGCATAAACTTGTAGCAGGGGAGTCACAAGGAGACAAATGGGGTGATGAGGTGTCATGTTTATGGTTTGGGATGTGTTTATGTTGAGGTTAATCATAAATCTGAAGGAGATTAACCTTTAATTCATAGCAAATAAAAAAATCCCCAATTTGGATTATGCACTTCAAGAACAAGTTTTTGATCTTTGTTGTGGGTTAAAAACATGTTTAGCGCCAGTTTAAATATTAATTAACTCATTTGAAAAGTTAGTTAATAACAAACGGGTGAGTGGGATGTCTATGTGGAGGATTGGTGAGTTTTTATTGGTTGGTTTTGGTGAGTGGGGCACGTGTCACCCCTTCACTGGTTAAGGTAACAATCTTGTCTGGCCAGTATTAGTCCCTCACTTACTTTCCCTTTGTCATTTCACTTTAAAACCTTGTCAACACCCATTTCCTTTATAACAACTTTTCATTTTTCACACTTTTGCCCCAAAAAGTTTTGTAAAGTAAATTCAGGGGTATTTCTTGCCATTTTGTGATTCTTAAAGGGTTGTTTTGGCATTTTCTTCAAGGATAATGGTCTAAACTTGTATGATTGACATTTTGGAGGACTTAAATTGCCAATTCATGTTTGATGAGGGACCATTTTTGCCAAATCTTCAAAGTCAAGGGTCCTTTTTGTAATTTTGGGATTTTCAAAGGACCAATTTTGCCATTCTTGAAACTTGGATTTCTTCTTGATGTGTTTGACTTTGAGGAGGATAAATATTCACATTTTAGCTTTGTTGAGGGGCTAAAATTGCCAATTCTTCAAAGTGGAGGGCCCTTTTTGCAATTTTGACAAACTTTAGGGATCAAACTTGTAATTATGAAGATACAAGGGTATAAAGTGTCAATTCTTCCATATTGGAGGACCCTTCTTCACAATTCTTCAAATCTTCAAGGGTTTTTCTTGGGAAAACTTCATTAGGGCTTGGTTCATTGTGCGGCTTTGTTTCTCGTGTTCGTTTTTTGCATGATTCTTGTGATCTTTTGTCATTTTCTCAATATCCGTACCTATAATACACAAGCAACAAACACAAGTATATATTTGGGTATTTTTATGATAATTAATTCATTTTAAGCCGTTTTTGGACGATGAGACTATGTATAAAAGCAGTCTCATCAATATGCAACTCAGTATAAGGGATATAGAGTTTATAACAAGAGAACAAAATTGATAGTCGAGACAATTCATATCCAATTTGATGAATTACAAGAAATGGCACTTGAACAAAACAGTTTAAGTACCGATCCACAACGACATACGACTTCCGCTCACAACCGCTCGGAAATCGGAATTCAAGACCACATCAATGAACTGTCAAGTTCAAAGCTGGTTCCTGAACATGTTCCTAGAGCAGATATGACAGTGGACACGACACTTGAAGAGTTGGAAACGTTATATGGACCAATGTATGATGAATACTTCACGGGGGAGAAACAAGTTGTATCGAAATCTTCCGCTGTCACTCATGATAAGAATGATGATACCGATCATCGACAACAAAAGGATACAACTTCATCTACTTCAACACGAGTTGCTGCAGATATACCTCCTCTGAATATCACATCAACAACCGCTCCTACAACATCCACCACTACTGGCATTGCTCTAGAGAACACAAATCAAGCAGACTATGCATTAAATGACAAAGATGACTTTATCAACCCATTCGGTACATTGGTACACGAAACTGGAGAGTCTTCTACTCGCCATGTTGATCCGTCAAATATGCATACGTTCTATCAACGACATCCTTCAACACATCAATGGACCTGAGATCATCCTGTGGTTCAAGTAATTGGAAACCCTTCACAGCCCGTTCGTACAAGACGACAACTTGAAACCGATGGTGATGTTTGTATGTTCGGACTCTCCGTGAGTACAGCTGAACCAACAAATATCAAAGAAGCCTTGGCTGATCATGCTTGGATTGAATCGATGCAAGATGAACTTCTCCAATTTGAAAGACTTAAAGTCTGGGAACTTGCTGATAGACCATACGATGTAATTCCATTAAATCTTCGATGGGTCTGGAAAAACAAGATGGATGAAGAAAACACGATTATTAAGAACAAAGCTAGGCTCGTGGCTAATGGGTATGGCCAGAAAGAGGGTATTAATTTTGAAGAATCATTTGCACCAGTAGCTAGTTTGGAAGCGGTCAGGATTTTCCTTGCTTATGTTGCACATAAGGGATTCATCGTTTATCAAATGCACGTAAAGATGGCGTTTCTTAACGGTCCTTTGAAGGAAGAAGTCTATGTCACACAGCCGGAAGGATTCGTCAATCCTCATTATCCTAACAAGGTGTATCGTCTCCACAAAGCACTTTATGGACTCAAGCAAGCTCCAAGGGCGTGGTATGACGAGCTCTCAAAATTTATCGTATCCAAAGGTTTCTCAAAAGGTTCCATTGATCTAACTCTGTTCACTTATAAATATGGGGATGACATTTTGCTCGTACAAATTTATGTTGATGACATTATTTTCGGGTCTACAAACCCAAAACTTTCAAAATGGTTTAAAAAAGTAATGCACAACAAATATCAAATGTCAATGATAGGCGAACTAAAATTCTTTCTAGGAATTCAAGTTCACCAATCCCCAAGTGGTATCTTTATAAACCAAGCTAAGTATTGTCAAGAGATAATCAAAAAGCATGGTATGACCTCATGTGACCCCGTTGGGACACCATTATCAACCACATCCCTAGATGCTGATTTGGAGGGAGATGCTATAGATTAAACGAGATATCGTTCCATGATCGCCTCCCTCATGTACTTAACAGCAAGCCGACCAGATATATCACATGCTACATGTTATTGTGCACGATATCAAGCACGACCCACTGAAAAGAACCTCAAGGAGGTTAAACAAATCTTTCGGTACCTTGAGAATACCATTCACATGGGACTCTAGTATCCGAGGGAAACCGGTTTCTTTCTAACAGCCTATTCAGATTATGATCATGCAGGGTGTCTTGATACACGAAAAAGTACTTCTAGTGGTGCACAATTTCTAGGTCAAGATAAGCTTGTGGGATGGTCTTCCAATAAGCAGGATTGCATGTCACTATCATCATCCAAAGTGGAGTATGTGTCTCTATCTGCGTGTTGTGCTCAAGTTCTTTGGATGAGAACACAACTCACGGATTATGGCTTCCACTTTGATAAAGTACTTATGTACTATGACTCAAAGTCCTCCATAGCCATCTCCTGCAACCCTATACAGCATTCCCGCACGAAGCACATTGATGTCAGATATCACTTCATTAAGGAACAAGTTGAAAGGGGTATTATTGAACTATACTTTGTTGGAACTGATTACCGATTAGGTGACTTGTTTACAAAAGCTATTTCAAAAGAGAGGTTTGTATATCTAGTTAGGAAAATTGGTATGAGATGTTTGACTCCAGCAGAACTAGAGATTATGGTAAAGAAGCCTGCTTGATTCATCTATCTAACATCTACTTGTAAATATCTTTTAAAAAAGCAAAATACAAAAATACAAAACACATAAAAGCAAACCACAAAATTAAAAATCTTTTAAAATCCAAAAAGATTCTTCTCGACATGTCTTTCAGTATCGATAATATTGACATACCTAGAAATGTCTCTCAATAACGACACGGGTGTGTACATAAAGCTCGAATGAAAGATGTAAATATTTTTCAAAACATGTCATTTCTACTTTTAATAAAGGAAAATGTCTATTTTGGATAATTTTTCCAGCAACGGGTAGAGCAATCTATCAGGGGTTGAGCTTGTCACAAAACATTCAACGTTTTGAGCTCAACACAATGGCTTGTAATCACATTCAGATTGCAACCCGAATCTATATTCACGGGAGAGTGTACGATTTATTACCCTTACCCTCAGCAAAAGAAGAGAAATCTTCTTACACTTGAGTGAATTCGTCAAGACATTCAAAGTCTATGAACTCAATTTTATGCTTTATAAATACCATGTCGCCAAAAAGAAATGATTTTAAAAAAGCCTTGAACACAATTTTTTCAAGAGTTTTTCAATGATTATTCAAAATCTTTCAAAAATTGTGAGTTCAACAACTCCCATCCTCAAAAAGCAAAATGTGGATCACATCCTCACAATGACAATTCAATTGGATCAATTTTTAAGGGGGAGCATTCTAAATTCATGCTAAGTTTGACACATTTTTATCCCGAAAGTTTTTCAAGACTATTTTTCACAATATATTTTAATCAAATTTGGTATCTCTAATATCAAACGATTTTATATATTAGAGATAGGGGAGAAAATGTGATTAAAATATGATCTAAAGACTCAAGCACTCATGGTTACGATCAAATACCCAAAACATCTTTAATTCACGACGTTATTGGTGTCAAAAGGGTGGTTAGGTTTAAGTCCTATGATCCAACCAGAACCGGAGGGGTCTTCCCAGGGACAATTCAATATATTATTAGAAGTCCTTAGGAATGATGGAGTAGAATGTGAACGTAGCTGAATGCCGACTAAGTACTGATGCTAGCACTGGAACAATCACAACAAAGTGCTAGTAATGAAGTCTTGGTAAGCATTGAAGGGGTTGAAGAAGGAAAAAGAAATGTATGGATAAAGGGTGAAAAGAAATTAGCCCTCCATACAACTTAGGCAGAAACCGGGTCGACACATCATGAAGACAACGCATCATAGACCCAGTGAGGTAATGCACAACCCCTCCCCAGCTGACTCAGGCTTCTCTCAAAAGAAGTTTGTTTTATTGTCACGGAGATCAACACAACATCTATTAAATTTCTCACTCCGAGATAGTTGATATTGAATAGGTGGCATCTGCTCCAGCCTCCGACCATTAAAAGTGCACAAATCGAGTCTGGAGCCAAGAGATCAATCAAATCTCATTAGGACACACTGATGACGATCAAGAGAGTCCTACGCCATATCCTTGTGATATTGCTAGAACACTCAGACTGATACTACTTAGTATTCATAATGATGAGTGGAAATCCTTCCAGTGTTAACATCAAACTGCAGTGCGGTAGGTCATGTGTAAGATTCTTTATGAATTGAACATATGTAAATCTGAAAAGCAACAGCGGTTGTTTCTTTATCGATTCAAACTCGTTTCAGGTTTCTACGCAATATCTTTATGGTCTTGCCAGAACATTCAGAGTGATATTCATTAATATTCACAGTGATGAATGGAAATCCTTCTAGCGTCAACATCAAACAGCACTACGATAGGTAACTTGCGAGATTATTATGAATCAAGCTTGTGTCAACTGGAAAGCAACAATGGTAAGATTCTTAATGAATCAAACTTATTCCAGGAATTTGAATTGACGACTTTAATCAAGCGGATGTCAATCCAATTGATTCACTCTTTATGTTCGCAGTCTTGCTTTGAGACGATCGAGTAAAAGAGAACGGCTAGTACAGCCGTGAAAACCTGTCAAGGAGGTTCTTAATTGAATCTACCTATCACATGTACGATATTTAATATCGTCTAACGGTCTTCACCGACCGGAGGTAAAACGCTACCGATTTAGGATGAATGTCAAAGCCATTCAGTCCGTGTCTATGTTTTGTCTCAAGAAGGTGGCGTTACGGTGTACTCAGCAAAGTTAAAGATTTAAAACCACATACTCATGCCCAAAGAAATTCAACAATCAAGAAAGCTAAATACTTCCGCAACTCTGATGATAAAAATCTTCCTTAACAAATTATGTAGAGGAATAACCTCTATTCAAAGGAGATTGTTAACAAGCTTTAAAGATAGTGAAAACTATGAGCATGTGGATGAAGACACAAGGTCGCAAGATGGCTAAGACAAGTCAAGAATGATTTGCAGATCTCAAGATAAAAGATAAAGTCGAAAGACAATGACAAAGGCTCAAAGATCACAGCATGAAGGAACAAGACGACTATTACACGTTCAAGACTCATTTATGACGAAATTTGTAATCTCCATTAGTCTCCAAATATCAAAGAGGAATGACCTCACATTAGGGGAGATTGTTAGCCTCAAAATATTGAGTCAAAAAAGAATGATCGGTCATAGGTTTATATTGTAACATTTATTAGAATGTTGTAATAGTTAGTTAAAATAGTCGTGACATTACGGGCTTGATGGCTAGCTTAAAAGGCCTCTTTCAAGGTACTAAGCATTTATTCAAGCCCGACCCAATCAAACATATAGCCCATTATGCCACATGTAGGAAAGGCTATAAATACCCTTCCTAGCATGTTAGGAAGGGTGTTGGTTGTTCATTTTCTCAATCTAATCTTCCCATAGTTTCACACACTTCTCTCTACTTTATCTCACTACTTTCTCTCTCTAGAATTCATCTACTTCATCTATTTTCTTTCTTTATTCCTTGCTTAATCATCACAAATTAGGGACAACACATTTTAAACCAAATGTCGATGTGAACAATTTATCTTAGAAATCGACTAACTATTTGGCTCCCCCGGGTTTTGTAGTTCCACAAAGACCACCCCCACCCACCCAAAATATAAACCAAGGTCCTCAACGGGGTAATTTTTAAGGGAATGTTAATCAAAGGGGTTTTAATCCAAATAGAGGGGCTTTTCAAGGGAAAAATCAAGGATTTAATAATCAAAATCAAGGCTTTAATAACCAAGGTGTTCAAAACCAAGGTTTTAATCAAGGTTTTTGATAGGTGTGTGAACACCCATCTTTTCTACCACTTAATTACAATAATAACCGGACCAAAACGTGTATTTTATGTCTTTTATGTCGGAATTATGCGTGGTTTGTGTTTTTGTTGTGATTTAGGATGAAAAGGTGAAAAGTGGAGAAAACACGGACATTCACGGGCATTTACGGACTTTTATTGAAGAAAAAGGATGAAAGACGAAGTCAAGAAGTCAAGAGTGCAAAAAGAACGGAAGTCCACGACCAATTCTGAAGATTTATCGAAGAAAAAAGTCAAAAGACGGAAGTTTATCAAAAGCCGAAGAATTCAAGTCTATTTTATTGAAGAATTTAAAGACGAGTTCGAAGAAATCCCGAAGCCAAAAGTCCCTTAAGTCCAAGTTTAAAGAAGATTAGAAGAAAAGGACTAAGTATGCAATTAATGAAGATTAAAGAAATGAGGGACTTAATGACGCAATTAAGAGAAAAGGAAAGAGGGGAGGAAGCTTCCTAATCCTCCCCTATAAATAGTCATTAGATGTAAACATTTCTTTTTGTTGGCTAATAGTGACAATTAGACCTTCCACCATTTAAATACCTTGTCATTTACTTTCCTTGTCAAATTTAAATACCTTGTCTTGCACCTTAAATTCATTTAATTTAAAGTAAGTTTTCATTTAATTATTGTCAATCTTTACTTTATCTTGTCAATCTCTTATCTACCTTTCTTAATCTTTGATTTATGTGTTTATGTTTATGTTCATGTTCATGCTTTTATTTTGATCCAAGTGGTTTTTGATTATTTTGGTTAAAGTTGTTTGATTTCGTGTTTTTAATTGTTTGTTGATGTTACTGTTGATTCGTTACTATTTTTATTGAATTGTTTGTGTTTGATTTTGGTTAGTTTTTGTTTAGATCTGCTGTTACTGTATCTCCTTGTTCTTCGGGAGTGTTTGCTTTGTTTCTGATCTTTCCAGGAAAAGTTCCGAACCAAGAAGGAGGGAAAGTGCTCATTCGGAACATCCAAAGTTCCGAATCAAGGTTTCATCCGGAAGATTTTTGGGTCAGCAAAACTTCCGAGTCAAGCTGTTCATCTGGAACATTCAAAGTTCCGGACGAAGGAAAACTTCCGACTCAAGAACCATTCATTCGGAACTTCCAAAGTTCCGAACCAGAAAAGCTTCATTCGGAACTTAAAAGTTCCGGATCAAGCACTGTTCATTCGGAACTTAAAATTTCCGGATCAGTGGGTATTCATTCGGATGTTTCCAAAGTTCTGAACCAAGAGTTGTTCATTCGGAACTTAAAAGTTCCGAATAAACTTCCGAATCAAGGGGCAACTTCCGACTCAAGAGGTGTTCATTCGGAAGTTCTAAACTTCCGAATCAAGGGGCTTCACTCGGAAACTTCCGAATCAAGGGTGACAAAATACTTCCGAATCAAGGCAAGATTTAGAGTTCCGAATCAGTAAAGTTCCGAACGAAGGATTGTTTTGGATAAGTGACATATTCAGATCAATTAGTTCCGGATCAAGGATTTTGGTAATATTCCAAGTGAATAAGAATCATTTCAACCGAAGGTGACATTTAGGACGAGTGATTATTCCAAACGAAGGTTTATTCCGAATGAGCTGTATTCAGGTTCTTATTAGCTTTTGTTTTTGATTTTTATTTTCAAGCTTTATTTTTCCTGCCTTTTATTTAATTGCACTTTAAGATTATTTGCCTTAGTTTTATTTTAGACTTGCCTTAGTTTTAGTCGCACTTTAAGTTTGCCTTAGATAGATTTAAGTTTACGTCATTTACTTTAGTGCCCTTTAATTTCAGTCACGTTTTTAAATACCTGCACTTTTACTTTAATTAGACTTAGATTTACGTTAATTGCCCCTTTATTTTTAAGTCTTTTCACCTTTTAATTTTAAACACTACAACGACACATCTTTGTCCCACCAAAAACAATAGAGTCACACATTAAACACAAGTTTTTCAATTCGAAGAGACATACTTAAACGAATCTTTTTACCTGGCCAAAAGCCTTGTATCAAATGGCGCCGCTGCCGGCTCTTTTCGTTAAGATTGACGAAATTCTGTGAGAGACACGTTGCTTTTTGGGATCCGCTCACTTGTGAACGTTATTTTTCTTACAAAAAATTCAAAAAAAATCATAAAAATTAAAAATTGATAAAAAACCATAAAAATTAAAAATTTCAAAAATCCAAAAAGATTTTATCTTTATTGTGTATATATATTGTCTTTGCGTTTGGTTTCTTTTTCTTTTGTATTTTCAGGTGTATGCGTACTAGATCTTCTAATTATCAAGAGCCCGAGCCTCAAGAAGATTTAGATATGGCAGGTGTTAACAACAACAACATTCCACCGAACCTCAATAATAATAATAACAACAATGCTCTTCCACAGCCCGATCTTCGGACCATGGAGGAACTTTGTCAACCAACCATGTTTGGACGAGGAGGACCGATTGCGCCGATGCAAATCAACGCTCCTGAGTTTTCGTTGAAGCACCACATGATTCAGCAAGTGCAAACAAACCCATTTAGAGGATTGCCTGAGGATGATGCCAACAAACACCTCGACAAGTTCATTACAATCACCCAAAGCATGAAGTTGCCTGGGGCCACAATGGATGTTCTCCGCCTACAACTCTTCCCACATACTTTATCGCATCATGCCGAGAAATGGTTTCATCATCTCCCAAAGAATTCTATTCACACTTGGGATGATATGACTCAACGCTTTCTATCGCGCTACTTTCCACCATCCATGGTCACAAGCCTTCGCAATCAGATCAGCGGTTTCATGCAAGACCCTGATGAATCTCTTTTTGACGCTTGGGAGAGATATAATGTCTTGATCGATAGATGTCCAAACCACAACATGCTCCTTGTGACCTTAATCGATACTTTCTACAACGGATTGACTTTTCGAGATCGTGATACGATTAATGCAGCCGCCGGTGGCACATTCATGAAAAGGAGACCCGAGGAGTGTAGAGAGTTAATAGAGAACATGACTACTCACCACAAGAACTGGGATTCCTCTGCTTCTTCTAGGAACAACCCGAGAGTCAATGTTTCTTCTACCTCAGCAAACCCTGAGATGACCGAACTCACCCGCATGATGGCCGAAATGAGCAAAAGTATTACGCTTCTCGCTTCAAACCAACAACAACAACAAGTTAAAGCGGTTGCTAATCCTTGTGAAACATGTGGCGGTCCTCACTCATACACCGATTGTCCTTCGACACAAGGAAATCCGGAAAATGTGTATGCTGCTTACGGTAATTATTCACCGGAAAATTACCAAGCTAGACAACAAGGGGATAGAAATCTGCTGAGCTACCATTCTAACAACTACCTTTCACCCGGTTTTTCTCCTCAAAACCAAAACCCCGCCAACAACTACAATAGAAGCAACCAAATCCCACCTCGTGCTTCTAACCCTTATCAACCACCCACCCAACAACACCCACCCATTAATCCCGATGTTGACACCATAATGAGAACTCAAGGTGAGCAAATCAAGAATCTACAGAGCCAAATAATCAATTTGAAAGGAGATATCTTGAAGCAAGGTAATGACATCAGAACCGAGGTTCGTGATAATCTTCAATCCTCCTTCATCACTCAAACAACTGAATTAAAGAATCTATTGGCTAGTTTCTTGCCCGAAGCTCAACCTTCTTCTTCGGGTTCTCTACCTTCAAACACCGTCACTAATCCGCGAGCTAATGTGAGTGCTATAACTACGCGTAGTGGAATTACCATTGTCGATCCACCTATCCCACCACCATCATCTACACCTCCTCCACCACCATGTATCCCTACTCCTCCTACACCTAGTAGTAGTGCACCATTACCGTCTCCGCCTCGTAATGACGATGTATCTCGGAAGGACCCTTCAACATCACAACCTTTACCAACCACACCTTCACCGTCTCCCTATCAACCAAGAATCCCATAACCTTCTCGCATAGGCAAGACTAACGAGCTAACCAAGAATGACTGTCAAGTATCGAAATATGTGGATATGCTATCTAAAATGACCATCAACATTAGCCTTGTTGAAGCACTTTGCCACGTGCCGAAATTTTTCAAAGCATTCAAGGAATTGCTTAGCAAGAAGGAGAAGCAATTGAACTCGCCAACACACGCTTAAATGAAAACTGCTCTGCAGTTCTTCTTAGAGAACTTCTGGAAAAGCTTGGAGATCCCGGTCGTTTTGTGTTGCCTTGCGTGTTCAACAAAACTGAAGAATTTACTGCCCTTGCTGATCTCGGGGCTAGTATTAATTTGATGCCACTGAGTGTTTGGAAAACACTATCATTACCCGATCTCATTCCAACAAAGATGACTCTCGAACTTGCAAATCGCACTCTCGCTTACCCCGTTGGTATAGCCGTTGACGTGTTTATCAAAGTTGGCACATTTACTTTCCCGGTCGATTTTGTCGTAGTTGATTATGAAATGGACCCTCGTATTCCTCTAATACTTGGTCGGCCATTTTTGAGAACCGGACGAGCTTTAGTGGATGTGGCCGAAGGTGAGTTAATCTTACGAGTCGGGGATGA
This sequence comes from Glebionis coronaria, assembly GCA_025667525.1. Classification (NCBI taxonomy): domain Eukaryota; kingdom Viridiplantae; phylum Streptophyta; class Magnoliopsida; order Asterales; family Asteraceae; genus Glebionis; species Glebionis coronaria. The sequence goes on along the minus strand of CM046879.1, from coordinate 127,212,602 downwards.
TTCAAAAGTTTTTAAAATGGGGAAGCTTACAGGTAAATCCTTTGGAGGACGAGAATCAGTGAATATGATAAATGTGCTCGATGACTTTACCGTCTACGACAATCCTCTATTCGAGTCTTCCACTGATAATCCACTCTTTGAAGATAATGTGGATGATTCTCACTCTACTTTAGAAGCTTCTCCCATTTATGATTCTCCACCGGTCTTTGATGCTTATGATGATGATTCTAGCTCAGATTCGGATGATTTTGATTGTACTTCTGAGTATCCCGAGCTACCCACTTTCGATGATTTTGATGAGGCTGATACTCTATCGAGCGATTCTTCACATGATGAAGATCCTCCACCATCACTCGATCCTACTTTGGACGATTATTCATTTGAGGAAGATTTCTCTGAATTTCTCAACACATACTTCCCTCATGAGAGTGATGCTCCTCCTTTGGACTTTGAAGATTATCGTCTTGATCCTACTTTGGATTTGAAGAGCATTCTGTCCAAGGAGAAGAAACTGGTCGACACCGAAATCCGTTGCACTTATGATTTGACACCTCTTTGTCTTCCTTCTGAGGACGAGGTTGTGCTTCTTTGCGGATCTTCTTCACACTCGGCTGAGCCTGAGTGCTATTTTCCCCTGAAGGAAAAGGTGTTCGACCCTGGTATTGAAATCTTTACGCCATCTCAGTATCCACCTGATGAAATAAAAGGAAAAATCTTTGGAACATATGGAAATCTGCTTGCACCACTTCAACATTGCTTCCACCGTGCTCCATCGCTGCTTAAGGGAACCTTGCCTACTCTTCTTTGGCTTGCCTTGTTCGCCTTAAGCTCTTGCTTATTGATGGATGAAAACTATGTCTTTGATCCTGGTGGATATGTTTCATACTTCTTCCGTTGATGATCAAGGTCGAGTCAGGCTCACGACTCGGTTAACAAAAACCAAGCGCTTCTTGGGAGGCAACCCATGCATCTATCTTTCCGCTTTCTTTACCATAAGTGTAGGGGGGACCCTTTTGGTTTGCTATTTCCTCTCCTCACTTCTTAATCAGGGATTCGAGCTTCAATGATCCACTCTTGATGATTCTTGACGACCCGTGATTCCGTGTTCTACTTCTTCCCGGTTCTATCCTAAACTCTTTTCGATTCACTATTTTATATTTTCTCAATATTAAAATAGGAATCTCTTTAGTTGTCTTTTCCTCTGCGAGATTTAAACAACGTGCACAATGTCCTAAGGGTAGGGGAGTTTACTCCCACATGCTTAAACATTGAGGAAAATGTTTATCTTAAGTGTAGGGGGACTTCTATCGAAGTTAAGTGGTCTTTTCCTTGTATTTGTCCTCATTTTAACCGGAAAATCGATTTTTCGACATTTTTCAAAATTTTTGATCTATTTTGGCCTATTAGTTTTTCCCTTTGTATAGTTATTTTCTTTCCTTATTAGAATAAATGTTAAATAAGTGGTTTTAATTTTCAAACATTGTGAATCTTTTGACTCAATCCGAGTTTACTCTAGCTAGTATCCTTAACGTGTTTAAGTCAAGTTTTGCTAGGCTTTTATATAGGGAGCTATAAAACGCGAAAGTCTTAACTCTCACGGGTTAAGAACAAGAACTTTTCGCAAGTTCCTATAATTGATCCTAGAGAGTCGTTTATCAAGGGAACTTTAAAATGCGATTTCTAAACTTGAAAAAGTCTAAGAATTTGCAAGATCCTATAGGCGACTCGAAAACCCAAAACTTTGATTTAATAGGCTAACTATCCACGAGTCTCATTACTTGAGATTTTAAACTGTGGAGAACGAGAGATGATAGAGCCAATTATAAGTTCGGTATTCTTTCGTGAATTTATGTGAGTTAATTATGAGCCTATTCTCCCATCGCTTGCTAATAAATTTATCTGCTAATAAATAAGGTTGTACGATTTGAAAAGTTACTTAGCTTCTAGCCCCAGATCGTTTAAAAGTTGCTCGGTATGGATTAGAGTTCATAGCCAAGGCATAACTTATTGAAGCGGGACGCGAAGATTGGCGAGTCCGAAAAGGCCCTAACAAGGCATGAGGGCTATATTTTGTTGCTAAAGATCCAAAGTGATGTGAAGAATCATTTATCAAAAATCAATATGAAGGATCGAGACACATGACGTAAAGCAAAACTCCCCAAAAGTCATGGAGAAGTGTATCCGAAAAGACCCTAACAAGGTATGAGGATAAATAGATCCAAGTCATAAAAGGAGGCGGATCGTTGTATATCAAAGTCAAAAATAAAGATTGGAGAAAAATGAAGAAGTCGTGGTCCAAGTATGAATCTCTCAAAACTTCAAAGTGAAGAATTCCTATTATGAAGAGAAGACCATTATTTCATGAACGTCTCTCAAGATTTGAAGTATGAAGTCGCTGCCAAATATCGGTCCGAGAAAGGTCTCAAATCGCGAAGCGAGTTATGCCAAGATATGAACTTTATGAGGTCCCGAGAAGCAGTTTTAAAAGATTTGGTCCTTTAGCTTACTATTAATTAAATCGTTCACTTTATTTTCAGACTAAATAACTATCGAAATAAGTCAAACAATGCATCCTCGTGATCATTCAAGACAACAATAAAATATAAGAGATACCCCTAGGAATAAGGGAGTCTAAGTGAATAATTGGCCCACATGAGTTCGTGATAGTTTACTAACTTATAATAACAATGATCTTGTTTTTAAGCTTGGTTTGGAGAAAGTGAAAACTTGAGGATGATGATTATTCATGACATTTCCAAAACCCAAGGTATGCTTTTGATTTCTTTATTTTGTATGTTTTTAATTTTCTATCTCTTTAATAAAGGCCAACATGGATTGATTATGATGAAAAGTGTAATCTTGCTTTGTAACTAATGCATTACATGAGGACATTGCAATGGTCAAGTGTAGGGGATTTGATAGGTGTGTGAACAACCATCTTTTCTACCACTTAATTACAATAATAACCGGACCAAAACGTGTATTTTATGTCTTTTATGTCGGAATTATGTGTGGTTTGTGTTTTTGTTGTGATTTAGGATGAAAAGGTGAAAAGTGGAGAAAACACGGACATTCACGGGCATTTACGGACTTTTATTGAAGAAAAAGGATGAAAGACGAAGTCAAGAAGTCAAGAGTGCAAAAAGAACGGAAGTCCACGACCAATTCTGAAGATTTATCGAAGAAAAAAGTCAAAAGACGGAAGTTTATCAAAAGCCGAAGAATTCAAGTCTATTTTATTGAAGAATTTAAAGACGAGTTCGAAGAAATCCCGAAGCCAAAAGTCCCTTAAGTCCAAGTTTAAAGAAGATTAGAAGAAAAGGACTAAGTATGCAATTAATGAAGATTAAAGAAATGAGGGACTTAATGACGCAATTAAGAGAAAAGGAAAGAGGGGAGGAAGCTTCCTAATCCTCCCCTATAAATAGTCATTAGATGTAAACATTTCATTTTGTTGGCTAATAGTGACAATTAGACCTTCCACCATTTAAATACCTTGTCATTTACTTTCCTTGTCAAATTTAAATACCTTGTCTTGCACCTTAAATTCATTTAATTTCAAGTAAGTTTTCATTTAATTATTGTCAATCTTTACTTTATCTTGTCAATCTCTTATCTACCTTTCTTAATCTTTGATTTATGTGTTTATGTTTATGTTCATGTTCATGATTTTATTTTGATCCAAGTGGTTTTTGATTATTTTGGTTAAAGTTGTTTGATTTCGTGTTTTTAATTGTTTGTTGATGTTACTGTTGATTCGTTACTATTTTTATTGAATTGTTTGTGTTTGATTTTGGTTAGTTTTTGTTTAGATCTGCTGTTACTGTATCTCCTTGTTCTTCGGGAGTGTTTGCTTTGTTTCTGATCTTTCCAGGAAAAGTTCTGAACCAAGAAGGAGGGAAAGTGCTCATTCGGAACTTCCAAAGTTCCGAATCAAGGTTTCATCCGGAAGATTTTTGGGTCGGTAAAACTTCCGAGTCAAGCTGTTCATCCGGAACATTCAAAGTTCCGGACGAAGGAAAACTTCCGACTCAAGAACCATTCATTCGGAACTTCCAAAGTTCCGAACCAGAAAAGCTTCATTCGGAACTTAAAAGTTCCGGATCAAGCACTGTTCATTCGGAACTTAAAAGTTCCGGATCAGTGGGTATTCATTCGGAAGTTTCCAAAGTTCCGAACCAAGAGTTGTTCATTCGGAACTTAAAAGTTCCGAATAAACTTCCGAATCAAGGGTCAACTTCCGACTCAAGAGGTGTTCATTCGGAAGTTCTAAACTTCCGAATCAAGGGGCTTCACTCGGAAACTTCCGAATCAAGGGTGACAAAATACTTCCAAATCAAGGCAAGATTTAGAGTTCTGAATCAGTAAAGTTCCGAACGAAGGATTGTTTTGGATAAGTGACATATTCAGATCAATTAGTTCCGGATCAAGGATTTTGGTAATATTCCAAGTGAAGAAGAATAATTTCAACCGAAGGTGACATTTAGGACGAGTGATTATTCCAAACGAAGGTTTATTCCGAATGAGCTGTATTCAGGTTCTTATTAGCTTTTGTTTTTGATTTTTATTTTCAAGCTTTATTTTTCCTGTCTTTTATTTAATTGCACTTTAAGATTATTTGCCTTAGTTTTATTTTAGACTTGCCTTAGTTTTAGTCGCACTCTAAGTTTGCCTTAGATAGATTTAAGTTTACGTCATTTACTTTAGTGCCCTTTAATTTCAGTCACGTTTTTAAATACCTGCACTTTTACTTTAATTAGACTTAGATTTACGTTAATTGCCCCTTTATTTTTAAGTCTTTGCACCTTTTAATTTTAAACACTACAACGACACATCTTTGTCCCACCAAAAACAATAGAGTCACACATTAAACACAAGTTTTTCAATTCGAAGAGACATACTTAAACGAATCTTTTTACCTGGCCAAAAGCCTTGTATCAGTTTTCAAAATTATAATCCAAACCAAGGTTATCCTAATCAAGGGTATAATCAAATGAACATGAATAATCCTCAATTGGACTTGGTTCTACAAAAATTAACTGAGATGCAAGAATCGACCGATAGGAAATTTATGCAAATGCTTCAAACCCTTCGTCCCCAATGTGCCCTCCCTTCTAACACCGTGACCAATCCTAGGGCCAACGTTAATGCCATCACTACTAGGAGCAGTAAGACCACCGAAGAACCTTCTTATTCCCCACCTAACCAAGGACCCGAGATTCCTTATACTTCTACCTACCGTCCTTCACCTTCTACTTGTGCGATACCACCCTTAACGCCTTCGTCTACACCTTATGTTCCACCTTTACCTCAATCTTATACCACACCTTCGGTTCCCAAACCGATTCCTTCACCTTCCATTTCTACCCTTCCTCCACCCAAGGATGTGAGTGACCAATCCACTCCAAACGCTTTATCTCAACCCAATATACCTTATCCCTCAAGGTTGAGGAAAGAGAAATTAAAGAATAAGGATGATATTCAAGTTTCGAACTTCCTAAAAATGTTCAAACAATTGAATTTTAATATCACCTTTGCCTAGGCTCTTGCTCACATGCCTAAATATGCTAATATGTTTAAGGACCTCTTTAGTGATAAGGAAAAATTGCTCGATATTGCCAATACCCAATTGAATGAGAATTGTTCCGCCGTTCTTTTGAGAAAACTTCCGGTTAAGTTAGGAGATCCCGGTCGATTCATTATTCCTTGCAATTTTCCGGGTGTAGAGAATTTTATGGCTTTGGCGGATCTCGGTGCGATTTTTAATCTTATGCCATTGTCCGTATGGAAGCAATTTTCTTTACCCGAGCTAGTCCCCACTCGTATGACTTTAGAATTAGCTAACCGTTCAGTTGCTTATCCGTTGGGGATAGCCGAGAATGTTTTCGTTGGAGTCGACAAATTTACTTTCACCGCCGATTTTGTTGTAGTCGACTATGAGATTGATCCCCGTGTTCCCTTAATTGTGGGACGACCCTTCTTGAGAACTGGGCGTACATTGATTGATGTTGCCGCGGGTAAGCTTATCATGAGGGTCGGGGATGATAAAATCATCTTTAACATGGGTAAACTTTCCAAACGTCCCGATGATCCCGAATCCGTGAATTTCATCGATGTGCTCGACGAAGCATGTGAAGAACATTTTCACGAGGCTTGTAAGTGCGAGACTTCTCATTTACCTCATGTTGAGAACGTAGCTTCTATTGCTCCATCATTGACTCCATTTGGAGAAAGTGACTTTCTTTTACAAGAATTTGAAGCAAGTTTAGGGGATGTGAACTTAAAATATAACGATTCTCCCTCCGATTGGGAATAAGACATTCGTATCATTGAGAGACTTCTCAATGAGGACCATATTTCTCCACCTACCTCTAAGGAAGTTACAAACGATGATCCAAATTTTACTAAGCCTTCCACTGATAATCCACCGGATTTAGAGCTTAAGGATTTACCGTCTCATTTAGAATACGTTTTCCTTGAAGACAATAAGAAGTTACCCGTCATCATTCCAAAGGACTTAAAAGAGGATGAAAAATCTCGAGTTATTGAAGTGCTCAAGACTCATAAGAAAGCAATTGCTTGGAAAATCTACGACATCCGCGGAATTGATCCTAACTTTTGCACTCATAAAATTCTCACGAAAGATGACTTTAAACCCGCAATCCAAAGTCAAAGAAAGGTTAATCCAAATATTCATGACGTCATCAAGAAAGAAGTGATCAAAATTCTAGATGCCGGCATGATTTACCCTATTTCGGATTCGCCATGGGTTAGTCCCGTCCATTGTGTGCCTAAGAAAGGCGGAATAACCGTTGTTCCCAATGAAAACAACGAGTTGATCCCTACTCGACTTGTCACGGGTTGGCGAGTTTGCATAGACTATCGTATGCTCAATGATGCCACTCGTAAGGATCATTTTCCTCTTCCTTTCATGGATCAAATGCTCGAGCGTTTAGCGGGTAATGACTACAATTGATTCTTAGACGGTTTCTCCGGATACTTCTAAATTCCTATCGATCCAAAAGACCAAGAGAAAACCACATTCACTTGTCCTTATGGAACATTTGCTTACAAAAGAATGCCTTTCAGATTATGCAATGCTCATGGGACTTTCCAAAGGTGTATGATGGCTATATTCCATGACATGGTTGAAGAAACTATGGAAGTCTTTATGGACGATTTCTCGGTCTATGGTGATTCTTTCTCTTCTTGCCTTGCCAATTTAGTATGTATGCTTAAACGGTGTGAAGACACTCGTCTCGTTCTTAATTGGGAAAAATGCCATTTCATGGTAAAAGAAGGCATTGTCCTCGGTCATAAAATCTCAAAAGCCGGTATCAAAGTCGACCATGATAAAGTTGAAGTCATTGCTAAGTTGCCTCCACCTACCACCATCAAAGGAATTAGGAGTTTTTTAGGTCATGCGGGATTTTATCGTCGTTTCAACCAAGATTTCTCTAAGATAGCTCGACCAATGACTCATCTTTTAGAAAAGGATGCTCCTTTCATCTTTTCTCAAGATTGTCCTGACTCTTTCGAACTTCTTAAAGGTAAATTAACTAAGGCGTCGGTCTTATTCTCTCCAAATTGGGAGTTACCTTTCGAGCTTATGTGCGATGCTAGTGATTTCGCGGTAGGAGCGGTTTTAGGTCAACGAGTTAACAAACACTTCCAACCAATCCATTATGCTAGCAAACCAATGACGGGGGTTCAATTGCATTATACCACTACCGAAAAAGAGCTTTTAGCCGTAGTGTATGCTTTTGAGAAATTCCGCCCTTATCTTGTGCTTTCCATCACCATCGTTTACACCAACCATTCCGCCTTGAAATACTTGTTGACCAAGCAAGATGCTAAACCGAGACTCCTTCGTTGGGTTTTGCTTTTCCAAGAATTTAAAATCGAAATTCGTGATAAAAAGGGAGCAGAAAACCTAGCCGCGGATCATCTTAGTAGACTTGAGGATCCTTATCAAGGGGAATTTCCAAATCAAGAGATTAATGAATACTTTCCCCATGAGGCCTTAATGTCTATTAACTCTAAGATGATACCCTATGGTTTGCGGACATTGCAAACTATTTGGCGGGTGGTGTTCTTATGGAAGGGTTAATGTCCAAACAAAAGAAAAATTCTTTAAGGATATTAAGCACTATTATTGGGACGACCCTTATCTTTTCAAGCAATGTGCGCATCTTTTCATTCGTAGGTGTGTTGATGGGCCGGCGGCTTTACTAATCCTTGAAGCTTTCCACAAAGGACCCACCGGTGGTCACTTTGGTCCTAACTATACCGCTAAGAAAGTTTTCGATTCCGGATCCTATTGGCCCACCATTTATCATGACGCTCATGAAATTGGTAAGCATTGTGATGCTTGCCAAAGACAAAGCAAGATCACACATAAAGATGAGATGCCTCAAAAATTCATCCAAGAGTGTGAAATCTTTGACGTATGGGGCATCGACTTTATGGGACCGTTTCCATCATGCAAAGGGAACAAATACATCCTCGGAGCCGTTGAATACGTATCCAAATGGGTTGAAGCAAAGGCTTTACCTACTAAGGATGCGAGGGTGGTTGTGAACTTTTTGAAACAATTGTTTGCTTGATTCGATGTTCCTCGTGCTATCATTAGTGATCGCGGTACTCATTTTGCAATGATCAATTTGCACGAGTCATCGCTAAGTATGGTGTCAATCACCGACTTTCCACCGCTTATCATCCACAAACTAATGGTCAAGCCGAGATTTCCAATCGTGGACTTAAGTGAATCTTTGAGCGTACCGTGGGAGAGCATCGTGCCTCATGGGCCGATAAATTAGATGATGCTTTGTGGGCTTTCCGTACCGCTTATAAGACACCTATAGGTTGTACCCCTTATCGCCTTGTGTACGGAAAGGCGTGCCACCTCCCCATTGAGTTAGATCATAAGGATTATTGGGCCTTTAAATGGGCTAATTTTGACATAAACAAAGTCGGTGATCTTATTAAATCCAACTCAATGAACTTAATGAACTTAGGAATGAGGCTTATGAGAATTCGTTGATCTATAAGGAGAAAACTAAGCTCATTCGTGATAGCAAGATTAAGAACCAATAGTTTCACATAGGTGATCAAGTTTTACTCTTTAACTCTCGGTGGCAAATCTTTTCAGGAAAACTTAAGAGCTGTTGGTCCGGTCCATTCACCATGGCCCAAATCTTCCCTTATGGCACCATAGAGTTATCTCAACCAAATGGGCCCAACTTTAAGGTGAATGGCTAACGTGTTAAGTTGTACTTTAGAGAGGACATCTCTCATGAGATGCTTCCATCCCTCTCCACGTTTCCCTTGAATTAGTTCTGGGTCAACTCAGGCTCGTGACTCGGTTAACAAAACAAGCGCTTCTCGGGAGGCAACCCGATGATCTATCCTATTTATCCGTTTTTCATAATAAGTGTAGGGGAGCCACGTAGGTGTTTGTTTTCTTGTTTCTTATGATGTGCAAGGATTAAAGCTTTCAAATATCCACTTTTGATGATATTTGACTACCCGTGATCCAGTGTACCCGTCTTCCCGGTTCTATCCTATACTCTTGTGATTCAATATTTTATCGATAAATGTTGAAATGGGAATCACGTTAGTTGTCTCTTCCTTAGCAAGATTTAAACTACGTGCACAATATCCTAAGTGTAGGGGAGTTTACTTCCACATGCTTAAACATTGAGGACGATGTTTATATTAAGTGTAGGGGAGACTTCTATCGAAGTAATAAGTGGGCTTTTCCATGAATATGTCCTCATTTTAACCGGAAAATTAATATTTTTCGACGTTTTTCAAAATTTTTGATCTATTTTATCCTATTAGTATTTTTCATTTATTTTCTTTTATCTTCTTTCCTTTTGTCATCACATCGTATGTATATAGTCTATTTCAAGAATAAAGTCAAAAGAGATAAATAAATAAATAAATAAATAAATAAATAAAATGGTTTTAATAAGTTTAGACGTCTTTGATATATTAGGCCCGTCGTGAATATTTTGACTCAACCCGAGTTTACTTATCCAATTTTACTCTAGATAGTATACTTAACCATATGGACCTTAATTGGTTTATTAGGCTAAGAATCCACGAGTCTCGTTACTTGAGATTTTAAATTGTGGAGAACGAGAGATGATAGTGTAACACTCTCATTTTCGTATCGGTACAGCGGAAGGGTCTTTCAGAGTGTTACGGGATAGCACAATAACTCCAATCATAGACAACACATAAAAATGGTTGTTCAAGGTTTAACATACATTCATTCGATAAAAAGTTTCAAAAGCGTACAACAGGTCCCAAATTATACAGGTCATATAGTTTACAATACATAGATCGAATGAACATTTTTAATATTATGTGGGCCATCAGAGTCGATCTCCATCCGGATTACCTTCAAGCACCTGAGATAAAAACATGCAAAAATCATATCAGCGAATGCCGAGTGAATTCATAGAGTTTAATAAAAACCGTTATATAAAACAATCATTTAAAATCAGAACACAAGTATAATATCGGAAGTAAGTCCTCATATTGCTAGTCAGGCAATATATAAATCAAGCATACATCTTAAACCGTCCATGAGACCGTAGTCTCTATACTACCATGATAGGTAATATATTCATCGTTAATAGCGTCATTATTATGTATAGGATACATTGTAGGATACATTTTATTTGAAGTAGGATTATTATTAGCCGCATGACATTGTTACCTTACTATGAAAACAGCGGGCCGCGAACCCGACAAACAATTTGCCCATCTAAGTTAGTGTGTCGTCACAAAAATCACGCTATGGAATCTTCTCATACATAAATTCGCTTACCAATCAATGTGGTACGACGGGGATCAACCGTCAAGGCGCGAACTGGGGTGATCGTCCCCAAATAGTACTATCAAATGCATAAGCGTCTACCAAATCCTGGTAGTTCACAATTCATGCTAATGGGACTTTAAGTGACATAACCTAACTACTAATAATCCTTTTAGTCTCGTTTATAGGGTCATAGCATCATTCGGGTCCATATCATTAAGCATACAATCGGGACTACTTGTGTTCTATTTTTATCAAAATCTAGCATGTTATCTCCCTCGCGGGTTTACAAATCATTTTATAAAACATTTAAAAGAGTGCGAGGCTATGAACTCACGTTGTTAATGAAAGGCGGATTATCGGCTACGGGCGTGCTTCGGTCACGGAAACCTATATAAATAATAATCGGTCTTAGACTTTGTCCAATGACTTTTATCAAAATAACAATATACATATGATGATGTTGTACATATTATGATGATCAAGTGGGTTTATATATCCTTGTTTACTCATTTTAGTGTTTACGTTTTGGTAACGTTTTACTAGTTTACTAGTTTTACCTATTCATCTATTTTAAGTCCATTAAGCCTTTTATAAGTTCTTTAACTTGTTTTAATCCATTTTATACCTATATTATCAGTATGTATACTTTCCATATTGGGCCCAAATGGGTTAAGCCCAATAAGTTCTTTTTACAAGTTTTTATCTTATTTAGTCCAATTATTAGTCCATTATGCTTAGTTAGCTCGTAAATGTCCGTATTTCTTATAGTTCGGGTTTTATCGGTTTTTACTTGTATTAGTTACCTATACATCAGTATATGACTTTTATAAACTTTACATTAGACGGGTTCGGTCGTCTAAGTTTTATTTGGCGAAAAACGTTAATTTTACGGCAATAGCCGAAAAAGTCGTAAAAATCAAGTTTATAGTTTTTATTACTTATAAATATTATTTCATTACCATTTATATAATTTATCCATTTAATTAACCTTTTATATATTTATATAAATAAGTTTTATAAGTTAGTGGGTTTATATTTTTACATTTTATACATTAAAATGTGAGTGCTTATATAATAATAATAAACATTAATTCCAAAAATGTGATTTTTATCTTCATGTTTACCATTTTTACCATATCTAGAGTTCTATAATGAATTAGAAGCTAATTTTTGGGTGACATGTTCTTCATATTATGTGCTACATTTAACTTAGTTATAGCTACTGCCCATTTTAAGTTTATCATGCCTTAACAGTCCCTACAAAACTGCTTATTCAGATTAGACCACCTAACTTGTTTTGATCATATCTCACTCATTATTTTGATTCCATTGCATGGCCAACTCTCACATGTGTATAACATCTTGTACTTAAATGGATCATACCATGCAATTTTTTCAGTTCTTGTTTTAGTTATCTACTGTTTTTATACAGCCAACTAAATAGTCAAGATTTTAGCCTCATTTTTTATAGTTATTAACATTTTTTAAGCATATCTATCAACACTTGATCCCCACACAACATTTTTATCATCATATATACATCATATACATATACAAAATGAAAGAAAATACATTTGTTCTTTACAAAATAACAAGAGAAAAATGGAGAGGATGATCTTCTTTACCAACCAAGTGGATTTCTTGTTTTTGGAAGACAAGAACTTGATGAACACAACAAGTATCTCCAAGACCATCAAATATCAAGAACATATGTTGGAAAATCAGCCCTTGGACACAAGCAAATCACCTCCAATAATGTTAATATGGCCACCAAATGATCAAGGCTTCAAGATAACTCCTTAATAGAGCTAGTAAACATGTGTTTCATAGCTAGAAGAGATCAAAAGGGGTGTTTGTTGCTTAATTTTGGACGGCAAGGGGGAGAGTTTGAGAGAGTTTTTGAGAGGATTTTGCATGTATGGAAAGATGGAATGAAGTTGCTAGTGGTTTTGTGTTAAGTGGTAAAGAGAAAATGGCTTAAAATGTAAGCTAGGCTTACACTTGGTGTAAGTTAAGCTAACTTGATGCCACCTTCATGGTGTGGTGTCAACTGTGCCGTCCCACTTAAGCTAGTGGGGTGGGACAATGTGTTTTGTCCCATATCACTAGTTTACGGGTATTTCTCGATTCTAGTTTTCTCGATTTGCGTGCCCTCGGGTCGTTTTACGAAAAACGTTTTTATAAATTATGAATCAACGTCACAAAACGAATCAAATAAAAATTGTCTCATCAAAAACGGAGTTCAAATACGTAAATACGTAATCCTAAGGTTTCTGGTTTAGTCGTAAAAGACGCCAAATTATGCACGTAAGCCCAAATTTAAATCCGTAAATTGTGAGTTCGTCAACCAACATAAAAATAAGTTTCAAAATATTATACGAGAAAATATTTCACTACCTGAAAATGTTAGATTGTCACAGCTTTTCCTCCTAAAAGGGATCAACGTCCTCGTGATCCATTTCATTTGGATGTCCGTTTCTTATTGAAATCGAAGAGGTGCGGATATTTCTTCCACATTTCATCCTCTCGTTCCCAAGTATACTCCGGTCCATGCTTTGAATTCCATCGGATCTTGACAATAGGTATCCGACTTTGTTTCAGTTGCTTTACCTCACGGTCCATAACTTCTACGGGCTCTTCGATAAAATGCAACTTCCCATCTATTCGAACCTTACCTAACGGAATTTTCTCATCACTCACTGCTAGACATTTCTTCAGATTAGATACATGGAATATGTTGTGAACACCATGAAGTTCTGGGGGTAACTCTAGTTTGTAAGCCACTGGACCTACTCTAGATAAAATCTTAAAGGGTCCAATATAACGGGGATTCAATTTCCCTCGTTTTCCAAATTTTATAACGCCTTTCCATGGCGATACCTTCAACATTACTCGGTCACCCACTTCAAACTCCATTGGCTTCCGCCGCACATCCGCGTAACTTTTCTATCTACTACGGGCAGTCAAAAACCTATTCTTAATCTGAACTATCATCTCCGTAGTCTCCCGGATCAATTCCGGTCCCGTGAGCTGGGTATCCCCAACTTCACACCAACATACAGGAGATCTACACTTCCTACCATACAAAACTTCAAACGGTGCAGCCTTAATACTAGAATGGTAACTATTGTTATACGAAAACTCTGCTAACGGCAAATGTTTATCCCAATTCTTACCAAAGTCTAACACACAAGCTCTCAACATATCTTCCAGTGTTTGTATCGTCCTTTCACTCTGCCCATCAGTCTGGGGGTGATAAGCAGTGCTCATGTCGAGATTCGTTCCCAAAGATCTTTGGAGAGATTTCCAAAAATTCGATGCGAATCTAGGATCTCGATCTGAAATGATCGATACAGGCACTCCATGCTTGCATACAACATTATCAAGGTATATTCGAGTCATCTTCTCCAGTGAGAACTGCTCCTTAACCTGAAGGTCTACGAGATTAATGGCCTATTCTATATTATAGATTTGGTGGAATTAGATGGTTGATTTAGTTGATAATCATAAAGAGATGAAGGAATTAGATGAAGGATTAGAGAGAGAAAGGAGAGAAAAGGGGAAATGTAGAGAGAGAAAGAAAAGATGATAAATGATTAATGTGAAAATGGAACCAACAACCCCCTCCTAACATGCTAGGAGGGGTTATATATAGCCCACCCTACATGTGGGCTATATGGACTATACATAATGTAAATAGATCACGAGCCCATTACATAATTATCGTTGGAGCGACCGATCCTTCATAAATACGTAAAACGTATTTCCAACAATCTCCCCCTAAGGGAGGTCGCTCCAAGTTACAAAGTTCTAAATAGTCTATAACTCGTGATCTATGCTAACTAAGATGTGACCGAGACTTTTTTGGGAAAAACGTATTTCCAACAATCTCCCCCTAAGGGAGGTCACATCTTTTTACAAAATCTTAAACCTAGCATCTATGCTTGAGTCTTCGATCTTGTTCTTGTGAATATGCTTGATGTGATCTTTGACTTTAGTCTTGAGCATGTTTCCTTGCCTTGACCTTGTGCATTCTTCACTTGTGATATTTGCCTCTTTGTGACTTCATGTTCCACATACTTATACTTTTAAATTCTTGAAAGCTTCAGAGTTTGATACAGCGGAAGACTTGACCTTCAGGCTTTCTTGAATTTGTTGAAGTACTAGTTGTATGTAGTATAAGCAAGTGGTGACGACTTCTTCTGGATTGTACACCGCAATGCCACCTTCTTGTTACGCTGCATAAGACAGTTAGCAACAAAACAATATACACGGATGAAATGGCCTTGAACATTTCATACTAATTCGGTAGCAATTTACCTCCGGTCGGTGAAGACCGTTGGACGATATTAAATATCGTACTTGTGGCAGGTAGTTTCAATAAAGAACCTCCTTGACAAGATTTCGCGGGTAATCTCGTTCTCTTTACTCGACCGTCCAAAGCTGACTGCGAACGTAAAGAGTGAATCATTTGGATAAATATTATCCGCATGATTTGAAGCCGTCAATTCATGTTCCTGGAACAAGTGAAGTTCAATTAAGAACCGCACCATCGTTGCTTTCCAGTTGTCACTAGCTTGATTCATATAGAATCTTGCAAGTTACCTACCAAGTGCTGTTTGATGTTAACACTAGAAGGATTTCCATTCGTCACTGTAAATACTTAATAGTATTACTCTGAATGTTCTGGCAAGATCATTAAGATATTGCGTAGAGGCCTGGAACGTGTTTAAATTCATTTAAGAATTAAACCACTGTTGCTTTCCAGTTATCACAAGTTTGATTCATAAAGAATCGCACAAGTCACCTACCATGAGCTTTTTGATATTCGCTCAAGAAGGATTTCCATCTTCATTGTAAATACTTTCGTATTACTCGGATGTTCAGGCAAGATCATGAAGATTTTGCGTAGGACTCTTAAGATCTTTCTTACTTTTCACAGTGTGTGAAGAAGCAAGGAATAATGAAAGTGTGTCCTAATGAGATATATGATGATCTCAAATGGCTCTAGACTCGATCGTGCATTTTGGATTTTTAGTGATCGGAGGCTGGAGAGGAGTGCCACCTTTTCAATACCAATTTATTCGGAGTGAATAAATCAATAGATAATGTGTTGATCTCCGTGTGATTAAAACAAATACCTTTTGAGAGATATTTGAGTTAGCTGGGAAGGGTTGTGCATTGCATCACTGGGTCCATGACGTCTTTCTTCAATATCGAGAATCATTAACAAAAATGATCTCAATAGCATATGTATTGACCCGGTTTCTGCCTA
This sequence comes from Glebionis coronaria, assembly GCA_025667525.1. NCBI lineage: Eukaryota > Viridiplantae > Streptophyta > Magnoliopsida > Asterales > Asteraceae > Glebionis > Glebionis coronaria. The sequence continues at coordinate 127,196,496 of CM046879.1, read as the reverse complement.
AGGTTGTAAGGAGGGCTTCTTTCTTTACACCCTTTATCTTTACAATTCTTTTTCATTCTTCAACCCCTTCAATGCTTACCAATACGTCATCACTAGCACCTTGTTGTGATTGTTCCAGTGCTAACTTAAGTACTTGGTCGGCATTCAGCTACGTTCACAATCTTTCTCCATCTTTCCTAAGGACTACTATTTCTAGCTATGGAATGTCCTTGGGAAGATTCCTCCGGTTCTAGAGAAATCATTGGACTTTAACCTATCCTACCATCCTTATGTCACCACAATCTTCACCGTCGTGAATAGAGATGTTTTGGGTAAGTGTATGTCACCATGAAATCCATTTTGAAGTGCAAATCCATTTTGCTCCCCCTTAACATATGCTACGATATTCGAAAACATTTCGCACATGTCGGGATGAGCTAACACGTTAAGTCAAACCATTTATGATTGATCATATCCCATATTAAATCACATTTTCTCCCCCATATTAAAAATATTAACCCAATCGATGTTTTTAATATCAATTGATTTAATAGCATTTTAAGAAAATTTGGGAAGAAAAATGCAAATCCAATTATCTTCATGAATTTAACAAGCTCCCCCTCAAATTAATGAGGGTGTACTTGAAACGTAAATTAAATACCTTTTAAACACAAGTGTAAGGTATTTATTACGTGCAAAGATCATATATAATAATGAATTCACAAGATTAGCAATGTACGAGGTTGGACCTGAATAATGGAGAACAGCATATGAAAGAAGCACATGGTTCTTGTTCACGAATGTTGGTCACCTCGTCACGTCCCCGAGAAAATTAATTCTCGTTGTAGAGTCAAAGCTTTCCGGTGAAATGCTTGACCTAATTATGAAAAGCGGGTTGCTATCTGAAATAATAGCAAACCATTTTGAGCATGTTTTAAAAATTTGAACTTCTGCTCGAACTTTATTTACAACCCCGTGTCATTATTGAATGACATTTCTAGGTTCGTAAATATTATCGATTCCAGAAGACATGCTCGTTTTATCAAAACGTTTTTGAACACACAATTTTGAAAGATTTAGAAAAACCTTTTGAGAAATTCTCGAAAAATTGTGTTCAAAGTTTTGAAAAACAATTACTTGAGCATAAGATGTTGAATATCTTATAAAACGAGCTCAAGTCCGAGAAGTTGTAAACTTCCCGTTTGTTAAGGATAAGTTTATCATCGGCGATAAACTTTCCTTTTATTTGAAGAACGAGTCCTAAGCTGACATTTACTTAGAAGTCGTATTCATGAGCTTGAAAACTTTGACTGTTTTAACGGAAAGCTCATGACCGAGAAAGGTTAATTTCTCGTTACGAGGAAAAGTTCTCTTATTTAAAAGATACACTTTCCTTTCTGAGCTTAAAACTTCGAATGTTTTAATACAAGCTCATGACCGAGAAAATTGAACTTCTCGTTATGAGGATAAGTTTATCATTAATGATAAACTTTCCTTTATTTGAAGTGCGAGTTACAGTCTGACATTTAACTGTAAGTCATATACACGAGCTTAAAACCTTTGAATGGTTTTAATGTAAGCTCGTGTCCGAGAAAATTTAATTTCTCGTTGTAAGGATAAGTTTATCATCGGCGATAAACTTTCCTTTCTTTGATGCACGGGTTATCGTCTGATATTTAACGATAAGCCATATACACGAGCTTAAAACCTTAGAATGGTTTTAGGGTAAGCTCGTGTCCAAGAAAACTTAATTTCTTGTTAAGAGGGTAAGTTATCGTTGCGTGGATAAACTTCCCTGTCTCTGAAGTCCGGGTCGTCGTCTGTCATTTAACGAGGAGCCATAATGCATGAGCTTAAAAACTTGGAATGTTTTTGATATACGCTCATGCCCGAGAAAAATGAATTTCTCGTTTTTAGGATAAGTCATCATCGGGATGAACTTTCCTTTCTTTGAGGATCGAGTTACAGTCTGTTATGTGACTGTAAGTCCTTATATTGCAGCTTAACCATGAATCCCCTGAGACATTTGTTTCTCTGATATCTGCTTCTTCAGCAACCAAACTCTAAGAGTGTCCTTAGTTGAACGGTACACAACGATTGGACCGCTTCGTTCTTTTGGAACATCAACTTTGGTACCTGCATTCTCATTAGAAGTTTGTATACTTTGACGTGGGTTAGCAATATCAATTATAGAAGCACATGGGGGTTCACAGTTGGCTTTACTTGTTTCAGAGGCAACCTGAGTAGATGATTCACTAGTCTTGGCTGGCAAACGTTTCCTTTTATAGAAATCCTTAAGTTTAGGCTTAAGTGAAGTATCATCTTTATCAGTTTCCTCCTTAGTAGACTTAGTAGAATCGGAGACTATCCTAGTTAAAGGGCACTCGTTTCCTACAAGAGTGAAAGTTCTACCAGTGGGGCGCCACATTTTACCAACGGGTTTGATTTTAGCAACCCACTGGGATTTAAGTCTAGCACGGGAGTTCACCTCATTAAGCAATTTTTTGATACAGGAATCATGATTTGCCGTAAAGACACATTTTCTACATGTTTTACACGTAGCATATTTAATGTCCGAGTAAGATCTAGAATCCCTAGATGATTGATTGATGCTCCTAGGATTGGACATGCTATGGTTAGCAGTGTTGGGTAAACTAGAAGGCATCTGACTAGGTTTGAAATTCCTATCTCTTACATGTGTCTTTTGCTTAGCTTCCCTAAGATCAGATTCATGGCAAACGTCATTTGAACTAGTTCTAGACGTGGTCTTGGTATTTGTAGGGAAACTAGAGGCAATCATATGATTTGGTCTTGCTAAAGCTGGAGTGATCACATTGGTCCTAGTTGCTGGAGTGACTGGTCTAATAAGATGAACCAAATCAACTTGGGAGGCAAACCGCGGTCTCGAGGATTGTGGTCGCTCGGATCTAAATGCAGTAGGTTGTCTGACAATCGGTTGTCTGACGAACTGATTTGTAGGCGGTTTCCCCAAGATTGATGGTTTTTCAAGCTTAGTGTCCACACTAGGTCCTCTAATTTTCCTTAACTCGTTTTTCAACGCAGCTATAGCAAAAACCTTTTCCTGTAATTGGGCCTTTAATGTTTCAGTTTCTTTGAGCAAGTTATCTTGGGATGCCAACTTAGATTCAAGCAGTTGAATTTGTTTCAAAAGATTATCTTTTTCAGCTTTAGAATCTAGAACAGTTTGATCCAATTTTCTTTCAAGAACAACGTTTGACTTTTCAAGTTTTTCAAAGTATGTTTCAAATTTGTCCGTTTTCTTAGAAAATTCAAGTTTGGCATCCTCAAGATCTTGTGATTGCCGAGCTATGATCGTTTCGAGCTCTTTAATCTTGGAATCAGAATCAGTTAACGAGGCAGTTATAAGGCATTTATCATGATGAACTATAGCATTTTGAACACTTTCTCCCCCATTATGACTCACATCGGATGAATCAGAAGTGGTATTGCTATCACTCGTTTCCATCCCATGTTTGTCATAATTAGGTTCAGAATCCTCAATATGCGGCATATCATCAGCATATACATCATAAACCACATTACATTGTACCATGTTTGCAGGCTCTGCGTCATAAATGGGTAAGGTGTCATCAAGAGAAATCTCGTGAACATTTCCTGACGTGCCACTGGTATCATGTTGTCCTCCTGATTCCGTGCTCTTGGCATTGATAGGCTCCAAGTTTTCAACCGTATGACCATTCTCCTCTTGCATCTGCGGCATTGATTCTTGTACTCCATTATCATACGTTTGCTGAAGTCGAGATCTTTCATAAATCGAAGACGAGACCGAAGTCATGAGTTTCAATATTGTATCACGAAAAACTCGAAGCTCGGTATGCGTATCTCGAAGAAATGATTGGCAAAGCATCGAACTTTCAGACTTGATGATATTAAATTGGAGGAAAGGCGTGAGTTGTGTCACAAGAGCCTTATAAGCAAGTGCCGATGCAGAGTGATTAAAGTTTTCATTGTTGAGTTGCTCTGCCAGTTGGGGCAAGATGGTAAAAATTGAGTCGATAAATATATGACGATCTTGTCCAAAGATTGTCACAAATTCGTTCCCTCCTTGAATCCCCGAAAGAGTGACAAGATGAGACTGGAGCATTTGAAATGAAGTTATACCACTTTCTCTCGCGTTGGCTTGCACTTTATGTAATTCTCCCTTGTTTGATGTCGAATTCAAGAAATCCATTGAAAGTCGATGAATGACAACTCAATTGTCAGCTCAAGAAATTTTTGTCGACTCAACCGTTTGATAAAACAAATCGGAATCCAATACTCCCTTGATTCGGAACTTTTGGATTGATCCGGAAGATCACCTTGATTCAGAACTTTTGGATTGATCCGGAACTTATTGGTTCGGAAGTTCTTGGTTCGGAACTTTGGCTTGATCCGGAACTTCTTGACTCGGAAGTTCTTGGTTCGGAAGTTTTGCTTGATCCGGAACTTCTTGACTCGGAAGTTCTTGATTCGGAACTTTGGCTTGATCCGGAACTTCTTGACTCGGAAGTTCTTGGTTCGGAACTTTGGCTTGATCCGGAACTTCTTGACTCGGAAGTTCTTGGTTCGGAAGTTTGGCTTGATCCGGAACTTCTTGACTCGGAAGTTCTTGATCCGGAACTTTGGCTTGATCAGGAACTTCTTGACTCGGAAGTTCTTGGTTCGGAAGTTTGGCTTGATCCGGAACTTCTTGGTTCGGAAGTTTCTTGATTCGGAACTTCTTGACTCGGAACTCCTTGATCCGGAACTCCTTGATCCGGAACTTCTTGATCCGGAACTCCTTGATCCGGAACTCCTTGATCCGGAACTTCTTGATCCGGAACTTTTGCTGAATGAACAGAAGATTGTTCCGATGAACAGTCGAACAGTAACAATGAAGATTAAGCCCGGATTTTGACCAAATAACCCAAAAAGTTTTGTGCTTTCGACTAAAATAAGTAACAACTAATACTTATCCACTAATTCCAATCACAAAAATACCAAAAACACCAAGAATCAAGATGGTTTTTCTTAAAGAACACTAATACAAACTTTTTATGATTTAAGCATGATTAAATCAAAACCCACCAAAATCAAAAAGAAATAAAACAAGAATAAACCAAACTAACCAAGGCTCTGATACCAATTGAAGGTCTACGAGATTAATGGCCTATTCTATATTATAGATTTGGTGGAATTAGATGGTTGATTTAGTTGATAATCATAAAGAGATGAAGGAATTAGATGAAGGATTAGAGAGAGAAAGGAGAGAAAAGGGGAAATGTAGAGAGAGAAAGAAAAGATGATAAATGATTAATGTGAAAATGGAACCAACAACCCCCTCCTAACATGCTAGGAGGGGTTATATATAGCCCACCCTACATGTGGGCTATATGGACTATACATAATGTAAATAGATCACGAGCCCATTACATAATTATCGTTGGAGCGACCGATCCTTCATAAATACGTAAAACGTATTTCCAACATAACCGGAATGAAGTGTGCTGATTTGGTCAGTCTGTCGACAATAACCCAGATCAAGTTGTTTCCAGATGATGTTCTAGGAAGCTTGGTGATAAAGTCCATCGTAATTCGCTCCCACTTCCATTCAGGAATCTTTGGTTGTTGAAGTAGTCCTGATGGCTTTTGATGTTCAGCTTTAACTCTAGCACAAGTCAAGCATTGGAGAACATACATAGCTATGTCAGCTTTCATATTCGGCCACCAGTACAACTTCTTCAAATCATGGTACATCTTATCAGATCCCGGATGAATGGAATACTTAGATTTATGGGATTCTAACATAATCAAGTCTCTTAAGCCTCCAAACTTAGGTATCCACATACGACCTCTTAAGCATTTCACTCCATCAGCTCTAACCTCTAAAGGATCTCCTTCTCCTCGGAACCCTTCATTAACAAAATTCTCCTTCTTACTAGCTTCTATTTGCGCATTTCTAATTTGCTCAGGCAAATTATTGTGCACGGTCAAGACTAGAGAACGCACCCTGATAGGCTCTCTATCTTTCCTACTTAACGCATCGGCAACAACATTGGCTTTTCCTGGGTGATATTTTATATCACAATCATAATCACTTAACAACTCTATCCATCTTCGTTGCCTCATGTTCAATTCCTTCTGGTCGAGAATATACTTAGGCTTTTGTGATCGGTGAATACCGTACACTTGGTGCCATACAGATAATGTCTCCACAACCTAAGAGCAAAGACTACAGCTCCTAACTCAAGATCATGAGTAGTATAATTCTCCTCATTCTTCCTTGATTGCCTAGAAGCATAAGCTATCACTTTCTCTCTCTGCATCAAAATAGCTCCATAACCTCTAAGAGATGCATCACAATACACTACAAAATCTTCACTCCCGTCGGGTAATGATAAGATTGGCGCACTACATAATTTTTGCTTCAATGTCTGAAATGCTCCATCTTCATCACTTCCTCAAACGAAAGGTTTATTCTTCTGAGTAAGCTTAGTCAAGGGTTTAGCTATCAAAGAAAATTCTTTAATGAATCGCCTATAATAGCCAGCCAATCCTAAGAACTGTCGCACTTCCGTTGGCGTTGTCAGTGCAGACCAATTCTTAATAGCTTCAACCTTTGCAGGATCAACATGAATTCCATCTTTGTTAATCACATGACCAAGAAATTGCACAGAATCTAACCAGAAATCACACTTCGAAAACTTAGCATACAACCTTTCATCCTTCAACAATTTCAAAACAATCCTCAAATGTTCTCTATGTTCATCTTCATTCATAGAATAGATCATAATATCGTCAATAAACACAATCACAAATTTATCCAAGTAGGGCTTGCACACTCGATTCATTAAATCCATGAAAACTGCAGGTGCGTTAGTTAACCCAAATGGCATTACTTGAAATTCATAGTGTCCATAACGAGTTCTAAATGCAGTTATAGGAATATCTTATTCACGGACGCGAAGTTGGTGATATCCTGACCGCAAATCTATCTTAGAATACACACTAGATCCTTGCAGTTGATCAAATAAATCATCAATCCTAGGTAAAGGATATCGATTTTTAATTGCCAACTTGTTCAGTTCCCTATAATCAATGCACATACGAAAAGATCCATCCTTCTTCTTAACGAACAAGACTGGAGCTCCCCAAGGCGACGAGCTCGGTCGAATAAAACCTTTATCAGACAACTCCTTAAGTTGCTCAGATAACTCCTTTAATTCAGAAGGGGCTAATCGGTAAGGCGCACGTGCCACCGGTGCAGCACCAGGAATTAAATCGATTTGAAACTCTACTTGCCTTATCGGTGGAAGTCTGGGTAAATCTTTAGGAAATACCTCAGTAAATTCACAAATAATAGGTACATCTTCCAATCGTTTCTCCTTAGACTCATTCCCGGTCACTTGAGCTAAGAATAACTCACAACCGTTCCTGATGTACTTTTGGACTTTAATACATGAAACGATTTTCAAACGGGATTCACCTCGACTACCATCAATTACTAACGTCCTATTCCTAAGAGGAATCTTAACTTTCTTCTCTCCACATAAAATAGTAGCATTATTCAGCGACAACCAATCCATACCAATAATAATATCAAAACTACCTAATTCTATCAACATCAAATCAATCGGAAAGGAATGGTTTAAGAGATTTAGAGAGCATCCTTCTAATAGCTTATAAGTTTTCACTAATTTACCATCAGCCAATTCCACCTCGTAACTGGTACTTATCTCAACAGGTTCAATATCAATAAGGGCACTAAATTTAGTGGATACAAAGCTCCTATCGGCACCCGAATCGAATAAAGCAACAGCATAATGATTGTTGAGTAAAAACGTACCGGTAACGACATTCGGATCCTCTTTCTTCACCTCAATTGTTCCAAGTTGGTAGATACCACCCTGGGGGTTTCTTCCAGGTACAATCGCTTTCAACTTGGGGCATTCCGATTTCCTATGACCTTCTTCATTACAGTTGAAGCAAATGGTTTTCTTCTTACACCTTTCAACCTTGTGTCCAAGCTTTCCGCAATTTCAGCACTTCCAGCAGTCGCCAGCATGCCTCTTGTTGCCACACATAGGACATCTATCATCGTTGCGCGGTGCATTGTTGGTAAGAGCATTTGCATTCCCCTTTCTCTTGTTCTGACGGCGATTGAAATTCTTCCTATTATCACCTCTATCTACACGATCACCGTCTCCCTTTCTTTTCTCACCTACACGGGCTTCATCTTCCTTATCCTGAATTATCTGTCCAATGAGTTGGTAAGCCATTCGAACAGCATCATCAATGGTCAGTGGTTTAGATGATGTCACGTCCCCCCGGATATTCCTGGTCAACCGTTTAACATATTGCTCAATTCGGATCTCTTCGGGTTCAACCAATCGAGGACATAGCAAGGCCAACTCATGGAATCGGTTCGTGTAACTATCGATGTCCACACCTTTCATTCTCAGATGAATCAACTCCTGTTCTAACCTAATGATCACACTACGAGGACAAAACTCCAAAGTCATCCACTTCTTGATTTCAGCCCAAGGAGTAGCATTAGCAGCATCAAGACCCATGAAAGCAATTCTCCCGTTCCACCAAGTCAACGCACGACCTTTAAGAGTAGCCATAGAAAAAGTCACCTTATCTTCCTCCTTACACTTACTAATCCGAAACACCGATTCAATCTTCTCAATCCACTGGCTTAATCCTACAGCACCTTCAGTTCCATTAAAAGGTAGAGGTTCACACTTCATGAACGTCACATAAGTACAACCACCAACTTCAGGTGCATTAGTTCCAAGTCCTCCTACATTTCCTCCAGCATTAGCATTCACATTATTAGCATTCACATTCACATTAGTACCGCCAATTCCACTACCGCCAGCTCCACTACCGCCAGCTCCACTACCGCCAGCTCCACTACCGCCAGCTCCACTACCGCCAGCTCCACTACCACCAGCTTCATTTCTAGCATTTGTCATAAATTCAGTCATAGATGCGGTAACTTGCTCCGTAATAATCCTACGTACATCATCCTCAGTCACAGCCTTCTTGGGCGGCATAGTTCTATAATTCCACAATTTCAAAGTATTAAGCATTCCTCCAACAAAGGATTCATATAATATGGATTGATTTCATAATCAAGATACAAATAAGGCACAATATGGAATTCAAGACAAGATACATATTTCATTCGATCTGAAACAAAAGTATTGTCTTAGTACATCCCATATCAAAGTTCTAGCACTATATACACTCAAAATTCGTGCCAAGTCTACTACTAACAAGTCGGTTCAGTCAAAGCTACAAAGGCACAAAATATATAAAGGTCACTACTAAATACAGACTGGTCTACTGAGAACCGCCAGATGGTCCATCATCCATCGTCTTCTGAATCTTCGTCGGACGATCACTAGACACATCTTCAGCTGGGCGCTTACGGATTACTCCTCTTTCAACCATGTCAACATAAAATCTACTGTTCCAACCCACGGATATATTCAGCTCCTTCTCAGCTTTCTCACGCATCGCACGAGCTACACTCAACTGAATCTCCATAGTATTCACCTTTCTCTTCATAGCAGCATACTCACCACTTTCCAACACCGATAACCTCCTAAAAGCCTCATTCAAACCACGCTCAACATCACTCAAATCCAAACTAAGCAATTCCCGCTCTTTCTCGCCAACCTTAGTCTTCGACTCCAAATAAGCAACCTGAGTCTGAACAACACCTAATCCAACCTCTGTCACACAACTCTTAACACGGGAAGCATCTAGATCACGTCTCAAGGCCCATGGTGCAAGACCATCAATATGAGTAGCCTCTCGAGCACTAGACGACTCTCCTATCTCACATCTACGAGTAGCAATACCATCTGTACCGTCAGGTGCATTATCATCATCATCCTCCTCTGATTCAAAATCAGATTCAGACGATTCAGACATTTCATCCCTAGGTAACTCAACCTCAGAATTAGACAAATAAACTGGTGGGGGCAAAGGCTCGCCCTCTGGGACATCATAAGGGTAAATAAGCTCAGCTTCCTCATCATCATCAACCTCAACATCTATACCTACATCCTCCTCGACATCCTCGTCGTCAATCTCATCATCTAAATTATCTAACCCAATCTCCTCATCATTCTCAATATCAACATTCTCAATATCCACATTATCAATCTCATTCTCTACCAAGTCAACCTGAGGGGCAATCTGATCTCCTAGTCCTAACTCGGGCTCGGGATCCTCAAATGGTTCCTCCTCATCATCAATATCATAATCTACTAAATCTAAATAAGGATCATCATCTACATTAGGTTCGGGAATAGCATGGTTTTCTACAGGAATATTAGGGTCAGCCATGACAATCTGCATTTATATATATATATATATATATATATCTCGTATTAGGATAACATACTAGTTAAACAATTACATAATGAAATCACGATATATACATATATATAAATTAAATTATATATATCAAAATATATATCTTCTCAATAGGGCTTGTTGGTAACGTCGGAGATCTCTGGCACCGTTATAGTCAAAAGATTTTTCAAATATTTTCTCAAATGTTCATTGTCAAAAGATTTTGAAAAGTTTTGTTCAAAACCTTGGTTTTTAAAATCTTTTGTTCTCTATAACGAGAGCTCTGGTACCAAACTGTAACACTCTCATTTTTCGTATCGGTACAACGGAAGGGTCTTTCAGAGTGTTACGGGATAGCACAATAACTCCAATCATAGACAACACATAAAAATGGTTGTTCAAGGTTTAACATACATTCATTCGATAAAAAGTTTCAAAAGCGTACAACAGGTCCCAAATTATACAGGTCTTATAGTTTACAAAACATAGATCGAATGAACATTTTTAATATTATGTGGGCCATCAGAGTCGATCTCCATCCGGATTACCTTCAAGCACCTGAGATAAAAACATGCAAAAATCATATCAGCGAATGCCGAGTGAATTCATAGAGTTTAATAAAAACCGTTATATAAAACAATCATTTAAAATCAGAACACAAGTATAATATCGGAAGTAAGTCCTCATATTGCTAGTCAGGCAATATATAAATCAAGCATACATCTTAAACCGTCCATGAGACCGTAGTCTCTATACTACCATGATAGGTAATATATTCGTCGTTAATAGCGTCGTTATTATGTATAGGATACATTGTAGGATACATTTTATTTGAAGTATGATTATTATTAGCCGCATGACATTGTTACCTTACTATGAAAACAGCGGGCCGCGAACCCGACAAACAATTTGCCCATCTAAGTTAGCGTGTCGTCACAAAAATAACGCTATGGAATCTTCTCATACATAAATTCGCTTACCAATCAATGTGGTACGACGGGGATCAACCGTCAAGGTGCGAACTGGGGTGATCGTCCCCAAATAGTACTATCAAATGCATAAGCGTCTACCAAATCCCGGTAGTTCACAATTCATGCTAATGGGACTTTAAGTGACATACCCTAACTACTAATAATCCTTTTAGTCTCGTTTATAGGGTCATAGCATCATTCGGGTCCATATTATTAAGCATACAATCGAGACTACTTGTGTTCTATTTTTATCAAAATCTAGCATGTTATCTCCCTCGCGGGTTTACAAATCATTTTATAAAACATTTAAAAGAGTGCGAGGCTATGAACTCACGTTGTTAATGAAAGGCGGATTATCGGCTACGGGCGTGCTTCGGTCACGGAAACCTATATAAATAATAATCGGTCTTAGACTTTGTCCAATGACTTTTATCAAAATAACAATATACATATGATGATTTTGTACATATGATGATGATCAAGTGGTTTTATATATCCTTGTTTACTCATTTTAGTGTTTACGTTTTGGTAACGTTTTACTAGTTTACTAGTTTTACCTATTCATCTATTTTAAGTCCATTAAGCCTTTTATAAGTTCTTTAACTTGTTTTAATCCATTTTATACCTATATTATCAGTATGTATACTTTCCATATTGGGCCCAAATGGGTTAAGCCCAATAAGTTCTTTTTACAAGTTTTTATCTTATTTAGTCCAATTATTAGTCCATTATGCTTAGTTAGCTCGTAAATGTCCATATTTCTTATAGTTCGGGTTTTATCGGTTTTTACTTGTATTAGTTACCTATACATCAGTATATGACTTTTATAAACATTACATTAGACGGGTTTGGTCGTCTAAGTTTTATTTGGCGAAAAACGTTAATTTTACGGCAATAGCCGAAAAAGTCGTAAAATCAAGTTTATAGTTTTTATTACTTATAAATATTATTTCATTACCATTTATATAATTTATCCATTTAATTAAACTTTTATATATTTATATAAATAATTTTATAAGTTATTGGGTTTATATTTTTACATTTTATACATTAAAATGTGAGTGCTTATATAATAATAATAAACATTAATTCCAAAAATCTGATTTTTATCTTCATGTTTACCATTTTTACCATATCTAGAGTTCTATAATGAATTAGAAGCTCATTTTTGGGTGACATGTTCTTCATATTATGTTCTACATTTAACTTAGTTATAGCTACTGCCCATTTTAAGTTTATCATGCCTTAACAGTCCCTACAAAACTGCTTATTCAGATTAGACCACCTAACTTGTTTTGATCATATCTCACTCATTATTTTGATTCCATTGCATGGCCAACTCTCACATGTGTATAACATCTTGTACTTACTGTAAATGGATCATACAATGCAATTTTATCAGTTCTTGTTTTAGTTATCTACTGTTTTTATACAGCCAACTAAATAGTCAAGATTTTAGCCTCATTTCTTATAGTTATTAACATTTTTTAAGCATATCTATCAACACTTGATCCCCACACAATATTTTTATCATCATATATACATCATATACATATAAAAATGAAAGAAAATACATTTGTTCTTTACAAAATAACAAGAGAAAAATGGAGAGGATGATCTTCTTTACCAACCAAGTGGATTTCTTGTTTTTGGAAGACAAGAACTTGATGAACACAACAAGTATCTCCAAGACCATCAAATATCAAGAACATATGTTGGAAAATCATCCCTTGGACACAAGCAAATCACCTCCAATGATGTTAATATGGCCACCAAATGATCAAGGCTTCAAGATAACTCCTTGATAGAGCTAGTAAACATGTGTTTCATGGCTAGAAGAGATCAAAAAGGGTGTTTGTTGCTTAATTTTGGACGGCAAGGGGAGAGTTTGAGAGAGTTTTTGAGAGGATTTTGCATGTATGGAAAGATGGAATGAAGTTGCTAGTGGTTTTGTGTTAAGTGGTAAAGAGAAAATCGCTTAAAATGTAAGCTAGGCTTACACTTGGTGTAAGTTAAGCTAACTTGATGCCACCTTCATGGTGTGGTGTCAAGTGTGCCGTCCCACTTAAGCTAGTGGGGTGGGACAATGTGTTTTGTCCCATCTCACTAGTTTACGGGTATTTCTCGATTCTAGTTTTCTCGATTTGCGTTCCCTCGGGTCGTTTTACGAAAAACGTTTTTATAAATCATGAATCAACGTCACAAAACGAATCAAATAAAAATTGTCTCAATAAAAACGGAGTTCAAATACGTAAATACGTAATCCTAAGGTTTCCGGTTTAGTCGTAAAAGACGCCAAATTATGCACGTAAGCCCAAATTTAAATCCGTAAATTGTGAGTTCGTCAACCAACATAAAAATAAGTTTCAAAATATTATACGAGAAATTATTTCACTACCTGAAAATGTTAGATTGTCACAGATAGAGTTGATAATAAGTTTAAGGGTTAATTCTTCCTTATATGAGTTTTTGTGGCTCTTTCTTCCCGCTTGTATATATAATTGCTTAATAAATGAGGATTTTTGCGGTTTAGATTCGATATTTTAGATCTTAGCCAACTCGTTTATCCCCTTGTAATTAAAGCATGAACACATTGAGGATGCCAGCGTTGTGGACTTCCGACTAAGGTGGCTCATAACCACTAAGTAGGAGGTATTCAGACCATGGGACCATGGAATTTGGCCTAATATATATATCATAAATAAAGAAAGAATAAGATTAAAACATGACCTCAAGGAGCCTTAGGGTGTAGGGCATGTAGCACGAACCTTGTCATTAGAGCCTTAGGGTGTATGGCATGGTAAATGTTGAATAAAAATTGATAAAATAATCAATTCCCTTGTTTGTGGTTCAAGGAGCCTTAGGGTGTGGATCATAGATGAGGAGCACTTTTACATCTTAAAGAGCCTAAAGGGTATATGATGTGAATTTGTTAAACTTCACATAATGTCAACATGACGTTGGAGGAAATAATAATAAGTAGTAATATTGGCCAAATTTCGGATCCGGGATCTTATTCCCTAAATCGTGTTAAATTATCTGAGTGTCGATTTTACACCATTTTGCCTTCGTTTTTGGACTAATGATTATTTAATAAGTCAAATGAGCCTACGGGTGAATAACAATCTTTAAAACATAGAGATACAACTTAGGAATTGGAGAAAGAGTATTACACAATTATCTTATATAAGTGGTTTTAACTTGAGAACTTATGGTAAACAATGATCTTGTTTTTATGCTTGGTATGGGGAACGTGAAACTTGAGGGTGATTAATATTCATGATAACAATGCCCTAATTTAAATCTTAGATTTCTTTACAAGTTTCTTCCATCAAACAATTTCAAAGTTAATAATTGAAGGAAATTGTTATATCTTTTAAAAGTTTTATCTTTTCATCGTTGTTAAGTTTCTTTTATTGTAGTAATAGTAGTAGTATATTATAAGAAAGGCCAAGGTGGGTTAATTATGATAGAAAATGTAAATCGTGCTTTAAAATTAATGCATTGCATGAGGGCATTGCAATGGTCAAGTGTAGGGGATTTAATAAGTGTGAAAACACTTATCCTTTTACCACTTAAAACAATTAAAAACGAAGTCAAAACGTGTATTTAATGTCGTAAAAGTCAGAATTATGCGTGGTTTGTGTTTTAGGACCAAAATATGAAAAAGGAAGAAAACACGGGCTTTCACGGGCTTTTATCGAAGAAAAAGACTAAAGATAAAGTCAAAAGATCGAAAGTACAAAAAGAACGGAAGTCAAAGGCCTATTCTGAAGATTTATCAAAGAAACATACCAAAGACGGAAGTTTAACCAAGTCGAAGAACCAAGTCTAATAAAATAAGAAAATTAGAAGACGAGTTCATTTTATCTATCTACAAATCCCGAGACAAAGTCGAGAAAGAAGAATTATGTAAAAAGACGAGAAGACAAGAGAAATTAGGAAGCAACAACTCCACACCCCTTCCACTATAAATAGACCAATTAGCCTTCATTTTGTAGTAGTTCATTTTTAGTTTTTCATAAGGTAATTAGGAGTAGGTGTTTTACTTTCTCTCTCTTGTTTTTCTTTCAAAGTTTTCTTAATCTTTCATCTTTAATCTTGTATTTGGATCTTAATCTTCATTAATTCAAGCTTATTAAGTATTTCTCATTCTTCCTTTCTTAATCTTAATCTTGTGGTTTGTTTGATTAAACATGTAGTTTGTTTAATCTTGTTAATTGTTTGATTAATGTGTTTGATGTTTTAGCTTATTGTGCTTATTGCTTATTGAGTGTTTAGTTTATTTTTGATTAAGTGGTTTTAATAGTTTAATCTTTTAAAAGTTGATTTTATTGATTTGGCTTATTTAGTGTTTTTAGAGTTTTTGATTAGTGGCTTATTTAGTTTGTCTTAAAATTTGTTTAGCTTAAGTTTTGGTTATATGCTTATTTGCTTTTTGCTTATTTTCATTAATCCGGATTGTAAAACCCTTATCTCGATTTATATTTAAACATTTATTCCGACTTAGCTTTGTTAGTATTATTCCGAATTAGCATATAATATTGATTTCCCAAATTGTGTGTTATGTTGTATATTCCGGATTAGTATGCAAACACATATTCTGGATTAGCTCTTTAAGCAACATTCCGAATTAGACATATAAATTGTATTCCGGATTACAATCCGGTATCTATATTCCGGATTAGGGTTAGACTGTTTATTCTGAATTATCTCTTGTATCCATATTCTGAATTGTAAACTGATTTTCATTCCGAATTATAGTTCGGAATCCCTAGGATTTCGAATTAGCTTGCAATTAAATATTCCGGATTGTGTGTTGTTTTGTATTCCAGATTAGGTCACATTTTGGCATTCCGACTTACATTTTCATTTGGATTCCGAATTAGGTTAAATTTTGTGTTTTCCCGAATTATATTTTTAGCTTGTTTCCCGAATTGTTTTCAAATTTTATTTTTTCCCGCTAATTTTGTTAAGTTTTTTTTCAAAGTGTTTAGTAAGTTTATTTTCAAAGTGTTTTATTTTATTTTATTTTCAATTTTACTTTTAATCAAGTTTTATAATTGCTTTATTTCTTTAAATTTTGTCATTTACTTTTCAAGTTTTCATCATTAATTTAAAATAGATAAACAACATTTCCTTTTTACACCAAGAACAACTGAGTCACACTTAAATCCGTAGTCAATTCGATTAGACCAATTTCAAAGAACTTAAAATTCATTTATTAGACTATTTTACCAGGTGGATCGAAGCTAAGGCGGTGGAAACCATCACGGGCAAGCAGGTAAAGAATTTTTTTAGGAGAATATTGTATGTCGTTTTGGCTTGCCAGGTGAGATAGTCTAAGACAATGGGAAGCAGTTCGCACACAACACATTCAAAGATTGGTGTGCGACGTTGAACATTACACAATGGTTTGCGTCAGTCAAGCATCTACAGACTAATGGGTTTGGTAGAACGAGCTAATCAAAGCCTGGGAGAGGGAATCAAGGCGCGCTTAGATGGGAAAAGTGCTAAGTGGGTAAATGAATTATCCCACGTCCTATGGGTGCACCGGACAATGATCAAAACAGCCAGTGGGTGAATTTCTCCTTTTGAATAGTGGATGGGATATGAGAAACACGAGAGGGTTTAGAAGTAGAAGGAGAAAAAGTAGACGTAGATAAAGAAGAAGGTTTCTCATCCATGGTGACCATCGTTTTCCCTTCGACTTTAAAACATGAAGAAGTCAAAGGTTGAGACGTAACAACTTTTAAACCATCAAAGGAAGGGGTAATAACACGATGAGATCCATGAGACGTGATGGATTTAACTTGCTCCTTCGGGGATCTACTCATAATAGCCGACAACATATTCTCGATCCTACTTTGATTTTGGTCCATTTTTAGTTGATAATGTTGAATTCTATTATTTTGACCCTTCAAAGTGTTGAAAAAATCGTTTTTCAAAGTACCAATTTGGTTTCCTAATCAGCCTCATTTGATTACATGTAATTTTGAAAATCATTTGACATAGCATTTTGATTTTGATTAAAAAGTTGGTTTGGATTACCATTAAAAATTCCCTTGAATATGGTTTTGAAAATTACCATTTGAATTAGAACTTTGACCTTGGTTGTGATTTTGAAAATTTTCTTGGTATTGATTGTTATGAAAACCTTGATTTAAAATTTTAAATTTTGACCTGGATAATAACCTTGATTATTTCCATGATAATTGTTTATATTTTGATTACTTTGAAAATTGCCTTGATTTCCTTGTGGTGGAGTCAAGTTAATATGATTAAAATTTTCATAAATCGTATTAACACTCGAGTTTTGGCCATCCGTAGCCATACAATCATAATAAGGATGGGATCTACCACATATAACACACGTATTAAACGCTTTCACCGTAGCGGGAGCGTCTTTCTTCTTAAACTCACTCAACAAGATCGTAAAAACGTCGGTCAATTTATCAACTTTGGCATTCACTTTCTCAATCTCATGGTTTGTATAGCTAACATTGGAAACACTCGGTGTGCTTCGGAGTCGCCTCCTTCGAGATCGATTACGTCGATTCATCACGTTAATTAAATTTGGAGGTGAATAATAAAACGAACGAGTGTGCATGCACTAGATGAAATTAGAGGGGTTGAGAAAATAAATTAGAATGAGATTATCAAGAAGATTCTTTTTTTATTTTTGGTTTTTCAAATTTTATTTGGATTTTTGATGTATTAGAAAACAAATCACAAACTCTCCCTTAATCAAAGTCTTGATTAAAGAATCTAAAAGGAATTAAGGTAATCACACATAGTGGAACCTTCTTTCAACTTTGTAGTGTATGGATAACACTACGAGGGTTCAAGAATTAATCAAAAGCAAATAATCAATAATAATTTGGGTGGCAAACCTTAATTAGTTCCCACTTTCAAAGTACGCACAAGCGAGCGGAGAAACGAGGCGGCGCGAAGCACTTAAGATCCTTTTTCTTTAGGTTGTATTTTATAACAACCGCTTTATGCGCACCTTATAGTTTGTACTAATCAAGATTATATCTCTTAAGAGTATGTATCTATTTTGCCTTTAATTTTCTTTGATCGGTATAAACAAAAATTATCGGAACGATAATAAGTGGAGTGTATTGCAAGCAATACTTTTGGAAAATATATTCACAATATGCACACTTCAAAAAATGGAAGGAAATAAATGTAACTGCTCAACAAAAACATATTAAATAGCATAATCACCTCTCCGGCAGCGGCGCCATTTGATAGAAGTACGTTTAGGGGGTATAAATACGATTACAATTAATGAAAAACGTAAAAGATTAAAATCGCGGGTTCGTTGTAGGCGAGGAGATTGATTTGGCCAACTTTGTACGAATTTGGATTAGTTTCAAATTTAGCAAAAGAAGATTTAAATTTAAAAGACGATTCTACACTAAGACGATTAAATACTAATACGAATTACGCACTCACACAAAACGATGAATAATAATAATAAAATAATCAAATATTTAAAAAAATTTAAAAATTCAAAACTAATTCTAATTAACTTAATATAAAAATGAAACTAAAAATAAATAAAAAATGTTTAATGGGCTCATAAACAGCCCAAAACTAATTCGGATCAAAGGCTTATTGGGCTTTTTGGCCGAATAAGAAAAAATCTGAAAATAAGAAAAAGAAAAGTGCTACTAGACTCAAAATTTGATTCTGAGCAACTTTAAAACCACACAAAAAAACTGAAAAAGCTTCTAAGCCCTTCAAATAAGCTATAGACTCTCTTATTGGGCCTAATAAGCTCAAACTTAAGCCTATTAGAAAATCTTTTGGACCAAAATCACTTTTTGGGCAATGTAAAGTATATTCAGAAAGAAAAATGCTAAAAAGTATAGCACAACTTATCAACTAAGCTTTAAGCTCAAGTTGAAAAAGCTAAAAAGCTATCCACAAGAGTTTATGAGCTAAAATTTGAAAGAGATGAATTTTTTGGCATTTAAAAACAAACTGAAAATGAAAATTTACAATAAGCTAACCCAAATAAGTTGAAAACAACAAAAATATTTTTCCTAGTAAGACAAAATAGTCGTGTTTGTTAAAAACACGACCTTAGGACTTGAAATTTAACACACTAGCAAAAAATTAGTAGAAAACAACACAGGAACAAAGAAATTTGTAAAAATCTATCTCTAATAAGAAAAAAGAACAAATAAGGAAAATGAAATAAGCTTAACAACTTGTTTTCTAGCAAAAGTAAAACCAAAATTGTTTAAAGAGCTAAGACTACTAAAAAATGATTAAAAAGGAAGATTAAGCCACGAAATAAAGTTATGGCACGTCTAGATAAGCTGGAAAATTGAATAAGCTAAAAATAGCCTGTTAATGCAAGCAATGTCCAAAAACATTATTAGTGTTAACTAATCTTTCTTTGTTTTGATCAGGACAAAGTAAAAAGATATTTATCGTCGAAGACAACCGAAAGATGAATTATTCAACAAACACTATCATCAAGGTAATAATCATTTAAGTCTTACACAAACATATCTTAATCATGTTTAGTGATCATAGAAAGTGATTAACCTTAAAACTCACATTTTGACAAATGTGACAAAAGATTTTAATTTACTTTATTTTCAACAAAATGTTTTATTAAAATAGAAAATGAAAATTTGAATATGACATATTCAAAATGCCATAGGAATATCCTTTGAAGGTAAACTTTACCTCATATAACATTTCCCCACTAAAAGACAAAAGGGAGTGTAGTCTACTCTAGGCTGTTCCTTAAATGGCTCTACAGTTCTTTATTGAT
The DNA here is from genome assembly GCA_025667525.1 of Glebionis coronaria. Taxonomy (NCBI): domain Eukaryota; kingdom Viridiplantae; phylum Streptophyta; class Magnoliopsida; order Asterales; family Asteraceae; genus Glebionis; species Glebionis coronaria. The sequence continues at coordinate 127,176,375 of CM046879.1, read as the reverse complement.
ATTGAACCGCAAGCTAAATAAAGAACCGCGCCCAGAGAGCCGTTGGTTTTTATCTCTTATAAATAGTGGATCAAATCTTCATTTTCCAAGAACCTTTTTGGACATTCTTTATGCCCCTTATCTTATTTCTATATCCTAATCATTAGTAGATGATCACTTAATGTGTTAAGTATGTTTACTTATGATTATCCTCTTGATCCCCTTCTTTACTTGTCCAAAGAGAAGATCACTTACACATTTGTGATGTGATTAAAGATGAAGTTGTTGATGAAGATCATCCTTCCTTAGATCAAGTCATAGTCATCATTTTATTTAAATTGAGTCTTGTGTAGATCCAATGTATTTGTATATACTTGGATTAGTGTTTTGTTGATCTAATGTATTTATGAATATCTGGATTAGTCTTGTGTAAATCCATTGTATATGTGTATACTTGAATTTGTCTTGTGTGGATACAAGTTACATGTATGTACTTGGATATGTCTTATTGAGTTGTAATAAGTGTTGTGTGTTAGTTCTCACTAAACTACAAAGTGATGTGTGTATTGTCTTGTGAGTTCTTACTAAACTTGAAAGTGAAGAGTTGTGAATATTGGTTCTAGCTTTGGATTAGGACTCGACATCTAGCCTTGTGTCGAAAAAAAAGATAAGCGACGAAGATTGGTTCTAGCTTTCGATTAAAACTCGACATCTATCCTTGTGTCAGAAAATGGTGAAGTAGGAGACGTGTGTAGATTGGTCCTAGCTAAGATTAGGTCTCGACATTTAGCTTAGTGTCAGGAAATAATGTAAGCAACGTTTTAAGGTTTTCTCTCCATCAAGAAGGGAGCTTGTGGATATAGTGTAAATCTCGAGTAAGGTGTACTCGAGGAGTGGAGTATGAACGAAGAGAGAGCTTCATTGCTGAACCACTATAAATCTTGGCGTCTTACCTTAGGTTGTTTGCTTCCTTACTCTTTACTTATGCTTTAATTTTTACATTAGATTTCATTGTCACTAGATACTGTTAATGCATTAGAATATACCTAACAACTATGAAACTAGGTTTCAAGTAAAAGGTAATTTTGGGACAAACCTAATTAAAAGGATTTTTAATTAGGACCTTAACAAAGAGAAACTATTCAACCCTCCCTCCTAGTTTCTACAATTAGTATCAGAGCGATGGTCACTCAAGATCTTTGAAGTATATTGTGCTTTAAAACTTGGATCGATCCATTGTCTCATCAAATTAGAAGGGTTCGTTGTACTGAAGTTTCTCTTTGGTCAGAACTATTTTTCAATAAAAATAGACCTTTTAATTGGTAATATTGCATCTTATCTTGTTTAGTAGTTTATATGCATTTTAGATTTGCTCTTAATATGTATCTACTAGTTGTATCTTTCTTTGTGTTGGTACTCATGAAGACTAATCATTAACTTGATTGTAGATTGAGCTACTTGCACTTATAGAAGACTCATCTCCTTTGATCTCCATCATCATAGGATGATGATATCAAGACTAGTGTAAGTGATACTAGTCCTTGAAGACTTAGCATGCACTTTGGTCTAGTTTGGGTGTTGCATTAGTCCATAGAAGACTTGGGATGCACTTTGCGGCTAAGGTACGTTTTTGTCCTTCCACAAGCCTATTGATCATTCTATTGATCATTACTTGAATATTTTCTTGTTCTTGGCATCCTTGCCTTAACATTTGTTTGTGGTATGTGATTCTATTCTTTCACCCTCTCAAACCTTCATGGTCTTGGATACTTGACTCACTTGGTGTTGGAGTGTGAGTTAGTAGTAGCTTAAAGTATCAAGCATGGTTTGTATGGTTTTCAACATATATGGTTAGTAGGCCCTATATCATGTGTAATATGTGCAATTAAGCTTATCTCTAAGATGATTGTTTGATCCTTTGAGATACCAAACTACATCATAAGTTATAGTTAGGATATTATGCATTTGGAATTGAAATATTCCAAAGATATTGTCATTGTAATCCTAGGCAATGATATATGTCCAATCACGTGGGAGATAAAGTGAATCTACACTCCTGCTCATATTTTGTAAAAGTTCAAGACAATTACTTGTAAGTGATTTTACTCTTTATAACAAAATTGCTTGGTATAGTTCATTACTAAAGCCGTTTAGACTTGCACCGGAACGGCACATCTTAAACCACTATAGATGATACAAGCTCTTTATTTATACTACGTAAAGATTGTCACTCATCTCTTGAGCATTGAACTTAGCCTTGATTGACTCCTCTTGGTTTCTCTCCTCTTTGTCTTTTCTTACGAGTAGTCGTTTCTTCGTATCGGTCTTATTCGGTCTTTTTTTGTCTCGATTTAACTTGTAATCCTTCATTAAGGCATTATAACCTAGTCTCGGAGTGTTCCAATGATTTCCCAAAGGCTTGATATATATTTTAAGTATTTTAGAAAAACTTGGTTTTGAAAATTTCTTTCATTTTCTTGGTTAAAAATGGTCCTCTGCCAGCGGTTCATTATTTGTCACGGTTTAAATGTGCAGTTCAATATCAATAATGAAACGCAGCCCACTAAGGACAAAATAAACTGGGTTTTATTAAATATCATATTTTCAAAAACCCCCCACTCTTTCTTCTTCTTGGTGGTGACGGGAACCATCTTCAAACCTCCATTGTTAACTTTCTAAAAGCTTTCAATCACTCTAATTAATTGGGGTTTTAGACAAGGTTTTTACTCATCCTTCATCTAACATCAATTAATTGTAAGTATCTTCATTCAATTTCAATCAGTTCGTTCTAGGGTTCTTAATTTCATACTTAGGGATTCATAAAATTAAAATCGAATTGGAACCTAATTAGGAATGTGAGTTGACATAGTTGTAATGCTATGATTCCTTAGGTTTGAATTCCTTGCGATTTCACTAAAACCTACTTATAGAACAAATCTGAATTTCAATTAATTCATTTTGGTTGAACGATGGAATTGATATGAACCATTGAACACATTGGTAATTACATTGTTAATGTTACCTAAAAACAAATTTTAAAAAACCAATGTTCTAGTTCATGTTTGATCTTACATAATTCATATGTAGTTGTCAAAGATGAAATTGGTATATTGTGAACATAAGAATGTTAAAGATTAATCCTTTGGTTAGTCAAGTAATCGATTAAACATATTCTTATGATTTTGATTTTTATTCATTACATCACATTAAGAGTGATTGTGGACATATTTTTATGTTATATAGGTATTTACTATGCCGTTGGAAACTCGCAAAGACCATAAGAAAACTAGAGAATACATGCCTACTTTTTCTAAATCGTGTCAATCTTGTTCTCTTCAAGACACCCTTCGGTCTTTAGAAAATTGTTGTTTTCATGAAGGACGTGTTGTCCCACAAAATCTTGATGGGATTGAGCTTACACGCTACATGTTCAAATCTATTGGCTTTGATTGTTTGCTTGACATTGATGAGCCAATATTTCCCTCATTTCTTATGGACTTCTTCAGTTCATTCTTATTAATGTGCATCAATAATGGTTTATGTATAAGAATTTCCATCAAGGGAAAAACCATTGTATATACTCTTGAAGAATTTGGACAAATTCTCAACATGCCATATGATGGTCAATGTAGGTTCATCGATGCTTGGAGCCTTGACTCTTTAGAATCGGCCTCTATTGATTGTGCATTATGTGACCGAGCTCCATTCTCCCTTGTTCATCTCTAGAGCTATTTCTAAACCTCGTGAACATTCTCTTCTTGGCGACTTTCAGGGATACATTCGTGTTCTCACTCCTTAGGAATTACTAACTAGCAAACTCAATGATTATTTTATGATCCCATGGGCCGAAATCATTAGGGAAAATTCAATGTGTCTCGGTGGTAATCAAAATCGCGTACCTTGTGTATATGTTGTATTGTGTTGCAACCTCCACCTCGTACAACCTTGCGTTTTTCATAGCTAGAAGAATTGACTATGTTCTTTATAAGTCGAAATTGAGTCTTCCATTTGTTATGCTTCTTACCCGTCTTCTTAGAAAAGTTAATCTTGATTTCCCATCTTTAAGCGTATCATCTTATTGCTATGTTGATCCTTCCACATGAGCCTAGGATTAATTCTAATGAAGATGAAAATGATTATCGAGAGAAAACTTATGATGTTGGGTGTTTTTCTCTTTCAACTTCTTGGATAGACAAGACTGAATCTGACACCAGAATAAGTTCTTTAAGTGATCTTCAATCATCAATGCACCAATGCATTGTTAGATCCTCTCTTGTGTCCAATGACTCTTTGTCATTTTCGAATTATTTCGTTTCTTCTCAAGACATTGCTCTTGATTATCGATATTTCCAAAATCTTTGTCTTTTTGAGAATTCAAGTGATGGATCTAGGCATATTGAAGAAATGTTCATGAGAGAGTATGAGTAGAGGATGTTGGTTATACCACGATTGTTTCATTAGACTTGTTTCATTTCTAGCATTAGACTTTGGTTTGTATTAACTAATACTTTGTGTTTGGATTGATTACTATTTTAATCCTAATGTGCTTCATGCAATCGAACTTCCGATTTGCAAAACTTTATGTAATTTTGTGTTAGTTAGTTATCTTGATTTTGGTTGGTAATCTATTTTGGCTTGTCAAAACTTTGTCTAAAATATGGGCTTGTGAGAAATACTGGAAGTCCCATTTTTGAAGGGTTTTGCCCGCGGTTCGTTAAATCTGGGCGGTTCATTAGTGATATCGAACCGCACATTTATTTTGGGAACCACAGGTTGTAACTTCGAAGGAATCTCTACTTTACACTGTTTTCTCTAAATAGTTGTAAACATGGATGAAAATTTTGCTAAAAACAGTTTTTCCCAATTAAGCCTAGCAAATTGTATTATTCACCAAAATGATTTTTAACATATTACTAGTTTGGATCATATCATTTTTTTCTTAAACCACCCTTGGTTATTCTTCTTCTTCATCCTCTAAGCCTTCTTCTAAACCTTGACACACAACCTTGGTGTTCACAAGATCCTAAAACTCTTCTAAACACTCAAACACTAAAAGAAACCTTAAGATTAAGATTAAGCAACCCAAACAAGGTGCTACATTTATCTTACACCCAAGAATGAGGTTTCTCCTATTCTCATTTCTTTATCACGTTCACCACCTCTTGCTCCATGCAAGACTAACTCAACTCATGGTAGTAACCACTCCCATGGTTCTACCAATTCTTCATTCCAATCAAGAATGAATGAGTTGTCCTCACGTTTCACTCCAAGTCCTCTCTTGGATGTAAACCATTAACCTCTTCAAAGCATTCCCTTTGAGAATGACTTTGTTGAGCCTTTGCCAACCTCACCTTTCACTCCACCAAATTCACCCATATCACCATTGGACACCATGACACCTCCTCCCCCTCATCCTAACACTCTAATTTTGGGTGTTCCTATTTCTCACTTCGTGGGTGATCCTTACTTATTTGCTTTTCTTGGAGCTCATGGAACTAATTGCACATGTTGCCTCTATAATAACTACATCATTCAAAACCTAAGAATGGAGATGTTTGGACTTCATAGGAGGTTACAAGATTTTTTGTTGACCTTGTTCACCAATCCTCCTCCTCATAGGAGATGCATGATGATATTTTCAAAAATATCTTTCCAAGAAAACAAGCCAAAGAAGATTGCTTAATCAAGAATTAGATTAGCTAGCTATTGTAGTAGTTAGTTGTTTTTTATTTCTTGTGCTTGGTTTCCTTCATGAGTTTTTCCTGAAGATGATTGTATTAGATTATCTTTGTTATGTGTTATAACCTTTGTGTTCTCACATTAATCAACTTCAACTTTAATTAAAATCGAACCTTAACCTATCACAACCTCTAAAAACTTGACTAAAATTGGATCAAAATGTTATTTAAATATTTTGTCACCCTTTGTCAAGATACTTTTTATACGTATGTTGCCCTTTTTACAACCATAGCTTAATCTAATGCTACTAGAGGTAAAAATCCAATATTTGCTTAATTTTGAAAAAGTCTAGTCTTTTCTTAAAATTTTTGAAAAATCATATTTTTGTGTCTACTGGGGGCGAATCAATAAATGTCTACCACTATAATCTACCACAGAGGACTTAAGAACAAGAACTTTAAATCAACACCTCTCTTCCTAGACCCTAAAACAATAAAGTAAAGTAACCCACAAAGAACTCTTTGATAAGCTTGTTTGCCAGACAAGCTTATTCAAAGTGCTTTTTGCTACAATAAATGCACAATAAATGCACGATAACCAAAAACTTAATTATAAAGAAAAACAGCTTAAAAAGAAACTTTTGCAATGTAAAAGTAAACGGGGACGGAAAATAACAATGTTCAAGAAGCTAAACTTATAAGCTTATGTGTCAAATAAGCTTACAAGCCAGCTTATTGAGTATTGGTTCTCAAAGAAAAACACTAAATACTTTTAAGTTTACTTTGATAAAAATTGAAAATAATGTTTGCTAAAAAATAAATGACAGAAATTTTAAAGACAATAAATTAAAATTCTGGAAAGGAAATGGAACTCCAATTATCAATCTCATTCGATTCGTTTTAGTTTTACAAACAATGAAAAAAGAAAATTTGGAACAAATGAACTAAAGCTAAGTTACCACTAGTTATACTACATTGTGAGGCTACATAAACCCTAAAACTAAGCTAATGAAGTTCCAAAACACCCTGGGATATTCGTTTGAAGATGTTGATTTTGAATTGGTTTCTAGATCATTCTTGGTGATAGCATGTGATTGCTAGCTTGTAGAGTTGATCTTGGCCCTTGGTTTAAAGTAGTGAACAAGGTAAAACATCAAAACCCTTGATTGGTATGCAATCTTTGCATTTTGATGGTGACATGTGACACTTATTGGCTTGTAACTCTCAATAGGTGATGTGGCCTAGAATCTGGGCACATGGGTATGTTGTGGATGACCCCAACATCATTTCTTCTACTTAATTTACAATTATCCTTTGTATTGAGTTTGATTGAACCTGGGGGTGGATTAGGGTTGATAGGGAGATTAGGTGGCTGTTTAATCCAAAAGGAGAAGTTAATTAGTGTTTCTCCCATTTAAATTAAATACTATAATTTAAACTTTGAACAATTTCACTTCCAGTCCCTCTAGTTGGTAAACACCATTTAGCCATTTTTCCTTTGTAATAAACTTTCCAAATTGACATTTCTAGTCCTTGTGGTTGTAATGAAGGATTCTAAGGACTATTTTTGCAATTCTTTCAAACTTTAGGGACCTTTGATGTAATATATGATATCTCAAGGGTATAAAGTGAATATTTGGGAAAGTTGAGGCGTAAAATGGTAATTTCTTCAATTCTTCAATGGTATTTTGGTATTTTATCTTTTAGGGTTTTAAACCCGTAAAATGATATTCGGATTCAGTTTTCTTGTACGACTTCGTTCCTCATGTTCGTTGTGTCTTGTTTTTGGTCTTTTCATGTAATTTCTCGATATCCGTGCCTGCACATACACAAGCAAAGAAAACAAGCATATATGGTGCACATGTGACGATATTTTATTCATTTTAAGCCCGTTTTCGGATACAAAAAGATGTATAACTAGAGTCACATCACCCACCGTCTCCGGAAGAGTCCGCGAATATGGGGTAATAATCCCTCACAAGTGTGTAATGACAACTTATGCCAAAAAAAAGCTCTGAGTATTTTTGGAAAGAGGCAGGATGAGAAACAAGGAAGTTCAACTGCAATTTCCCAACAAACCACGGAATAGGGAGATTAAAAGCGGACGAATAAAAAAATGATCCATCCAATGCTTAACAAAGTCTAATTCCTTGGAACAATAGACGGGTCCGGTAGAGGAACGCTTATTAAAACGACATCCATCCCCTATTAAAAGTATTCACATAGAAAGCACGAAACAAGCCGACAGTCAGAGCAAAATGGCCAACACGGCACAAGACTTCAAAATGTGAAATCTTTATAGCAGCAATGGCGTGAAGTTGAGAAATATGAGTCCCAAATTAATTAAGAACCTCGGGAAAGAACGTGGAAAACGAAATGCTATAGCATGCATAATCAAAGACACAAGTATACACGCCAACTTTCCCACGAGGAGCGTTGCGGATACTAGCATTCGGACCAGCCAAAACCGGTTGAACACAACCAGGAATATGATATGTTTCATAAAAAGCATCTAATTAGATTTGTGTCATCACAGACCTATACGTTGTTATTATAGACACTGTACAAAAAACTTTAACACAGTGATGTAAATAACCTGAGAAGTGTACATATCCAAAAACCACAAATATGAGAAGATAAAAAGCTTCGAAAGAACTTTAATGGCGATGAAAAGGGTGAAGAAAGTGAAAAAGTAATTGTAAAACAGGGAACGAGTATTTATATCCCCGGTATAGTAAAAGCACTTCTCACAAGATGACGACACATGTACCCTACTCAAGAAATGAACGACCAAGATAATGAAAAACAAAGGACGGGACAAAGCAAGTGGCAGAAGTGATTTGCCAAGTTGTCCTCTCAGACAAAAAGTAAAAGGCCTAAAATCAAACACGTAAGACATTTTACCTACCCAAAGGAACAACCGCGGACATAAACAAAGCTTGAGGACGAAGGTAACTGTAAAGTCCAACGATTATCCGTACGACGCAAAAAAACTCTAAACTGGGGGACTTGATGGCGTATAACACACACACAGCGCATTGGGTGTAAGACCATGCACCAGACCTTGGGCCAAAGCCCAAGTAAACATAAACCCACCACGGTGGAAAAAGTACTAAGGATCAGCTCCCCGAAAGCAGATCCACAAGCAACTAACGGATCAGCTTCCTTGGAGCGATTCCGCAAGCAATCAACGGATCTACCTCTGGGAGCCGATTCACAAACCACGATTAGCATATAGCAACAAAGGCCATTAACCGACAAAGACCCACTGCAAGCACTATCCGAAATACTAAGAAAACCTAGTATTAGGCTCGCATATAAAAGGTAAACGCTGACACTCCCAGAAGGTAAGATTTTCTCAATTATCCCAATACACACACATATCTTTGACAACATGAAATCTTACTCTTACCTCAGAGTCTGATCGTAAGGTCCTCACACGAGAAAGCTAACGATTTACTTTTAATTATGTAAAAAATCAATCATATTTATCTCTTCTTAGTTCTAGATCTAACCCAACCCAAAATATCTTAATCATCCATAAAAAGTCCAAATCCAACCAGTAACCCTGTCTATATTCTGTACTAATAATAGTCGTACAATTAGAAAAATAAGTACACAGATGTAACCTGATATGAGGTATCATTTTCCATAACTTAAATTGCCGTACGCTCGTTGAACGGGATTGGCCATCATTTTAGCTACCAAACCACAATTTATTAAACTCTAGGTACCAAAGTGTGGTGTAAATCTTGTCTCACGGACCACGATTAGACATGCTATTATCAACAAGCCGAAAATGTAGTTAAACAAATCATTCAGGACCATACTTGTAACCCCCACAGTTTAATTGTTTTCATTAATATTAATAAACATAAAACCATGTTCGCACGTGTCGCACCCACCATGAAACCCTATCGCACGTGTTTCTCCACCCTAAGTCCCATTCCTTTTCGATTGTTCTATAAATTGAGAACTTGTATCTCATATCCTAGACACACAAAATCCAATCTCAGCAGACACACAAACACACTTTCACTGTGTGAAAACAAAGAAAAATAAGGAAAAAAATACACTTTGTTAAACTAATATGGCTACTAAACTACTTCTCTTATTTGCCATATGTCGTTTAATAATAATTGTTGGTTTAACTCTTGATCCTAGTAATCTCTTTGGTGTCGAGATCAACGGTCATTTGACCATTGATCGACACACTATCAAATCAGTATCAACTGATTTCGGTAAAATGACTCATTCAGAACCAACCGCGGTTCTTCGTCCAACTTCTGTATCCGACATCTCAAATATCATCAAATATTCATATGAATCATCTCACGGGTTCGCGGTCTCAGCAAGAGGCCATGGTCATTCTATCAATGGCCAGTCTCAGACCGCAAACGGGGTAGTCATTGAAATGATGGGAATTAACAACTTTCCACCTCAAGTAAATGAAGATATGATGTACGTAGATGTGTGGGGAGGGGAGCTTTGGATTGACGTGCTCGAGTCCACGCTAAAACGTGGACTCGCGCCTAAATCCTGGACGGATTATTTGTATCTTACGGTTGGTGGTACACTTTCGAATGCTGGAATTAGTGGACAAGCGTTTAATCATGGTCCCCAAATTAGCAATGTTCATGAGATGGATGTCGTCACAGGTACATTATCATATTATAATTTCTTCTTCATGCATAATATGACAAAAACGGTTATATCATTATTGGATTTTTACCTGTACGTACTATGAAACATTGCGTGATAATAATAGTTCTTACATCACCATTTATTTGCCATGAATTTTGCCATGCATTGTTTTTTTCCGTGTTATTGGGTCAAGATGTAACCAACTTTGTCATGGTATGTATTTAAGTATTTGATGCAACAAAATTTTCATTTTTTTTACCATTAAAGTAATTAAGTTGACAAGATATATTTTTTAATTAAGTTAACAAGATATATTTTTTTTTACCATTAAAGTAATTAGTTGACAGGATATAGCATGTTTCATGACATTAAAAGTCATTTGCATCCATTTTAATACAAGTTTGTTACGTCAAATACAATTAGTAATATGCATTATTTTAATTTTGTGATCACTTCTTATCAGATCATGCTTTCCAAATTTAGTGTTTTTGTGTATGACATATAACTGACAAGAAATAAAAATTCCAATTTCGAAACTACTTAACAAACTCATTTTAATGTATGTTTATAATTTCCTACATATTTTACTATAATGTCATTGATATCTAACGTAATTAGTATTTAACGAAGTGCAGGAAAAGGTGACATAGTTACATGCTCAATCGATAAAAACCCGGAATTATTTCATGCAGTATTGGGCGGTTTGGGGCAGTTCGGGATAATAACTCGGGCTAGAATCGCGTTAGAACCCTCGCCTCAAAGGGTATGCATCTTTGTAACAATTATTTCACTATTTATTTCTTAACGATAGGAATACAAAGTGTGTCATGAATAGCGACTTAAAATAATTGTGTGGTCACACAAGTGCACGATAATTACAAAATGTGGGTTCGGTGCTTAAGTCATAGGTTACAGTTCTGGACCATGCGATGTGATTTGCCTTGTGACGACACAATAGTCTATCTACAGAGTCAATAAATCATTTTTAAAGATTGGTGTGTGAAAACAATAATTTAAGGCACATAACATATGCTCATTTTTGTGTAAATTTTTATTAACATATCGTTTGAATAATGGCCAGGTTAGATGGATTCGGGTTTTATACTCAAATTTCTCGGCTTTTACACATGATCAAGAGTATCTTATATCGTTGCATGATCAACCGCAGTCTCAAAAATTCGATTATGTTGAGGGTTTCGTTATAGTCGACAAAGGACTAATCAACAACTGGAGATCCTCTTTTTTCTCACCTAAGAATCCTGTAAAAATCTCGTCTCTGAAAGCTGGTGGCAATGTGTTGTACTGCTTAGAAATAACCAAGAATTACTACAACTGGTCGAGCCCAGATTCGATCGATCAGGTAAATCTGATTTTTCTTTTTGGGTATCACTTTTAAAGATCATGTATTTTTATTTTTGTAGGTGGGGAGCATGTGTATAATGCATAAAGTACCAAAAGTTCATGTTAAAAGTGAAAAGCGATTTGAATGTAACATGCAACCGTATTGTAGCATCGCAAAATTAAACAAAGCAAAGCAAAAGCATACTGTGGATCTTTACACCAAAATATATAACAAAATATTTTTCCCCATACCAACTTTTATCAGTATTCTTCACAGGTAGAATTGTGAAGTTTACACTCTTTTCATGGATAAACTGTTTGTAACAAATTGCTTTATGTATTTATGAATGTACATAAATTAGTTTCAAATCAGTATAATGTTAGTTAACAGGCATGATTAGTAGCAAATTGTAGTTAATTCATTATGAGTAGAGTAGAAAGTGACACTCTATTAGTATGTAGCGGTTTCTTGGGCAGATATTAGTACTTAATTATTTAGATTATTCTAGACGCGTCACTCCTGTTGTTTGCTTTTGAAGTTTATAAATTGTTAGCGCGTAGAACACTATAGTTTGTCTTATGTTTTAATTTAGTCGAGATTTGATACTGACGTTCATATTTGCAACGTAAGGTACCTAGATTGTTTGATTGGTTTTAGCTACAACTATCCTATTTAGTGATGTGAGTCCGGTTATTAAAGAGTCTTGTATTTTGGTGGAAACCAAGGGCTTAATCTGGACCATCCATTTGGGAGGGACCAGATCAAATGATAAAAAACACGGAGGGACTAAAATTGCCAATTTATAAAAAGAAGCCTGAGGGACCAAAACGAAAAATATGTTATAAATCTCACCTACCCTTCATTTCAGTAAAACAAAACACACAGATCTCAAACCTTCTCTCTCTACATCAAACCCTCTCTCTACAACAAACTCTAACAAAAAAATCCATAAATCTACACAAATTAACCTTGCAAATCACGAAATAAACACACAAATGGAAGAAATAACCATTAAATCAACCGATCCCTGAAAAAAATCGATTAATAACGAACCGATTCATAAGGCTGATTGGTGATGATAAGGTGTTTGATGAAACGCCTAAAAGAAGAATTGAAGTTGAAAGTGCTTTGAAATCTGATGAAGGTAGGTGGTCACAATAGCAGCAGCAGATGGGTCACCCTCAGCAGTTCAGCCCAACCCCGACTTCCCTCCCAAATACCAACCCCGCCTTCCATCCCAATACATTGGTTTATTACTAGTGATAAAACAACAAAAATATCACTGATGATAAAATATCACCGGTGATATTACACAGTAACGTGATATTTCATTGGTTTATTACTAGTGATACTTCACTAGTGATAAAACAATAAAATATCACCGGTGATATTACACAGTAACGTGATATTTTATTGGTTTATCGTGATAAAGCAATAAAAATATCAACGGTGATATACTAACGTGATATTTCATTGGTTTATTACTAGTGATAAAACAATAAAAATATCACCGGTGATAAAATATCACCGATGATATTACACAGTAACGTGATATTTCATTGGTTTATTACTAGTGATACTTCACTAGTGATAAAACAATAAAAATATCACCGGTGATAAATTATCACTGATGATATTACACAGTAACGTGATATTTCATTGGTTTATTACTAGTGATACTTCACTAGTGATAAAACAATAAAAATATCACCGGTGATAAAATATCACTGATGATATTACACAGTAACGTGTAGCGACACTACATCTGGTGAACATCCGTCTACCTCACCAATTTTTCTCAACAACTCACGTGCTTCATAAACGTAACTGAAAGAAAAACACTCAAAACCCCTCATTCAATTAAACACCCTGTCTGTTACCTCCTCATTCTGATACAAAAGATCAATCAACAACACTTCATCATTAACATCTCCATTATCCATCTGGTGGACGGTTGTGGTGGTTTGATGACGTGGCAGAGGTATTTGGTAGATGAGGATTACGATGATGATGATTATAGATGATTATGAGAAGCAAACAAGAGATCTTGAACAAAACAAGTAGAAAATCAATCACTTTTAGGGGTTTGCTACGGAGGTGATTGTGGTGGTTAGGGTTTCAGGATGGATCTGACGGTGGTGGTCAGTTAAAGAAAATGCGCAGGTGGCCAGTGGTGTGGTGATGGCGACTGTGTGAAAACACATTTCACTGTGTGAAAAAAGGAAAGTAAAAGGAACGATTAAAAAAAATACTTTATTTAATTAGACATAAAAATAGGTTTTGACAAATTAAATCTTAGATTAATCCCCACCCTTAGATCAAAGCTAAATGAAGGATGGGGATTTGTCCCTTGGTTTCCACCAAAAAACAAGGCTCCAAAATAACTTTTCTCTTAGTGATGTTAAACATAAATTATAGCACAAGAAAACATAGTGTAAGATACCAGCTAGCACACTCGATCTCACTAAACTCACCGGTATCACAACTCACTGATATAGATGTGATGTATGACAAAGTGGAGAAAGTATTCTACTGATATGCTTATTCTATTCAACAAAATAAAAGGCTTTTTATAGCCATACAAAACCTACAAGATACTAACAGAAAAGTAGAAACGTGGTACACAAAACTCTCCTAAAGAACTGGTACTCTTATTGACCACTATCCCATAAAACTCGGTCTACTTAGACTACCAAATTCCAATTATGAGTTGCTTTTCTTTACTGCAGGAATATGTCAACTATAAATCGAAACATAATCATGCAACTCAAGACATTCATACGTGAACATAACCGATTAAATCCAACAATCACCCCCTTAATCGGTTATTCATGGCACCTCGGTCACGTCCTGAACACCTTCTTTCGAAACATCTCGTTTCTCGACTTTTCCGGACACATCCTGATTATCCGCACACCAAATCAAAGTCACCTGCTTTGATGTCTTCCTGTTCCACGAGACCTACATTAGATGCAACTTCCATGCTCTTGTTATTTCTCACTCACTAGTATACTGCTTTAGAAAACAGTCCTACAGTCCTTGCTACGTTCTCTTTTTTTTCTTTCTTGTGATCACCATACATGATCAACTTGTTTCGGTCTTTCTGTGAATCTTCGGCCATTTGATTCAACCGTTCGGTCATTAGCTATTAAAGCTTCGGTCTCGACAACCTGCCGGTCATGGTCATCTCTTTCGGTCTTCGGTCTATTCTTTCTCAGGTGAGCCTTCGGTCTTTTCCCACCTGTGTCGGTCTAGGTGCTGCCCGGTCTTTTGCAGCTCCTCGGTCTTTTCGGTCTTTCGGCCTTTCGGTCTTCGGCCTTTCGGCCGTCGGTCTTTCGATCTTTCGATCTTCGGTCTTTTGAATCACCAGTATCATTCGGTCTTTGCTGTTGAAACTCGGTCTTCCTTTCTTTCTCGGGCAACACGCGGTCACGGTCTCGGTCTTGGTTGCCTCGTTCGGTCTCGGTCTTGACTTTTTCAGTCTCGGTCTCGGTCTTGATTTTCTCGGTCTAGACATTTCTAGATCGGTCTCGGTCTCAGTCTAGGTACCTTCGGTCTTTTAGGGTAGGTCGGCCCTCTCGGTCTCGCTAACCTTGCTGCATACTTCGTCTTTCACTGCCTTAATACATAAAAAAAAGGCATTCGGTCTGTTTTCAAACAGTCCCCCGCTGTCCGAACCTTCTCAACGCCTGCCCGCCCTCCACCACCGACACACCCGCCGATGGCGGAGGCTTCCCCGGTACGAGCCTAGCGCTCTGATACCAAATGTAAGATACCAGCTAGCACACTCGATCTCACTAAACTCACCGGTATCACAACTCACTGATATAGATGTGATGTATGACAAAGTGGAGAAAGTATTCTACTGATATGCTTATTCTATTCAACAAAATAAAAGGCTTTTTATAGCCATACAAAACCTACAAGATACTAACAGAAAAGTAGAAACGTGGTACACAAAACTCTCCTAAAGAACTGGTACTCTTATTGACCACTATCCCATAAAACTCGGTCTACTTAGACTACCAAATTCCAATTATGAGTTGCTTTTCTTTACTGCAGGAATATGTCAACTATAAATCGAAACATAATCATGCAACTCAAGACATTCATACGTGAACATAACCGATTAAATCCAACACATAGAAGATCTTGTGTAATCTATTGACCTATTTGATACGATGATTGAGGACAAACTTTAGTAGTATTATTTTAGTCCAATATTACTTGTATATCTACGCCGTCCACCAACCAAATTATTAGCATCTAATCATTCAGTTTGTATAGTACTACTTAATTAATCAACTATATATTTTAATTATTAAAGAAGTAACTGAACTTATCCCTGACGAAGCCAAGTGTTTGGGAGCTGTTTTTATGTACATCCCTTCATTTGTTTAGGTTTTCTTTTTATTTAGTCTTTAAGAAAACCTAATTCATAGAAATCCATTCAGGGTATTTCTTGTTGTGGTATAAAATACTTTATAAAAAAAATATCATTTCTTGACAAACTATTTTTATATTTTTGCAGGAAGTTGAGGCTTTGTTACAGAAACTAAACTATATACCAGCATCAGAATTCACAACTGACCTTCCTTATGTGGATTTCTTAGACCGGGTTCATAAGGCTGAACTAAAGCTCCGGTATAAGGGTTTATGGGATGTACCCCATCCATGGCTTAACCTCTTTGTACCCAAATCAAGAATTGATGACTTCGATAAAGGAGTGTTCAAAGGAATTTTAGGCAACAAGACTAGTGGCCCCATCCTCATCTATCCCATGAACAGAAACAAGTAAGAATCTCATTTTAAAGATACCCTAGATTCTATATTTTATACATAAAAGTTAAGCTAAGCATATTGGTGACCCAGTATTTGTGACATGAATTAAGTAGTGGAAAATATATACTCTATAACTTACGACATAAAACAAAAGTAGTGGAAAACTATTATTTGTGACATGACTTAAGACACAAGATCATGTTTTGTTAAATTAAACATACGCTGTGATGTCTTTGTTTGTTGACCGAAACAAAACAAAAATAAAAAGATCGAACGGGTACATATGGTCCAAGTGGGAAGATCCTGTTGTCAGAGGAGATCTTCTATAAGGGACCCATTAATGAGATGCTAATCCATCATCCATGTCCTGTTACATAATACTACAAAAAACAATGCGGTTAGTACAGGTTTTGCCACCCTAGTGGACCTTCAAAACTTGTGTTCGTATCAATCTTTTTCGGCCCCAGTGTTTACGTATATATTAATCTTTGCTCGTTCTTTGACAAATGTAGGTGGGACGAGAGATCGTCGGTGGTGACACCTAAGGAGGATGTTTTTTACTTGGTTGCACTGCTTCGATCAGCATTGGATAACGGTGAAGAGACACTTACTCTAAAACACCTGAGCGATGAAAACAGTAAAATTTTGAAGTTTTGTAAGGAGTCGCAAATCAAAGTGAAGCAATATTTACCTCACTACACAACACAAGAAGACTGGATGGACCATTACGAAGATAAATGGCCGCAAATATATCAAAGGAAAATGGAATATGACCCTCGTCGTATACTAGCCACGGGTCAAAAAATATTTGAGCCTAGTTTTGCTTCTGATATAAGGTCCTGGTAAGATGGATATATTAGAAATGATAGACTAGTATAAGTGACAAGAGTTTTCGACCTCTAATGTACATAATGGGGTAATGCAACTTTATTATAATAGAGAAACATTAGCTACTTTTTTCGTCTTTAAATAATTAAAAGTATATTGGTGTTTAGAATGATGGTTTTTGTTCAAGATTTTTATGTCGGGCCTGCTTTTTCACCATGTGAAAGACAGAAGAGTTTTTGGTGTACGACTTGATTTTCTATCATGGTATTGAAACATATTTATTCAAAAACTATAGTAGCATTTGTTAAGTGATTAACATTTTCATGTAGTCATTCAGAAGTATGCCGAACTTTTTATTAAATGAACTCAATTTAGAAGTACGTGATAAAAAGGCAATTGATTCTGGATCTTGTAATGCCTAGTAACTAATCTGAGTAGTACTTAAATAAAACAACTTTTATATGTTTCTGGAATATGAGAAGGATGATATTATTGTAATGCTTAACTATAATTTGGTATACAAACAAAATTAAAGAAGGTAGAACTACTCAAACATGTGATAAACACTATAATCAACGAGAACACAAAATCTATTATAGAAATAAGTTCGTACATTATTTACTTTGAATTTCATTAAACTAAGATAAGCATGCATCGTTTATTATTGCTAATTGAAATCGTGAAACACAACATACCTATATATATGTTCATTTAATAAATCTCGTGTCAAACTCATACATGAGTAAACCATATATGTTATGTCATTTATGTTGCCCAATGTTGTATTTCATTGTTGTACTGAAAACGTAAAGTTAAATCGGACAGATCGAGAAAACCTAATGCGTGTGTTGTGTGTGATACTAGCGTTGCAACTACAATCGCCTCATACGAATATATGAAGAAAAACACATCGTAAGATTTACTTCATCTCATGCTCCTATCAGATTGGTCTTCGAAGAACAATAGATTTGAATACTATTGTATGCGATCCGATATATAAAAAAATGTTCCAATGGTTTTTCTTTTCTGATATTTTTGGTTTGGTACAACAGCAGCGTAAGCCCCTCGAATTTCATTTCTTAAACATGGACCCATATATTAGTTTAATATGCATGTGCAATTAATTAAGTACACACGAGCTTAGCAAGATTTTATGTGGATTTGCTTTTGGTTCTCAGGCTTGCTTTTGTCACAAATATTTTTTTTACCGATGATTGTATTAATAAGCTAACAAAATGCTAGAAAAAAGTTATGAGAGAAAGTATTAGTTCAGTCATTTTGAGAAAAAGCCTTGTTTCTAATCTCCAAATGGACCATGTCAATGTTTGAACAAATATGTCAAAGAAATTAGAGTGTCTAGGCTTAAGAGGCGATCGATGCACCATATTGATACAATCACAAAGGTTGTTGATGCACACGCTCGATATTTTTGACCAATTCAAGATGTTTTTCGAAATGTCTACCACAAATCACACATGAGACAAAAAGAAGTGATCTTCTGATTTTAAGTCCCCATCACATATTGGATATATAATAAAGTTTATGTCTATGTTTCTTTGATCGATGGTCACTCTAGTAGGCAATCTCCTATTTAAGAGACGTCTCAAGAGAGGATGTTAACTTTAGTTGGAAGCGCTTTTTTCCATCTAATTCGCTAATTCACTAAACAGGTCGACATATTTGAGATAAGGGAACACATGTTAGAGTTATCATTTGTACACATCCAAGTGTCTAGCATATCAGAAAAGTGCAATTGAGATAATAAACTTACCATATCACTTAATTTAATAATTTCAAGAGCGTAATGCCCTCTCCAAGCCCAATGGAAAGCAAATCAAGTGAGTGCACAAGGCTCATAACTGAGACAACAGGCCCAAACAAAGACACGAAACTTGAATTAAACATCACATTTTAACTCTGACCCTAATCTTTACCAAGATATGATGAATTGTGGCGGTTGTTATAAACCTTTGTGTGATGATGGCGACGATTCTAATGAAGATGAAGACGAAGACGAGTAAGGATTTTAGTATGTTATGTGTATTGACATGATTGTGTTATTTGGAGTAACTTAATTTGGATCGTTATTTGTAGATATAATGGTTTTCTTTTATTGTTTTGTTTTGAATAAGGGGATTTTTGAAGTTGAACACTTTTGTATCATATTTTGGGGCATTGCAGATCCTGTTTTAGTAGGTTTTTTTTAGAAAACCAAAAAATGTGGCAGTTGCCCCTATTTTTATAATTTTTTTTATGTACGAGCCATGTCACGGTCTCAAATGTCACTACAAGAAAAAAGAACTTTAGTGATCAAAATTGAGTGACCACTTTTTTATATCGTCACTAATCAGTGACGATATAAATTTATGGTAACTATTTTTCGTCACTAGTACAAAGTCAGTGACGAAACTCATAAGTGGTCACTATGTAGTCATTAAATTACATATTTGATATTTCTATTTAAAAGTAGTGACGAAAATTTGGTTATCACACAACCAGTGACGAAATTTTGGTCACTATTTTTGCTAATTTCATAAAATAACGTACATACTTACTAAAATTTGCATATCCGTATGTTCGTACACACTATCATACGTTACGCACATGAAGAAATACGTTACGCATAAAATGATTATATATGTTTCAATTTCCCAAAACATATATAGAAAAAAAAACCTAAATATCGGAATTTTTTCTCATTAATAAGTAAAAGTAAAAAAAAATAAACTCAACTATTAAACCACATTTTTTTACAATATAACTTAAACAACAAATAAAAAAACTTTTTTTTTACGTTTATAAAATAATTTGAAATTTGGGGAAAAAAGATAAACATAGTTACTTTAAAAAAATAGCTCAAAGTCCGAAGAACACTTATTGAGACCAATTAAATAACACTTATTAAGCTCATTCTAAATAGCCCATTACACCAGTCCACCTCAAGGTCCGACCCAAATAAGCAAATCTAACAGAATTTATATATCATCGCTCTCAAAACACCACTAACCACACACAGTTAAATATGGATCCTCACATCGATCGGATAACCATTTGAATCTCATAATCAGTTTCACCAATCGTATTTTCAAAATCCACCACCAACTGCCGCATACGCCGGTGGTTCAACCGCGACACTGTAACCCTTGATTCTCAATCGAAAAGGTATCCTCATCAATTCGGGCTCAAAGCTGTTATATAGTTTTGTGTGAATTTTTTAGTGTGTGCGCAAAGTGTTCGATGAAATGCTTCGGTGAACGTGTTAGTAGCTATGGGTCAATCGTTTGGTAAAATGTTTAATTGTGATTGATGTGCTTTCAAGTGGAATTATGTCATAATTTGTTTTGGATATGAACTACTCTTGCATAGCCAAATAGTAAACGAATTCAAGCATACGTGAGATTGTATATAAATGATTATAATCGTCAAAGTTTAGGAGATTGTATGTGTTTGGTAGATTAGAAGGTAGTTATTAGATTAAAATCGTCAAATTTATGATTAGGATTATATACTTCTGGTAATTCAATTTTGCCTAAATTTACCCTTATGGATTATAGCTATGGTTAGACTAGTCAGGTCAAACACAACAAACATGACAAATAATTAGAAAGTTGAACCATGTAGTCATACGTTGTATCAAGTTGACCTGTGTGGTTATACGTTGTATCAAGTTGACCCGTGTGGTCATACATAGTATCAAGTTGACCCGTGTGGTCATACGTTGTATCAAGTTGACCCGTGTGGTCATACGTTGTATGAAGTTGACTCGTGTGGTCATACATAGTATCAAGTTGACCCGTGTGATCATACGTTGTATCATGTTGACCCGTGTGGTCATATGTAGTATCATGTTGACCCGTGTGGTCATACCTAGTATCAAGTTGACCTGTGTGGTCATACGCAGTATCATGTTGACCCATGTGGTCGTATTTAGTATCATGTTGACCCGTGTGGTCATATTTAGTATCATGTAACCGTGTAGTCATATATAACATCATGTTGATCTGTCTAATCATGTTAATATCATTTTGACAAGTGTGGTTATATTTGGTGTCACGTGGACCTCTGTAATCATGTTAACTATCATGTGTCTTTGTTTAGACTCACTATCAGTAATAATTTTAGTTTCTCTATCCAGCTTAACCTTAGTTTAGATTTGAATTCAGAGCATTTTAGTGAAAAGGTTAGACGCAGTGCGCTATGCATAGTCAGTCAACACTCACTCGGTGTTGTTGTGGTTTATGCACTATTGTGCCTATGCACTCAGTCAGTATTGTGCTTTATGTACTCAGCATTGTGCCTACACAGTCAGTCAGTATTATGCTTATGCATTAAGTCAGTACTTTGTGTACTTGTTCAACATACATATTGTGCTTTATGCACTCAGCGTTATGCTTATGGACCTAGGTAGAAACTCATATTGCATCCGTGTAATAAGGACTTGTGGATCCATATCTAGATATAGCTTCAGACTCGAACTCAGTTATTAGTTCGATTCACTACTGTCCAGTTATCAGTCAAATAGCATAGCTACACTTTCAGATTTACTATAGCTCACATTTCAGATTCAGACTCTGAGATCCGTTTACTCACTAAGTAATTATGACTTACCGTATTCAGTTTCATGTTTTGCAGGTTAGGTTATTCATTTGTTGGGGCTTGTAGATTAAGGATATATTACGAGGAAACGACAATGCTCGCATTTATAGGTGACGAGCATTTCAACCACTTCTTTGTTACTAAGCTTGTTAACGCCCCAAATTATTACATATATAAGTCTCTTAAGGTCATATTTGTATTAGTCAAGCTTTGATGTCAAGTTGAGTGATTTAGAAAATGTTACTTTATTATGGTTTAAAACAGGGGTGTTTTGGGTTAAGTTAACACCCACACTCGTAGTATTTATGCTTCCGCATACATTAATACGATGGATAAAAAAAACTAATATGAGTCTGGGCGTTTCAATATGTCGTAGCATTTATTGATATATTTCTGTTTTACAATAAATCACTATCAAGTTGGGAAGGAGTCTCAAAGTATTAACTGCATGATGTTTTTAGACCGTTATGGTATTTGATCTAACACGAGGGTCTATGTATTCATTTCTAATATCCCCATTGTCCTGCATCATCAGAGCGGAGAAACTGAACAACACACATCAACGCTTGGAAAGTATGAGGGTCCTGATCATGACTTGGCTGCAATGCTTGAAAGAGATGTCCTTGAAAACACCCCGGGAGTGAAATTTGATGATGTTGCAGGCCTGACCGAACCAAAAAGACTTTTAGAAGAAGCTGTGGTTCAACCTTTACTGATGCCTGATCACTTCCAGGTTTAAATTATGATGTTGGTTTAAGCTCAGTTTATACTTTAATATCATAAAAATCTCATATGACTTATCTTGCTTCTTTTCTTAGGTATATGAATCCAATCATGAAAGCACACTAGCGGCTGGCTCGATTTATGGCCTGTGTGAAGTTCTTCCTCCAAGCAAGGTCGATGAAGAAACTGGTGTGCGAACTCGTTGGAGGGCAAGAGGCGGTGACCAAAACACTTTTTCTCTCCAAGTGAGTATAGTTCCTTTGTAATCTTCATCGCTACATGCATTCTTTCATCAAGATGCACAAAGAATGAAAACATAAAAACGTTTTTGATTTTACATAACATTAAACCACCGGGGATTTTGCTTTCGTCAAGGGATTTCTTCACCAATAACAGACCTTACTCAAGGTTGTTTCTTGAGGAGCGTGATCTCCCCGCTACTCCACAAGAGGGTTTGTTTGAAGCACCTCTATTGGACGAGGTACTGTTTATATTCTAGCTTGTTTGGATTTCAGCAAGTTTACTAACATGTTCGGGTATATATCATCATTTTCTATTCGGCCTGTGAAGCTCATAGTTTAAGTTTGTTGTTCTTTTCTGAGATTAGGTGGACATACAAGCCCTTGCACATGCTGTTCAGCTTACAAGACAAGGAGCGGTTGATAGCTGAAAGTTTGCAAATGGTGATCTATTTCAAGCATTCCAAGTAAGCTTGCGTTATAATCACACTTTAATATTTAAGTTTAGCAAGACATCCTTCAGCTAGTGAATCATGTATTGATGTAACATGTGTGATAATTGTTGCAACATTGACTGTCTAATCCCTTGATCATAGACTTTAATTGTTACGAGGAGGCATATAATATTAACCTATGTCTAGTTTGACAGTGCGAGACAGGAAAAGTTCATTCACTTAAATTGTGTTCTGAATACTTATCGAACTTGTATACATATATCATTGAAAATCAATGATAAGTTCTTGCTTCAGTTAATGCTTTGTAGATGCTAGATATATTTTGATTGAGCTTCAGCTTTTGTCTATGTTTATCGTAAGACTCTATACTGATATGCCCCAATACGTGGCCTATATATTTTCTCATTCCTCATCATTTCCGTTCGATTTTCCATATGTTTTCATGCAATTTCCGTGCCTTTTGTCAGCTCCTTGTTTTGTGCATACCAACTATTTTTTGCTATCATTTTCTAATTTATGTATGTTACATAATGAAGTGTGTCGGATGAGATTGGATGTCACCAACACACCATGCTTGACAAACTCGTTCATGAGTATTGCGTCTATAGGGGTATTGTCAACTCTGGCTCTGCCACAAAGTATGCCACAATGATGTATGTTTTGAGTACTTAGCTAATATTTACTAGTAATCACAATCTTGGTGAAATGAAAAAGTGTTGGAACATGTTATTATTTTTCAGGTGCTTGCGGCTTCTGTTAGCGGATCTATGGAAATAGTTTCTCAAATTCTTATCTAGCATCATTTTTAGGTGGTGCTCTCATTCCTGTAAGTATCTTGTGTGTTGTACTGTCTACAATATCTTGTCGATTCTTGCTAATTTGGTGTTGATTTATTAATCTTTCTTTTATGCCAGAATGCAGCATATCTAATCATTCAAGGCATGAAAACGTTGAAGCTACGTGTAGAGCAGCAGAATTCCACTGCGCAGAGGATAGCCGAAGTTTTAGAGGCATGCCCTAAGGTACTTGAGTTTCCATATAAAAGTAACATTTTGATTAAATTTGTGTAATATTAGGCGCCTACAACATGATACTCATTTTTTTTGCTAAATATGCGATGTGATATTGAAAATTTTATGTGAAATGCTTACAACCTCCTAAATAGTTCTATTTGTTAAGACAAGATGCTCGTTTTCAATAATAATGGTTTTTCTTACATTATTTATTTTGTAAGTTTTAAATTAAAAATAAATAGGACAAAAAGTGTTGGTGAAGGTAATTCCAATCCTTTACTAGCATTTTTGAATTAGTTAGATCATCTTTACATGGCTGCACTTACTTATTGCAGGCTAATGAGGCTAAATGAAAGGTTACTCTTCCTGAACTAGAAGAACATGATGTACGCCTTAGATGTTCTTTATGATACACCAGAAGACAAACCTAAGGATGTAAGTTCAACACTTTCATATAGATGCAACTTCAATGTCCCACTACTAATTTTGAGTACTTAACTTATTTGTATTGTACAGGTTAGAGACTTTGTTGCAGCGCATATGTGATTAAAGGGAATCGAGCTCCACACAGAACAGGTGTGATCAAATCAATAGATGGAGATGGCATGAAAGCATGTTATATATAATTCCGACCGTACTATGTGTAAATGAACTTATTATGTTAGATTTGCATTAGAATAATTGGTAGAATTGGTAGATTATAGTTTGTTTGTAAAAACATTTAGTAGTAAAACGTTTTTTTTGTTATGGGTTTAATATTAGTGACCATATATTTGGTCTCTAACACACTGTGACGACTTTCTCGTCACTTATTGTGAACATTAGTGACGAAATTTTCGTCTCTAAGGGTTTTAAGTAGTTGGTATTGTACACATAGGTGACCATTTATTTCGTCACTAGTTGACATGCATAGTGACGACTAATTGGTCTCTAATTCGAAGAAATAGTGACCAGATTTTCGTCACTCACATTTTTGTAAAAGTCGTCACTCTAACCCAGAAGTGACCATTTTTTTCGTCATTAATCTGTGACGAATTATGTTTCGTCTCTAACATATTAGTGACGGAGCTATAGTGACGACTGGTGACGACTTTAGATTTGGTCACTAACTGACTCAGTGACGAATTTTAATACTGTTAGTGACGAAATCTGTTCTGTCACTATAGGTGATTTTTCTTGTAGTGTGTGGTCGCAACTTGTAGGGAAAGTAACATTGTTTGTCACTTCAAGACTACTTTCGGGGTCGCACTATAATTTATATAAGATCATTTTTTTCTCAAATGATACTCTATATGTGACAACCCATAAATTTCACAAGTGTGATATATGTTAGGATTAAATGGAAGTGAAAAATCCATTAGAAATTTTTTCCTTTATGCCTTACTTATCTCACAACCTGAACTTCTATTACAACATATTATTATATGTTAGAAACACAATGTATATACCAAGTCTAATTTATAAAAGTAATCATATAAGTTCAATATTGATAAGGACATCTCAAATATAACTATGATGCCTTAAATTCCCTTAGAAACTCTAAAATCCCTTTAAATGAGTTGTAAACTCAAGAATGGTAAACTATGAATGGGAAATACATGTGATTAAGTAATCAAGGATTATAAACAAGTTTTAGGACATCATTTGAAGATATAATAATACCTAAGAATGGTAAGAACAAACTAAAACTAAGTACATGTAAGGTACATAATAGTCTAGATCATCATCTAGAAATCCTTGGTAACCAATGTTTTAAGCAATATGACTACATAATATCTATGTACAAGTATCAAATACAATATATTAATTATAATATATCATATAAAGGAAAGGTAATTGATCACAAAAATACTAATATTCACTAATCTAAAACTAATTACAAGTTAAGACCTAGTAACCAAGATTAGCATATAAAATCCATTTCACATTGAATTAGAGTATAATCTTTTGCAACTAATTATCAAACTCAACTAAGTATCATATTAAGATTATACATATACTTTAAGTTAAGTTACAAGTTAATAAAGCACAAATTACAAGTTATCAAATCATAGGATCTTAAACTCACTTAATAATACCTAGATTATGATTACCCTATGTAAACCCTTAAACTAAGAATATAGAATCCTTAGAATTCATAAACATATCATATAAGCCCTAGAATAAGTCTACATTATGATATAAATACTAATTACCTAAGATAGAAAGTCATTAGGATTAGTAACCTAAAAACCCTTTATTAAAAATCTACTTAGAATCAATACCTAGTCTTTTAGGACAAGTCTACAAACACTTATATCATTTAATTAAGGTTATAAGATTATGTTAAAACAATGTAAAAGTACCCTTAAGCACAAGGTACAAGTTTTCAATGCATGGCTTGTAAATTATGTCAAAATAGGTATTTTCACCCTTTAGACATGTTTACTTGGAATAACTTAGTAAAACCAATGTAAAGACTTAATGAACACATTGAGGATAATGTAGGAAGTATAAAATGAGTTTACATCAATAAATAAATCAAGGATAATAGATTGAACAATGATTTAGTTCTAGATCATTAGAAACCCTAACCCGCCTAAGTTTTCTTCTTAATTTCACCTTAAACCTTTGTTAAACTTTAAACCAAAGACCCAAACTTCTTAATTACAATTTCTAAACCCTAAGTAATCCCTAATCCATCACTATTCACATTCCTAAACCCTTAATCAAAAAAATTACAAAGTATAAATTTACAAGCCCTAATTTAGGACCCGATTTTGGTTTTTCCCTCCAAAACCCATTTAAAACCTTTCCCTCCCAAATTCAAACTTAGGAACAGATATTTTATGATACATAGAAGATATTTTCAAGCCAAGCAACCAAGAATATAGGTGCATAAGC
Source organism: Glebionis coronaria (assembly GCA_025667525.1). Classification (NCBI taxonomy): domain Eukaryota; kingdom Viridiplantae; phylum Streptophyta; class Magnoliopsida; order Asterales; family Asteraceae; genus Glebionis; species Glebionis coronaria. Next base: position 127,149,213 of record CM046879.1, on the reverse strand, counting down.
TACTTGATGACCATTTCTCTTCCATATATCAATTCGTGGCTTAAAAACCTTCCAACACTTCTACCATGTATTTTAAATGTACCTAGGCTCTACAAACTTGCATAGAGCTTCACTATCCTTCCTTAGTCACATACCTAGTTGTGTTACACGTTTAAAGGCCTTGCTTGGAGGCTAAGTGTTGAAATGGGTATAAATAGGGGCGAATACATACCTTTAGAACTTGCACCACGTTTCCTTTGTATCTACATTACCCATTCTATTTTCAACTTCTATATACATCTTATGAATCTTAGAAGACTAGAAACCAGGTCTAGAAAGAAGCCATTGAAGTTTGATAGCAAGTAGTGTTCATAGGAAGCCATAAGGAGCCATTTTGGAGCTACCTAGGTAATCTCTATGTTAACTATGCTTTGATCTTGTTATAATGAATTCATTGAGTTTTTATAATGTCTAAATAATGTTAGAAAGATAATCTAAAAGAAATTAGAGCACTTGATCATTTTAAATGAAAGTTATAAGTTAAAGATGTCTTAAAATCCTAGTTTTATAATTTAAATGAAATAATAACTTAAAACCCATTTCAAAAGCTATAATGTTATCCCATAATCTATGATGATATAACACGAATTAAAGAAGAAAAATAGATGAATTCTAGAGAGAGAAAGTAGAGAGAGAAAAGAGAGAGAATGGTTGGAAAACTTGGGAATATTATATTAGAGAGAGAATTAAAATGAAACCAACCACCTCCTAACATGCTAGGAGGTGGGTATATATAGTCTTCCCACATGCGGGCTTAATGGACTATATATTAATGGCCCGGGCTTGTATTTTGGGCTTTAAGTAGCTTAAACACAAGCCCGTGAATCACGACTCTTCTACTATCTATTACAACGTTCTAAGAATAATACATAATAATCCTATGAACGAACATTCTTGTTTGACTCCATATTTTGAGGCTAATAATCTCCCCCAATGAGAGGTCATTCCAATAAAACATTTGGAGATTTATAGAGATTACTAATCTCGCCATAAATGAGTCGGAACGTGTAATAGTAGTCTTGTTCCTTCATGCTATGATCTTTGAGCCTTTGTCGTTGTCTTTCGACTTTGTCTTTAATATTGAGATCTTAAAATATGTGACTGAATCATTCTTGATGATACAATATTTTGAGACTATCATCTCACTCACTGAGAGGTCATTCCTCTACGACATGCGAGTATTTATGGAGATAATTAATCTTTAGTATTGTGATCTTCAAAATGACTGCTTCATTCTTGCTGGTCACCATCCTTGACTTGTCTTTTCCATCTTGCGATCTTGTGTCTTCATCCACATGTTCACACTACATCATCTAGAATATATTTCTTTGGGTATGAGTATGTGATTTTGAATCTTTGACTTTGCTAGGTACACCGTAACGCCACATTCTCGAGACAAAACATAGACACGAACTGAATGGCTTTGACATTCGTCCTAAATCGGTAGCGTTTTACCTCCGGTCGATGAAGACCGTTATACGATATTAAATACCGTACATGTGATTAGGTAGATTCAGTTAAGAATCTCCTTGACAGGGTTTCGCGGCTGTACTAGCCGTTCTCATTACACGACCGTCTCAAAGCAAGACTGAGAACATAAAGAGTAAATCAATTGGATTAATATCTGCTTGATTAAGGTCGTCAATTCAAATTCCTGGAACAAGTTTGATTCATAAAGAATCTTACCATTGTTGTTTTCCAGTTGACACAAGCTTGATTCATAAAGAATCTCGCAAGTCACCTATCGTAGCGCTGTTTGAGGTTGACGCTAGAAGGATTTCCATTCGTCACTGTGAGTATTAATGAATATCACTCTGAATGTTCTGGCAAGACCATAAAGATATTGCGTAGAAACCTGAAACGAGTTTGAGTCAATTAAGAATCAAACCACTGTTGCTTTTTAGTTTTACACATGTTCAATTCACAAAGAATCTTACATATGACCTACCACAGTGCTGTTTGATGTTAACACTAGAAGGATTTTCACTCATCATTGGGAATACTAAGTAGTATCACTCTGAGTGTTCTTAGCAATATCGCAAGGATATAACATAGGACTCTCTTGTTCGTCATTCCGTGTGTCTTAACGATATTTGATTGATCTCTAGGCTCTAGACTCGATTTTTTCACTTTTAGTGGTCGGAGGCTGGAACAGATGCCACCTATTCAATATCAACTATCTCGGAGTGAGAAAGTCAATAGAAGTCATGTTGTTCTCCGTGATAATAAAACAAACTTCTTTTGAGAGAATCCTGAGTCAGCTGGGGAGGGGTTGTGCATTACATCACTGGGTCCATGGTGCATTGTCATCATGATGTGTTGACCCGGTTTCTGCCTAAGTTGTATGGAGCGCTTCTTTCTTTACACCCCTTATCCTTACATTTCTTTTTCATTCTTCAACCCCTTCAATGCTTACCAAGACGTCATTACTAGCACCTTGTTGTGATTGTTCTAGTGCTAGCATCAGTACTTAGTCGGCATTCAGCTATGTTCATATTCTACTTCATCTTACCTAAGGACTTCTAATAATCTGTTGAATTGTCCCTGGAAAGATCCCTCCGGTTCTGGTTGGATCATAGGACTTATACCTAACCACCCTTTTAACACCAATAGCGTCATGAATTAAAGATGTTGTGGGTATGAGATCGTAACCATAAACCACTTCAAATTCTAACAAAGTTCTTGAAAAACATTTAACACCTTGCTAGTTTTGTCATTTCAGAAAAGCTCCCCCTTCACATGTGCATCGATAATCGAAAGTGTTTCGTACATGTGGGTAAGAGTTAAAGTGCATGAATATTTAGATCACATTTTAATAACATTTTCTCCCCTATCTCTAATATATAAAATCTTTTGATATTAGAGATACCAAATTTGATTAAAATATATTGTGAAAAATAGTCTTGAAAATCTTCGGGAGAAAAATATGTCTAACTTAGCATGAATTTGGAAAGCTCCCCCTCAAAAATTGATCTAATTGAATTGTCATTACGAGGATACGATCCACATTAAAATTTTGAGGATAGGAGTTGTTGAACACACAATTTTTGAAAGATTTTGAATAATCATTGAGAAATTCTTGAAAAAATTGTGTTCAACGCTTTTTGAAAAATCCATTTCTTTTTGGCAACATGGTTTTTCTAAAGCATAAACTTGAGTCCATAGACTTTGAATGTCTTGACGAATCCACTCAAGTGTAAGAAGATTTCTCTTCTTTTGCTGAGGGTAAGAGCACGAAATCGTACACTCCCCCGTGAATATAGATCCAGGTTGCAATCTGAAAGTGATTACAAGCCATCGTGTTGAGCTCAAACGTCGAATGTTTTGTGACAAGCTCAACCCAAGATAGATTTCTCTACCCGTTGTTGGAAAAAGTTGTCCAAAATAGACATTTTCCTTTATTAAATATAGAAATGACATGTTTTGAAAATATTTACAACTTTGATTCGAGCTTTATGTACACACCCGTGTTGTTTGTTGAGCGTCATTTCTAGGCACGCCCATATTATCGACACTGAAAGACATGTCGAGAAGAATATTTTTAGATTTTAAAACATTTTTAATTTTGTGTTTTGTTTTTATATGTTTTATATTTTTGTATTGTGCTTTTTCAATGATATTTACAAGTAGATGTTTGATGGATGAATCAAGCAGGAAATTTTTGCCAGAATCTCCAGGTCTGTTGAAGTCAAACATCTCATACCAATTTTCCTAACCAGGTACTCAAACCTATCTTACAACAGAGCTTTCGTAAACAAGTCGGCTAGTTGGTAATCCGTTGCAACAAAGTATAACTCAACGATACCTCTTTCAACTTGTTCCTTTATGAAGTGATATCTGACATCGATGTGCTTCGTGTGGGAATGTTGTACCGGATTGCAGGAGATGGCTATGGGTGACTTTGAGTCACAGTACATAGGTACTTTATCAAAGTGGAAGCCATAATCCGTGAGTTGTGTTCTCATCCAAATAACTTGAGCACAACACGCAGATAGAGACACATACTCCGCTTCGGCTGATGAAAGTGACGTGCAATCCTACTTCTTAGAAGACCATCCCACGAGCTTATCCTGTCCTAGAAATTGTGCACCACTAGAAGTACTTTTTCGAGTATCAAGACATCCTGCGTGATCAAAATCTGAATAGGCCGTTAGAAAGAAACCGGTTTCCTTCGGATACCAGAGTCCCAAGTGAATGGTATTGTTGAGGTACCAAAAGATCCGTTTAACCTCCTTGAGGTGCTTTTCAGTAAGTCTGGCTTGATATTGTGCACAATAGCATGTAGCATGTGAAATATCTGGTCTACTTGTTGTCCAGTACATGAGGGAGCCGATCTTGGAACGATATCTCGTTTAATCTATGGCATTTCCCTCCAAGTCAGCATCTAGGGATGTGGTTGAAAATGGTGTCCCAACGGGGTCACATGAGGTCATACCATGCTTTTTGATTATCTCTTGACAATACTTAGCTTGGTTTATAAAGATACCACTTGCGGATTGTTGAACTTGAATTCCAAGAAAGAATGTTAGTTCGCCCATCTTTGACATTTCAAATTTGTTGTGCATTAGTTTTTCAAACAATTTTGAAAGTTTTGGGTTTGTAGACCCGAAAATAATGTCATCAACGTAAATCTGCACAAGCAATATGTCATCCCCATATTTGTATATGAACAAAGTTAGATCAATGGAACCTTTTTAGAAACCTTTGGATACAAGAAATTTCGAGAGCTCATCGTACCACACCCTTGGAGCTTGCTTGAGTCCATAAAGTGCTTTGTGGAGACAATACAGCTTGTTAGGATAATGTAGATTAACGAATCTTTACGGATGCGTAACATAGACTTCTTCTTTTAAAGGACCGTTAAGAAATGCCATCTTCACGTCCATTTGATAAACGATGAATCCCTTATGTGCAACATAAGCGAGGAAAATCCTGACCGCTTCCATACGAGCTACTAGTGCAAATGATTCTTCAAAATCAATGCCCTCTCTCTGGCCATACCCCTTAGCCACTAGCCTAGATTTGTTCTTGATGATCGTGTTTGCTTCATCCATCTTGTTTTTCCAGATCCATCGAAGATTTAACGGTGTTACATCGTATGGTCTGTCAACAAGTTCCCAGACCTTAAGTCTTTCAAATTGTTGAAGTTCATCCGTCATCGATTCAATCCAAGCCATGATCAGCCATGGATTCTTTGATGTTTTTCGGTTCAGCTGTACTCACAGCGAGTGTGAACATACAAACATCACCATTGGTTTCTAGTTGACGTCTTATACGAACGGGCTGTGAAGGGTTTCCAATTACTTGAACCAAAGGGTCATCTCGGGTCTAATGATGTGTTGATGGGTGTCGTTGGTAGAATGTATGCATATTTGACGGATCATGGCGAGTAGAAGACTCGCCAGTTTCGTGTACCAATGTATCGAATGGGTTGTGAAAATCATTATCGTCAGATAATGCATCGTCTGCTTGATTTGTGTTCTCTGGAGCAATGATAGTAGTTGTGGATGTTGTAGGATCGATTGTTGAAGTGATATTCTAAGGAGGTAAATCTGCAGCAACCCGTGTTGAAACAGATGAAGTTGTATCCTTTTGTGGATGATGATCGGTATCATCATTCTTATCATGGGTGACAATGGAAGACTTTGATACAATATGTTTCTCCCCCGTGAAATATTCATCAAACATTGGTCTATATAACATTTCCAACTATTCAAGTGTCGTGTCCACTGTCATATCTGCTCTTGGAACATGTTCACGAACCAGCTTTGAACTTGACGGTTCATTTTTGTGGTCTTGAGTTCCGAGTTCCGTGTGGTTAAGCACAAAAGTCTTTTGTCGTTGCGAATCGGGACTTAAACTGTTTTGTTTAAGTGCCATTTCTTGCCATTCATCAAATCTGACATGAATAGTCTCGACTATCAATTTTGTTCTCTTGTTGTACACTCTATATCCCTTAGACTGAGTTGCATATCCCACTAGAATACATGCATCACCTTTCTCTTTCATCTTGTCCAGATTTTTTACCATTTCGAATTATGTAACACGTACAACCAAAAACATGAAGGTGTTTGAGTGAAGGTTTGTGATCATGAATTATGTGATATGGTGTCTTTTTGTGTCTTGGGATAATTAAGGAACGGTTTTGTGTGTAGCATGCGGTTGACACGACTTCGGCCCAAAAGAATAGTGGTAGTTTTGAAGCAGATAATAATGTTCGAGCAGCCTCAACAACGTCGTTTTGTTCAGGTGTTCTTGCAATAGATGTTTCATGTTCAATCCCTTCGGCTTTAAAATAATTCTTCAGAGTTGAATTCAAGAATTTCGTGCCTCTGTCAGTACGTACCACTTTTACTTGAGCTTGAAGACCACGTTGTATCAGTTTAAGGAAGTTGATGAGAACTTCGGGTGTTTCATCCTTGGATCTTAAGAAGAAAGTCCACGTGTACCTTGAGTAGTCATCGATAATAACCAGAATGTATTTCTTCCCATTGATTGTTTGAATACGCATAGGTCCACACAAATCCAAATGAAGAAGATCTAACCGTCCTTTAGATCTTGGTGTTGTCTTTGTCTTGAAACTACTTCGTTTAGCTTTACAAAGATTACAAGAAGAACAAAGATGATATTTGATGAATTTCAAGCTTGGAAGGCCTCGCACAATATCTTTCTTGGAAAGCACGTTGATGGCATCAAAATTTAGATGAAATAAGCGTTGATTCCATAACCATGCTTGAGTCATTGAAGCTTTAGCCATGAAGCAAATTGGAGTAGTAGAAGTTGTATCTTGAAGTGAAACTGTGTAAAGATCTGTACCCTGTGAACCGGTGAGTAAATCATTCCCATCATAATCACGAACAAAACATGTCTTCTTTTTTAAATGCAACCTCCAAATCTGCATAATAGAATTGACCAACCGAGAAAAGATTATGATTGAGCCCTTCGATGTAGTATACCCGTTTTATCATGATATTTCCTTGAACCAAATCTCCATATCCTTGGACCGGTGCAAATTGATCATTTTCGAATCGGACCGTACCCAGGAACTTCTCCATAAAGTTAATTAGAAGCTTGAGATTCCTCGTCATGTGCTTCGTGCATCCGGAGTCCAGTATGAAGAGAATTATTTCGATCACCTGTAGAAGAAATAGAACACGATGGAGCATTTTCTAAATTGGATTCCATGTTAGTTGTGATTTCCGATTCATTAGTTTCCCTAGTTTCAGCACTTAAAGGCACACTAACGCTCGTTGTCACGTCTTCTTTCCTAACCTTAGGCATCCATTTATATCCTAGAGGACATTGATTAACAAACCACCATTTCTAAGACTTGCTAGTAGACTCATATAATTCCCTAATTCTGCCTTTAGGGTTCTTAGTGGTGGATTCTGATGTAATACTTTTCTTAGGGGGGATTGCACCATAATGGTTCACTTTGCGTTTGGGTTTATTAGCACTAATAGGCATCACAATTTGCTTCTTAGTTCTAGTATCTTCGCCTTTGACATTGTTTGAAACACACATAACATGATTAGCATTAGCACATTTTCCACTTTCACACAAACAAACTTAACTTTCAAAGCATTCAAAGTCGAATCATTCAAATCGTCATTACATGTGATTACAGGCGTTTTATTCTTAGAAACATTCAAATTACTAGGGTGGTCTTCTACTATCTTCATCTTCCATTGATTCTTGTTTTGCCAAACCTTTTCATTCATTCGAGTGCTCTTAAGCTAAGATCGGCTAACACTAGCAGTGGGGACTACTCCTGTAGTAAAAGACACATGTCTATTAGTGTTTCTAGAAGTCTGAGGTGATTGACTTTCTTTGTTGTGTGTGGGTTTAGTGGACAATCTATACATCCCTGGTTTGATCATATTTGTGTTCTTAATGCTTTGTGATCGAATATACTTTTTGGGAGTAATCTGTGGTAACCTATCCTTCCCAACCATCTTGGGGGCAAACCCAGGTTTTGCAAATGTAGAATTGGAGAAAACAGATGGTTTTCCCAAGACAGAGGGTTTAGTCACTTTGTAGGTATTGAGTTGTCTTACAACAGGTTTCTTAACGCTAGGTTCGACAATTTTCCCACCCATCTTAGAAACGAGTTTCTTCAACTCTGCAATCGCTATCTCCCTGTCTTGTAACTGATCTTTTAAATTTGTAATTTCCATACTCTTTTCATTCATTTCTCGAAACATTTGGGAAAGTTTTTCTTGCAATTTATTATCATATGGAAAACTTCCGATGTCTTTTTGCAAAGAAATTTCAAGAGTATGACAATGTTTTTGAAGGAAATCACTTCTGTGTTGAAGTAACTCAAAAGCTTTTTTATCAACATTTTCTTTACGTTTCGAAAGCTCAATTTCAAGCCATTCACACTCTTTGAACTTATCAAGATATTTGCATGCAACATTTGAATATTCATCGATATCAGCACAAGATTGAAGAGTAACACACAAAATATCTTTGGAGAGACATTCTTCTAAGAGTAAATCATATTCGTCTGAAAACTCTGTTTTTTTAGTTTGAAGGTCATCAATTTCTTTTTCAATAGACTCAACATATTACAAATCATCAAACATGTCAGACCGAATTAATTTTTCAAACTCAACAACATGTTCTTTTATTATCTTCGTATTTGGTATTAAAGTTCTTTCACAAGCACAGTTATATCGTGAGGGAATCTCTTTTTTCCACTTATCATTTTTACGTTTTTGCCAATCTCTTTCACAATTGATTGAACATTATCAATGTGATGTTTAAGAATACTGTAGGAATGATTCACACGACTATATAGGATATAGAAATGAAGATAAAGATTAAACCAAAAAGGAAAGATTAGATTAGATGAAGAAAAAGAGAAAAACAAAGATGGTTGTGAATTCCTAGTGAGAGAAACACAAACGTTTCTCTATCTACAATCTATGAAAAATGGAAGACACACACACACAAATGAGGCTTAGGAGGCATTTTATACTAAGTACCAAATATTTAGGAGGCCTTCCTCATTTGTGTGTTCGGGACTAAATCCCGTTACAAAAGCAATAATAAATAAAAACTCTCGACATCATTAAATGACATTTTTCACGAGCTTCGCAACGATATATTATATGACCATCACTTAATTTACTTCTAACAATCTCCCCCTAAGGGGTGGTCATGTAATATGTGACTTCACTTCTTTGTTGTTGCAGACTTTGAAGCTTGATGTCTTGAGAGTTTCTTCAGAGTTCCTTTCATGACTTGTGATCTTGGATCTTTGATCTTTGCCTTGACTTGATCTTGTAACTTTGCCAGCTTGTGTTCTTGTGTCTTTACCCACATACTCATGTTTTGTGTTGACATGAAAGCTTGTTAACAATCTCCTTTGATCATCAGAGTAGCGGAAGTCTTTGTCTTCAGATGTTCTTGAGCTTTCTTCTTTTATATGAGCATGTGAACTTGAATTATGACGCCACCGTTTGCATTCCTCCGGTTTCCCGTTATACAGTAAGAATACTGTACCTGTGATTAGGTAAGTTCAAAGAACTTCCTTGACAGGGTTTCCGGCTGTGGTAGCCGTTCTCAATACTTTAATATATCGAAAGATAATTCATAGTAAGGAGTGAATCATGCAGTTCTATTCTGCTGATTAAGTCGTCAATCCAATTTCCTGGAACAAGTTTGAATCAATTAAGAATCAAACCATCGTTGCTTTCCAGTTGACACAAGTTTGATTCATATAGAATCGCACAAGTTACCTACCGCAGTGCTGTTTGATGATGACACTGGAAGGATTTCCATTCGTCACTGTAAATACTGAAAAGTATTACTCTGAATGTTCTGGCAAGATCATAAAGATATTGCGTCGAGACCTGGAACGAGTTTGAATCAATTAAGAATCAAACAACTCTTGCTTTCCAGTTAACATATGTTTAATTCAAGTGAATCTTACATATGACCTACCGCAGTGCTGTTTGATGTTAACACTGGAAGGATTTCCATTCATCACTGTGAATACTAAAGAGTATCACTCTGAATGTTATAGCAATACCACAAGGATAAAGCGTAGGACTCTGTAAATCATTGCTTGTGTTCTAATGATGAACAACAATTGATCTATGGAATAAGTGTCCTAATGAGATTTTTGATGAATCTAGTTGGCTCTAGACTCTATAAGTGCACATTTATTTGGTGATCGGAGGCTGGAGCAGACTGCCACCTATTCAATATCTACTATCTCGGAGTGAGAAAGTCGATAGAAATGAGTTGAACTCCGTGATAATAAAACAAACTTCTTTTGAGAGAAGCTTGAGTAGGCTGGGATGGGTTGTGCATTGCATCACTGTGTCCATGATGCTTTGTCTTCAATACCAGGAATCATCAACGTGATTCTGATAGTAGATGTATTGACCCGGTTTCTGCCTAAGTTGTATGGAGGGCTATTTTTTTACACCCTTTATCCTTACTTTTCTTTTTCATTCTTCAACCCCTTCAATGCTTACCAAGACGTCATAACTAGCACCTTGTTGTGATTGTTCTAGTGCTAGCTTAAGTCATTAGTCGGCATTATTCCCGTACACTCAACTACTCCATCTTTCCTAAGGACTTCTATTTTCTAATGGATTGTCCCAGGGAAGATCCCTTCGGTTCTGGTTGGATCATAGGACGAATACCTAACCACCTTTTGACACCAATATCATCGTGAATAACTGTGTTGAAGGTATGGATATCGTAACCAGAAAAGACTTTATTAATCACCAAAAACGCTCCCCTACATATGTGCATCATAAAAGGAAAGGTTTTTTCACATATTAGGAAGAGAAAGCACTTATATCAAAGATCTTATCCAAGATAACACATTTTAATCACTATTCTCCCCCTCAAAAATTGCATGACATTGAAATTTTTGTGAAACTAGTGATGAAACATGGAGAGAATAATATTGCATGAAAGTTTGTACTCCCCCTCGAAAAGAAATTCTATTTAAAATTAGGGGAGAATATGAGCACATAGTTTTTAAATACATTGAAAAATTGTGCTCAAAAACCCGAGAAAACTTATTTTCCCATTGTTAAGGAATAATGTACATAAATGAACATTTTCCTTGTGTTCATGAGCTTAAAACTTTGAATGTTTTGATATAAGACCATGACCGAGAAAAATTAATTTTTCGTTGTTGAGGATAAGTCAAAGACTTTCCTTTCTTTGGGGACCGGGTTATAGTCTGACATGTGACTATAAGCCATTAGGAGAAGAAAATAGGAAAGACATGTTTTGAAACCATTTGAACTCTCATTCGAACTTTATGTACGTACACGTGTCGTTATTGAGCGACATTTCTAAGTGCGTCCATATTATCAATGCTGAGAGACATGTCGGAGAAGAATATTTTTGATATTTCTGAAAGATTTTCTCATTTTTTATTTTGTTTTTATAGGTTTTATATTTTTCTATTTTGATTTTTTGATAGATATATACAAGGTTACTACGAATGTGCAAGACGATCAAGTTCATCAGGAGTGAAACTACGTATACCAAGTCGACGAACCAAGAATTCAAATCTGTCTTGAGAAAGAGCTTTGGTGAAGATGTCGGCTAGTTGGTAGTCCGTCTTGACAAAGAACAGTTAGATTGTTCCTTTTTCCACATGCTCCTTTATGAAATGGAATCGGACAGCTATGTGCTTGGTCTTGGAGTGTTGGATCGGGTTGCAGGATATGGCTATGGCTGATTGTGAATCACAATAAATAGGGACATTGTTAAAGTAAAAGCCATAATCCGTGAGTTGTGTTCTCATCCAAAGGACTTGAGCACTACACACGGATAGAGACACATATTCTGCTTCCGCGGTTGACAATGTCGTACACTCTTGTTTCCTTGATGACCAGCTCACTAGCTTCTCGCCTAAGAATTGTGCCCCACCAGAAGTGCTCTTGAATGTATCATGACACCCTGCATGGTCGGCATCTGAAAAACTAGTGAGATTAAAACCAGAATCCTTCGTATACCAGAGACCCATGTCAATGGTTCCCCGGAGATAATGAAAGATCCTTTTAACCTCCTTGAGGTGCTTCTCGGTTGGCTTAGCCTGGTACCGAGCACATAAACAAGTAGCATGCACAATGTCCGGTCTGCTTGAGGTTAAGTACATAAGGGACCCGATCATACTTCGGTATTTTGTAGCATCTACAAATGTCCCTTTCTTATCCAAATCAAGCTTGTGTTCAGTGTCCATTGGAGTACCAATAGGATCATAGTGATTCATACCAAATTTCATTAGAATCTTAAGCACATACTTGGACTGATTTATGAAAATACCACGGGGGGATTGGTGAACTTGGAGACCAAGAAAGAACGTCATTTCCCCCATCATGGACATTTCGAATCGACATTTCATAAGGTCGGCAAATAATATGGAATATTTTGGGTTAGTAGAACCAAATATAATATTATCTACATAGACCCGAGCCACCAAGATGTCGTTGCTGTAGTGCTTGATAAACAACGTTGGATCAATGGTTCCTTTGCTGAAGTGATTTTGTAGAATAAATGATGATAATTCGTCGTACCATGCCCTCGGTGCTTGTTTCAAACCATAAATTGCCTTTTTCAACTTGTAGACATGGCTTGGATGTTCGGTATTGATGAAACCTTCTGGTTGACATACATACACATCTTCTTTTAACGGCCCATGCAAGAAAGCCGTCTTCACGTCCATTTGATACACAATGAACAATTTGTGTGCAACATATGCCAATAAAATCCTAATAGCTTCCATCCGAGCAACCGGGGCGAAGGATTCAGCAAAATCAATTCCCTCCTGCTATTTATAACCTCTCACAACTAACCAAGTCTTGTTCCTAATGACCGTTTGCTCTCATCCATCTTGTTTTTGAATAACCATTTCAGGGTAAGCGGATCGATATTGTCCGGTCGAGGTACTAACTCCCATACATCAAGCCGGATGAACTGATTGAGTTCTTCTTGCATAGACTCAATCCATGATGCATCGGTCATTGCTTCTTTCACACTTGCTGGTTCCATTATGCTGACTGATAGTGCATGGATACACATATCACCATCGGTACACAGCTGATTGCGTGTTGAGACTGGTCGTGTGAGATTGTCAATCACTTGAACCAAATGATGATTCTTAGTCCATTTGTGTTCATGTGGAAGTGTATGAGAAACTTGATGCGAGATCGACGAATCCACATATGGTGTTGAAGGTTGAGTAGTACTTGTGGAAGCCGCAAATGAATTAACAAACTCATGTTCGTTGAGCATCGTATTGCTTGCATCTTCAGCAACTATTTCATTCTGAAGATGAACATGAATAGGAATTTGCTGAGAATGTTGTTGAGTTGCGTCAGCAGTCGGAGAAGTGGTTGGAATATTTGGAGGCAATATGGTTGAGGTTGACGTAGATGGTGTAGAAGTAGATGCCGCTGGTGTAGATGCAGTCGGAGGTTCTTGAACTACCGTAGCAGGTGCAGCCGGGGCATTTTGAGGAACACCAAATGACGAAGGACCCTCCATATATTCATCATAGATTGGCCCAAATAAAACTTCCAAGTCACATTCCGATGGTTGTAACGATGAGATTGCTGACGGTGCAAATTGAAGCGTGAGTCCTGAACTTACGTGTCCAGAAGTCTGACCTTGAAGCTCGGGATGTGAACTTCTATGCTGAGAGGCCATACCCGAGAGTTCATCAAAGGTAACGTTCATGGTCTCCATTACCTTTCTTGTCCTTCGATTATAAACCCTGTAAGCACAATCATTTGAAGAATAACCAATGAAAAACCAATATCACCTTTAGGTTCAAGTTTACCGATATCTTCACGGTCATTCTTCGGATAACATAATGCACCGAAGACATGTAAAAATGAAATATCTGGTTTTCTTCCATTAATGATCTCATAAGGTGGTTTGTTGAAACGGGTATGAATAATGGAGCGGTTTTGAGTATAACATGCAGTTGCTAAAGCGTCGGCCCAAAGGAATAACGGTGCATTGGAGGAGAGAAGCATCGTCCGAGCAGCTTCAACTAACGTACGATTCCTCCGTTCCACAACTCCGTTCTGCTCTGGAGTTCTTACAGCCGAAGTTTGATGAGAAATCCCAACTTCGTAAAAAATAAGATTTCAATTTCTGATTGGTGAATTATGTGCCGTTATCCGTTCTCACAATAATGACAAGGGCTTGCTGTAGTACTGATGTTTTCTTTAGGAAATTAATAATTACATCAGGGGCTTCATCTTTTGATGCAAGAAAATGAACCCATGTGTAACGAGAATAATCATCCACAATTACTAGGACATAACGCTTTCCATTAATGCTTTTGATTCTCATTGGGCAACATAAATCCATATGTAGGAGATGTAACCTATTCGTTGAGGTGGGAACATGTTTGGGTCTGTGAGGCTTCTTCTCACTTTTACCTTGCTCACAGGAAGGACAAAGATGGTCTTTTGTATATTTAAACTCTGGAAGACCGGTAACGAGATCATATTTCGCAAGTTGGGTGATGGCATCAAAGTTGAGATGAGATAACCTTTGATGCCATAACCATGACTTTGTTGAAGTGGCCCGGGCCATGAGACAAATTGGAGAAGCAGCAGACATTTGAAAAAGATCAATGGTGTAAAGGTTGCTGGTACGATTACCTTACAACAAATCAATTCCTTCAAGATCTCTTACAAAACATGTATGACTTCTGAAAGCAACCTCCAAGTCCGAGTCACAAAATTGCCCAACCGAGAACAAATTATGTCCCAAGCCATCAACAAAAGAGACTCTGGTGATGATTATATTTCCCCAATGAAGATCACCATAGCCTAGAATTTCCGCAACATGATCATTTCCAAATCGAACAGTTCCCATGAAACGCCATACAAAGTTATTGAGAAGGCTTTGATTCCTAGTCATATGTTTGGAACAGCCCGAGTCCACGCACCAGAGATAAATTTCAACAGCCTGCCAATGATAAGAGAAGAAAATATTTTGGCAACTGATGAAATAGGTTCCTGTAGGGTTAGATGATAATTAAGCCGTATCACATACCGACATTTCACTGTCAGTATGAGATCTACTAGTGTCGATAACTTTGCCACTACAATCAAAATTTCTACCAATAGGCAACCATTTAGAGGTGAATATAGGACTACTAGGCTTAGCAAGACTTTCTGTGGACCCTACATGCGTACTTTTTGTAACATACACCTTAGCCTTAGGAGTGCGTTGTTGTTCACTGACTGACAGCTTGTCAATTCGAGTGTAACCACCATAATTCAACCCATTCATAGTCAAACCACAAGCATCATGACTAAAAGTAAAGACACATTTATTACATTTAGCACAAATAACTTCAGATTTTTCATTCTGAATAGCAAGCTTAAGGTCATTACATTCAGATGAATTAGGTTTCTAATTATGATTAAAAAGCGGTAAATTCCTAGGGTGTTCTTTTACTTCCACATTATTGATCTTAGGGCGACTACTTCTAGAGGAAAAAGGGACCTTATCATTCTTTGTATTGCTCGTAGGCTGTGGCCTTCTGCTCTTAGTGTAGTTGTTTATTCCTGTAGAAGAAGACACACGTCTATTAGAATTAGCACTTTTTAAATCAATAACTTGTGGTTGAGTTATAGTGATCGGTTTTGTCCTAACGCTTGCTTTACGTTGTTTGCTAGGCACAGAGGGAGAACTAACACGAAACATTCCTGGGGCAATCACAGCAGTTTTCATTCCAGCAACCTTGGGAAAAGGTGTCACAGCAATACGAGTGGGTCCCGAGGTTGCTGGTTTCTAGATCATCGTATCCATAATCGAGCTAGGTTCAGAAGTCTTATCTTTTAACAAGGCCTTTAACTTACAGTTCTCACAGATTTTATCAATAAGTTTCTGATAGACAGACTTACTTTGTTCAACAGCCCGCTTATATGAAACAACAACAGATTCTAAATCTGCAATCTTAGCCTAAAACTTCTGAACATTACCACCACTAGCACTCTCTAACCCTGACGAGGCCAAATTCGTTTCCGAAACCCCTACTAACTGAGCCTGCAACCGTGCGATTGTTTGTTGCATTTCATTGTAAGCTTTTTCATACGAAATCTTGTCATATTTGCATTCATCACATTTTTTGACAAATTTATTCCAAAGATCGATGAATTCTTTATCCTTTTTAATGACATAAGATTCCATTTTCTCTTTCATAAGATCAAGCTCAGTTTGGAGGTTTTCATTATGCGACATAGAGGTACCTAACTCAACAGGGCTACTATCAATACAATCACGAGCTTTAGAGAGGCGTTCAAGATCGTTTTCCAAAACTTTGATTTTATTAAGAGATTCATCAGATTCCTTTGTTAAAAATTTAAAGTCTTCAACATAGTTGGCTAATTCTTTTAGAAAAGCGTTTTCCAAATTTCCTAACCGAGCATCAACTTGATTAATAATCAGATTAATATCGTTTTGAAGATTTTTCTAAACCTCAATCTGAACAGGTGATGTAAAATTACCTCCAGTTATTTTTGAATTAACAACACGTTTAAGGATGACAAAGTTATCTTTAAGCTCGTTTTGAAATCGGCGTGTGATACTCGGTTTAGGAGGGTCATCAGACAATTCCTCACTTGGTAGCAAAAGCATTTCAGTACTCGTTTTAGACCGAACAAAAAAAGTTGGAGGAATAACTTTCGGATAATAAACGGGTATCACTTATTTATCAAGCTTTTTCATTCTTAAACGAGTCTCTATAGCAAGTTTAGTAGTTTCTTCGGAATCATGCACACTAGGAGGATCATGCTCATCATACAATAGCACACTACCATTATATAAAGTTTCATTAGTGGCCTGAACTTGCTTAAGGTATCCGGGATTAGGGGGAAGAGGACAACCTAAAGCCAACTTGTATCGAGTGTAATTTATCTCATTCACTTTTGGTGCGAGCATATTTATCGTCTGCATAGTTTGGCCACGTTTTACTAAAAGGTTGTCTAATTCTTTAATCCTATCCTGAGCTTTGCAAAATTCTTCAAGAAGCCCATCTTCTCGGATTTTGAAATCAAGTTTCAGCTTTTTTCGTTCTTCTTTTAAATCCAAAATAATAGATTTTTCAGTTGAAAGCTGTTTATTAAGAGAAGTGATTTCATCATTCAATTCGCTTATCTTTTTAGCACTACTTAAGTGTAAGACATTTAATTTCTTAGTTGTGCATTTTTCTTGATAAACTGATGTAGCATGAGCTTGTTCAAGTTCCTTGATTTTAGCATGATGAATCTCAAAACTTTTCTCCCGTTCCTTATATCCTGCAAGCTCAGTGGTCAATTTGGCATTAGTTTCTCTAAACTTATTATTAACCACCGTACCATGATCTACATCCTTAGCAAGCTTGTCAAATAGAGATTTATAATACGCATGTTGATAGGTGTGTAAACACCCATCCTTTTTACCACTTAATTACAGTAATAACCGAGACAAAACGTGTATTTTATGTCATTTATGTCGGAATTATGCGTGGTTTGTGTTTTTGCTGTGATTTAGGACGAAAAGGTGAAAAGTGGAGAAAACACGGGCATTCACGGGCTTTTATCGAAGAAAAAGACGAAAGACGAAGTCAAGAAATCAAGAGTGCAAAAAGAACGGAAGTCCAAGACCAATTCTGAAGATTTATCGAAGAAAAAGTCAAAAGACGGAAGTTTACTAAAAGCCAAAGAACTCGAGTCTAATTTATTGAAGAAATTCAAGACGAGTTCAAAGAAATCCCGAGACAAAGTCATTAAAGTCCAAGATTTAAGAAGATTAAGAAGACTAAGGACTTAAGCATGCAATTAAAGAAAGAAGAAAGAGGGGAGGAATCTTCCTAAGCACCTCCTAATCCTCCCCTATAAATAGATTAGATAGGATTTATATTTCTCTTGTTGGCTAATAGTGACAATTAGTTCTTCCATTTTACTTTCCTTGTCATTTAATTACATGTCATTTACCTTAATTGTCTTGCACCTTAAATACATTTAATTTCAAGTAAGTTTCCTTTTAATTATTGTCAATCTTTACTTTTATTGTTTGATCTCCTATCTACCTTTCTTGTTTGATCTTAACCTTTATGTTTATTTGTTCATGTTCATGTTCTTGAGTTTTTGTTAAATTGATTAAGTGGGTTTTGATTATTTTGATTAGTTTTGTTAGTTTTATTGTTTTGGTTTGATTGTTTATGATTAGTAGATGTTATTTGGTTAGTTTGATTTAATCTTTTGTTTGATTGTGATTGATTTTAATTAGATCCGTAGTTTTTTCCTCTTTCCTTGTTATTCGCTGTGTTACTGTATTCCCAGGTACATTCCGGATCAAGCCCAGATTATTCCGAGTGAAGGTGTTTGTTGAAAAAGTTCCAGATCAAAGGGTTGTTCATCCGGAATAAGTGACATATTCCGGATCAGCCTCTCATTCCGAATCAACCAAACATTCCGGATCAAGGGTTTAGCCAAAGTGTTCATCCGGAATATCCAACATTCCGGATCAAGGAGATATTCCAGATCAGTCTTGTTTATTCGGAATAATTTAACATTCCGGATCAAACCTTTCATTCGGAATACCAAATATTCCGGATCAACGAGTTTTATTCGGAATAATTAATTATTCCGGATCAAGGTCTTCATCCGGAGTCTTCAACATTCCGGATCAAGGGAAACATTCCGGATCAAGGACCAGCAAGGAAAATATTCCGGATCAGCAACATTCCGGATCAAAACTTAAGTATTCCGAATCAAGACTTTATTTCGGATAAGTGACATATTCCGGATAAAGGATTTATTCCGGATCAAGGGTTTTGGTAAATATTCCGAGTGAAGAAGAATCATTCCGAAGGAAGGTGATATTCCGGATGAGTGATTATTCCAAACGAAGGTTTATTCCGGATGAGCTATTTTCAGGTTCTTTTTAGTTTCAGTTTTTAACTTTCTGTTTTTAATTTTCAAGCTTTACTTTTCCCGCCTTTTTACTTAGTTGCACTTTAAGTTTAATTGCCTTAGATTTATTTTATCCTTGCCTTAGTTTAAGTTTTAGTTGCGTTTTAAGTTTGCCTTAGATAGTTTTAAGTTTGCGTTATTTACTTTTAGTGCCTTTTAATTTCCGTAACGCTTTTAAATACTTGTCATTTATTTTAAATTAGATTTAGATTTAAATTAACGTCATTTTCATTTACTTCTTTGCACATTTATTTTAAAACAACCAAAAATATTCTTTTTCACCAAAAAAATTGAGTCGTACTTTGAACCGGAAATCAATTCGAGAAGATACCGAGAAACGAACTTTTCTACTAGCAAAATCTAATAATAAAATTGCGTCGCTGCCCGGCTCTTTTCGTGAAGTTTAACGGTTTTCTGTGAGAGACGCGTTGCTTTTTGGGATCCGTTCACTTGTGAGCGTTATTTTCTTGCTTAAAAAATTCAAAAAACCATAAAAATTAAAAAATTGTTAAAAATCCATAAAAATAAAAAATTTCAAAAATCCAAAAAGATTTTATTTTTATTGTGTATATATATTCTCTTTGTGTTTGGTATTGTTTTCTTTTGCCTTTGTAGGTGTATGCGTACTAGATCTTCTAATTATCAAGAGCCCGAGACTCGAGAAGATTTAGCTATGGCAGGTGTAAACAACAATAATCCACCGCACCTCAACAATAACAACAATGTTCTTCCACATCCCGATCTTCGGACAATGGAGGAGCTTTGTCAACCTACCATGTTTGGACGAGGAGGACCGATTGCGCCGATGCAAATCACGGCTCCGGAGTTTTCGTTGAAGCACCACATGATTCAGCAAGTGCAAACAAATCCTTTTCGAGGAATGCCTGATGATGATGCCAACAAACACCTCGACAAATTCATTACAATCATCAAAGCATGAAGTTGCCCGGTGCCACAATGGATGTTCTTCGCCTACAACTCTTTCCACATACTTTATCACACCACGCCGAGAAATGGTTTGATCGTCTCCCGAAGAATTCAATTCATACTTGGGATGACATGACTCAACGCTTTTTGTCGCGCTACTTTCCACCATCCACGGTCACGAGCCTTCGCAATCAAATCAGCGGTTTCATGCAAGAACCCGATGAATCTATTTTTGATGCTTGGGAAAGATATAATGTTTTGATCGATCGATATCCAAACCACAACATGCTCCCTGTGACATTAATTGATACTTTCTACAACGGTTTGACTTTTCGTGATCGTGATACGATTAATGCAGCCGCCGGTGGCACATTTATGAAAAGGAGACCCGAGGAGTGTAGAGAGCTTACTGAGAACATGACTACTCACCACAAAATTGGGATTCCTCCGCTTCTTCAAGGAACAACCCGAGAGTCAATGTTTCTTCTACTTCAGCAAGCCCCGACATGACCGAATTCACCCGCATGATGACCGAAATGAACAAAAATATATTGCTTCTCGCTACAAACCAACAACAAGTTAAAGCGGTTGCTAATTCTTGTGAGACATGCGGCGGTCCTCACTCATACACTGATTGTCTTTCTACTCAAGGAAATCCGGAAAACGTGTATGCAGCTTATGGTAATTATTCACCAGAAAATTACCAAGCCCGACCTCAAGGGGATAGAAATCTGCTGAGTTATCGGTCAAACAACTACCTTTCACCCGGTTTTTCTCCTCAAAACCAAAACCCCAACAACTACTACAATAGAAGCAACCAAATCCCACCTAGAGCTTCTAACCCTTATCACCCACCCGCTCAACAAACCCCACCCATCAATCAAGATGTTGAAGCTATAATGAGAACCCAAGGAGAGCAAATCAAGAATCTGCAGAGCCAAATTATCAATTAGAAAGGGGATATCACCAAGCAAGGGAATGACATAAGATCCGAGCTTCGAGATAATATTCAATCCTCCTTCAGCAATCAAACGAATGATTTGAAGAATATGTTGGCTAGTTTCTTGCCCACCACTCAACCTTCTCCTTCGAGTTCTCTACCTTCAAACACCGTCACCAATCCGCGAGCGAATGTGAGTACTATTACTACCCGTAGTGGAGTAACCATAGTAGGACCACCTATCCCACCCCCATCATCTACACCTCCTCCACCACCATTTATCCCTACTCCTCCCACACCTAGTATTAGTACACCATTACCGTCTCCGCCTCGTCATGACGATGTACCAAAGAAGAACCCTTCACCATCTCAACCTTCACCACCTAAACCCAATATCCCTTATCCTTCACGGCTAGGCAAGGCCTCAATGCTAACCAAGGATGACTCTCAAGTGTCGAATTATTTGAAGATGATCTCTCAAATGAATTTCAACATTAGCCTTGTTGAAGCACTTGTCCACATGCCGAAATTTGTCAAAGCATTCAAGGAAATGCTTAACAAGAAGGAGAAGCTGATTGAGCTCGCCAACACACGCTTAAATGAAAATTGTTCTGAAGTTATTCTTAAAGAACTTCCGGAAAAACTTGGAGATCCTGGTCGTTTTGTGTTGCCTTGCATTTTTAACAAAACCGAAGAATTTACTGCCCTAGCCGATATCGGGGCCAGTATAAATCTGATGCCATTAAGTGTTTGGAAAACACTATCATTACCCGACCTTACTCCAACAAAGATGACTCTTGAGCTTGCCAATCGCACTCTTGCTTACCCCGTTGGTATTGCCGAAGATGTTCATTAATGTTGGCACCTTCACTTTTCCGGTTGACTTCGTTGTTGTTGATTATGAAATGGACCCTCGTATTCCTTTAATACTTGGTCGGCCATTCTTGAGAACCGGAAGAGCTCTAGTTGATGTTGCCGAAGGTGAGCTCATCTTAAGAGTCGGGGATGATGCCCAAGTTTTTGAAATGGGGAAGCTTACAAGCAAATCCTTTGGAGGAAGAGAATCAACGAATATGATTAATGTGCTTAATGATTTTGTCGTCTACAACAATCCTCTATTCGATTCGTGCATTGATAATCCACTTTTTCAAGATGATGTGGATGATTCTCTCTCCAATTTGGAACCTTCACCCATTTATGATTCTCCATCGATCTTTGATGCTTATGATGATGATTCTAGCTCAGATACGGATGATTATGATGATTCTACTTCCGAGTATCCCGACATGCCCACATATGATGATTTTGATGAGGCCGATACTCTTTCGACTGATTCTTCACATGATGAAGATCCTCCGCCATCACTTGATCCTACTTTGGATGATTACTCATTTGAGGAAGACTTCTCTACTTTTCTTAATACTTACTTACCTCATGAGAGTGATTCTCCTCCTTTAGACTTTGATAATTATGGTCTCGATCGTACTTCGGATTTGAAGAAAATTCTTTCAATGGAGAAGCAACCGGACGACACCAACATCCGTAACTCGTATGTTTTGACACCTCTTTGTACACCTTCTGAGGACGAGGTTGTGCATCTTCTTCGCGGATCATCTTCACATTCTGCTGAGCCTGAATGCTATTTTCCCTTAAAGGAAAAGGTGTTCGACCCCGGTATCGATATTCTTAAGCCATCTCAGTATCCGTCTGATGAAATAAAAGGAAAATTTTTTGGCACTACTAAAGATATGCTTGCACCACTTCACCCTTGCTTCCACCGTGCTCCATCTTTGCTTAAGGGAACCTTGCCTACTCTTCTTTGGCTTGCCTTGTTCGCCTTAAGCTTGTGCTATTTGATGGACGAAAACTATGTCTTTGATCCCGGTGGATATGTTTCATGCTTCTTCCTATGATAATCAAGGTCGAGTCAGGCTCACTACTCGGTGAACAAAAATCAAGCGCTTCTTGGGAGGCAACCCAAGTATCTATCTTTTGGCTATCTTTATCCTAAGTGTAGGGGAGACCCGTTGGTGTTTGCTATTTCCTCTCCTCTCATATTCAGGGATTCGAGCGCTCAATGATCCACTCTTGATGATTTTTGACGACCCGTGATTCCGTGTTCCCGTCTTCCCGGTTCTATCCTAATCTCTTTTCGATTCACCATTTTATATTTTCTCAATATTAAAATATGAATCTCTTTAGTTGTCTTTTCCTTAGCGAGATTTAAACAACGTGCACAATGTCCTAAGTGTAGGGGAGTTTACTCCCACATGCTTAAACATTGAGGACAATGTTTATATTAAGTGTAGGGGGGACTTCTATCGAAGTTAAGTGGCCTTTTCCTTGTATTTGTCCTCATTTTAACCGGAAAATCAATTTTTTGACATTTTTCAAAATATTTGATCTGTTTTGGCCTATTAGTTTTTCCCTTTGTATAGTTATTTCCTTTCCTTATTAGAATAAATTTTTAATAAAGTGATTTTTATTTTCAAACATTGTGAATCTTTTGACTCAACCCGAGTTTACTTATCTAAGTTTACTCTAGCTAGTATCCTTAACGTGTTTAAGTCAAGTTTTGCTAGGCTTTTATATAGGGAGCTATAAAACGCGAAAGTCTTAACTCTCACGGGTTAAGAACAAGAACTTTTCGCAAGTTCCTATAATTGATCCTAGAGAGTCGTTTATCAAGGGAACTTTAAAACGCGATTTCTAAACTTGAAAAAGTCTAAGAGTTTGCAAGATCCTATAGACGACTCGAAAACCCAAAATTTTGATTTAATAGGCTAAGCATCCACGAGTCTCATTCTTTGAGATTTTAAATTATGGAGAACGAGAGATGATAGAGTCAATTATAAGTTTTTTATTCTTTCGTGAACTTATGTGAGTTAATTATGAGCCTATTCTCCCATCGCTTGCTAATAAGTTTATCTGCAATAAATAAGGTTGTACGATTTGAAAAGTTGCTTAGCTTCTAGCCCAAGATCGTTTAAAAGTTGCTCGGTATGGATTAGAGTTCATAGCCAAGGCATAACTTACTGAAGCGGGATGCGAAGATTGGCGAGTCCAAAAAGGTCCTAACAAGACATGAGGGCTACATTTTGTTGCTAAAGATCCCAAGTGATGTGAAGAATCATTTATCGAAAATGAATATGAAGGATCGAGACACACGACGAAAAGCAAAAACTCACCAAAAGTCATGGAGAAGTCTATCCAAAAATGCCCTAACAAGGTATAGGATAAATAGATCCAAGTCCAAAAAGGAGGCGGATCGTTGTATATCAAAGTCCAAAATAAAGGTTGGAGGAAAATGAAGAAGTCGTGGTCTAAGTATGAAGAATCTCTCAAAACTTCAAGTGAAGAAATTCCTATTATGAAGAGAAGACCATAATTTCATGAACGTCTCTCAAGGTTTGAAGTATGAAGTCGCTGCCAAATATCGGTCCGAGAAAGGTGTCAAATCGCGAAGCGAGTTATGCCAAGATATGAACTTTATGAGGTCCCGAGAAGCAGTTTTAAAAGATTTTGTCCTTTAGCTAACTACTGATTAAATCGTCCAACTTTGTTTTCAGCCTAAATAACTATCGAAATAAGTCAACAATGCATCCTCGTGATCATTCAAGACAATAATAAAATATAAGAGATACACCTAGGAATAAGGGAGTCTAAGTGAATAATTGGCCCACATGAGTTCGTGTTAGTTTGCTAACTTATAATAATAATGATCTCGTTTTTAAGCTTGGTTTGGAGATAGTGAAAGCTTGAGGATGATGATCATTCATGAGATTTCCAAAACCCAAGGTATGCTTTTGATTTCTTTACTTTGAATGTTTATAATTTTCTATCTCTTTAATAAAGGCCAACGTGGATTGATTATGATGAAAAATGTAAACGTGCTTTGTAACTAATGCATTGCATGAGGAAATTGCAATGGTCAAGTGTAGGGGATTTGATAGGTGTGTAAACACCCATCCTTTTTACCACTTAATTACAGTAATAACCGAGCCAAAACGTGTATTTTATGTCATTTATGTCGGAATTATGCGTGGTTTGTGTTTTTGTTGTGATTTAGGACGAAAAGGTGAAAAGTGGAGAAAACACGGGCATTCACGGGCTTTTATCGAAGAAAAAGACGAAAGATGAAGTCAAGAAATCAAGAGTGCAAAAAGAACGGAAGTCCAAGACCAATTCTAAAGATTTATCGAAGAAAAAGTCAAAAGACGGAAGTTTACTAAAAGCCGAAGAACTTGAGTCTAATTTATTGAAGAAATTCAAGACTAGTTCAAAGAAATCCCGAGACAAAGTCATTAAAGTCCAAGATTTAAGAAGATTAAGAAGACTAAGGACTTAAGCATGCAATTAAAGAAAGAAGAAAGAGGGGAGGAAGCTTCCTAAGCACCTCCTAATCCTCCCCTATAAATAGATTAGATAGGATTTACATATCTCTTGTTGGCTAATAGTGACAATTAGTTCTTCCATTTTACTTTCCTTGTCATTTAATTACATGTCATTTACCTTAATTGTCTTGCACCTTAAATACATTTAATTTCAAGTAAGTTTCCTTTTAATTATTGTCAATCTTTACTTTTATTGTTTGATCTCCTATCTACCTTTCTTGTTTGATCTTAACCTTTATGTTTATTTGTTCATGTTCATGTTCTTGAGTTTTTGTTAAATTGATTAAGTGGGTTTTGATTATTTTGATTAGTTTTGTTAGTTTTATTGTTTTGGTTTGATTGTTTATGATTAGTAGATGTTATTTGGTTAGTTTGATTTAATCTTTTGTTTGATTGTGATTGATTTTAATTAGATCCGTAGTTTTTTCCTCTCTCCTTGTTCTTCGCTGTGTTACTGTATTCCCAGGTACATTCCGGATCAAGCCCAGATTATTCCGAGTGAAGGTGTTTGTTGAAAAAGTTCCGGATCAAAGGGTTGTTCATCCGGAATAAGTGACATATTTCGGATCAGCCTCTCATTCCGAATCAACCAAACATTCCGGATCAAGGGTTTAGCCAAAGTGTTCATCCGGAATATCCAACATTCCGGATCAAGGAGATATTCCGGATCAGTCTTGTTTATTCGGAATAATTTAACATTCCGGATCAAACCTTTCATTCGGAATACCAAATATTCTGGATCAAGGAGTTTTATTCGGAATAATTAATTATTACGGATCAAGGTCTTCATCCGGAATCTTCAACATTCCGGATCAAGGGAAACATTCCGGATCAAGGACCATCAAGGAAAATATTCCGGATCAGCAACATTCCGGATCAAGACTTAAGTATTCCGAATCAAGACTTTATTCCGGATAAGTGACATATTCCGGATAAAGGATTTATTCCGGATCAAGGGTTTTGGTAAATATTCCGAGTGAAGAAGAATCATTCCGAACGAAGGTGACATTCCGGATGAGTGATTATTCCGAACGAAGGTTTATTCCGGATGAGCTATTTTCAGGTTCTTTTTAGTTTCAGTTTTTAACTTTCTGTTTTTAATTTTCAAGCTTTACTTTTCCCGCCTTTTTACTTAGTTGCACTTTAAGTTTAATTGACTTAGATTTATTTTAGCCTTGCCTTAGTTTAAGTTTTAGTTGCGTTTTAAGTTTGCCTTAGATAGTTCTAAGTTTGCGTTATTTACTTTTAGTGCCTTTTAATTTCCGTAACGCATTTAAATACTTGTCATTTATTTTAAATTAGATTTAGATTTAAATTAACGTCATTTTCATTTACGTCTTTGCACATTTATTTTAAACAACCAAAAATATTCTTTTTCACCAAAAACAATTGAGTCGTACTTTGAACCGGAAATCAATTCGAGAAGATACCGAGAAACGAACTTTTCTACTAGCAAAATCTAATAATCACATGTGTCTCATCAGGAAGGGTTGTAGGCTGAGCAACTTGATCCACACTAAGGTCCACACTAGGCTCATTCGAAATAATATTACTATTATTCGTTTGATCCTCGTGTGTCTCAATGTAGGGCTCAAGAATTTCAGTATACCCTTCCTCCTGATTAGACATAGTATATATATCATTATCATCAAAACTTGGGTGTACCTCAGAGGGACCGTCTGAATCATAGACGGGAGCTCTATCATCATGCATTCCTGAGGTTGATGCTTGCTGTAAGTTTGCCATCAAGATGTAGTTGGCATTCACCTCTTCTTCCTCGTCATATTCTGCAGCAGAAGCCATAAGATCAAATTCCTCAGCTTGAAGTAGAATCCCTACCTCTTCTTTTTGTGCTATGAGAAGCTGAGTCTGAAGATAAGCATCATCCCTCTTCTTTTTGGCTGTGCAATCTCGAGCATAATGACCAAATCCCCTGCAGTTGCACTGAACCTGACGATTGTTGTTTCCATTTCTCGTACCAGTATTCTCAGCCCTTGCAGCCACAATGTTTCCCATCTGGTTACCAACCGCTGGCACAACTATTAACCCATTCTGATTACCCACATCCAGAACACCTGGATTTTGACCACGGTTTTGACCATACTGATTTCCTGCATTGCCAACGGTCTGCCCAGCATTCTGACCATATTGTTGAAACTGAGTCCCCGTGTTTCCAGCAACTACCAATTGGCGATCTTGATTCGCATTCATGAAAGGTTGAGAAATCTGCCTATTTCTAGTGTTCGAGGAGATTCCCTGATTGTTGTTGGTGGGGTTAATGGTGAATTTGAATGCCTTTGCAAGAAGGGCAAGACCCGTATTAATAGCATGAGTAGGATCGGTGATGTCATCAAAACAAGCAATGGGTTATTGTAAGTAATTCATAGCAGCAGGAGGTTGATATCCATAAGCAGTGAGTTGTTGTTATTGTTGTTGTGGCATGAAGTTACTTGATGAGGGTTGATGGTAGGGTACCATGGGATATGACATAGATGATTGAGAGTTTGCCATAAAAGCCAATGGATCTTGTGTTTTGGCACGTCTTTCTGCCCTAACTTTGTTAGCTTCATCTTGATTCACCTTCAAATAGTCATATACTTGAGTGTAGTCCACGACATGAAGATCCTTGGTTTGATTGACAAGAGTGACATATCGTGACCATTTAGAAGGAAGATTATCAAGAAATTTGATGTTGGCAGCAATTTGTGCAGGTTCATGTTTATTTCTTCTATGATGATTCATGAGGGTTGAAAACCGATGATAATAAGGTTCAATTTGTTCCCCTTCAGTAGACGTAAATTTCTCCCATTCACGAAGCAACTTAGTTTCCTTTTCTTGTAAACCGATTTCACTGCCCTTCATCATTTTCTGAATCCTAAGCCACATCTCGTGTACTGTTTCACAACTATCGAAAGCAGCATAAACATCTTCAGGAAGTCCCACAAGAATGACTTGAATTGCTTGATCATCAGCGTCGAGTTGTTTGTATTCAGCTTCAGTTAATTCTTCATTCGTTTGCTCATGACTAGAGTCAGCCACTGGGTTAGCATTCGTAGGGGCCCCAGGCACAATAATTGTTCTTCTAACATACGGACCCTTTTGAATCGAGTTGACAATCAACTTTACCATAGGTTTACATTTTGCATAACGAAGGAGACGACTATCCCATGTAGTGTAGTTCTCCTTAGTAAGCATGGGTGGACGATTCTCGGTACCCGCAACATAAATATCTTGTTGAGACGTCATCATAGAATTCATGCGAAGAACAAGATCTCAATTCGTAGAAAGCGTGTGATGTTGTTGAAATTCCGAAAATTCTGTTTTTTTTAATTTTTTCCAGTCCGACAATAAATTCCTCAGTCCGACAAAACGGTAAGCTGAAAAATTTTGTATCGCCAAATTTTGAAATTGAGTTAGAAATAGCCTAGAACTAGTAGGGAAAAAATTTGATTTTACTTGACCTAAAAATTTTAACTCTTATAAATTGTTTTTTTAATCTTCGTGTAAACTATGTGCCGGGACTAGTCTAGATGGTGGCTAAGTCTAAAAATTACTCAAACAAAATTTCCATCGGAATGCCCATCAGAATATTCTATCGGAATGATGATCGGAATGATGATCGGAATGATGATCGGAATGATCTATCGGAATGTTGATCGGAATGATCTATCGGAATGTTGATCGGAATGATCTATCGGAATGGTATCAGAATATTCTATCGGAATGTGGATCTGTCGGAATACCCCTTCTATCGAAATGTCCTTCTATCGGAATGTTGGATCTGTCGGAATGTTGATCTGTCGGAATGTTGATCTGTCGGAATGTTGAGCTGTCGGAATGTTGATCGCAATATGGCTAAAACTATTTGGACAGAGTAACGACTCAATATCCCTTAAAAACCGTCAGAATCCTCGATCGCAATGAGTGATCGGAATAACCGTCGGAATAAGGTGTCTGAATCCTTGTGATCGCAAAGTAAAACCCTTGGGTTATTGTGATCGAGCCTGACTCACATAAACTTTCCGATGGAATCAGTTGCTAAAATTTCGGAAAGATGAAACAAGAAATTTCTTAACTTTTGATCCAAAAGATTTGTGTTTTAACCAAAAACCAAGATACCCAAATCACTAATACACGAATAAAGAAGGTATGCGACTTAAAAACACTAACAAACACGAAAAAAATTTGAAACTTTGGTAAAAAAACAATCAAAAACTCACGAAATGCTTAAATACGAATCCCTTGGCGAATGATACCACTTGTAGGAATGATTCACACGACTATATAGGATATAGAAATGAAGATAACGATTAATCCAAAAAATAAAGATTAGATTAGATGAAGAAAAAGAGAAAAACAAAGATGGTTGTGAATTCCTAGTGAGAGAAACACAAACGTTTCTCTCTCTACAATCTATGAAAAATGGAAGACACACACACACAAATAAGGCTTAGGAGGCCTTTTATACTAAGTACCAAATGTTTAGGAGGCCTTACTCATTTGTGAGTTCGGGACTAAATCCAGTTACAAAAGCAATAATAACTAAAAACTCTCGACATCATTAAATGACATTTTTCACGAGCTTCGCAACGATATATTATATGACCATCACTTTAATTACTTCTAACAAATACCAAGTGTTTTTCTACTTTTTATGTTAGAAACATCAAGAGGAAAACAATTAATATATTTAGAAACATTTGATTTCTTAGTGGCAAAACTTTTCTTCCATTGAATTCTTCGTTGTTTGCTTTCAAGAAACAATTCCTCACGAGACTTCTATTTTTGTGGAGTGCAAAGACCATAAAGACTGTTTTCATAAGCATAATTATATGGTTTCACAAAATCTTTATTGACCGGTGATCTACTCTCCTCAAACCCAAAGGGTTGTCTCTTCACTATCGAGCCTAACTACTGGGCAATCATGATCGGTCCAGTCGGACTCATCAAGATATAAGTGGGGGTTCGCAGCTTGAGCTTGTTCGAGGTACTTAGGAATCTCAAAACTAGCTTTACCCTTAAAAAACGACCGAGGTGCTATCATTCTTATGGTTTGAATAGAGTCATGCATTATAAACAACTTTTTTTCAAAAAATCGACTTGTTGTTCGAGTTCCGTTACTTTTTCAGTATCTTTGACTTGTCTATTTTTGAAATCTTGTTTTAACTTTTCAACCTGTTGTTTCTTTTCCTCAAGAATTTTAGCAGAATCGGTGGTATTCATAGAGAGCCTCTGTTCAAGTTCGTTAAATTTTGTTGTGGCAAGGTACGTTTTTTGACGTTTATCACTTAATAAAACATTAAACTGACGTTTTTCTTTACTTAACAAAGCAAGAGCTTCGTTGTATTTATTTTCAAAATCGTCCTTGTTAACGTGAATTAAACAACCTTTGTACCCCTCAAGCTCTTTGTCTCTTTGAATAAGCTAAGCCTATAGCTATCAATGGTCTCACTAGATTTTATAAGAGCGGCTTTGCTTTCTTCAAAGTTTTTAGTGAGCGCCGCGTTTGCCTTCTTGTATTGCTTTTGACTCTTTCTAGTTTCATTGACATCTTTTTGTAAACTATAAATTAAATTAGCAAGCGCGACATGCTCCTCATCATCATACTCATTTGCATGTTGATCATCCTCAAACTCACTATTGCACATGTCTGATGAATCAGGTGTGGTATTGCTATCAACCGTTTCCATCATACATGTGTCAGTAATTGTTGTTGGTAGATCACTATGCTCATGTGTATCACCAAACACATTATATTCATCATCATGTTATACCTTATCAATTGGCTCGATATCAAAGATAGGACCATTGTCATCTTCATTGACGTTAAGGACCTCATGAATCTTTGCCATGTATGAATAATGTGCCTCGAGTTCTTGGTCAAAGAGTTCATCATCAGTGTCCTCAAGCATTTCTCCTTCTTCAGCTGATAACTTAATCCTAGTTTCCGTCTTCTTGTATAGCAGCATCTTTTCCTTATGATAACCATAATCTTTAACCCTTTTTGGCTGCTGACATTCCCTAGCCAAATGCCCAAAACCTCGGCAGTTAAAACACTGAATTCCAATTTGTTGCAAAAATTGAGTACCAACAGTTTCCCTATTTCCAACAACAGTAGCAACCCTCTGATTATCATACTTAGTGGGTTGTCGATCATACTTTGGAGGACTCTCAGCATGCCTTCGTGTGTCATACCTTGGAGGAATTTTAGCGTAGTTGTTCCTCGTGTTTGATGATAATCTGAGGTTGTTGTTGGTGGGTTTGTATATTTTCTTGTATTGCTTCATGATGAAAGCCATTGTTGCTTGAATTCCCTATCTTTTGAGCTTGTTCTTCATCACTGTCTTCTTCGGATGATTTCTCAAGTGTTGGTGATGGTGCTCTTGCAACTTCCTTGCCTCGAGATCTTGGTGGAGCATGTGAATTAGAGACAATGGATGATCGTGGTGATGATGATTGAGTAGAGTAGGTCTTTGGAGTACGAGAATGATAATCTGGGTAATGTTGAGTGGTAGACACTAAAGCAAGTGGATTTTCAACCTTTGCTACTCGTTCAGCACGAAGTTCGTTTGCCTCATTCTAAAATTGTTTCAAGATGTCAAAGAGTGTGTGATAGGAAACTTCGTCTAACTTTTGTTGTTGTTTCACGAAGGTGACAAACCGTGTCCACTCTGGTTGAAGTTGCTGTAGAAATTGGACATTGACTTGCATAGTGGAAACTTGCAAGTTGTTTCGGGTCATGTCATTAATCATTTTGTAGAACCAAGAGTAATATGAATCAATTAATTCCACATTCTTTGAAATAAACTTGCCAAAGTTCCAAAACAGGTTTGTTTTCACATCTTGTTTGTTGAGTGATTCACCTTGTTGCAATCTTTCAATAGCCGTCCACATTTCTTTAGTAGTAGGGCATGCATCAACCGTGGAGTAAATATCATCTCTAATGCCACTGAGAATTAAGTAGATTGCTTCCTTGTCTACATCAAACCAAGCACGATTCTCTGGTGTGAAGTCGTTTCTCTTTTCATCACGTTCATATGCGGGTTCTTCGTTAGTTGTGTATGTGGCTGGTACTGCAGGAACTTGTACCTTTGAGAATTTATAGGGTCCATAAAAAATGCAAATTGCCTTAAGGCATCACCGTTAGTTTTTATGTCAAGATAATGTAGAAAACGGGATTGCCATTGATAATATCGACCAGACACAAGCATTGGTGGTCTTTCTTTGTTACCCGCCACCATGATGTTGTTGTTCGTCACACGATACTCTATAGTAGAATCCATCTCGATAATCTCTAAAATGTTGAATTGAATACGGATCTTAAGTAGATGTTATAGTGATTGTTGTTGAAGAGAAAAGTTATTGAAATCCCCTAACAAAGTGTTCTCGAGAAACCAAAAATTTTAAGACCAAAAAACTCATGAGTTAAAAATTTTCTAAATCACGTTTTTTGAAAATCTCAGAATATTTGTAAAATCTCGCAAAAGATCTCGCAATAATTCAATTAACAAATCTCGCAATAACCCAAAGTGAGATTTCGCAATAACCCAAAAATTAGCTGTCACACCCCACCATGGCGGAATATGGGGCGCGACGTACGGATATCATCACAACAATAGCGTGTCCATAGAGAGAACTATATGAATTAGAAATGTCATAAAAGGTGACACAAATTTCATGACAATATCTCATCAATGCAGGAGTCTAGGTAAGTAGGTAACAGTCCTACCTCTTACCCAAGACAAACAAATAACACAAACAAATCAACATATAGGTTCCTATTATCACTTATTGAAACAAACAGAAAAATAAATTAAGAAGGAACAGGGATCTCCTTCTAAATGCAATCCTAATGCCTTTGAAACTAGCCACTTCTATTCTCAAGCTTAACCACACTCTCACCTGAAAGAGACACTAAAACACATCAACATAAAGTTGGTGAGAGTCATAGGTTTAGACTCCAACGCCAAAATCAAACCATAAGCTGTGAACAACAACCACTAAAAAATGAACATATGGACAATGTGATACAAACATGTATTAACAACTAATATTCAAGATTTAACAAACCAAACCAAATCCAAGGCTCCCAGCCTTACCAAACACCATGGTACCATAGACGCCCATACACCTATGTACCAATCCCAAGGCCCCGCCTTTTCATTATCCATTCGTCCCATAGATGCTCACACATCTATGTACCTCCCCAAGACCCCGCCTTGTCAACATCCCCTTGGTACCAAGTCAAAACATAAAACAATCATGAATCAACTAGTAGTTAATCACATAAGTATGCACAAGTCCATCACCAAACACAAAACATTCATAGCATAATTTATATAAACAAGACAATGTCTCTTCCATCCCATCTGGAAGTTAAAATCATTAGTAGACATGGGACTATGAAACTCACCTGATTGAGTTTCTCCAAAAATCCGCGCACTAGCAAAAAGATAACAAACAAAAGCACACAATCAAAACATGAACCAAACACTAAAATGGCTCATCAACCCATGATGGACATCTAACCTTCTCCCATATATATACCTCATTTATATGCTCTAAGAATCTTCTTACACCCCTCTATAAAGCCCTTAACTTAGTTTACTTCATAACCCGTTTCGGTAACATTTTACCCTAAACAGTCCCGGTTTTTAGGTCTCCAAACTATAAGCCAAATGCCCACCTAACCATACCCATGACCTCTATAAAAGAAACCGTATTCCCTTACATATGTTAGCTAACTCCTCCCCTTTGCCCCAATCTTTAAGCTACTGTTTAGGCCTCGATATATATATATATATATATATATATATATATATATATATATATATATATATATATATATATATATATATATATATATATATATATATATATATATATATATATATATATATATATATATATATATATATATATATATATATATATATATATATATATACTTTTGTCTATCAGGATTTTACTGATTTTGAACATACAAAAAGTTTGTTATGATTAGGGGGTCTTACCCTAACCCATTTGCTTAGCCCTCCTCCAGGCCTCTTATTTAATATATAAACCAACTCTCATGCTTATTATAGGGCTCAAGTGTACTCCTAAGTACCCCCAATCACCCTAAAACATTAATTGAAAACCCGCTGATTTCAAAACCGCTTTGACCTTCGACTGTTGTAACCTGTTTTTGACCCACTTACCTATCTCCAATATAGTTCTCGTTTCTTTCATTTGAAAGCCAACTCAATTACCTTTCCAGGGATACTTGGATCGTAAAATAATAGTTTGTAGAACTCTATATATGGTCAAAACAATTGACCTAAAATTCTGCCCTGTTTTTAAAAAACGATTTTAACATAATTAGTCTACTTAATTACCCATAACTCCACTAATTACAATCCCTAATTAACCTAATCATTATAATATCATTAATATACAGATTTTAATTTAAACCCTAACCTAAATCCATCATAAGATGATTGAGAAAGAATTAAAAACAATTAAATTGAAAAGGGATTTGAAGGTTTTACCTTAAGACTAATGGAAACCAAGATTTTTTTGAAGAACCCTAACTTTTCTCAATTGGCCGTCGTTTTTTTATTTTGCTCCAGGGATTATGTCTTTTCCATCTTATTTTACACCTTATATAGTTATTGACAAGTCCTAGCCCAAGTATAATTGCCCACTTTCTTTTTTTTCTTTTTTTTTTCTTTTTTTTCCTTCCTTTTGTTTTAACCGACCCTTACCCCCCATAATTTCATTTTTTTATTAAACTAATTAATAATTGTAATAAAAATATTACCTTAATTTTCCTTAATTTATTTCAGCTCCTAAAGCCTTCAAAACCTTAAAACCGTAAAACTAGTCAAATTTACGCGTATACCGTAAAAAGACGTAAAATATACAGTTTTAAAAAAACTCTTGAATTTTGAAATAAACTTTATAACTAAGTCCTAATGACTGAAAACCATCCCGAAAAATACTCACATGACTAAACACCTTACCCGAGACCTCTAAATGCTAAATCTCAAACCCTAAAAAAATACAATTTACTATAATACTTATACGTATACGTAAACACCAAAATAACACCATTTCATTTCAGAGTCACTAATTTGTGAGCTCATGAACATGAAATAACCATTCCTCGATTTACTTATGAGTACTTTATACCCATAAACGATACCCACTCTAACCTCGTTCACGCAAAATAACATGTAAACACGCAAAATCACATAGTCACACATAAATTAACCTTACAATAAGACCAAGTGACGAACCTCAAAACCATGGTTGTCACATCACTCCCTCCTAATAGAAATCTCGTCCCGAGATTTACTCCTTAGGATCGTCATTATCAGTTAGCTGAGGATACCTGCTCCTCATAAATCCTTCCCGTTCCCACGTGAACTCTAGTCCACGTTCCAAATTCCATCTACCCATAACTACGGTATATTACCCTTTTTATCCAACGTCCTAGCT
Source organism: Glebionis coronaria (assembly GCA_025667525.1). Lineage (NCBI taxonomy): Eukaryota > Viridiplantae > Streptophyta > Magnoliopsida > Asterales > Asteraceae > Glebionis > Glebionis coronaria. Next base: position 127,113,469 of record CM046879.1, on the reverse strand, counting down.
TCACGACCCAAAATCTCTATCGGCTCTTCGATAAAACGAAGACTCGTATCCATACTAATATCATCTAACGGTACTTGCAAGTCAGTAATTGCTAAGCATTTCCTCAATTTTGATACATGAAATACGTCATGCACACTACTCAATTCCTCCGGTAATCTCAACCTATACGCCACTAGCCCAATCCTTTCAAGGATTTCAAATGGACCCACAAATCTAGGTGCTAACTTCCCTTTTATTTTCCAAACCGCATCACCCCTTTCCATGGTGAAACCTTTAGCATAACTTTATCTCAAATCTCAACGGCTTACGCCTCTTGTCTGCATAGCTCTCTTGTCGGTTCTTTGCAATTTTCAACCTCTACTTAGTCACTGCCACCACCTCCATAGTTTTCCGATCCACCTCTGGTCCAATACGTTGGCCGCTCCTAACTCCATCCCACTGTAACGGTGATCCACCTCATCTCCTATGAATTAACTCCAGCAGTTTCTACTACAATTCCTATTACCATACCTAACGGCTTTTATCCTCTACGGATTTTCCATCATTCGGAAGTTCTCCCAACCTTAAACACATCCAATGGTATATGTAGGATTGCATAACCAAAAGCTTCCCATAACATTCACATGAAACATGTCATAACCACCACCTCATCCTTGCTTTCCCATGCTCGGAACCAAGTAACTAACAATCCTTCATACTAACAGGTGCTACACCTTTTCTCTAGGTGAACGTTCCATTGTTCGTGACTACTAACCTCTTGCTATAACGGTTTTCCCTTCAATATCACCCCCACCATCTTGACAACCTCTTGCTCCCTCTAATCATTCTTCCTCCATACTACTTTTCGCTTGTATTTCCACAATCTTAATTTCCATACCATCCTATATCCCGTCTTCAGCCTATAATTTAGGTGTTTCCTCCTTTATTCCCTACATCCTCATCAATGGGGAACATGCCCCTATCAATGGTGACTCTCTCTTTGTAGGAGAATTCTTCCTAATATAACGCGTTCGCCAACTATCTCCAAATCTCACGCCAATGCTCTAGGCGTCTTTCTCAATTACCTCTATAGTATGCTCATACCAACCATTAGTCTATCAACGATATACTACGCTTGCTTCGCATCGTTTCTTCCCTTGCCATAATCCTTCATAAGGCATTCCATACCTATTAGGTTAACTTTTACACAAAACCTCCTATTCCATCGCATTTGTGCGCAATCCTTCCAACTTCTCAACTATGTGACTTCTCATTCCTCTTAAAATATGGGATAAATTAGTCCGTCTATCGACTATCACCTAACTCTCATCGTACTTATTCCTCCACCGCATTATGTATCCCTTCCACCAAATTCGTCCTAACATTGCCCTTTCTAAGCCACTCCTATCTATGTAGTAAGTATAGTCTACGTCCATTTTCTCCATATGATTGTCCAAGTCACGCAACATAAATGTTGGCGCGTTCTCTGCTTTAGACAACTCAACTCGTGCAACCTACATCCTGCATCCAAACCACCCTAATACGTTATCCATATAGTTCAAGTTCGTCTCAGCTTCACTTCATTCTTTTTATTCCATGTCTCATCAACCATGCTTGCCTTTCCCGATGGTACTTAGCCTTGCAATTGTCTTTCATCACTTAACTCCACCCATCACCTTTGCCAAAAGTTCAATCAAAATGATTGAATATGTGTTAGAGACATTCATGATCCGTATAGATCATTATCTACGTCTAGTACCCCAAATGCCTCTAGCAATCTAGGCAGATTTAACAGTCCAACTCCACTGACTAAGTCTTATCTAGTTCTTCCAAATTTTCAGTTCCTGTGTCGTATAAGCAATCGCCTTTCTTTGTCGTTCTCGTACACCTCCAAATCCTTGCTCCACGTATCGTCATGCTTCGCGAATTCATCCAGTCCTTCCGACAATGCCAATACCGGATCATTATCCAATCACCTCTTCAGCCTCCAAAACGCTTCCTCGTCCCTCTTTACTTCTCCCCTTGCTGGTTCCATGATATACCATCATCTCTAACTACTCATCCTGGTCAACTTAATCCTAAAACTCACACTTGAAAATCTCACGTATAATTCCCTTTCCTAACAACTCCAAAACCAACTCATAATTCGCCTCACTCTCCTTTTTAGACTTTGAGTAGATCAAGATGTCGTCGATACTCCCAATGACAACTCGTTTATATACGTTCATGCACACTCGGTTCATTGACTCTATGAAAACCGCTAGTTCTCTGGCGAAGCTAAATGCATAACCGTAACCCAAAGCATTCATACAACATCCTTAGCAGTTTTCAACTACGTCCTACTTGCACCCTCTCTTAGTGGCAATACGAATAAATTCCTACCTCGTTCTACTCGCAAAATTCTACATGCATTCTAAAAGACCAATACTTCCTCTTATCGAACTATTCAACCGCTTTCCACATCCAATCTACTACTAAGCAACTCAACTTTTATCTTGCATTCCTTGCAATTTCTAACAACTCCTGTTTTTAAAATCATCCCATCAACAATTGCCTTGGAAAGGCACTAACTACAACTCCTCTCACTTCACCTACTTGCTCTATTCATGGTTCTACCTCAAAGTAATAGGCAAACCTACTAAATCTCAGGAAATTTTCAGAAAACTTACATGCCTTACGAACAATCATAAATACCTTTGAGGTATTATATCCCCTTCCAACACTCTCTATGGCGCGTTACTTGTGCCAATATCCATACATTATACAAATCTCTATTCATCTCCCTTGGCACTCCTAATAGACCTCATGACCACATTAGTTCGTCTACGAACTTCTAACTCTTTCCTCCCCACTAAGGGCATTCCGACCATTCTCCCATGGTCACCTACTTAATCGTGTAGGCGCGACCAAGTCTTTCATATGACTACCTCAACGCTCCCAATCAATACACAACCAAAACTACATCCTGAATCCACTAGATACGATCGACGAATCAAACCCACAGATAACTAACGACATTTCACGTGCACGAGTTAAAACAGACCAAAACCACGAAAACTCAAAAGGAAAACTCAAACAGGTACCAATTCAAATGACTCATGACAAAGAAAAATGATTCCAAGAAACACTTAATGGCAACCAAAACATTTTACGCCCCGTGACATATTATTTAAACCGTGCACAAGATCGACTTTTCCAAAAGAATATGTTTTATATATTTTTTTCTTTACCTCCCCACATCTATGTGACTCAAACAATCTACAAACAACCCTCTTGACGAACTCAAAACTCAACTCAAAGACTAGGTATCCCGTGCATCCCAAATCATAAAAATAAACTACTATTCAAAACTCAACCTTTAACCCGGCACTTGTACAATAATTTCGACCAGGATACTGACCTTCCATGACTATACATTCTGAATATTTGAAAAGTACGTTCCGAGTACATAATTTTAGGCTTTTGAATCACCCAAAAAGCTTTAAAAACAAACAAGTTACGACCAAAACAATTTTATACTAGTTGTTTTAAAAACTAAAGAATAAACTTAGTGATTAATGCAATCCTTTTAAATGAAAGAAATAATTGTATGTGAAATTTTCATGAACTCAATTTAACCTTGTATAAATAATGATAAATGACGTAAATCGGTTAAACTTAATTATATAAACTATGTAAGTAGAAAGAAATTTTATTTCGCTTTATTTAAAAAAAATCTTTTAGAATTTTGAAATAAATAATTGTTGATTAAGAATTCTTATGTTACATCTTGTTTCAAACACGATTCCAACACCTTACCCGTATGTTACCGTATACAACCAACTATCCAACCCTATAGTAGATTTCCAAGTCTATTCAATATATACCGACAAAAAGGAATGTAAGACTCAACACAAAAGATTTCATTATCCCAAAAAAAATCTCAATTTATTTCAATATACTTAACACCAAGGACACCATTTTAAAACGGACACGTGAAATAGGAAACTCGAAGAATACGCCACAGCGGAGGTTGAATATCTAAAAAGAAGCGAGCTAGCCACCCTCCTAAGGATACAATCGATAATTATAGGGGATCATACATATATAGGCATATCGGGATACATATACTTAAATCCGTCTAACATCTACTATACAAGCATGTATTAACCCTCTTTCATGCAATCATACTTAGGAATCCATTGGAGTTATGGTACTTGTATAACTATGTTGGCCACCATACTTATACAATTACCCTTCCCCAATGCACTCCTTCCTATGATGACACTTATAAGAATTAATACAACACATAACACATATATCTATCTACTCACATAAGCTCGTAACCACATAACCAAAAAAAAGTCCAAAACTCCATCCATTAAAATAACATAGTCAAACTCTTGAAATACATAAATCCATAGTCTAGCTAAAACAGCATAGACTAAATCCAAAAACGAAAACATAATCAGTTATAAGTCATGTCGCCCATAAGAGTGGAAACAGCTTAAAATCTTTCATATCCACCTACTCCTAATAACTCGAACCACCACATGATTCTTAGGGAACATGACTTAAACATCAAAAGAAAAATACTATACCTCAGGTACATAAAATAACCCAGCAAAAGATAGAAACTACCATGTACCAAATTATGTACTATAATGTACAATTTAAGCAAAATACGACAATGACTAGCGTGGATGATTATGGTTCAACCAGCACTAGTCACACCCCGAAAAGAAAATAACATGTGGCTAAGTATGAACTACTATGGTTCAACCCATACTAGTCAAAACTTAACAAACATCGCAAGTAAAAACCAATAACATCCAGAAAACTTTAATTAATATAAAATGCACACATACTCCTATAACGCCTATATGCAGGGACCCTTAAGCTATAGACTAGGTTACTGGACTAGGCCACCTAATTCTCTATAACCATTGGCTCTGATACCATTCTGTCACACCCTACCATGGCGGAATATGGGGCGCGACGTATGGATATCATCACAACAATAGCGTGTCCATAGAGAGAACTATATGAATTAGAAATGTCATAAAAGGTGACACAAATGTCATGACAATATCTCATCAATGCAGGAGTCTAGGTAAGTAGGTAACAGTCCTACATCTTACCCAAGACAAAAAAATAACACAAACAAATCAACATATAGGTTCATAGTATCACTTATTGAAACAAATAGAAAAATAAACTAAGAAGGAACGAGGATCTCCTTCTAAATGCAATCCTAATGCCTCCGAAACTAGCCACTTCTATTCTCAAGCTTAACCACACTCTCACCTGAAAGAGACACTAAAACACGTCAACATAAAGTTGGTGAGAGTCATAGGTTTAGACTCCAACGCCAAAATCAAACCATAATCTGTGAACAACAACCACTAACAAATGAACATATGGACAATGTGATACAAACATGCATTAACAACTAATATTCAAGATTTAACAAACCAAACCAAATCCAAGGCTCCCAGCCTTACCAAACACCATGGTACCATAGGCGCCCATACACCTATGTACCAATCCCAAGGCCCCGCCTTGTCATTATCCATTGGTCCCATAGATGCTCACACATCTATGTACCTCCCTAAGGCCCCGCCTTGTCAACATCCCCTTGGTACCAAGTCAAAACATAAAACAATCATGAATCAACTAGCAGTTAATCACATAAGTATGCACAAGTCCATCACAATACACAAAACATTCACAACATAATTTATAAAAACAAGACAGTGTCTCTTCCATCCCATCTGGAAGTCAAAATCATTAGTAGACATGGGACTATGAAACTCACCTGATTGAGCTTCTCCAAAAATCCGCGCACTAGCAAAAAGCTAACAAACAAAAGCACACAATCAAAACATGAACCAAACACTAAAATGGCTCATCAACCCATGATGGACATCTAACCTTCTCCCATATATATACCTCATTTATATGCTCTAAGCATCTCATTACACCCCTCTATAAAGCCCTTAACTTAGTTTACTTCATAACCCGTCTCGTTAACATTTTACCCAAAACAGTCCTGGTTTTTAGGTCTCCAAACTATAAGCCAAACGCCCATCTAACCATACCCATGACCTCTGTAAAGGAAACCCTATTTCCTTACATATGTTAGCTAACGCCTCCCCTTTGCCCCAATCTTAAAGCTACTGTTAAGGCCCCGATATATATATATACTTTTGTCTATCAGGATTTTACTGATTTTGAACATACAAAAAGTTTGTTATGATTAGGGGGTCTTACCCTAACCCATTTGCTTAGCCCTCCTCCAGGCCTCTTATTTAATATATAAACCAACTCCCATGCTTATTATAGGGCTCAAGTGTACTCCTAAGTACCCCAATCACCCTAAAACATTAATTGAAAACTCGCTGATTTCAAAACTGCTTTGACCTTCGACTGTTGTAACCTGTTTTTGACCCACTTCCCTACCTCCAATATAGTTCTCATTTCTTTCATTTGAAAGCCAACTCAATTACCTTTCCAGGGATACTTGGATCGTAAAATAATAGTTTGTAGAACTCTATATATGGTCAAAACAATTGACCTAAAATTCTACCCAGTTTTTAAAAAATGATTTTAACATATTAGTCTAATTAATTACCCATAACTCCACTAATTACAAGCCCTAATTCACCTAATCATTATAATATCATTAATATACATATTTTAATTTAAACCCTAACCTAAATCCATCATAAGATGATTGAGAAAGAATTAAAAACAATTAAATTGAAAAGGGATTTGAAGGTTTTACCTTAAGATTAATGGAAACCAAGATTTTTTTTTAAGAACCCTAACTTTTCTCAATTGGCCTTCGTTTTTTTTCTTTTGCTCTAGGGATTATGTCTTTTCCATCTTATTTTACACCTTATATAGTTATTGACAAGTCCTAGCCCAAGTATAATTGCCCACTTTCCTTTTTTTCTTTTTTTTTCTTTTTTTTCCTTCCTTTTGTTTTAACCGACCCTTACCCCCCATAATTTCGTTTCTTATTAAACTAATTAATAATTCTAATAATAATATTACCTTAATTTTCCTTAATTTATTTCAGCTCCTAAAGCCTTCAAAACCTCAAAACCGTAAAACTAGTCAAATTTACGCGTATACCGTAAAAAAACGTAAAATATACAGTTTTAAAAAAACTCTTGAATTTTGAAATAAACTTTATAACTAAGTCCTAATGACTGAAAACCATCCCGAAAAGTACTCACATGACTAAACACCTTACCCGAGACCTCTAAATGCTAAACCCCAAATCCTAAAAAAATACAATTTACTATAATACTTATACGTATACGTAAACACCAAAATAACACCATTTCATTTCATAGTCACTAATTTGTGAGCTCATGAACATGAAATAACCGTTCCTCGATTTACTTATGAGTACTTTATACCCATAAACGATATCCACACCAACCTCGTTCACGCAAAATAACATGTAAACACGCAAATCACATAGTCACACATAAATTAACCTTAAAATAAGACCAAGTGACGAACCTCAAAACCACGGTTGTCACATAGATCATGATTAGTATAATTCTTTTGATTAGGTTTAAGTTTCCTTGATGCATAAGCAATAAATTTATTCCTTTGCATAAGCACTGCTCCCATTCCTTGAATAGATGCATCACAGTAAATGACAAAGTCATCGTTACCTTCTAGTAATGCTAGGATAGGTGCTTCACACAACTTTTGTTTCAATAATTGAAAAGCTATCTCTTGATCATTTCCCTAGACAAACAATTTGTTCTTCTGAGTCAATTCAGTCAAAGCTTTAGCAATTTTTGAAAATCCTTCAATAAATCTTTGATAATATCCAGCTGATCCTAAGAATTGTCTTATCTCTGTTGGCGTAACAGGTGTAGTCCAATTCTTTACTGCTTTAATCTTTGCAGGATCCACACGAATACCTTGGCTATCAATGACATGCCCTAGAAATTGCACAACATTGATCCAAAATTCGCATTTCGAAAACTTAGCATACAACTCCTACTTCTTAAGTAATTCGAGAATTATACCAAGATGCTTGGCATGTTCTTCTTTATTACCAGAGTAAATAAGTATATCCTCAATAAAAAAAGATTACAAATTTATCCAAGTAAGGCTTACACACTCTGTTCATGAGGTCCATGAAAACAGCTGGTGCATTGGTTAAACCAAAAGGCATCACTTGAAATGCACAATGTCTGTATCACGTACTGAAAGAAGTTTTAGGAATATCTTCTTCCTTAACTCTCAGTTGATGATAACCTGAACGTAAATCAATCTTCGAATATACGCTCGTTCCTTGAAGTTGATTAAATAAATCGTCGATTATGGGTAATGGGTAAAGATTCTTTATTGTATGTTTATTCAACTCACGATAATCGATAGACATCCTAAAAGATCCATCTTTCTTTTTGGAAAATAAGATTGGAGCTCCCCACGGTGATATACTTGGTCGAATAAAACCTCGATTAGTTAACTCTTGAATTTGACTTAACAACTCTTGCATTTCTGAAGGTGCTAATCGATAAGGCGCTTTTTCAATCGGTGTTGCTCCTGGTATCAAATCGATTTTGGAATTCAACTTGACATACAGGTGGCAAACCTGGTAATTCCTGGGGAAATACTTCGGGAAACTCTCTAACTATTGGAATATGTTCTAGTCGCTTCTCTTCTTCCTTCTTTTCTACTACTTGAACTAAGAAAACTTGACTACCTCGGGATACATACTTATTTATCCTTAAGCACGATATGAGATTTAGTCGAGTTCTACTTCGTTCACCATGGACAATCAAAACTTCACCATTAATAGGAATATGAACGGATTTCTCGTCACATAGGATTTTCGCATGGTATTTAGATAATCAATCCATTCCAGTGACTACGTCAAAACTACCGAGCTTAATGGGTATAAGTTCAATTTCAAAGGATTGACGTAATAATAATGATACATCCTAAAATAACAGTATTAGTGCTAACTATTTTTCCAATGGCTATTTCTATATCATACTTAGTATTCAAAGAAACAGTCAAAACATCTAACTTAGCAGCAATTTTAACAGATATGAAACTTTTATCAGCTCCTAAGTAAAATATTACTTTAACCAGACTTTGATTTAGATGAAACATACCCGTAACCATATTCTGATCTTGTTGAGTATCATTTAGAAAATAAGCTTTACCTCTGCTATTGCTCTCTTTACGACACTCATTCGTAAAATGCCCTTTTTCTCCGCAGTTATGACAAACCTTAGTTACTGGAAAATTGATTACTTACAGTAGCTAGTCCTTTATTTCTGTAGTTTCTTGCCTGATTTCCTATCTTTCTATAGTTCTGACACTTGATAGTGCAATATCCTGTGTGATGTAAAGAACATTTTTGATATAGGGGAGACTCTCATAACCATTGCTTGACTACAGCATAAACTTTAGAAACATCATTTCTTTTACTCTGTTGTTGACGATTATAGCCTTGATTATTGTTGCAAAAATTATTCTTTTGGAAATTACGATTAACAGGAAAACTCCTCCTATCATCAAACTTCCTTTTATTATTAACTGCCGCTTGTATAGGAGTATACCTTATCACCTGATCCATTAATATTTTAGAAATGGTGATAACTTCCTCTAAATTTTGAGGTTTAGAGTCGGTAACATTCCCTTCAATACTTCTAGGCAATCCTCCAATAAAAGCTTCCATCAATTTTCAGTATTAAGCACCATATTAGGACATAATAATGCTAATTCCTGAAATCTTCGGATGGAAACCTTAAGATTATTCTCTTTCACCGCTAACTTATAGAATACCTCATCCATCTTTCTAATTTCATTGCGAGTACAATACTTCTTAATTAGCATATTCTTAAATTCATTCCAGGTAATCTGATAAGCTTGTTCTATCCCGATGGGTTGAACATAAGCATTTCACCAAGACAAAGCTTCCTCTATCAGCGTACCCGTAGCAAACTTCACTTTACAATCTTCATAACAGTCACTGCGAACAAATACTGATTCAATTCTCTCGAACCAGCGAATAGGTCCAACAGCTCCTTTAGGTCCTTTATAGTTAAAAGGCTGACAGTTCATGGAATCCTTGTACGTACACTTCTTTTCCATATGAACTTCTATTCTAGCAGCATTTCCATTACTTGAGCTAGCTATATTGGCGGCTTGTGCTTGCAAAGCTGCAGTCACACTCTCAGCAACCAATTGCTATCCTCCGGTGTCATATTCATTGTTGCAGATGTTGTTGATCTCGTATGAGCCATTCTACCAACATTTACAAACACTTGATAAGAACGATATTGTTTTTGAATTTTCATACGTCCGAGTATGGAATCACTAAAACATATCATAAAATGCCGATAATTTCTAATTCCTTTGTCGAAATCATATATATGAGGATTCATAATAGAATGATAACTTCTAATCCTTTCAACGAATTCATATATAAGGATTCATAATACGAATGACGATAAAGGCTAAAATAAAATGACAAAGATTTTTGAGAACAAAAGCACATTTCTTTATTTACATAATAAGCATCTCTGTTACATAAAGAAAATTGTACATTTTACAAACTGAAACTAGATTCCTAAGCTTAATTCTTCATTTTGATCTCCTTAATTCAGTCCAAAATATATCTAGAGCCAGAATGTTGAGTTGTTTTAAGATCATCGATGAGTATTTCTAAATTAATCCCAGTCCTCGTAAGTCCTTCTTTCACCTCAGAGTTCTCCTTCTCTAGTCTTGCCATATTTGTCTCATAATCATGCATTCTTGTACTCAGTCTAATATTATGGCGTCGAGTAACGTCCACTTTATATTCCAACTGACTAACATGCTCTTCAATCTCCTTTCTTCCTCTTATAAAATTCATAATATTCTTCTCCGCAATTCTAAATCTTCTAAGGGTATTTCATCATGATGACTTGCAATTATGGATAATTGCTTGTCGTGTCTTTCCATAATCCGTGCTCTGGATTCCTCTTTAGTTTCATAAGGCTCTTCACGACTTAGATTGAGAGACGAGAATAGATCCTCAGCTAATAGAAAACGAGACGTAGGCGAAGGCGTACTATTCATCACTTCATTTTGATGTGAAAAGTATTCTTGTACTCCGGGACTATCATAAAAAGACAAAGTCAGAACACGCACATCTGTGGGAGATGAGAACATCGGGACTTCTCTTTCGTCATCATCAGAAACGATAATATAGATGGAAGTAGACACCCTTGTAGTTTTATATAATGTATAACATAAGATATTCTATTTAAAAAGGGACAAAAATCTTTCTCTGGCGCTGACGATGGCTGATGGTCTTGAAATTAAAAATCTTATTTATAGTTTAAGAAAAAACTTTATTCTCTATAACCGTAAGCTCTGATGCCAATCTGTAACACCCCCAAGTTTACCATATAGATGTAAAAGCTAATCTCGGGTATTACTTTCAAGGTATCAAAGTCACAATAATAGAAAAAATGCTCAAAGAGTTATTTTATTAAAAACTTGTTATCATTCATTATTCAGAGTTAAATAAAACAACTGTACATACACTGTACATCACAAGTTTTCCCCAAAGATCTAGTTTTATTAGAATGATAACTTTTCAAGACACCACCATCCACAGCACGCTAGTCTTTATTCACCTGAAACATATGCTTATAAAATCAACACAATGGTTGAGTGATTTCATAGGTTTAAACATCATTTGAATACAAGTATGACTCTAGGGCTAAAGTGTTATACACCCTATATTTTTAAATTCATCACTTCTAATTTATTATTGCACTAGCTTGTACACCGCTACTTGACATATCAGTAGCCAACAAATTTCCCTTATACAGGTAGTTTGTCGGACTCCTGAGTTTAGCAAAATAACGTATATCTGATTAGCCAAGGTAGGAACCTTTAGCCGTGAACAAGAGAGACTTGCCCAGATAGGAGATGCACTATCCAATAATACTATTCATAATATTAGCGTTCATTTTCTATAAATGATTAACGATCATGATTAAAAAGGGACTTAATGGCAATAAGTAAATGTAGTGTCAGTAATCAGGTCAGGCAGCATACAAAAACACTTGTGTTCCAGTTTTAGCATATATCACCCTCACGGGTTTTCAAATCATTTGTAAACTTTCAAAAGTGAGGCTATGAACTAACCTTAGCCTATAAAGTCTTGAATTATTCTAATATAGTCAATCACAACTTTCTCACGGAATCTGAGTTGACACACAGATATGTATATATATCAAGTCGTAATCTCTGAGTTCAATTTATTTATATAGTATCTTGTATATCTCTTTTACTCACATATTTTAGGTTTATGATATCATTGTTTGGGCCGTTATACTTAGAAGCCATTCTATAAATGTTTGAGGAGCTAGGGCACTTTAAATCGTAAACCCAACCACTCAGTCAGAACGTAATATCGAGATGGAACATCTTTGTACGAAGTTCCATACTAACATGACACTTAGTATATTATTTACATTTTATGTATCTAGTTTCAATATTGGCAAAAGTAGTCCTTTTAGTTATATTTTTGCATAATTACACTTTTAACCCCTAAAGTATATAGTTTTATTATTTGCAATTTAAACCTTCATTATTTAATCTTAGGGTCTCAAACTTTCCAATATTTATTCTTATATATTTTAATTTCACAAAATGACACTTTTGGCCCAAAATGTCAAATAGTTTCAAAAATGACAATTTTCGTCCCTGTACTTGTAAAAATCATATAACTTCTTCAAAATATACCAAATGATCTAGGATTTTAAAACAAAGTTTCAAAAAACATTTATAATCATAGTAACAACATTTTACCAGAATTATACCTTTTGAAATAGATTTTAAGTCATTATTTCATGTGAAATACAAAACTAGGGTTTTAAGACATCTTTAGTTTATAACTTTCATTTTAAATGACCAAATGCTCTAATTTCCTTTAGATTATATTTCTAACATTATTTTGGTATTATAAGAAGTCTAAGAATTCATTATAACCAGATCAAAGCTTGCTTAACATAGAAATTACCTAGGTAGCTCCAAAATGGCTCCTTATGGCTTCCTATGAACACAACTTGCTATCAAAGCTTCAAAGAGCTTCAATGGATTATTTCAAGACCTGGTTTCTGGTCTTATAAGAGTTCTAGTATGTTTTTAGAAGTGTAAATGCAGAATGGGTAGGAGATACTTAAGAAACGGGGTGAAATTCTCTCCATCGTATTTTCGGCTCTATTTATACCCATTTTAACCCTTAAGCTCCAAGTTTCTAGCCTCAAACGTGTAACAAGGATAGATTAGTGACTAAGGGATGCTAGTGAAGCTCTACACAATTTTATAGACTCTAGAATGAAAATATCTTGAACTTATGACTCAAAATAGGTCACGGCAACATATGGATGAGAATGGTGATGTGTAGCCTTCAAGTAGCTTATGCACCTACTTGTTGTCACTACAAAATATCTAGGGACATCCTAAATATCTGATTTTAGGTTTGAATTTGGTAGGGAAGAAGTTTAAACATAGTTTTGGAGGGAAATACCAAACCGGGTCCTAAATCTAGGGCTTATAACTTTATACTTTGTAATTTTGGTGATTAGGGACTTAGGAATGTGATTAGTGAATGATTAAGGATTAATTACAGTTTAAGCATTCTATTTAGAATATTTTGGTCCTTGGTTTGAAGTTTAACAACGGTTTGATGTGAATTTAGGAAGAAAATTATGTGTATTAGGGTTTCTAATGATCTAGGTTTAATTATTAGTAAAACTCATTATCCTTCTCTTTAATACTAATGTAAACTCAATTTAGGTCCAATGCATTGTATTTTAAGTGTCCAATAAGTTCCCACACTTGGTTTAATACTTTATTCTAATTAAACATGTCTAAAGGGTGAAAATACCTATTTTGACCTAATTTACAAGTCATGCCTTGAAATCTTTTATCTTTTGCTTAATGATACTGTTACATTCTCTTAACATAATATTATAACCTTAATTAAATGCTATAAGTGTTGTTAGACTTGTCCTAAAAGATTAGGTAATGATTCTATGTAGATTATAAGGGTTTCTATGTTATTAATCCTAATGACTTTCTATTTTGGGTGATTAGTGTTTATATCTTAATGTAAGCTTATTATAGGTCATATATAGTATGTTTATGACTATTAGGATTTATACATTCTTATTTTAAGGGTTTATATAGGTTGATCATATCTTAGGGATAATTAAGTGAGCTCAAGATCCTAAGCTTTGATAACTTGTACTTTATGCTTTAATAATTTGTAACTTGGCTTGAGATAACTATATTGACTTATTATGATACTTAGTTGAGTTTTGTAATTAGTAGCAAAAGATTAGACTTCAATTCAGTGTGAAATATATTTTATATGCTAATCTTGGTTCCTAGGTCATTTACTTGTAATTAGCTTGAGATTAGTGAATATTAGTGTTTTGTGCCTAATTATATTTCCTTTATATGATAGATTAAAACTAGTATATTGTATTTGATAATTGTACATAGATATTATGTAGTTATATTGCTTGAAACATTAGTTCATAAAGTAATTTGTAAGATTTATATGGTTTTTTAATAATTTAGGGTATCCTTGTTATATTTGAACTATTCTTATTCATAGTATATACTTATTATTACTATTAGAACTCAGACTTTATGCATACATATTGTTCACAACGTATAGGAATATGTTGAAGTGGCAATTGAGATAGTGAGAATCCATATATTCCACAATTCAGTCATATATCATAGCAAAATGCAAAAAGTTTCTTGCTAAAATCTCCTCTTATTTATTTATCAAATGAGCAATTACATATTATTGATATTACATTAGCCAAAACTACTGGATGTTATAATTAAAGTCTCTTTTTAATCGTGATCACTAATCATTTCTAGAAAATGAACGCTAATATTATGAATAGTACTATTGGAGACTGACATCTTCTATCTAGGCAAGTCGCGTTTGCCTACTGCTAAAGGTTCCTACCTTGGCTAAACAGATATGCTTTATTTTGCTAAACTCAGGATTCCAGCAAACTACCTGCATAAGGGCAATTTTTTGGTTTACTAACATGTCAAGTATCGGTGTACGAGCTAGTGCAATAATAAATGAGAATTGATGAATTTAAAAATATAAGGTGTATAACACTGTATCCCTGGAGTCATACTTGTATCCAAATGTTGAATAAACCTATGAATTCACTCAACCGTTGTGTTGATTTGTAAGCATATATTTCAGGTAAATAAAGATTGGTGTGTTGTGGATAGTGGTGTCTTGAAAAGTTATCATTCCAATAAAACTAGATATTTGGGAAAACCTATGATGTACAGTGTATGTACAGTTGTTTTATTTAACTCTGAATAATGAATGATAACAAGTTTTTAATAAAATGACTCTTTGAGCATTTTCTATTATTGTAACCTCGATACCTTGAAAGTAATACCCCAAATTAGCTTCCGCTACTATATGGTTAAAATGGGGGTGTTACATATTGGTACTCAAAGCCATGGTTATAGAGAACAAGAATTAAAATCTTGACTATAACTACTTTTAAAATAATTTCAAGAAAGTCCTTCGTGCCAATGTCAGTGTTGCTACAAGAATGAGGTAATATTACACCAATACTAGTATTGCTACCCTTTAGAACAATGTGTAATAGCATGACTATGTGTATGTTTAAAGATTATACTTATGAATAAATGATATTATGTTTAGATGTAAGTAATATTATGGTTATTATGTTTAAGTGTATGTAATATAATATCAGTAATATAAATAAGTTATGATTTATCGACGTCTCCAGAAATATGTATTCCTACCTTCCTCCTATTATCATCTTATCGGATTCTCAAGATGAGCGTTCTGCAAGTATTCCTGATGATTTCTTAAAGTATATTTCCAATCGTCCGATGAATAATCCCTATGATACTTCAAAAAATTCACCCAAAGATCAGAAAATCTCAAAATCCGTTTTACCTTTTGATGACGACCCCTATATGCAAAGTTATACGAGCATATAACGAAGAAATAGATTTTACACCTCGACATCAAAATTTTCCATCACCTTACCCTATTCATATACCTTCACCTATATCGGAAAACTTACCCAAAAATACCTTTGAACAACAAATCAAAGATATCCTACCCTATATAGAAGAAGTTCCTCCCAAGCGTATCGAAGATCTTGAAGATAAAGTTGAAGGAATTAGGAAAGGCCGAAGGATTATACAACAAGATTTTGAGAAGTTAGAAGAATATTTTGAAGAAGCTAAGGATAAGTTGTGGAGAAGACAATTGATACACGATGAAAAAAAATAGTTCAAGCTCGACTAAAGATTTCTACTCTAGAGTTAATCATTGAGGACATTAAAATTAGACATCGAGCCAACATACGAAGCCTTTTTGATGTCATCAAAGAAATTAAGAGGGAGAGATGAAGACATTAGACTATTAAGTTATAAATATTTTCAACTTTATGTCTTTACTTTTATGATTAACAGTGAAGCTTGTCTTGTAAGTATAAACGGACAAGTTGTTAATAAATAAAAGTTGTGTTTTTCATCAAATATTGTCATTTCATACTTATTTCTGAGAAGTCTATTTTTTTGTTTTCTCACTAGTAATTATGAATTAAATTGCGTTAATTCTAGAAGAAAGCATATACTTGATAAAGTATATATATTTTTGGAATTTTCGTTATCTTCTATGATAATACAAATTATCAGTGGAATATAACCCGCAAATTTGAAGAAAAACTTAAGAGGAAATATGGTATGCTTGGTTATTATATAAGACAAGTGGTTGAATATCATGGTTATTTATGTTACGATTATGTATGAGTCATATCCTTATAAATCCGTTGCAAACTTTGAAATTATATAATAGTTGGATTTATTATCCTTAGATATGAATGATAATCAACATAGTAAGTTTCCTATATAAACCCAAAAGAGATACCTTGTGTGCGATAAGCATTTATATGTATCCATATACATATGTGACTGATGCTTTCTGATGTGAGTATACCTTGGATTCTGAATTATTTCTATTTTTTCCGTTCATCTAAACCCTAAAAGTAGTTGACGAAGGATTGACGACATGTGGCTGCAATCCTGCAAGTACAAAATTGTCAATAAGAAGTATTTCCGAAAGAAGACTCAATGACTAGTTGGTTTTTAATATCCTAGGAAGAAAAGATGTTATTAGTATGATGTATTTAAAATTATAAAGTGATGTCCGCTATAAGAAGATAGACTTTATTAGTTATCTTGGTAAATTCTTTATGCTCAACCTATTGAGATAAAATAATTTCATGAGATCATTTGATTATATTTCAAATATCTCTTAGAAAGATGATCGAGAAGATGAAAGAAGAACTCCGCTATTTAATGATAAAAGGAATTAACCTCGAGAAATACACGAGGAAATTTCTAGAATTATTAGAGTTGTATCTTATCCTATAAAATGATGAAGGATTTTATCATAGAACTTCTCCAGAAGATTTTATCATAGAACTTCATCAGAAAATCTTATCACGGAATTATGTCATGGAATTTCATCAAAAATTTCTATCAAGAAAACTTCATCAGAAAATTTTGTTAGAAAACTTTATTAAGGAATTTTATCGAAGGTTTTAAGGAAAGATTACCACTTCCAAAATCCCAAAATATTGGAAGAAGTCATTAACATATCCCAAAAGTTGATGAACAAGGTAACAAAGCACAATCTTGTGCAAGAATCAAATAACCTTAAGCGTAAATTTAGTAAAGAAAGAAGTTTCATAGAACCTAATCTAAGTCACCTAAATATTCCTTAGGATCCCTATTTTCCTACCTATGTTACGTTACTCCCAACCTAGTTAACCTTTCCAAACCAATAGAATATAATACGTATGCTAGAAGCCTTCCATTGTGTACCAAATGTTCATTACATCTTAATGGACTCTGCACAGTGAAGTGTCATATCTGCTATCAGATACGACATCGAATCCGAGACTCTTAGAGGAAGGCGAATTCTTAGACTTCCTTGTATTTTTTAGATAAATAAGTAGTATAAGAGATATGTGAGTATTATCAATAGAATCTATGTGTTTCTGAGTAAGTATTATTTTGCTTCATGGCATTATCTGATTGGCCAACTCATTTGTATATATATATATATATATATATATATATATATATACATATATATATATATATATATATATATATATATATATATATATATATATATATATATATATATATATATATATATATATATATATATATATATATATATATATATATATATATATATATATATATATATATATATATATATATATATATATATATATATATATATATATATCTATATATTATATATATATATATATATATATATATATATATATATATATATATATATATATATATATATATATATATATATATATATATATATATATATATATATATATATATATATATATATATATATATATATATATATATATATATATATATATATATATATATATATATATATATATATATATATATATATATATATATATATATATAGAGAGAGAGAGAGAGAGAGAGAGAGAGAGAGAGAGAGATGGGATCAATATAAAACATCATCTCAAAAAAAACATAGAAAACATCCTCCCCACCGTTGGATCAAAAGTTTTTTCCCCTTCTTTTTTTCGTAAAAACTACAGGGGGTCGAATGTAATTTTTTTATTCTTATGGGTAATTGTTGCATTCTTTTCAAACTTTTTCCACCCGTCAGATATTTGAAGCACATTTTTTTCATTTTTTTCATTCTTTTTTCTTCTTTGTTAATGTGTTTCTTCCCCACCACAACCATATCCACCACAAACCACCGTATACACTGTCGTTCACCACCAAAACCCATCATATTATCATAATTGACCAAATCGAAGATTAAAATAAGGTATTTAACTGACTTTTGTTATATTTTTGTTATTATTGGTACTTAAAATCATTTATAAAGCTTATAGATCTGATAATTATTGTTTTATATGTACGATTATATGTTCATAGATAATTAGCTATTGTTATATGAGATCTCATTCGGTAATCAGATCTCATTCGGTAATCATAGTCTGTGTGTTTAGATGTATTAGTTTGAGTTTATTGATATTATTTATTGTATATAATAGTTATTTAAAACGAAATTGAGGAATAAATACATGGAAAACGTGTTTACAAGAACTTCACACCAACTGTTCGATAAAATGCTTGAATAGGATTTTTATAACTGTGATTCCTCATTTTACACTATGACACCCAAAAAGATTTTTTTGTGAATATAGGTATCTAGTATGTAAAAAAGTTCAATGATAGATGCCAAAACACCAACTTAGTCCGCTTCACTTCTTATGCTCACATATGGCGACAAGCCAATAGTATAACGAGCATCTATGCATCAGAGTGCTTACTTTTATCTAAAATCTTTTATTGATTATTATGTAAATTGTAAGGGGGGAAAATATCGGAATTTTATAAGATGGGGTGTCAATTGGGTTGACCCGGCCCGACACGAACCCGATAAGACCTTATAGAGCCTCTTATCGGGTCAACTTAGCTTATCGGGTTTATCGAGTCAACCCGATATAGATAAGCTAATAGGGTCGGGTTAGAATTTTAGTTAATTTTTTATCGGGTTATCGGGTCACCCCGATAAACCCGATAACACATGAACTGTTGTCTAAGAATTTGTATCATGATGTTTATTTTTTAATTCTCGTTTGTCAAATGAAATTATGTTTTATCTAAATTTGATGAATCGTGTTTTAGCATAGTACACTAGTTGTTAAGAAACAAATAAAGTTGTGCAATCTTCCTATAAGTAATCTAATACTACGCTAATATGAAATGTAACAATTTTAGTAACAGATGACATGTTCCTGGGTTCTTGTATACATCTGCTTAGAATCTTAATATGTAAGTTTTTTAAATAAAATATCATTACGATCATTACTAGGACATAAAAAATACCTCAAAAACAGAGTGTCATTCATGCCATAAAAGTACATTAACGAATATATGTAAGATAATATAGATTGATCCGGGTTTTTTTATTTTTCTTAACATACAACCTGATAACCCGATAGACACAAGCCGGTAACCCGCAACCCAATACACCCGAACCCGATAGACCCAATACCTTATAGGGTCGGGTTGCGGGTTAGTTTTTTATTTCTTAAAACTCGATAAAACCCGACCCGCTAAGCCCCAAAACCGACCCAATAACCCGATTGACACCCCTAATTTTACCTGTATTGAATGAACTGAAATGAATGCCAAGAATTTGTTGGTTAATATAGTTCTTACATCAACTTAGAATATCGTTTCTACAATGTTACTTTTTGTCCTTTTTTATTCCATCAGCTGGTTTAGTTAGGTTTTAAATTTTTGTTTCTTAAGCTTCTATGAAAGTTCGTGTGTGTGATTGTTGGAGGCTTACTAGTAAAGCAGCTAGTGTTCGGATATTCATGTAGGTGCTGATAAAGTATGTTCTTCATGTTATTTTTTTTCTTCAAGAGGTTTCAATTCCCACCAGTTTACTTATAACTGATTGATTGACATGGGTTCTGTTTTATCTCAATTAGAGCAATGATACTAGGTTTTCAATGGGGTTCAATTTAATTCTCGGTATCTTCCCGAATCGATCACGCTTCAAAGTGGAATAGTTGTTCTTGGTTACTAAAAAGGGGTTGGTTTTCTAATCTACTAAAATGCACTAAGATATAAAATTAAACTAAAAGCAATTAATTAAAAGCAATTAATAAAACTTGAATTAGAATTAAACAATTAAAACAGAAACAGTAAAATACACTTACTAAAAAAAAACTAATTCGGAATACCCAAAAGAAAACTGATCCAGGATAATTTTGTTGATCCGGAATAAAACTGACTCGGAATAAATAAAGCCAGATGCTTGATTCGGAATAATAGCTTCACCCGGAATAACAATCCTTCATTCGGAATACCTTCATTCGGAACAATATTCATTCATCCGGAATTTTTGCTCATTCGGAAAATTTGCTTCATTCGGAACATATGGTGATTCGGAATATTAAAACTGGTTCGGAATAATTAAACAATATCACTCATTCGGAACATTTAAACAACTGATTCGGAATATTTAGTCAAAAACCTTTTGTAACACACCCAAATTTACACAATTCAATACAACGGAAGACTCGTTGGTGTTACGGGATAACACATTACTCACATCATAGACAACGCTTAAAAATCGCGTCGTTTAATAATAAAGCATTTCCATTCATAAATATCAAGTTTACATAGGTCCCAAGTCATATTATTTCATACAAATTTTACAAAGCATTTGAATGGAAATTGTTATTTAAGTGCGGGCCATGAATTCTTGTCGTCTTCCCGAGAATTACCTTCAAGTACCTGAGATAAAACATGTTAAAAGAAAAGGTCAGCGATAACGCCGAGTGAATTCATAGAGTTTAATGAAATCCATCAATATAACATCGGTATAAAATTATTACCGAAAATCATTTTGTACAAATCATTGTAATAGGCCATAAAATAGCCAAAGTTATTTTATACAAATCCTTATCAAAATCATAATATAGGCTTTCGCCTTCAAAATCATTATACGAACCATTGTCGTTAAAAACATCATACAATACGTATTATAACGTTGTATAGATTAAATAAAAAACCGTTATATGAATATGGTTATATAAAACCAAAACACGAACATAATATCAATAGTAAGACCCCGTATTGCTAGTCAGGCAATATATCGTAATTCAGTGTGTATAGTAGTATTCCGTTATTTTGGATTATTATGAGCCGCATGACATTGTTACCTTACTACAACAAACAACGGGTAGCTAGCCTGAAATTCAATTTGCCCATCTAAGTTAGCGTGTCGTCACAATAATCACGCTTGTGTAAATCTTCTCATACATAAATTTGCTTACCAATCAATGTGGCACGACGGGGATCAACCGTCAAGGCGCGAACTGGGGTGATCGTCCCCAAATAGTACTATTATATGCATAAGTGTCTACCAAATCCCGGTAGTTCACAATTCATGCTAATGGGACTTTTAGTGACATAACCTAACTTTAATAATCCATTTCATTTCATCTATCGGGTCATTTACTCATTCATCGGATCATACAATCATTCGGGTCCAAATCAATAAACAGACAATCGGGACAACTAGTGTCCTGTTTTATTAAAACTAACATGTTATCTCCCTCGCGGGTTTATAAAACATTTCATAAAAACATTTAAAAGAGTGCAAGGCTATGAACTCACGTTGATGTGGGAAAGCGGGTTATCGGCAATTCGGATGTACGGTACGTGCTTCAATCACGGAAACCTATATAAATAACAATCGGTCTTAGACTTTTGTCCAATGACTTTATCAAAATAACAAATATACATATGATGATTTTGTACATATGATGATGATCAAGTGGGTTTATACATTCTTATTTACTCATTTTAGTGTTTATGTATTGGTAACTTTTTACTAGTTTACTAGTTTTACCTATTTACATGTTTTCGGTCCAATAAGCCTATTATAAGTTCATTAACTTGTATTAATCCATTTTATACTTGTATTATCCGTATTTACACTTTACATGTTGGGCTCAAATGGGTTAAGCCCAATAAGTAATTTTTATAAGTGTTTAATTCATTTAGTTAAATTATTAGTCCAAATATGCTAACTTAGCTCGTTAATGTCCGTATGTCATATAGTTCGGGTTTTATCGGTTTTTACTTGTATTAGGTACTAATATATCAGTATATGACTTTTAAAAACTTTACATTAGACGGGTTTGATCGTCTATGTTTTAATTGGCGAAAAACGTTAATTTTACGGTAATAGCCGAAAAAGTCGTAAAAATCATGTTTATAGTTTTTATAACTTATAAATCTTATTCAACTACCATTTTTATAAAGTGTCCATTTATTTAACCTTATACATATTTATATAAATGAAATTTATAAGTTAGTGGGTTTTAATTCACATTTTATACTATATTAGTTTGAGTGCTTATATAATACTATTAAACATTAATTCTTCAAAATCTGATTTTTAGTTTCATCTTCACCATTTTTATCATATCTTGAGTTATATAAGGAGATAGAAGCTCATTTTTATATGGCATAAACTTCATATTATGTTATACAAATAAGTTAGTTATAGCTACTGCTCATTCTGTGTCTAACTATCCTTAACAGTCCCTACAAAACAGACTATTCAGATTGGTACACTCATCTTGTTTTGATCATATCTCACTCATTTTGATGATTTCATTGCATGACCAACTCTCACATGTGTATGACATCTAATACTTACTGTAAATTGATTCCACCATGTAATTTTATCAGTTTATGACTTGGTTACTTACTGTTTTTATACAGCCAACAATTTAAGCAAGATTTTAGCCTTGTTTCTTATAGTTTTTCATCTTTTTAATCATAATTATCAACACTTGATCCCCACACAACATTTTTATCATCATATATTCATCATATACATATACAATAAGAAAGAAAATACAAGATTACATAATCAAAATAACAAGAGGATAGAAAGAAACAATCTCTATATCACCAATAGTGATGAAAAGATGAGGTCTATGATGAACAAGGCTTGGTTCCTTGTTACCAAACCTTCAAATTGGTAA
Organism: Glebionis coronaria; assembly: GCA_025667525.1. NCBI lineage: Eukaryota > Viridiplantae > Streptophyta > Magnoliopsida > Asterales > Asteraceae > Glebionis > Glebionis coronaria. Next base: position 127,089,761 of record CM046879.1, on the reverse strand, counting down.
ATGAACTTCTTGGGTTCCTCAAGTGGATTAATATCTTCATGAAAATCAGCCTAGGAACTCCATGGAAACTCCTTTCCACATGTTATAACCACCTACAATCTTCATTTTTTCATTGGGTTTTCATCATATGTAAATTATACATATGATTTATGGTTGATTTTTTTGATCAATGGTGGTGTTGTTGATGAAGATGGACGTTCATAGGGAGTAGAGAGAGAGTGTGTGTGAGTTTTGTGTAGTTGCTAGTTTGAGAGAAAGTTAAGACAAGTGTCTTAACTAGTCATGTAAAGTTGACACCTCAAAGGTGTGTAGCTTAAGCTTGCCCTTTTATTTAGCGGGGATGGGACAAGAGTTATCTTGTCTCATCCCTATTTATTTGCGGGTATTCCTCGATTCTAGTTTCCTCGATTTGCGTGCCCTCGGGTCGTTTTACGAAAAACGTTTTTATAAATTATGAATCAACGGCACAAAAGGAATCTAATAAAAATTGTCTCATCAAAAACGGAGTTCAAAAACGTAAATACGTAATCCTAAGGTTTCCGGTTTAGTCGTAAAGGACGATAAATTAAAATCGTAAGTCCTAATCTCTTCCCGTAAATTTGTGAGTTTATGAACCAACACAAATTTAAAATTCCAAAATAATATTGTAACACCCCATTTTGGAAATGGAAATATCACAGTAATTATGGCGTGTCATCAAAGCATACAAGGTAAAATGTCTAAACATTACTTGACCATATAAAGGAAAATACCGGAATCAAACATCGGTAGTCTAAAAGTAAAGCTCATCACACACAAACATAATATAGTAAGGAATAAGGACGAAACAATGTCCAAAGCATAAGTATCATAAAGAAAAGAAATGCATAATGTAAAGAAGGCTAGACAGCTTCCAGTCCATATGCACGTACTCTTAGTGTCTACGAGCGTCCCTGAGTACCTGCCGTTTTGGGAACATAGAAAAGGAAAACGGCTGAGCAATACGCTCAGTGCACGGATGTACAATAAAGCATGAATAGGATAAGCATATAACATAATAACAGTGGAAGAAACTAAGTCCCGAGTAACCTGGTTAAGTCTTAATAAAACTGGTTTTATAGTTTGAAAGTCTTATGTTTATCTTATAAAAACTGTTTGTCATATTTTACCATTAGCCAATATAGGTCATGAATATCCACCGTGCATGAATAATTTGAGGGGTGACCTCATCATGCAAATTAGAGGGCTGCCTCTAATTTAATATACTGGTTTTATGGGTAGGAGGGATCAGCTCCTTGTGAAGGATGCAAGGCACACACCACATTCACCATGTAATCCTGAATAAAAACGTGTAACTAGGATGCACCCATACGCCCCACATGATAAATATAAATAAATGGCCAAAAGCTGAAGGGACGCCACGAGCAATCACTCCGCCGTGGTGAAGTCATAACATCAGTGCCTCTAATGTTATGGTTATGGTACCTCCATAACTAGGTGAAACTTGTCATGCATGTATATGGCTATAGGTAATCATATTTAAACATAAGCAATCAAACTCATACTTATACTACGGGAAAACAGTTGGCTGCATACGGGGAAATCCTAATAAGGAAAGAATGTCCATACTGAAAGGACGGGAATCCGTACCTTATGTCCAGTGAACGAGAACGATGAACTGCGAGAATCCTACTTCCGAAACACTAGTGCTACATAAATACGTACATGAAATAAGTATCTGCTTACTACATACATAGCTGGTTTTATATCATGTCTTAGCTTATTTTATGTGTTCTTACTATTTTACACTGTTTAAAGCCTTAAACTGTGTTAAATCTTATATTCTGTTCAATCTGATTAAGTATTTCTGATATTTCATGTGTTATTATACTTACTGTGTAATAATAAGTAACTTCCCAAAAATAGCAGGTTTCCTAAAATAGAAAGTTTCCAAAAATAGAAAGTTACCAAAAATAGAAAGTTTCCAAAAATAGAAAGTTTCCAAAAATAGAAAGTTTCCAAAAATAGAAAGTTTCCAAAAATAGATTTACTGCTTAAAATAGATAAGTTTCTAAAAAAAATAGAAAGTTTCCATAAATAGATTAGCTGCCTTAATTAAATAAGTTTCCATAAATAGATTAGCTGCCTTAAATAAATAAGTTCTTAAAAATAGCTGGTTTCCATAAATAAAATAGCTGCCTTATTTAATTAAGTTTCTAAAAATAGAAAGTTTCCATAATTAGAAATAAGCTGGTTAAATAAGCTAAGTAAATAAGCCTAAGTGTTTTCATGATTATTTCCTAAGTCATATGATATATTATATAGTTTAATAATTATTTCATGTAATTTAATTAAACTATAGGTTATAATATTTAATTAAAGTATGACATGTTTTTAATTAAATATATTAAATACTTAGGTTAAAATATGTATTATTAAATATTAATAATATAACCTAAGTCATGTTTAACTAATTAATTATATCCATGGTTTTTAAATAATTAATTAATTATAAGTCTTAATAATATAAATACTTAGGTTAAAAATAATTTCATGATTATTAATAATTAGTTAACCTAAGTCATGATATTAAATTAATCTCATCTTTTATTAATTTAATTTTTAACATAAGTTTATAACATAAACAACTAACATAATCATGATCCGGATCTAAGCCTAAAACATGCACCGGATATGAAACAACACCGTACCCCGAACCAAATCGGGGTACCCCCTTGCTGCCGTGGAACCCACACGCACCAACCAAGACCAAAAAGGTCTTGGTGGTGGTCGGCTAAAAACAAACTGAACCCCCCATTGGGGTCGGTTGTACCTTGCGGCCCAAAAACAAACACCCCTTTGATCGACCCTTTGATTAATTAATAATCAAAACATGTTAGATCTAGGTTTAATTAATGTGTTTTTATAAACAACATCACGTGTTCTTAATTAATAAAAGATTAATTAAAAAGAAAAAGGTTTTACCGTATTCGTGGATCAAGAGGGTGAAGAACAAACACGAACAAACAATAATTTAACAAGATCAAAGATCAAGAAATCACCTTGATGGTGATTTGAAGGTGGCGGCACAAAGAAGGAGGAGAAAAGGGATTTTAGGTTTTTCTTAAAATCTTCTGTAACTTTAATTTGAGTAGTAAAAACTCTATTTATCCCCCTCTTAGTAAAATTGGTAATGGGCTTGGCCCATTACCTTGTTTTGGCCGCGGGTAGGGACTCCCTCGTGGGGGTTCCCGTACCTCGTTTCGTGTCTTGTTATTTAGTACTCATTTATGTTTAATTAAGTTCGTGTTTTAAATGTTCTCGTTACGTCAATACCATACCCTTATATATTTAATTACGCTCGTATTAAATATATATACGTAATTAATAATAGCTCGTGTTTTAATTACGCTCGTGATTCCGTGATTGTATGCTCGTGATTAATTATTGCTAAATAATTGTTACGTGATCGTGCAAATAAAATACTTATCGTGTTCTAACACGTACGTAATACATAAACTCCTAACACGTAATCGTAATCATGCTATATTAGGAAAGTTTTTAACTAGTACGTACGATCCTAAGGGTACTATGCATGGTAAAAGCATGCGGGTTTTACAACTCTTCCCCCCTAAAAAGAATAATTCGTCCCCGAATTATAGATAAAGTAAACTGGAAAAGAAGAACATACCCGAATTCAAAATATGTAATGAGGGTAAGAAGCCCAGATAGACTCCTCTGTTTTCCAAGTGGCTTCCCGCTCGGTATGATCCCTCCATAGAATTTTGACGAATGGAATCGTCTTCTTTCTCATGACTCGTTCTTGCCTCTCAAGAACTCGTTCGGGTTCTTCTATAAAAGTGAGATCTTCACGAATCTGTTCCAGTGGATACTGGACCATGTGAAGGGGATGATATTGATACCCTCTGAGTAAGGACACATGAAACACATTGTGCATATGCGAAAGCTGCGGAGGTAACGCCAATCGGTAAGATACTTCACCGACTCGTTCAATGATATCAAACGGTCCGATGAAACGAGGACTGAGATTCCCTTTAATCCCGAAGCGTCTAACACCACGTGCCGGCGAAACCTTAAGGAAGACGTGATCTCCTACGTTAAAGTGTAAATCCCTACGATGCTTGTCGGCGTAACTTTTGACGTGACCGTGCCTCCTGAATCTTTTGTCTAGCTACTGCGATCTTCTCGTTTGTCATCTCTATGATTTCTGGTCCTTCGAGTGTTCGCTCGCCAACCTGATCCCAGCAGATTGGGGCGCGACACTTTCTGCCATACAACATCTCAAACGGAGCACACTTGATGCTCGCGTGCCAGCTGTTGTTGTACGCAAACTCCACCAAACAGATGTATTCGTCCCAATCACCCGTCCATTCCAACGTACATGACCTCAACATATCCTCCAATGTCTGAATGGTTCGCTCCGACTGTCCGTCCGTTTGAGGATGAAAAGCCGTGCTAAGCTTAAGTTGTGTACCCCAAGCTTTCTGCAGACTTTTCCAAAAGCGTGAAGTGAATCGAGGATCTTTGTCTGAGACGATGTTGGATGGTGCACCGTGTAGTCTCGTGATCTCGTCTGTACGTATCTGCGAGTTTACTTACCCGGATCTTCCTTGCGGATCGGTAAGAAATGAGCTGATTTGGTAAGTCGATCAACGATAACCCAAATTGCATCGTGCTTCCTTTTGGTAGGCGGAAGACCGGTAACAAAATCCATGGTGATTTTATCCCACTTCCACTCTGGAATGTCTAACGGTTGAAGGAGACCGCCAGATCGTTGATGTTCGATCTTAACCTGCTGGCAGGTAAGACATTTGGAGACATAAGTGGCCACATCCTGTTTCATACCACTCCACCAAAAGTACTGCTTGATGTCATGGTACATTTTGGTTGAACCAGGATGTATCGAGAATGGGGAGCTATGAGCTTCTGCTAGCAAAGCTTCCCGGAGTACTTGGTCGTCAGGAACACAAAGTTTAGTGCCCTGCCATACGATACCGTCTGCATTTACTCTGAATTATGTCTGCTTCTCCAAATTCTGAACTATCGCCCATAATTCTCCGTCATCCTTCTGAGCTTCCTTAATCTTAGATAGTAACTCGGGTTCTACTCTAAGATTAGCCCAGTAACCGTGCTGTCCACGTACCATGATCTCGATGTCTAGTCGCTCCAAGTCTCTTATGATTTCCTCTTCGATTCTAATGCTGTTGATCATTCCGGACTTCCTGCTAAGGGCATCTGCTACTACATTTGCTTTTCCGGGATGATACTGTAGATTAATGTCATAATCCTTCAACAGCTCTAACCATCTTCTCTGCCTCATGTTCAATTCACGCTGAGTGAAGATATACTTCAAGCTCTTGTGGTCCGTGAAAATGTCACATGATTCTCCATATAAGTAGTGTCTCCATATCTTCAATGCAAACACAACTGCATCAAGTTCCGGATCGTGCGTGGGGTAATTCACTTCATAAGGCTTAAGCTGCCGTGAAGCGTACACGATCACTTTCCCATGTTGCATGAGAACACAGCCAAGTCCCTTCCCCGATGCATCGCTGTAGATTTGAGATCCACCCGTACCAGATGGTAGAGTAAGAATAGGTGTAGATACTAGCTTCTGCTTCAGGTCTTCAAAGATCTTCTCTCGATCTCTAGTCCAGACGAATTTCTCCCCTTTCCGCATCAGTTTGGTAAATGGTAGTGCTAGGCGGGAAAAGTTCTCCATGAACCTACGGTAATATCCAGCTAAGCCTAAGAAACTGCGGACTTCCGTCGCTGATGTCGGCCTCGGCCACTTAGTGATGGCCTCAACCTTCGCTGGATCCATAGTGATTCCTTCTGATGATACAATGTGACCTAAGAATGCCACCTTGTCTAACCAGAACTCACACTTGGAGAATTTAGCATACAGCTGCTTCTGGCGAAGAATCTGTAGTACTGTACGAAGATGGTCTTCGTGTTCCTCCTTGGACTTAGAGAAAATCAGGATGTCATCGATGAAAACAATGACGAATTTGTCCAGAAATTCATGGAAGATTCTGTTCATCAGATCCATGAACACTGCTGGAGCATTTGTCAGGCCAAATGGCATAACTACAAACTCGTAGTGGCCATAACGAGTACGAAAGGCAGTCTTAGCAATATCCTGCTCCTTGACTCGTAACTGATGATAGCCTGACCTAAGATCGATCTTGGAGAAGTGTTTGGCCCCTTGGAGTTGGTCAAACAGATCGTCAATGCGTGGCAGTGGATACCTATTCCGAATGGTAATCTTGTTGAGCTCGCGATAGTCTATGCAAAGACGTATACTGTCGTCCTTCTTCTTAACAAACAAAACCGGTGCGCCCCATGGAGATGCGCTCGGTCGAATAAAACCTCGTTCAAGAAGTTCTTGCAGTTGATCCTTCAGCTCCTTCAGCTCTATGGGAGCCATGCGATAAGGAGCCTTGGAGATTGGTTCAGCTCCTGGAACCAGCTCGATACTGAATTCCACTTCTCGTGCAGGTGGTATGCCCGGAAGTTCTGCTGGAAACACGTCTTGGAATTCCGACACTATTGGTTGATCCTGAATCGATGAAGATTCAGCATCCATGTCGTGAACCGTAGCTAGATAACCCTCGCAGCCATGTGACAGGAGTGCACGCGCTTGCAGGGTGGATATGATTTGTACAGATCGTCCGGGTATGAATCCATTATGAATGTACTCTGGTGCATTGACATCACCGAAGATAACTCGATATGAATGGCAGTCTATGGTAGCATGATACTTGGATAGCCAATCCATGCCTAAAATCATGTCGAAGTCATTCATGTCCAGCGGAAGTACGTCGACAGGTCGAACCTTATCATCAAATTCTAGGGGAAGACTCTTGTATACATGGGTGATTAATACAGAGTCCCTCAAATGCGTGGAAATAGTAAGCCTATTTTCTAGTGGCAAGGGAGGCATCCTAATGTTCTTAGCATAAGCAGTAGAAATAACCGAGTGAGGAGCACCCGTATCGAAAAGAACACATGCAGCGCGACCATACATATACAAGATTCCAGTGATGGTACCTGTAGACTTATTGGCCTGGTCTCGAGATGTCGTGTAGACACGCCCGGCAGTAGGAGGCGGCTTGGTATCAGCATGTCCCGATGTACCCTCCATCTCGCCCTTACGGCAATCCTTCATAATATGGTCAGGAAGACCACACTTGAAGCACGCATCAGTATTACAGCGACATGGTCCTGGGTGCCTACGGTGGCAAGTAGAGCAAAGAGGATGAGTGTATCCTCCAGTAGGTGCTCTAGCTGGCTGAGGACCTGATAAAACATTTTACATGAGACATAATAGTTGGGTACAAAGGACGAAGCGGATAATCGTAAGATTGAATACCAGTGATAGCTGGACGGCTAGGCTGCGAACCTCTCTGGTTCTGGTCCCTACCGTTTCCATGGTTCCTGGTAGAAGTTTGCTAAAGTGTCAGAATATGAGTTATAACATAAAACATAAGAAATTTCGTAAGTATTAGGACATGCTGTTGCTGGATTGCCCGGCGTTGTTACAGTAATTATCATTACCGCCACGCCTATCCGTAGCAGATCGGTCATTATCTGACCATTTCCCTTGGGCTGATGAGGCTGCTGCTGAGTAGCCGGCTGAGACCGGTCCCCAGTTTTCTGCCTGGAAGATACATTTAAAGAGATGAATAATTGACATATGGAAGGTATACGGATTGGTCACCGCTTGAATACGAAGGTTTACCTCTTGTCGGGTCTTTCAGCTTACCCGAACTCATCCCTCTCCTGCAGCATCTCCAGTTTCCGTGCTGCATTGGCCACTTGTGATACAGTATTGAACGTAGCACACACCAGATTGTTTGCGACCGATGTGCGAAGAGCCCATCTGAAGTGATGTGCCTGCTCTTCTGGAGTACCTGCTGCCGCACCAAGGAAACCAGCCAAACGAAGAAAGCGCTGCATAAACTCGTTGCTATTCTCCCCAGCTCTCTGACGGATCCTATGGTACTCCCTCTTGAGCTTGTCATGCTCAGCCTTGGGAAAGAACTGCTCCATCACCCTGTCCTTGAACTGAGCCCAAGTCAAACCAGCAACCCACTCATCACGACCTTCAGATTGCATCAAAGCTAACCACCAGTTGAGTCCATCGCCTTCGAACCGATAGCATGCCAACCTCGCCTTGTATGCGGGGTCACAGCCCATAGCGTTGAAGATCTTCTCAATGTGAGCCAACCAGCTTTCAGCATCGCTGGGGCTATCAGTCTTTTCAAAAGCTCGAGGGCGGAGCTTGTTGAATCTCTCCAGCCATACTGCTAATGTCACTGGAGGAGGAGGAGGAGGTGCCTGATTCTGCTGCTGGTTGTTGGCAGCTTGGACTTCAGCACGGATGTCATTCCTCAGTTGAGGAAGCAAGGCTTGCATGGCAGCCTGAATTGCAGCATTGAGCTGCTCTTGTTCGCGTGTGAGAACCATCTGACAGTATAACATAAAACATATGATTAAACAGTTCAAAACATAAAATACAAAATATATATACATGAAAAAAAATTTATACTAAAAATTTCACGAGAAAAATTTTATGCAAGAAAATTTTTGTGTATGAATGCATGATGCAGTTTTATGAAAACTTTGTATGCTCGAGAGTGAACGCATCTGGTCAGTTCACCCAAAACAAAGACATTGCGAGGGGACGCCTATGGGTCGGTCCCAAATCTAAAAGTTTCGATAAAACACATGCGACTAAATAGGGCCAGTCCTGTACCAACCATTACTTAGTCAAAAACCCTGTAACAATGACATATATATGTATGCTTAAAAATGATGAATGCATGAAAACAACTGTCAGTTCTAGGAAGACCGTAGTGACTACCCACTAATCACAGGTCATATTTGAGAGCCTATAGGTCAAAGCCTTGGCTCTGATACCATAATTGTAACACCCCATTCTGGAAATGGAAATATCACAGTAATTATGGCGTGTCATCAAAGCATACAAGGTAAAATGTCTAAACATTACTTGACCATATAAAGGAAAATACCGGAATCAAACATCGGTAGTCCAAAAGTAAAGCTCATCACACACAAACATAGTATAGTAAGGAATAAGGACGAAACAATGTCCAAAGCATAAGTATCATAAAGAAAAGAAATGCATAATGTAAAGAAGGCTAGACAGCTTCCAGTCCATATGCACGTACTCTTAGTGTCTACGAGCGTCCCTGAGTACCTGCCGTTTTGGGAACATAGAAAAGGAAAACGCTGAGCAATACGCTCAGTGCAAGGATGTACAATAAAGCATGAATAGGATAAGCATATAACATAATAACAGCGGAAGAAACTAAGTCCTGAGTAACCTGGTTAAGTCTTAATAAAACTGGTTTTATAGTTTGAAAGTCTTATGTTTATCTTATAAAAACTGTTTGTCATATTTTACCATTAGCCAATATAGGTCATGAATATCCACCGTGCATGAATAATTTGAGGGGTGACCTCATCATGCAAATTAGAGGGGCTGCCTCTAGTTTAATATACTGGTTTTATGGGTAGGAGGGATCAGCTCCTTGTGAAGGATGCAAGGCACACACCACATTCACCATGTAATCCTGAATAAAAACGTGTAACTAGGATGCACCCATACGCCCCACATGATAAATATAAATAAATAGCCAAAAGCTGAAGGGACGCCACGAGCAATCACTCCACCGTGGTGAAGTCATAACATCAGTGCCTCTAATGTTATGGTTATGGTACCTCCATAACTAGGTGAAACTGGTCATGCATGTATATGGCTATAGGTAATCATATTTAAACATAAGCAATCAAACTCATACTTATACTACGGGAAAACAGTTGGCTGCCTACGGGGAAATCCTAATAAGGAAAGAATGTCCATACTGAAAGGACGGGAATCCGTACCTTATGTCCAGTGAACGAGAACGATGAACTGCGAGAATCCTACTTCCGAAACACTAGTGCTACATAAATACGTACATGAAATAAGTATCTGCTTACTACATACATATCTTGTTTTATATCATGTCTTAGCTTATTTTATGTGTTCTTACTATTTTACACTGTTTAAAGCTTTAAACTGTGTTAAATCTTATATTCTGTTCAATCTGATTAAGTATTTCTGATGTTTCATGTGTTATTATACTTACTGTGTAATAATAAGTAACTTTCCAAAGATAGCAGGTTTCCTAAAAGAGAAAGTTTCCAAAAATAGAAAGTTACCAAAAATAGAAAGTTTCCAAAAATAGAAAGTTTCCAAAAATAGAAAGTTTCCAAAAATAGAAAGTTTACAAAAATAGAAAGTTTCCAAAAATAGAAAGTTTCCAAAAATAAAAATTTTCCAAAAATAGATAAGTTTCTAAAAAAAATAGAAAGTTCCATAAATAGATTAGTTGCCTTAATTAAATAAGTTCCCATAAATAGATTAGCTGCCTTAAATAAATAAGTTCCTAAAAATAGCTGGTTTCCATAAATAAAATAGTTGCCTTATTTAATTAAGTTTCTAAAAATAGAAAGTTTCCATAATTAGAAATAAGCTGGTTAAATAAGCTAAGTAAATAAGCCTAAGTGTTTTCATGATTATTTCCTAAGTCATATGATATATTATATAGTTTAATAATTATTTCATGTAATTTAATTAAACTATAGGTTATAATATTTAATTAAAGTATGACATGTTTTTAATTAAATATATTAAATACTTAGGTTAAAATATGTATTATTAAATATTAATAATATAACCTAAGTCATGTTTAATTAATTAATTATATCCATGGTTTTTAAATAATTAATTAATTATAAGTCTTAATAATATAAATACTTAGGTTAAAAATAATTTCATGATTATTAATAATTAATTAACCTAAGTCATGATATTAAATTAATCTCATCTTTTATTAATTTAATTTTTAACATAAGTTTATAACATAAACAACTAACATAATCATGATCCGGATCTAAGCCTAAAACATGCACCGGATATGAAACAACACCGTACCCCGAACCAAATCGGGGTACCCCCTTGCTGCCGTAGGACCCACACGCACCAACCAAGACCAAAAAGGTCTTGGTGGTGGTCGGCTAAAAACAAACCGAACCCCCCCTTGGGGTCGGTTGTACCTTGCGGCCCAAAAACAAACACCCCTTTGATCGACCCTTTGATTAATTAATAATCAAAACATGTTAGATCTAGGTTTAATTAATGTGTTTTTATAAACAACATCACGTGTTCTTAATTAATAAAAGATTAATTAAAAAGAAAAAGGTTAAAAAGGATTTACAGTATTCGTGGATCAAGAGGGTGAAGAACAAACACGAACAAATAGTAATTTAACAAGATCAAAGATCAAGAAATCACCTTGATGGTGATTTGAAGGTGGCGACACAAAGAAGGAGGAGAAAAGGGATTTTAGGTTTTTCTTAAAATCTTCTGTAACTTTAATTTGAGTAGTAAAAACTCTATTTATCCCCCTCTTAGTAAAATTGGTAATGGGCTTGGCCCATTACCTTGTTTTGGCCGCGGGTAGGGACTCCCTCGTGGGGGTTCCCGTACCTCATTTCGTGTCTTGTTATTTAGTACTCGTTTATGTTTAATTAAGTTCGCGTTTTAAATGTTCTCGTTACGTAAATACCATACCCTTATATATTTAATTACGCTCGTATTAAATATATATACGTAATTAATAATAGCTCGTGTTTTAATTACGCTCGTGATTCCGTGATCGTATGCTCGTGATTAATTATTGCTAAATAATTGTTACGTGATCGTGCAAATAAAATACTTATCGTGTTCTAACACGTACGTAATACATAAACTCCTAACACGTAATCGTAATCATGCTATATTAGGAAAGTTTTTAACTAGTACGTACGATCCTAAGGGTACTATGCATGGTAAAAGCATGCGGTTTTTACAAATATTCACGGATAAATTTATTTCCTGAAATGTCGGACTGTCACCAAAACAGTGTATGTAAACGTAAGCACGTAACGTAGAATCCTCCGGTTTAGACGTAGTCGATGCTACTTCAAGACGTAAATCCAAATTTCTTCCCAAAAATAAGTGAGTTCATAATATAACATTAAAATAATGTTTTTAAATAATACTTGATAATAAAATATCAACCATAAATTGACGGATTGTCACAGCATTTACCCCTAAACAGGATCTTTGTCCTCAAAGATCATCTTATCTTACTACTCGCTTATTATAGAGTTAAAGCCATGTGGGTATTTCCTCCACACTCGGTCTTTTCTCACAAGTTTAATTCATTACAATACGCGAGTTTCATCAAACATAACTACGGGAATAAGATCAGGCTTAATGTTGACTTACTTTCTCTATCCATGATGTTCACGGGTTTTTTATGAATGTAACTTTTCGCCGATCTAAACTTTATCAAGAAGTGATCAGATTCTCACTTGATAGACATTTTATCAAGTTCGATATACGAAACATAATTCACACAGCTCTTGAAGTCCTAGGGTAGATCCAGCTTATATGCCTTTCAAACCAATCTTTTTACATCATCTCAATGGTCCCATACAACGGGGACTTATATCCCATGATCTTTCAGATCATCCATTCGTCTTTCCATGGTGAAATTTTTGGCATAACTTTGCTACCCATCCGGCACTTCAAGATCTACACTTCATATTCACATAACCTCCTGCCCACTACCGGCAATAAATAATCAGATCCTAATTTCAACAATCATTTCAGGTCTCGCGGGTCGGGTATTTTGTAAGGTTAGGTTTGCCATCATAGGAAACCTTAAACCTAAAAGACATGTCCAACTCACAATAGGTGTATGTCGGGTGTCTTCATCCCAACTCCTGCTTACAGATGCTGTCACATTTAGATCCTCACAAGATTCGGTCTCGATCCTAATACGATAATTATCAATGATAATCTCTCCAAAGGAAACAATTATACGGTTTATTACCAAAGGTCAATTATTCAAGCATAACACAAGACTTCTAGTGTTTTGTATCGTTACTTTGCCTCGTCCCTTCGATTGGGGTGGTAAATAGTACTCTCTTCAAGGTTCGTTCCCAATGACTTCCGAGCAAATCTCTAGAAATTCGATGCGAAGCGAGGATCTTGATAGAGATGATCGATACAGGCACATTGTGTTTACACATCTCCCTTAAATACAAAAGAGTCAATTTCTTCATCGAGAATCTATCATTAACAGGAATGATATTAGCAGATTTGGTCAGTCTGTCGACGATGACCCAAACCGAATCAAATTCAGATGATGACCTTTGCAATAGTTACGTTTCCTAATGTATGAGGCGATGTCTGCCTTCATAATTTGCCATCAGTACAACGTTTTCAGATAAAGTTACATTTAGTCAGAAATGACATGAATAGAATACTTATACTTACGAGATTCCAACATGACTACATCTCAAAATCTCCATATTAGGCAACCACAAGTGGCCTTTTATACATTTAACGCCATCAGCTCTCAATTCTAATGGTTCACATCAGCCGCGAACCCCTTTTATTATCTATATTATCCTTTTTACAAGCATCGGCTATTTTTAAATTGTTCGGCAATTTATTTTTCTCATTCATTATTAAGGAACACATCCTAATTGATTCTTTATCCTTTTTACATAATGCGTCAGTATTTACATTCATCTTTCCTGATGAAATAATTATCATGTCTACAATTTACTCAGAAATTCTTTCTTCATATTTTCTAAGTTTTAGTTTCGTCTCAACTATTATTTTTATCAGTTTTGCTCAATCCGACATTTAAAGCGTCGATAAATATTTCAAGTAATTAAATAATAAATATTCAATTTTTATGAAACGTAAACGTAAAAAGTTTTAAATTTTCTCAGTTCGACCAACTTTATAAAAAAATGTTCAAAATAAATCTGAATTTAATTAACAAGATTTTTGTTGAATAATTAATAAGACCCGTAAATGTTCAAAAAAACTTTGTTTATACTTCGGTCAAAATTTTCTTAGTTGAAAAGCAAAAATTGTCGTTTCAAATTTCAAGTAATGGTTTAAATGGTTTCCTTAATCCCTCTTAGGTTGTCTTGAGGTATACACAACCATTTACCCCTAAACAGGAGTTTAGTTAACTGTTCTGGGTATAAGGGAATAATCCCTCAAAAGTTCTTTTTGATAAAACATTTGTCAAAACATATTTGCACTTTCTTTTTGGTAAAGTCCAAAGTCTTAAATGACTTCTAATTTTTGAAGAGTCAATATATATATATTACCATCATTAATCAAACGGTCATTTTATGTAAAGGATCAAACCTTAAATCACATGTTAAATATTCAAGGTACAGGTTTTTATTGTTCGGCCAATTCAGGGAAATCTATAAATAGTTATTAACTCATTCTTATTTTTATAAACAAACAAATGGTCCTTAATGGTCACAAGCATGAATTTATCAAATTACAGCCTACACACGTGATTCACCAAATTTATGAATACTATAGGTGCATTGTCAATCCAAACAACATAACATGAAACTCATAATGTTCATCACGAGTTCTGGATGTAGTGATTGGAATAGATAGTCTTCTTTGCGGACGCGAAGTTGATGATAACCATGCCGTGGATCAAATCTTTAAAACATACACTAGAACCTTGTATATGATCGAACAAATCTATCATCTTGGGTAGTGGATATAGATTTTTAATCGTCAATTTACCTAGTTCACGTTAATTAGTAAACATAAGGAATGATAACACCATAGCTCTTCATGATGACGAGCTCGGTAGAATAAAATCTTTCTCCGACAACTCTCTCAGTTGTACGGTAATTCCTTTAATTCAGATGATGCTGACGTACAGTGCACATGCCACAGGTTCAACACCGGGAATATAATCAATACCAAATTCAACTTGCCTTAATATCGAAAGTCTAGGTAATTCACCAGCAAATACCTCCTAAGGTTTCAGATAACGGAAACATCTTTCAATAAATTTACTTTAAGTTCTTTCTAGATTACAATATCTATGACTAATTCACAACCATTCACGGTAAAATTTCAAGTCTAAATGCAGATATGGTCATCCATCAAGAATTATTTAGATCACTTTTGATAATCAACATCTTATCTTTTAGGGGAATTCTACTCGAGTTCCCTCAGTTAAGACAATGTCGTCATGTCATAATCAATCAATCCATTCTACTGGCACTATCAACTTTCCAGTTTCATTACCGTTGATAAGATGTGAACTTCTCAAAAGACTAATAATAATTTATAATCCTTCACAAATTCAAGGATATATGGAGACACAACTATCATCAAATGAGTAATGTCAACGCATAATTTACGCGAGAGAATTTCAAATCAGATACAAACGAAAACATTTAATGAATATGAATATATCCCATGTTTTCAAAATTTAAGTACGCATTCGAAAGCTCCTCGGATCGTTACCCAGGTTAATCAAATGAAATCAAATCAAAAGAAATGATAGGAACGTCGATACATCCAGTCGGGTATCAACATTCGGTAATCAAATACTTTTCCTAAGAATCTCACTATGGGAGAATTGGACAAAGAAGGGGATATCAATTGTCAATTAAGACAAGTTCCACAGATGATTAAATTCGACTCATAAGAATAAATAGTACGGGCACATATGTAGGTGTCCCTATCAATATGTCCATATTTTTCACTTCTTGCAGATCTCATAAAATTTAATCTTTCACAATCTTTAAAGAAAATGTAGTGTTTATTAATTAGTTTTATGGTGACAACTAATCAGCCTTGCATGGTTCATTCCAAATTGTATGTAGGCGCGCAACTATATACAATTTCAAGATTAACGATGCAATACTCAGTTCGTCAAAATTTTATCATCATGTTTATAATAAAAACATTTTCATGCTTAATTCTTAAATAAGAATCAAAAATAAATTTACAAAGATTTTCTTTGTTATGAAAACAATTAAGCTTTCCAAGGTGTTTTATAAACAACTTCATTTCGATAACGATCACTTATAAATCTCACTTTGAATAATCCTTATAGTGATGGAAATTAAATTTTCTCAAAGGATACTGTTTTATCATATAAAAATAATGAGTGATCTGCAAAAGAGTGATGAAAAGTTGTTTACCAAGAACTAACCACAATATAATAGGAAATGAGCTTAGCCAAATAATCATGAGGCTCATGACCTCGATTGCACTCAAAAAGAATAATCCACAACGTAACTCAATTCGAGATGAGTACTTGTTCAATGGTTGCATTACTAAAGCGAACATTAGGAATAAACAAGAAAAGATAGATAACATCGATACATGTAGAATTTAGCAATCAAAGGTAGTCTTTTCATTAATCACAAACAAGTCAAAATTGTACCGTAACACATTACGTGTCACTATGTCATACAATTTCAAGAACTCATCCTACCAACTGATGTCTCAGTTAAGTTAGGGATTATTTTTAAAAGATACTACAATGAATACTAATCTACAAGAGTCATTAGGTGTTCAACATGTCCCGGAAGATCCATCGATCTCAATTCAGAAGAAGATTTCTTCAATTTATTTCTTGAACACTGGGCATCCTCATCATTGGAAAATGGTCTAGGAACAACCCTTAACACGAATCAACAATCAATTAAAACCTTATAATTCGATCACAGAACTTAACGACTTCCTCTTATCAATCTCATATTCCATACTTGTTAAATTTTACTTTATTCAATTTCAATCAATCTTATACTCAATGCGACATCCTACATCATTCTCCAATACTTTCAGCCTTTATTCTTAGACCTTAATAGGGCAATAAAAGCTCGATATGAACAACACTTAATTTCCAATCCTATAGCTCCTTCATCAATAGTTATCAAATGAGTCACTAGTATTAAATGACTCATACATTCAATTAGAATTCTCGGAAAGGTACTAGTGGCATGAGGCTTTTGGGTAATGGTTCCAATGACAGCCTCAAGTGCAACATTCACCCTTTCGATTTCAATTTAAGAAGTGGATGACAACGAATCAGACGACATCTTTCTAGGTGGTAACGTTTTGTCAAACTCCACTCTATAAGGAAAGATCGTCATGACATCGATATTAGTTTTAATCTCGCCAATTCTTCTTCAATATCACAATCAACTAATATCTACATTCCTACGAGTATCAACCATTTTTTTGGGATCATAAATATCCACAACTTGGTTTAGATCTAGGATAGCTAGAATTCCTACGAGAATAGCTTCGATTAATTTACTAGGGGATTTAGGGTTCCTTGTGACAATCTACGTCGTATAAATACCTCGTATAAATATCAAAATAATCATCAAACAATCATGTAATAAAATTACAACATATATATATATATATATATATATATATATATATATATATATATATATATATATATATATATATATATATATATATTTATATTTATATATAATCCAAGTTATATATATATTAAAATAACACTTCTCAGTCTGGCCTTGTCGGTAACTCGGGAATTCTTCGGCACCGTTATAGTCAAAAGATTTTTAGACATTTTTAGAAAATTGTTTATAGTTAAAAGATTTTGAAATGTTTTATTCAAAACCTTGATTTTAAAAATCTTTCGTTCTTTATAACGAGAGCTCTGGTACCAAACTGTAACACCCCCAAATTTACACAATTTAATAGAGCGGAAGACTCGTTGGTGTTACGGGATAGCACATTACTCACATCATAGACAACGCTTAAAAATCGCGTCGTTTAATAATAAAGCATTTCCATTCATAAATATCAAGTTTACATAGGTCCCAAGTCATATTATTTCATACAAATTTTACAAAGCATTTGAATGGAAATTGTTATTTAAGTGCGGGCCATGAATTCTTGTCGTCTTCCCGAGAATTACCTTCAAGTACCTGAGATAAAACATGTTAAAAGAAAAGGTCAGCGATAACGCCGAGTGAATTGATAGAGTTTAATGAAATCCATCAATATAAAATCGGTATAAAATTATTACCGAAAATCATTTTGTACAAATCATTGTAATAGGCCATAAAATAGCCAAAGTTATTTTATACAAATCCTTATCAAAATCATAATATAGGCTTTCGCCTTCAAAATCATTATACGAACCATTGTCGTTAAAAACATCATACAATACGTTTTATAACGTTGTATAGATTAAATAAAAAAACCGTTATATGAATATGGTTATATAAAACCAAAACACGAACATAATATCAATAGTAAGACCCCGTATTTCTAGTCAGGCAATATATCGTAATTCAGTGTGTATAGTAGTATTTCGTTATTTTGGATTATTATAAGCCACATGACATTGTTACCTTACTACAACAAACAACGGGTAGCTAGCCCGAAACTCAATTTGCCCATCTAAATTAGCGTGTCGTCACAATAATCACGCTTGTGTAAATCTTCTCATACATAAATTCGCTTACCAATCAATGTGGCACGACGGGGATCAACCGTCAAGGCGCGAACTGGGGTGATCGTCCCCAAATAGTACTATTATATGCATAAGCGTCTACCAAATCCTTGTAGTTCACAATTCATGCTAATGGGAATTTTAGTGACATAACCTAACTTTAATAATCCATTTCATTTCATCTATCGGGTCATTTACTCATTCATGGGATCATACAATCATTCGGGTCCAAATCAATAAACAGACAATCGGGACAACTAGTGTCCTATTTTATAAAAACTAACATGTTATCTCCCTCGTGGGTTTATAAAACATTTCATAAAAACATTTAAAAGAGTGCAAGGCTATGAACTCACGTTGATGTGGGAAAGCGGGTTATCGGCAATTCGGATGTACGGTACGTGCTTCAATCACGGAAACCTATATAAATAACAATCGGTCTTAGACTTTTGTCCAATGACTTTATCAAAATAACAAATATACATATGATGATTTTGTACATATGATGATGATCAAGTGAGTTTATACATTCTTATTTACTCATTTTAGTGTTTATGTATTGGTAACTTTTTACTAGTTTACTAGTTTTACCTATTTACATGTTTTAGGTCCAATAAGCCTATTATAAGTTCATTAACTTGTATTAATCCATTTTATACTTGTATTATCAGTATTTACACTTTAAATGTTGGGCCCAAATGGGTTAAGCCCAATAAGTAATTTTTATAAGTGTTTAACTCATTTAGTTAAATTATTAGTCCAAATATGCTAACTTAGCTCGTTAATGTCCGTATGTCATATAGTTCGGGTTTTATCGGTTTTTACTTGTATTAGGTACTAATATATCAGTATATGACTTTTAAAAACTTTACATTAGACGGGTTTGATCGTCTAAGTTTTAATTGGCGAAAAACGTTAATTTTACGGTAATAGCCGAAAAAGTCGTAAAAATCATGTTTATAGTTTTTATAACTTATAAATCTTATTCAACTACCATTTTTATAAAGTGTCCATTTATTTAACCTTATACATATTTATATAAATGAAATTTATAAGTTAGTGGGTTTTAATTCACATTTTATACTATATTAGTTTGAGTGCTTATATAATACTATTAAACATTAATTCTTCAAAATCTGATTTTTAGTTTCTTCTTCACCATTTTTATCATATCTTGAGTTCTATAAGGAGATAGAAGCTCATTTTTGGATGGCATAAACTTCATAATATGTTCTACAAATAAGTTAGTTATAGCTACTGCTCATTCCATGTCTAACTATCCTTAACAGTCCCTACAAAACAGACTATTCAGATTGGTACACTCATCTTGTTTTGATCATATCTCACTCATTTTGATGATTTCATTGGATGGCCAACTCTCACATGTGTATGACATCTAATACTTACTGTAAATTGATTCCACCATGCAATTTTATCAGTTTATGACTTGGTTACCTACTGTTTTTATACAGCCAACAATTTAAGCAAGATTTTAGCCTTGTTTCTTATGGTTTTTCATCTTTTTAGTCATAATTATCAACACTTGATCCCCACACAACATTTTTATCATCATATATTCATCATATACATATACAATAAGAAAGAAAATACAAGATTACATAATCAAAATAACAAGAGGATAGGAAGAAACAATCTCTATACCACCAATAGTGATGAAAAGATGAGGTTTATGATGAACAAGGCTTGGTTCCTAGTTACCAAACCTTCAACTTGGTAAATGAACTTCTTGGGTCCTTCAAGTGGATTAATATCTTCATGAAAATCAGCCTAGGAACTCCATGGAAACTCCTTTCCACATGTTATAACCACCTCTAATCTTCATTTTTTTGAATGGGTTTTCATCATATGTAAATTATACATATGATTTATGGTTGATTTTTTTGATCAATGGTGGTATTGTTGATGAAGATGGACGTTCATAGGGAGTAGAGAGAGAGTGTGTATGAGTTTTGCATGTAACAAAGTGTTGAAATGGTTTAGTGTAGGTGGTTTTGTGTAGTTGCTAGTTTGAGAGAAAGTTAAGACAAGCGTCTTAACTAGTCATGTAAAGTTGACGCCTTAAAGGTGTGTAGCTTAAGCTTGCCCTTTTATTTAGTGGGGATGGGACAAGAGTTATCTTGTCTCATCCCTATTTATTTGCGGGTATTCCTCGATTCTAGTTTCCTCGATTTGCGTGCCCTCGGGTCGTTTTACGAAAAACGTTTTTATAAATTATGAATCAACGGCACAAAACGAATCTAATAAAAATTGTCTCAACAAAAACGGAGTTCAAAAACGTAAATACGTAATCCTAAGGTTTCCGGTTTAGTCGTAAAGGACGTTAAATTAAAATCGTAAGTCCTAATCTCTTCTCGTAAATTTGTGAGTTTATGAACCAACACAAATTTAAAATTCCAAAATAATATTCACGGATAAATTTATTTCCTGAAATGTCAGACTGTCACCAAAACGGTGTATGTAAACGTAAGCACGTAACGTAGAATCCTCCGGTTTAGACGTAGTCGATGCTACTTCAAGACGTAAATCCAAATTTCTTCCCAAAAATAAGTGAGTTCATAATATAACATTAAAATAATGTTTTTAAATAATACTTGAGAATAAAATATCATCCATAAATTGACGGATTGTCACACCTTCATTCGGAACATTTAATAAAAACTGACTCGGAATATTTTTGAAACTTTGATTCGGAATAACTTGAATGAAAAATACTGATCCGGAATCTTTTGCTTGATCCGGAATATATGCTGGTTCGGAACAATTGCTTCACCCGGAATATTAATTATTCCGAATGAAGACACTGATCCGGAATATTTAAACTAAATTGCTGGTTCGGAATATCTTGCCAAATCCTTCATCCGGAATGTTTGGAACTCATTCGGAATCTGGGGAACTTAAGAACACGAAGAACAGGTAAATAAATAAAGAACGATTTATAACCAAAATCCACCAAGTTTTTGACCAAAACTTAAACCAATTTAACCACTAGTCATCTATTAATCATAATCATCAAACCAAAACAACAAAAACACAAAACCCACTTACTTTTGAAGATTAAAATCAACCAAATAAGAACTTGAGACTTTGAATCAAAAATAGAAAGATGAACAAGATTAAAAGAAAGATTATATTGAAGGATTAATGTTAAACAATCAAAAGGAAGGATTAAAACTTACAAGGTTTATGAATCAACAAAAATGAAAAATCACCAACACCTTAATGGTGTTGGTTACCTACGAAAACAAAGAAAAGAAAAGACTGGAAATGAAAACTAGTCTCCAAGTTGTGAAGGGATCTCTTTATATAGGCCTTGTCTTTGGTTGATGAGTGGGCTTTCTCCCTTTCTTCTTGTCTTCTCGTCTTTTCAGAAAAGTTGACGTTTTCGATTCTGATTCGGGATTTGTCGACGAATAACTTTAACTCGTCTTTTAATTTCTTCGTTTAATAGACTTGAGTTCTTTCGACATATGTAAATCTTCCATCTTTGGTCCTTTTCTTCGATAAATCTTCAAATAGGCCAATTGACTACAAATCTTTTGCATCTCTTGGACAATAGACTTCGTCTTTTCGTCTTTTTCTTCGATAAAACCCGTGCAATCCCATGTTTTCTTCAATATTTATCCGGTTGACTCTGAAAACACAACAAACACACAAACCACGCATAATTCCAAACAAATGACATTAAATACCCGTTTTGGTCTTGTTTTAGCAAGAAATAAGTGGTAAAAGGATGGGTGTTTTCACACCTATCAAAACCCATACACTTAACCATTGCCATGCCTTCATGCAATGCTTAGTGATAAAGCAAATTTACACTTTTCTAATAATCAATCAACCTTGGCCTTATTAACAATAACCACTACTACTAAAGAGATATATAAAAACTTGAATGAAACAAAAGGGATAGAAAACCATTTTCACTTGAAAATAGCTATATGGAAATAACTTGCAAAGAGATTTAAGACTTACATTAGGGCTTCGGTGCTGCGATGATTTATCACCCTCAAGTTTCACGTTCCCCAAACTAAGCTCAAAAACGAGATCATTGCTATTATTAGTTAGCAAAACAAACACTTACACACATAGCTTAATTATACGCTTAAACTCCCTTATTCCTAGGTGTATCTCTTATATTTTATTTTTGTCTTTGAATGATCATGAAGATGCATTTTTGGACTTATTTCGATAGTTTGTTTAGGCTGAAAGCAAAGTAGGAAGATTTGATTAATAGTTAGCTAAAGGACAAAATCTCTTAAAACTGCTTCTCGGGATATCAAAAAGTTCATATCTTGGCATAACTCGCTTCACGATTTGAGACCTTTCTCGGGCCGATATTTGGCATGTACTTCATACTTCATATCTTGAGAGACGTTCTTGAAATAATGGTCTTCTCTTTGTTAATAGAGTTTCTTCACTTGGAGACTTTTGAGGGATACTCCAACTTTGTTGACCACGACTTCATCATTATTTCTTCAATCGTTAATTGGGATTTTGAGATACAACGATCCTCCTCCTTTTCAGACTTGGATTTATTTATCCTCATACCTTGTTAGGGTCTTTTCGGATAGACTTCTCCATGATCTTTATGGGAGTTGATTTGCTTTTCGTCGTGAGCCTTGATCCTTCATATTGATTTTGGGAATAATGCTTTTCACATCACCTTGGATCTTTAGCAATAAAATGGAATCCGCATGCCTTGTTAGGGCCTTTTCGGAGTCGCCAATCTTCGTGCCCCGCTTCATAAGTTATGCCTTGGCTATGAACTCTTATCATTACCGAGCAACTTTTAAACGATCTTGGGCTAGAAGCTAAGTTATTCAATAAAATCGTACGACCTTACTTATTGCAGATAAATTATTAGCAAGCGATGGGAGAATAGGCTTATAATCACACCAAGTGTGCTTGTGCAAGAATACCGACTTATAATTGACTCTATCATTTCTCGTTCTCTACAATTTAAAATCTCAAGTAATGAGACTCGTGGATGCTTAGCCTAATAAACCAATTAAGGTCTACATTGTTAAGGATACTTGCTAGAATAAACTTGGATAAGTCTATTCGGGTTGAGTCAAAATAATCGCAACGGGCCTAATATGTCAAAGACTTCAAAACTTGCTACACCACTTTATTAATATTTTTGACTTTATTGCGGGATATATACATATGAAAGCAACGATAAAAATTTAAAAATTATGACTAAATGGCCCAAGTTAATTAAAAATATGAAAAATGCTGAAAAAGATGATTTTTCGGTTAAATGAAGGCATTTTAATGGAAAAGTCCACTTAAAAATTCGATAGAAGTCCCCCTACACTTAATATAAACATTGTCCTCAATGATTAAGCATGTGGGAAAAGTTTCCCCTACACTTATGACATTGTGCACGTTGGTTAAATCAAGCTAAGGAAGAGACGACTAAAGTGATCAATTTCAAATGTGAGTATGAAGAAAATTGAATCACGATGGTTGAGAGATAGAACCGGATTGCGGATAACACGGGAGCACGGTTCTTCAAAGGTTCCAAAAGTGCATTCATCCCTGAAATCACATCACCACACAAACACAAACAACCTATATAGGTCCCCCTACACGTAGGAGGTAAAACGGAAAGGGATAGATACTCGGGTTGCCTCCCGAGGAGCGCTTGTTTTTGATAACCGAGTCACGAGCCTGACTCGACCCAAAACTAGTTCATGGGAAACGTGATGAGGGATGGAATCATCTCATGAGAGATGTCCTCACCAAAGTACAACTTCACTCGTTGACCATTCACCTTAAAATTAGGTCCATTAGGTTGAGCGAGCTCGAGAGTACCATATGGAAAAATTTGGGCAATTGTGAATGGGCCGGACCAACGAGATTTCAGCTTGCCCGAAAAGATTTTCAACCGAGAGTTAAAGAGTAAAACTTTGTCTCCGACTTAGAACTCTCGGTTTTTAATCTTAGAGTCATGAATGAGCTTAGTCTTTTCCTTATAGATTAAAAAATTTTCATAAGCCTCATTCCTGAGTTTATTGAGCTCATTAAGTTGGATTTTGCGTAGGTCACCGGCTTTGTTGATATCGAAATTAGCCCACTTCAAGGCCCAGTAAGCCTTGTGCTCCAACTCAATGGGGAGGTGGCATGCTTTCCCGTACACGAGACGATATGGTGTACAACCAATCGGAGTCTTGTATGCGGTACGAAAAGCCCACAGAGCATCATCAAGTTTATCGGCCCATGAGGCACGATTCTCTCCCACGGTTCGTTCAAGAATTCGCTTTAACCCTCGGTTAGAGATTTCAGCCTGCCCATTAGTTTGTGGGTGGTACGCAGTGGAAAGACGATGATTTACACCATACTTAGCCATGACTCTTGCGAATTGATCATTGCAAAAATGAGTCCCGCGATCACTAATAATGGCACGAGGCACACCGAATCTAGCGAATAGCGACTTCAAAAAGTTACAAACCACCCTTGCGTCGTTAGTGGGTAAAGCTTTGGCTTCAACCCATTTAGAAACGTAGTCAACGGCTACAAGGATGTATTTGTTTCCTTTAGATGAAGGGAATGGCCCCATAAAGTCGATACCCCATACATCAAAGATTTCACATTCTTGTATGAAATTTTGAGGCATCTCATCTTTATGTGTGATCTTGCCTTGTCGTTGGCAAGCATCACAATTTTTCACCATTTCGTGAGCATCACGATAAATGGAGGGCCAATAAAATCTCGAGTCAAACACTTTCTTAGCAGTGAAGTTAGGACCAAAGTGACCACCGGTGGGTCCTTTGTGGCAAGCTTCGAGAATGTCTAAAGCTGCCGGTCCATCAACACATCGGCGAATAATCAAATCAGCGCATTGTTTGAAGAGATACGGGTCATCCCAAAAGTAAGTCTTAATGTCTTTGAAGAACTTTTTATTTTGCTGGGATGTTAACCCATCAATGAGAATTCCACCCGCCAAGTAGTTTGCAATGTCCGCAAACCACGGGGTTTCATCTTGATTCGAGTTGATAGACATTAAGGTCTCCAGGGGAAAAGAGTCATTGATCTCTTTGTTCGGATGATCCCCTTGATAAGGATCCTCAAGTCTACTGAGATGATCCGCGGCTAGGTTTTCAGCTCCCTTCTTATCACGAATTTCGATTTTAAATTCTTGAAGTAGGAAAACCCAGCGAAGAAGTCTTGGTTTGGAATCTTGTTTAGTTAACAAGTACTTCAACGCGGAATGGTCCGTGTACACGATGGTAGTGGAAAGGACAAGATAGGGCGGAACTTTTCAAAAGCATAGACAACAACTAAAAGCTCTTTTTCGGTTGTCGTGTAATGCAATTGAGCCCCTGTCATTGTCTTGCTAGCGTAATGGATCGGTTGGAAGTTTTTATTCACTCTTTGGCCCAAAACCGCTCCAATACCAAAGTCGATAGCATCGCACATCAACTCGAAAGATAAAAGGAGTATCTTTTTCCAAGAGGTGGGTCATCGGGCGAGCGATTTTAGAAAAATCTTTGATGAATCGACGGTAGAAGCCCGCATGACCAAGAAAACTTCTCACACCCTTCACGGTTGAAGGTGGAGGCAATTTAGCAATAACATCAACTTTAGCACAGTCCACTTCAAGACCGGCTTTGGAGATTTTGTGTCCTAGCACGATGCCCTCTTTTACCATGAAATGGCATTTTTCCCAATTTAGAACAAGGCGAGTGTCTTCACACCACTTAAGCATACGTTCTGAATTGGCAAAGCAAGCAGAGAATGAATCGCCATAAACCGAGAAATCATCCATGAAGACTTCCATAGTTTCTTCAACCATGTCATGGAAGATAGCCATCATACACCTTTGGAACGTCCCAGGAGCATTGCATAAACCAAAAGGCATGCGTTTGTAAGCAAATGTTCCGTAGGGACAAGTGAATGTGGTTTTATCTTGGTCTTTGGGATCGATGGGAATTTGAAAATACCCGGAGAAACCGTCTAAGAAGCAGTAATAGTCATTACCCGCTAGACGCTCGAGCATTTGATCCATGAAAGGAAGAGGAAAGTGATCTTTTCTCGTGGCATCATTGATTTTGCGATAGTCGATACAAACTCTCCACCCAGTAACGAGACGAGTAGGAATCAACTCGTTGTGTTCATTGGGAACAACGGTTATTCCGCCCTTCTTGGGCTCACAATGGACGGGACTTACCCATGGCGAATCCGAAATAGGGTAAATCATGTCGGCATCTAGAAGTTTGATAACCTCTTGTTTGATGACGTCGTGAATTCGAGGATTAACCCTTCTTTGGCTCTGGATTGCTTGTTTAAAGTCTTCTTCCATGAGAATCTTGTGAGTACAAAAGTTTGGATCAATTCCGCGGACATCGGAAATTTTCCAAGCAATTGCCTTCTTATGATCTTTAAGCACGGCGATAAGGCGAGATTTTTCTTCTTTCTTCAAGTCCTTAGCGATGATGACGGGCGACTTCTTCTCGTCTTCAAGGAACACGTATTCGATATGGGACGGTAACTCCTTAAGCTCTAAATCCGGAGGATTTTCGGTGGAAGGCGTAGTCAAATTCGGTTTATCGATAGCAATATCCTTGGGAGATGGTGGAGAAATATGGTCCTCATTGAGAAGTTTCTCAATGGTACGAATGTCTTCATCCCAATCGGTGGGAGAATCGTCATATTTTAAATCCACATCCCCTAAACTTGCTTCAAATTCAGTCAGAAGGAAATCACTTTTTCCAAATGGAGTTAGTGATGGAGCAACAGAGGCAACGGTCTCAACATTGGGAGGAGAGGTACGACTACTTTTACAAGCATCATTAAAGTGTTCTTCACAAGCCTCATCAAGAACGTCGATACAATTAACACTCTCGTATGAATAAGGGTGTTTAGAAATCTTACCCATGTTGAAGACAATTTGATCGTCACCAACTCTCATGATAAGCTCACCGGCTTCAACATCGATGAGAGAGCGATCGGTCCTCAAGAATGGACGTCCAACGATTAATGGAACACGAGGGTCCATCTCGTAGTCGACTACGAAGAAATCGGCGGGAAAAGTGAATTTTTCGACTCCTACAAAAACGTCTTCGGCTAAGCTCACCGGCTTCAACATTAATGGAACACGAGGGTCCATCTCGTAGTCGACTACGACGAAATCGGTGGGAAAAGTGAATTTGTCGACTCCTACAAAAATGTCTTCGGCTATCCCCACTGGATAAGCAACCGTACGGTTAGCTAATTCCAAAGTCATTTTGGTGGGGACTATCTCAGGGAGAGATAATTGCTTCCAAACGCTTAGAGGCATTAAATTGATACTAGCACCTAGATCGGCTAGGGCCATGCAATTCTCTACTCCCGGGAAGTTGCAAGGGATTAAGAAGTGACCCGGATCACCAAGTTTGGTTGGCAATTTCCTTAAGAGAACCGCTGAGCAATTCTCATTAAGTTGGGTATTAGCGATATCAAGAAGCTTTTCCTTGTCACTAAGAAGATCTTTAAACATCTTTGCATATTTAGGCATGTGAGCGAGAGCCTCAACGAAGGAGATATTGAAATTTAATTGCTTAAACATTTTGAGAAAGTTTGAAACTTGAATATCGTCCTTGCTTTTGAGCTTCTCTTTCCTCAACCTTGAGGGATAAGGTATATGGAAGAAGAGGAAGGCTTTGGAAAAGTAGGATCACTCACATCCTTGGGTGGTGCAGGGGTAGAAGTAAGAGGTGGAGGAATTGGGGAAGTAGAAAGTTGAGGAATATGAGTAGGTGACACGTTTTCCTTTGTCACAATCACCGGTGTAGGTATAGGAAGCTCGGGTTCCTTGGTACCTTTGCCACTGCGAGTGGTGATTGCTTTCATCTCCCCTCTTGGATTAGGAACGGTGTTACTCGGAAGAGTACCCGAAGAAGAGGTTTGATTACCTTGGAAGAAACCAGCCATCATGTCCCTTAGGTCATTCGTTTGACTACTCAAAGAATTTCGCATATCGGCTCTAAGATCATTCCCTTGTTTAACCATGTCGCCCTTCAAATTAATAATCTGGGTTTGCAGATTCTTCACCAACACATCATTCGTCCGCATGTACGTTTCGACCTCGTGATTGAAAACGGTGGGTTGAGTAGGAGGAGGTGCTTGATAAGCAGGTGGTTGGTAAGGAGCGGGTTGGTAAACTTGAGTAGGATTTTGAGGTGGATATGGTTGTCTTTGAGGTGGTTGGTATGGTGCTCGAGGTTGGTTTTGGTTGGTTCGGTTAAGGTTTTGTTGTTGGTTTTGATTGGTTGGAGGAAAACCGGGCGGGGAAAGAAAGTTGTTGGAACGATAGCTGAGCAAGTTGCGGTCACCTTGAGGACGAGCTTGATAACCGGCCGGAGGATAGGTACCGTATGCTGCGTTAACATTCTCACAAGGATAGTCTTGGGTGGAGGTACAAGTAGTGTAAGAGTGAGGACCCCCGCATATTTCACATGGTTGGCTTACAGCATTGACTTGAGCGTTTTGAGCATTGATGCTTTTGGTGTTGTTAGCGGTTTGGGCAGCAAGCGATTCAAGAAGCGAAGTAATTTTGTCAAGTCTCTTGTCGTTGTCACTAGTACTAGCACTAGCGGCATTGGTCCGAACACTCTTGGTTTGCACTCTAGACTTATTCTCAATAATATCCCAAGCGGCATTAGAAGACTTAACCAAAATATTACCCCCCAAGGCACTATTTAGTGAATCTTGATCATTCATGCTTAAACCATTGTAAAAAGTATTAATTTGGTGCACTTTGGTAAAACCATGTTGTGGGCACTTTCTTAAAAGGTCTTTAAAACGGTCCCAAGATTCACTAAAAGACTCATCGTACTTTTGTTCAAAATTAATAATTTCATTCCGCAAAGCGGTAGTACGAGAGGGTGGGAAAAAGTAGTTTATGAATTTGGTCTCTAAGTCCGTCCACGTAAGAATACTTTGTGGCGGTTCCTTTGCAAGCCAATGTTGGGCTTGTCCCTCTAAGGAGAAAGGAAAAAGTTGTAAACGGATTACTTCTTGTGGAACACCATTGAATTTGACCGTATTTGTGAGTTGCAGGAACCTTTTGATGTGGTCATGAGGATCATCAATGGTATGCCCCAAGAATGGTTGAGCTGAGACCATTTGAATAAAGCCGGATTTGAGCTCAAAGTTGTTGGCTGCAATCGCGGGTATGACAATTGGATCGTTGTTGCCCTCTACATGTGCTTGCAAAAGTTCAATCATAGGACGATTGTCCGGTAGAGGTTCATTGTTGTTATTATTCATGTTGTTTTGAGGTGGGTTGTTATTGTTGTTGTGTACACCGGCCATGTCTAAGTTATCGAGAGTCTTGGGCACTTGATAAGACGTTGATCGAGTGCGCATACACCTACAAAAGAACTAACAAAGCAAGAAATATTTTTGGATTTTAATGTTTTTTAATTTTTTTGTATTTTTGAAAATTTTATATTTTTTAGGGTTTTTGAAAATTTTTATGAAAAAGTAACGTTCACGGTGAACGGATCCCAAAATCCAATTTCTCACAAAAAACTGTTAATGTTTACGAGAAGAGCCGGCAGCGGCGCCATTTGATACTAGGTTTTCAATGGGGTTCAATTTAATTCTCGGTATCTTCTCGAATCGATCACGGTTCAAAGTGGAATAGTTGTTCTTGGTTACTAAAAAGGGGTTGGTTTTCTAATCTACTAAAAGGTTTAAATGCACTAAGATATAAAGTTAAACTAAAAGCAATTAATTAAAAGTAATTAATAAAACTTGAATTAGAATGAAAAAATTAAAACAGAAACAGTAAAATACACTTACTAAAAAAACTGATTCGGAATACCCAAAAGAAAACTGATCTGGAATAATTTTGTTGATCCGGAATAAAACTGACTCGGAGTAAATAAAGCCAGATGCTTGATTCGAAATAATAGCTTCACCCGGAATAAAAATCCTTCATTCGGAACAATATTCGTTCATCCGGAATGTTTGCTCATTCGGAACATATGGTGATTCGGAATATTAAAACGGGTTCGGAATAATTAAACAATATCACTCATTCGGAACATTTAAACAACTGATTCGGAATATTTAGTCAAACACCTTCATTCGGAACATTTAATAAAAACTGACTCGGAATATTTTTGAAACTTTGATTCGGAATAACTTGAATGAAAAATGTTGATCCGGAATCTTTTGCTTGATCCGGAATATATGCTGGTTCGGAGCAATTGCTTCACCCGGAATATTAATTATTCCGAATGAAGACACTGATCCGGAATATTTAAACTAAATTGTTGGTTCGGAATATCTTGCCAAATCCTTCATCCGGAATGTTTGGAACTCATTCGGAATCTGGGGAACTTAAGAACACGAAGAACAGGTAAATAAATAAAGAACGATTTAGAACCAAAATCCACCAAGTTTTTGACCAAAACTTAAACCAATTTAACCACTAGTCATCTATTAATCATAATCATCAAACCAAAACAACAAAAACACAAAACCTACTTACTTTTTGAAGATTAAAATCAACCAAATAAGAACTTGAGACTTTGAATCAAAAAGATAAAGATGAACAAGATTAAAGGAAAGATTATATTGAAGGATTAATGTTAAACAATCAAAAGGAAGGATTAAAACTTACAAGGTTTGTGAATCAACAAAAATGAAAAATCACCAACACCTTAATGGTGTTGGTTACCTACGAAAACAAAGAAAAGAAAAGACTGGAAATGAAAACTAGTCTCCAAGTTGTGAAGGGATCTCTTTATATAGGCCTTGTCTTTGGTTGGTGAGTGGGCTTTCTCCCTTTCTTCTTGTCTTCTCGTCTTTTCAGAAAAGTTGACGTTTTCGATTCTGATTCGGGATTTGTCGACGAATAACTTTAACTCTTCTTTTAATTTCTTCGTTTAATAGACTTGAGTTCTTTCGACATATCTAAATCTTCCATCTTTGGTCCTTTTCTTCGATAAATCTTCAAATAGGCCCATTGACTTCAAATCTTTTGCATCTCTTGGACAATAGACTTCGTCTTTTCGTCTTTTACTTCGATAAAACCCGTGCAATCCCATGTTTTCTTCAATATTTATCTGATTGACTCTGAAAACACAACAAACACACAAACCACGCATAATTCCAAACAAATGACATTAAATACGCGTTTTGGTCTTGTTTTAGCAAGAAATAAGTGGTAAAAGGATGGGTGTTTTCACACCTATCAAGCAACAAAAAAGGGTAAAAAGGAAGCATGTTGTAGTGAAGTGGTTCTGTATAATATTAAAGGGCCTCCAAAATGTAGGACATTAAGGAACTTATAGATACACTAATGTACATCAAGCATATGTACGTAAGTACGTCAAACAGATGCACGTAAGTACATCAAACAGATGCACTAAGTATGGCTTAAAGATGGAACGTATAGGTAAACTTGCATACAGAATAACACATGTAGACTTTTCAAGTAAAGGTAAAAAAACCTTTTAACTTTTTGTTGTTTCACAGGATATCACGGTGAGTTTGGGAAAATAGGCGGTTACATGAAGGCAACTCGTTTAGTCCCGAGGATGGGGATCAATATTACAAGTGGCTTGCGTCTCAGATATCTTCTTCTGGTAGCATTATATGCAAATCCTTGAGGTGTAAAGAGCCAATGGGTGTTGAAAGTTTCACTTATATGATGCTAAAAGCTTGTCCTTATTTCAATTTCGGCCACTTATGTGCGTACGGAGCGACTTCTAGAGAGATAAAGAATGAAGACCGAATCCATATATGGAGTAATTGATTTTATCAATGGCCGACACTAATCCAAGCGCTAGTAGCTCTCCCCAGTGGTCCACCAAGGCTAAGAATTACTGGTATGGATTATTCTAGAAATGCGTTCGCAAGGGGTAGAGTGGTGGATGACTCAATATCATTGGCCATAGACTTAAAAAGGTTGTAGAATCGTGTAAACTCCCATTGAGTTTCATGGTGTACCAATATTTTTTTAGATATTCAGATTCAACATATTATAGTTCATTCTAACAGTTTGTATTTTTGTATTCTACATTACTCAGACATAATCACTATTTATATACTGATGCATTTATTTTTCAACACGGATGCACCATTATTGTTAGAAATTTGATTTTGGCTTACAGGTGAACTAGGTATTTCGATCCACTGTAACTCTTTGAAACTCTTGTTAAATTCAGATATATAAACTGAAGCGACTAATATAATTAATACATGAGAGTTTGGACACATTTGACGAGCCGCAGGCCAAGGGATTGCGGAATTGCATAGTTTTATTATTTGTATACACCTTACTATCTGATGACAACGATCTTTTAATATGCGTCATTGATTCGGATGATTGATTATGCTGGACTAATGAAAATGTTGATGAATTGTATCTGTGTTTACAACTCATTTGAGTAAATAATGCTGATGACCCATGGAATAATTATCTTATGTTAGTGGGGGAATAAGTGTGGCATAGGTAGCAGATTGTATGCTATATTTCTTTCGTGTTATCTGTGCATTTGCAGATGAAGAAACACTATTTTAGCTCCAAAGATTTGGATAGCTTTCATGAAGCTCTTGAGTCATCAGATGTCTACCAGTTACTGGCTTATATACAATGATTGTACATACTTACCTTTACTTGAATGCAAGATGTATTTAATGTATTCTATGAAATGTACTGTTTTGGGCGAATGTATCCTTAGTCATATCAGATATTGTATAAGGTACTATATGTAATAATCAGCAACTTTCTGAAATGAAGTTAAAGTTAGGAGCAACAAGCTGACACACAGAAAAAGGAAGATATATAACATCATAATAAAATTTTATTTAAGGTCGGGATATGACTGCAAATACAGTTTTTTATCATTCATACACAATGCATTGATAAGCGCCACCAATAAATACAAAAGATAACAATGTTCTTTAAATATCGACAACAAG
Organism: Glebionis coronaria; assembly: GCA_025667525.1. Lineage (NCBI taxonomy): Eukaryota > Viridiplantae > Streptophyta > Magnoliopsida > Asterales > Asteraceae > Glebionis > Glebionis coronaria. Next base: position 127,056,402 of record CM046879.1, on the reverse strand, counting down.
AATCTATAACCCGATGAGGAGACTCAAATGCTCTCCAAAACATGGAAACACATAGTAATGCTCAACCAGCATATGGTGCACCGTCTCCTTATTGTGCTGCTGGATATGCCCAGCCACCATATGGTAACAGTCTTGTTGACTAGACCTACAAATAAGAACACAACCCAACATATTAATACCAAACAATAAAGTACAGCTCGTGATACTTAAAACTCAATAAAAACCAACCATTTTAAAATCAACAGGCAGCAACTCACAACAACGTTTTAAGTCTGCTATCCCAAAATGTAAAAAAGTGAAACTTTTTTGCGTGGTAATACTTAAATAAGTAGTTTATATTGTAAACAGTCGTTAAACAATCCTAATCTCAAATTCTACGTACAACACACAAACGGATGCTCTGAAATATACAAACGGATGCACTAGAATATACAACCGGATGCGATAAAATATACAAACTGATGCATTTAAAATTAACATTAACATATTAGACAAACTGATACGATAAAATATACAAATTGATGCATTTAACAAAAAACAAACGGATGCATTAAACAAAAAATCAAACCGATGCATTAAACAAAAAATCAAACCGATGCATTAAACAGAAAATCAAACTGATGCATTAAACAGAAAATCAAACTGATGCATTAAACAAAAAATCAAACCGATGCATTAAACAACTTCAAATACTTATGATGACGTATAGTCCCCAGCCGGTTCATGAACCCGACCCACGGGTACTACCCGTATCTGGCCCATCACGAATGGGTGGGGGTAATGTCATTTGAGCTTACGGGCTTGGATGAACAGTAACCGCACACATGTGTGCGGCCCACGGCCCGGCATGACCGGTGCAGGGTTAGACAGAATCATATTCTATCTCTTAATGTGATTCACTCCAAAGGAGAGGATATTCACTCACCATAATTAGAAGATAACAATCAATCTAATTCTGATGCTTATCTCTTCCTTGGGGCCGAAGTATCAGTGATAGCCCATTAGGGTTTCACTGCCTATAAAAGGAACCCTCAAAGGTTCCACAAAGGTATTACGTTCTATACTCTTAACTCACAAAAAACCCTAACCGATTACTTACTCTCAAGCCGGAGTCTAATCGTGGGAAACACTCCCACGGTAAGCCTAACGCGTATTGTTTAGTGTGAAGGATCCCAACCAAATAGTTCACTTGGTGCAGGAGCCGGAGCCCAGCCAACCCGAATTGAGCCTAATTCGGGTCTAGCAAGGATCACCCAACTTTTGCATCAACAAGTTGGCGCCATCCGTGGGACCCATTACACTAAGCTAGAGCAAAAATCTTGAATTTCCAATGAAGAAGGGGCATCCGCAAGCTAATCCCAGGAACACGAATCCTGGAAATCGGAAGTCCCAAGGGGAAGGGATACTCATCCCCAATCAATCTCCTAACCGCCCTGCGGGCGGGCCTGGTAACCGTGGTGGTTTTCAGCCCTTGGGGGTGACGAGCACGATCTCCGTAACACCCCCACCTACATCAACCCTGGATAACCCTGATCCAGGGAGTGCGCCCAATCCTCCTAACAAGGAGCCGCGCAGGCCATCGATTGAGGAGGAAGTAAAAGTACAACCACGCAGCGAGGAGGATCTCACTCGAGTTCTCACGTAGAACTTTGATAGGATCGTCCCAGGGATTGCATCAAGGTTGAATCTAGGGAGGAACCTCCAGTCCAGACTCAACTTTGGCAATACTGGACCAATCACCTCTTCCCAAAATCAGAGGAAAAAGAAAACCCGGCCTCAGGACCAGAGCATCTTTGAGGAAACCCCTCAACCTAGGAATGTGTTCGAGCGCATAGGAGATCGCCTCATACAGGAACTAACGCAGTCTCGAGAAGGAGGAGATAAGTCCGACGGTTCACCCGAACGACCAGATCGAGAGCTGGCCAGAGCCGCTCGCCGCACAAGCGTATGGGATAGGATGGACACTGTGAAAAAGGCTCCCGGCTCGTCTCAAAAAAGTGGTCCTCACCCAAGGGATGGGGCACCACCCCCGTCTCCAGACCCATCAGGGAAGGACTCAGATGATCATCCGCCTAAGCGTCACCGACCTAAGCGTACTCCTCCACCACCACCAAACAATGATGAGTATTATGGTGGCCCTTATTATCGAGATGCAGAAGCGGAGGATCTTTCCCGCCCGTGGTGTGAACCATGGGATGACCCTAGGCTCACCCGGCCATGGGCGGATCCCAGGGAAGACCCATTCACCCTCCGCATACGAAACTATTCTGAGGACACCAAACGTCGCATGCCGGCGTGTGTCAAGACCTATGATGGAACTGGTGATCCGGATGATCACCTCAAAATATTCGATACGCAGGCTAAAATTGAGCGATGGCCCATGCCTATATGGTGCCAAATGTTCAATTCGACTTTGATCGGCAATGCCCGTGACTGGTTTGAGGGACTCCCTCTACGAAGCATTGATAGCTTCACGGAACTACGCACTGCGTTCAAGAATAATTATACTCAGATGAAGAAGTATAATAGGGACCCGGTCTCATTGGCAACTGTCAAACAACGGCCGGGGGAGTCCACGGAAGCCTTCACTGAACGCTTGAATGATGAGTGCACGCGCACAAAGACAATGCCGGAACTCCTGAAAATCTCTGATTACATGCACGCCATAACAGACATGGAGTTGATCAGGCGTCTCAATGACAAGCGTCCAGAGAGGTATGATGACCTCATGGAGAGAGTCAGAAACTTCATAGAAGGAGAAACGGCGGTTGTCGCGGCTTACCCTTCAAAAGGAAATGGGTACCGGTCAAACGACCAGTCTCGGAGACAGTCGGGCGGTCAAGTCAATCAGAACAATAGCAAGGGCTCAGACTATAAGAGCCAAAACAAAGGAGGACGATCGGACGATAAGTTTACCCCCCTAAAGATGTCCTACCGGGAGATCTTGCTGACGGAAGGGGCAAATTTTCCAAGGCCTCCCCCAATTACAACTCCGCCTGACTGTCGCCAAGGAAATCGCTTTTGTGAATTCCATAATGACAAGGGCCATGGTACGGAGGAGTGTATCCAGCTCAAGAAGCACATTGAGTCACTGATCAAATCAGGTAAACTCAAGCATTTGGTTAAGAATTGGAAGGATGGAAAAGACAACAAGAAGTATGACAAAAAGGATTCCCAAAAGGACAAGCCTTCGACCATATACATGATCCAATCCAGACAACGCCGCACTAGGCAGAAAATTGGCCAAAAATTTTCCCGGGGCAGGGAAATCTCATTCCCTCCCATCACAGCAAGCGATGTGATTGATGCGCCTCTCACTATTGAGATAAGCATCGGAACACACAATGTCCGTCGCATGTATGTGGACGGAGGGTCATCGGCAGAAGTACTGTACGAACACTGTTTTGTGCAGTTACGGCCAGAAATAAGAAGCCAATTAGTACCGGCCACGGCGCCGCTCACTGGCTTTAGTGGAGATACCATCTGGCCGATAGGGCAACTGCATCTGCTTGTGACCATTGGGAGTGAGTAACACTCCACTACTGCATGGATGAACTTCATGGTGATACGCTCACATTCTCCGTACAATGGGATCATAGGCAAACCAGGTATTCTGGCTATACGGGCGGTACCTTCCACGGCACACGGAATGATCAAGTTTCCTGTTGAGGGAGGAATCGTCACCATTTACAACACAATCGTACCAGCATCCGAGTGTCATACTGTGACAACACCGGCTCCACCTATTCCACCTAAGGATGGATCACTACCTCCCAATTGGAAGGTGGCAATCCATCCTGACTACCCGGAACAGGAGATATCCATAGGGGGCGCTCTCGGATAGCGGCAAAAGGGTCATGTGCTCTCTTCTAAGTGCAAACCTAGATATATTCGCATGGGAGCCAAAGCATATAACAGGCATGCCACGTGCGATAGCAGAGCATAAGCTCCAGATCCGCCAGGGGTACCAACCCATCAAGCAAAGGAAGCGCGGCCAGGCGCCTGAGCGCAGCCGACTGATATTGGAGGAAGTACGGAAATTAGTGGACGCACGTATCATGCGCGAGGTATACTACCACGAGTGGTTATCCAATCCGGTCATGGTCAAAAAACATGACGGAAGTTGGCGCATGTGTGTGGATTTTACGTATCTGAACAAAGCCTGTCCACAGGATTGTTACCCGTTACCGGAAATTGACTGGAAGGTGGAACCCCTATGTGGATATCCCTTTAAGTGTTTTTTAGACGCATATAAAGGATACCACCAGATCCATATGGCGGAGGAGGATGCAGAAAAAACAGCGTTCCATACGAGTCAGGGCGTATATTGCTATACGAAAATGCCGTTTGGACTAAAGAACGCCGGTGCTACATACCAGCGGCTTGTGGACAAAGCTTTTGAATCACAGATAGGCCGCAACCTGGAAGTCTATGTGGATGACTTAGTCATAAAAAGTCATACGGAGGATGCACTTCTCCGGGATGTCCAAGAGACATTCGACACACTGGGGAGGATTAACATGAAGCTAAATCCAAAGAAATGCACGTTTGGGGAAACGGAGGGAATGTTCCTTGGATATTTGATTGATCCAAACGGCATCAAACCTTGCCCAGAAAAAACGGACGCAGTGATACAGCTGCCATCCCCTCAGACACGGAAGGAAGTGCAATCCTTAAATGGAAAACTGGTCGGGCTAAACAGGTTCCTATCCAAATCCGCAGAGAAGTCATTACCCCTATTTAAGACACTCAAGAAGTGCATTAAGAAGGGAGACTTTCGGTGGACAAAGGAAGTCGAGGAAGCTTTTGGCCAACTCAAGCAGCACCTTGCATCTCTCCCTATGCTAGTAGCTCCCCGGCCAAAGGAGGAACTCATTATGTATCTCTCAGCCACTCATGGCGCAATAAGCGCGGTACTCATGACAGATAGAGATACAGTGCAAACTCCGGTCTACTTCATAAGTAGAACATTACAAGGGCCGGAGCTGAATTACTCCTCTATGGAAAAATTGGTTTTGGCACTAGTGTTTGCTACAAAGCGGTTGCGCCGATACTTTCAGGCGCACCCAATTGTAGTCATTACGGACCAACCAATCAAGCAGGTCATTTCTAGACCGGATGTGGCAGGGAGGCTACAAAAATGGAGCATCTTATTGGGGGAGCACAATATATCTTATAGGCCAAGGACGGCTGTGAAAGGCCAGATCTTGGCAGATTTCCTGATTGAGAAGCCGGATGAGGAAGGGCCAATCGTTAAACAAGACGAGACTCCAACAGAACCATGGGTGTTATTTACGGATGGATCTTCGTGTACGGATGGGTCCGGAGCTGGTCTCATCCTCACAAATCCGGAAGGAATGGAGTTTACGTACGCCCTCCGTTTTGAGTTCACGGCCACCAACAACGAAGCGGAATATGAAGCATTAATTGCGGGTTTAAAAATCGCCGCTAGAATGGGAGTCCGCAACCTTGAGGCCTACGTGGACTCGCGGCTTGTTGCGAACCATATTCTAGGTGGATATGTGGCTAAGGAGGACAACATGGTCAGATACTTGGAAAAAGTCAAGTCACTAAATGCGGCTTTCAGCAAGTTTTCCATCAAGCAGTTGCCAAGAGGCGAGAACAAGAAGGCGGACGCTCTTAGCAATATCGCATCCACAAGCTTCGCTCACTTGTCCAAACAAGTCTTGGTGGAAATACTCAAGGAGAAATCTATAACAGAAGGGGAGGTCGCTACTATAGTTGTGGAGGATGGACCTACATGGATGACCCCGATTATCAACTATTTAACTAGCGAGACCCTTCCGGGCGAGGAAAAAGCAGCATGGCGCGTCAGAAGGAAGTCGCAACATTTCGAACTCCGAGAAGGTATTCTTTATAAACGCTCTTTCTTGCAGCCGTGGTTACGATGTGTTGGACCACGTCAGGCTACCTATGTAATCAGTGAAATACATGAAGGGTTGTGCGGCATGCACGCAGGACCTCGATCAGTGGTAGCTAGAGCCTTACGGACAGGATATTATTGGCCTACCATGCACAGGGACGCGCGCGACATGATTCGCAAGTGTAGTGATTGCCAAGTGCATAGACCAGTGCCGCGACATCCGCAGCAGGAGCTTACACCTATCACATCCCCATGGCCATTCTATAAGTGGGGAATCGACATTGCAGGACCATTTCCTGTAGATGCAGGGGGAGTTAAGTTCTTGATTGTCGCGATGGACTATTTCACACGTTGGATAGAGGCCAAGGCAGTCAAATCCATCACAGGCAAACAAGTTAAAAAGTTTGTTTGGGAGCACATTGTGTGCCGTTTTGGCCTACCAGGAGAAATCATCTCGGACAACGGTAAACAGTTCGCGGACAATCCATTCAAGGACTGGTGTGCATCATTGAGTATCAAGCGACGCTTCGCGTCCGTTAAGCATCCGCAGACAAATGGCCTTGTGGAACGAGCGAATAGAAGCTTGGGAAACGGCATCAAGGCACGTTTGGATGAGCGAAGTGCCAAATGGGTGGATGAGCTACCACATGTTCTATGGGCACATAGGACTATGATCAAAATGGCCAACGGAGACACTCCATTTGCATTGGCTTACGGCACTGAAGCTGTTATACAAGCAGAAATAGGAATGCCTACTATCCGCACGGCGGAGGTTAATGTTGTCACGAACGACGAACAGCTGCGAATCAACCTGGATCTGTTGGAATAAAAAAGGGAGATAGCAGCCATTAATGAGGCTAAGTCCAAGGCCAAAATGAAGGCTTATTACGATGCTAAGGTTAAAGGTGTTTCCTTCCGACCGGGGGATTATGTCTATCGTGCTAACGAAGCAAGTCGAGCAGAAAATACAGGAAAACTGGGCCCTAAGTGGGAAGGACCGTATGAGGTCACGGAAGACTTGGGACGAGGTGCGTACAAGTTACGCGACATGGATGGCCGCGACCTGGAGCGCACATGGAACATCTCTAACCTCAAAAGGTGCTATCTTTGAAAGCTCCGGCTTCCGCATGGGTACTTTGCCGTATGTGGCTTTAATGAAGATCCATGCACTCTATCTGTTTTGCTTATTATGTTTTGTCTAGGTTCCTTTTTTGTTTCTTAGGACTTATCATGCTTGTTCAAAACAAAAAATGTAAACGTTCTAAATAAAATGCCGTGGTGCCTAGCTAGCTCCACGGCTTGTTTTGTGCAAATTATTTTTTAGGATTGTGTTAGTCATATGGATTTTGGTTATTATTATAATATGTCATGTTTAATATGCATTCATTCAAATCACCGTACATGTACTATACGCCTCCAGGTGGGGTAAGAGGATTAAGTGAACCTACTAATTCAACTTGCCGCGTAAGAGGGATACAACCCCAGCGGCACGGATCATGTATCCTTACTAGACACCTTACTCACAAGACGTTGGGGTAAGTTTCGTATGCCGTACTCACGCAGTGCTCCACATAATAAAGACGCACGTCGCATGTCTAGTAAATCATAGGCTTGTATGTATTTTCCTTTTTTGTATAAGACGTGACATGTCATGCAGTATTGGTATACAATATTCAACAAAAAAAAATACACAAGTTTCCAAATAAATAACAAAATGGCCGTGGTCATCATGGACTTACATACAAAGGACACATGTCTTAGCCGTGTACATGCACGGACGAACAAAAACTACAAATATTCAGCGGTTACAAACCAGAATTGTCTAAAGTGGATAATACAGTAGGAGCACCCTACATGGGGGGAGAAACTTGCCTATCTCCAGTTGTTCCTCAGCCAAGCATGGCAACCCCTCACTACGTTCCTTCCGCTTCAAGGCTTGGGACGCATTCCTCTCCAGCACCTCGCTTAAGGGTTCTTCATCGAGCACGATCCTGGTTACGTCCTCATAGATAGGGAGCGTCAGGTGGCTGGGTGATGGAGTGAAGGAAGCACGGGAATGACCCTCATCTTGGGAGAACGCACCGAGACTAAGCTTTTCCATGATTTCCATGTTCGATGCATCTTTTGTGGCCTCCAGCTCAGCCAAGAATGGATAATGAAGATCTCTCATCGCGGCCATGGAGGCAGTCATCTTGTTAGCCGCTTCAGGGTTAAAGAAAGCATGTCTGGTGAAGTTCTCCTTTTTCTTGATCAGCTCTACGGCCTAGACCATTCCTTTATGACGGTCGTGGTCAATACCATCGGACACAAGGCTTGCAAACTGTTGCACAAATTCGGGGGCCTCTAGTACCTTGGTGACGGCCAAACGTGCCCAATGTCCCACCATCCACCTGCGACCGACAATGGCTGCTAGTAGTTGGGGGCATAGCACGTCGTCGCGTTCGGCGGTGAGGGCATCGATCATCAAATCTTTTTGGGCAGACGCCTCCTTTAGCTCCTTGGTAATAGCCCTCTCATCAGCAAGCTCCTCTTGTACCTTCTCCATGCTCTGGATTGTCATCTGAGCGTCTTCCAGTTTTTTGGTAAGCACGGATACCTGGCTGGAGGAGGACTTGGTAGACGCCTCCGCTGCGGTCACCTATATGAGATTAATTGTTAGATTATATTTCTTGTAGAATAAAGGGTGGTGCGTCACGGATATGTACCTTGGTTGTTGCGGCATCTAGTTTTGCCTCGAGATCGGCCACTTGTTGGTCGTAAGCATTCGCACGGGCTGATTGCTCCTTCACTGTCGCCTCGGCACTAGCAAGTTGGGATTGGAGGGTTGCAATTTGAGCTTCATTCTCCTCGATCATTCTCTCCCTCCGTCCAACTTTCCTCTTAAGGGACTCCACATGCCCAAGTGCGGCTTCAAATTTTACTCTCATTGAGGTGCCCATTGCCATTTGATGCACCAAAGCGCCGTTGTACTCGTCCGCCAGGTCCGCATGGCTGAGCGCATTCACTTCTCGCACCAAGCCTGGTGGTATGCAGTTATTGAGGTACTCTCGGCATTCCTCGACTTTCCTCATTCGTGATGCAGTGGTGATATTCCAAACGGGGTTGAACGATTGAGGGGGGCCAGACGTTGGGAGGTCTTGGGAGGCTGTGGGGGTACCTTCTTCAAATACGGGGCCGGATTTCGTGGCGGCCGTGTGAAGTATGGGGTTTCTCTCCACTTCCTTTTCTTTTTCCTTCTCCATTTGGGCGTCGAGTGGAGGCACGACACCAGTTTGTTCATCCCTGCAAAACAAGCATTTGGATACATATTAAGTATTGCTTAAAAGGAATTTGTCGTTCTTACGTATCAAGGTGAAGCCTTACATGTTATTCCCTGCTAATTCTGATGTGGTTGGGGGAATCTGAGTAACTGGATCGACATGTGCGGCCCGGATCGTCTCGAAAGCGTGGGTGGTGCTCCCAACAGATTGATATAAGGGGTGGTCTTCTCGAAGTTTCTTGGCAGGGGCGTTGTGTTCGCCAACCTCGGCCGGAGCAGCTTTTCTTACACGTTTGTTTTTTCTGCGGGTACGCTTAGCGACGGGCTGAGCTGTTGCTTCTTCGACCTCCTCCTCAACTTCTTTATCAGCTTCCTCCTCTTCCTCTTCATTGATTTGTTGTACATCTTCCTCATCATCACCCAACATCTGGCGAAGGCTGGAGGTCGTTAAGTCAATATTGTCTCCCTGCTCTTCCCCATGTGCGGGAGTGGCAGTCTTAGGCGGTGAGGAGGGCCCGGCTCCTCCTTCGAGCATCTTGTTATCACCGTCCTCGTTGCTGAAGTCGACGGGAGTTCTCATTAGAGTTGTTTCTTCCTCGTCCGAGTGGGGATCCGGCACGGCCTCAAGAGCAACCGTCACGTTTCGGGTATGCTCAAGAAGGGGTAGTTCGTTCTCACGTAGGGGACGGGAGCCCTCTGGTACGAGCTTTGGGTCGCCCTGGCGTAGAAGTCCAAAGAAGTTCATTTCTTCCATACAATAACAAAATATGTTAGCCATTACAAAGTAATTGAATGAGATTTTTTGTGTACGGATGCTAGCCTACCTTCACCCTGTCTTCTCCAAAATACAGGATATCTGTTGGACGGGCCGAAATAGTTGCGGCTAATCCCTAGCAAACATAAAAATGATTCGGGGAGGTTTCTATGGAACCCAGTCCTATTCAGATCTATTTCTTGGGAGTGTCGAGGGTTATATGTACTAGCGTGCGGTAGGGGGTTGGGATACCCTATGTTTAAAGGCATAATCAGCCGGCCATACTATTGCGTCAATGAAAAAGTAGTGGTCATACAAGTTTTTCAGCGAATCCATTGGCTTATTATGAGACTGGGGGCTGTTAGGGGATCATTTCTTAAAGGATAACCAACCATTTACTATACTGGGGGTGTAAAAAAGCCGGAATAGTTCTATGGTTGGGGGGATTCTTCTAGAACGGCAAAGGATCTCGAATTGACTTATCTTACACGCGCCTATACAGTGGAGCTGACTAATATGTACATCATAATATCCTAATAGATCTATGAGGAAACGGGTGAATGGAATGCGGTAGTTGGCCGCATCGAAAAGGCGAGTATAAAGGCCAATATTACCCTCCGGGGCCTCAGTTATGAGGTCCCTGGCGCCAGGCATTGAGGGGTGTAGGTTGGTAGGGATGAAATAATTGGTACAAAAGTGATCTAGTTGCTCCTGGGTCATTACATTAAGCACGGATCCAATTGTGGGGTTGTTTCTGTGAGCCATTACTGAATAAAAATGTAAGGGCGTGGTGTTCTAACCTACGGATGAAGGGATCCGTGCGTGATTGATTGAAGCTAAGAAGAAAGCTTTAATGGCAGAAATGGAGATAAGAACTGTGTGTTTCACACAACCGTAGGGGTGGCTTATTTATAGGGTTGCCTCGTGGGTCATGGCCTGTTGGATGTGTGACACGTGTTTGCCACTATTCTTAATCGTGTGGTTAGGGTGCAAGTGGCAAGTGAAACGTCAGGTGGGACCCATGGGTCACTTCTGACTCAGACGTTTACGCTGCTCGAGGCTCTGACTGTTTGCACTTTTGTCAGTCAAAGTGGTAGGTGAACAGTTATTAATGTCGGGATATGCGGCTCTTACGTAAGACTTGACATTCAATGCTGTATTTCATTTGTCTCGGTCGCCACGAGCGGCTGAGATAATAATGGAATAAATTCCTAAGTCAGGTTGCCACGTGCGGTCAAAACAAATTCTTGGACAACTTATCATTCCCTATTTTTCATGGTACGTCCAGGGAGAATCTTGGTAGTCTAGAGGTTACGCCTATGGTTGTAACAACTAGACTTGGGGGACATGATGACGTATAGTCCCCAGCCGGGTCATGAACCCGACCCACGGGTACTACCCGTATCCGGCCCATCACGAATGGGTGGGGGAAATGTCATTTGAGCTTACGGGCTTGGATGAACAGTAACCGCACACATGTGTGCGGCCCACGGCTTGGCATGACCGGTGCAGGGTTAGACAGAATCATATTCTATCTCTGAATGTGATTCACTCCAAAGGAGAGGATATTCACTCACCATAATTAGAAGATAACAATCAATCTAATTATGGTGTTTATCTCTTCCTTGGGGCCGAAGTATCAGTGATAGCCCATTAGGGTTTCACTGCCTATAAAAGGAACCCTCAAAGGTTCCACAAAGGTATTACGTTCTATACTCTCAACTCACATAAAACCCTAACCGATTACTTACTCTCACACCGGAGTCTAATCGTGGGAAACACTCCCACGGTAAGCCTAACGCGTATTGTTTAGTGTGCAGGATCCCAACCAAATAGTTCACTTGGTGAAGGAGCCGGAGCCCGGCCAACCCGAATTGAGCCTAATTCGGGTCTAGCAAGGATCACCCAACTTTTGCATCAACAACTTACTTGAGGTTAAGTGCTTATTTGAACGATGCATTAAACAGAAAATCAAAATGGTGCATCAAAATTAAAAAATTTCACTCTAACATTTTATCAAACACATGATGTGCAAATTTAACAAGCAATATTCAAACTCATTTTCTTTGCAAAAATTGTTTCATATCCTTTATATTAAGTTTTGGTGTGATGATTAACAAACAAACTGGCCATAATAGTTTTAATACCACATATAAGCCTAAATAACACAAAAAACAATAAAATAATTAAAATTAAAAATTCGAGCACTTACGAATAAGGGGTTTTCAATTAGCTGTATGTTATTTTGTTATTCCGTTGACCGATTCATGGATTATGGTAATCTACGACGGTGGCGGAGATTAGAGATGGTGAAGGAAATCAGAGATCAAAGACGGCGATGGTGCCGGTGATCTAAGATGGAGGTCGAACAATATAGAAACACTGGTGGTGACGGAGTTATTATGATGATGTCGATCGAAGATTCGATCGGAGATGAGGAAAGCGATCAACAACGGTTCTGGCGATGGTTTCGAGCGAGTGTGTCTGTGTGTTTTTGTCGACTTGTTAAAATGAGTGAGAATGAGTGGTGGCAAGTATACCCCTTTTACTTTTTGTTAGTTTACATTTTCTACCCTATGTTTTAATATTTTGCAAAACGTGCCTTCTAATTTGTTTTTTATGTTTTCTTTTGAGATGTGCTTTTCTCTAGATCCCACCCCTATATATATATATATATATATATATATATATATATATATATATATATATATATATATATATATATATATATACGTTCATGTAAACACCACTCTTAAAATAAAAACTATAAGAACCAACTAAAAACTGACATGTGGCATTTTTAATTAAATGAGTATTGAAACAAAATTAAATTAATAATGAAACAAAAAGGGTATATTAGGTATTTCTCACACAAACTTGAGCATCATTAACTTTAATAAAAATTTAAAATCTTATTTTCATCCCACCATCTCAGATCTAAAAAAAAAATTTATTACATGTCTTTTTTTTATATGTAGACATGTTAATTGGTTGAAGATATCGGTGAACCTATTTTTTTGTCAACTGGGTCTATGAAGCTACATTTGTATTATAGGCTCTACCAAGTTTGATGAAATTGTTAGAACACTTGGTAGTGCAACTATCCGCAAGATGCCAAAACATTCCTTGTCAATTGTTAAAAGTACCATGGCACCAATTACTTTTGAAGTATTGTATTTTTTATTTTTTTTTAGATACAGTATGTAATAGTTGAGATTATTTTGTATATATAGTTTTCCATTTATTATTCATCACTTGTTTTTATTAGCTTTGCGTATCACTTTGTTTTATAGTAATTGGTCGAGTATTTTGTTTTCATATAACTATCACTTAGTTCCTTTGCGTGATATAAAATTTGGTTCTAAACCACCTCGCTTTTTCTAGTTGAGCATTTTTTCGTCAGTCATCGCTTGAGTTTTTTAATTGGTTGCATTTTTTGGATTCGTGTCACTTGGTTTTTTAGTTGGTTTTATATTTTTTCGAATATGTATCAGTTGTGTTACTTTAGTTTTTTCGGATACGTATCTCTTGATCTTTTTGAGGTTGTGTACTTTTTCGGATACGTATCACTTGCTTGTTTTTTTTAGTTGGTTGTGTTCTTTCGAATATGTATCACTTGAGTTTTTTAGTTGTGCGTTTTTTTCGAGTACGTATCACTCGAATTTTTTTCGGATATGTATCACTTGAGTTTTTTTAGTTGTGCGTTTTTTTGGAGTACGTATGAATCGAATTTTTTCTAAAATGTATCACTTAATTTTTTTAATTAGTTGTATATATTTTTTAGGATATGTAATTTTAGTGTGTAGCCACTTTTTTGTAAGGCCAAATTTGCATATTTGTCATTTTCTTTCATTAGTTGGAGAATGACTTTTATTTTAGTTGATTGGTCGTGTATTTGTATCTGTATGGTAGTCTGATTTCTAATTTAATATGATCATTCACCATATAATATTTTTGACAAGTACTATTGTGACACACCCGATCTTTTTAAACATTCATTGATAAAGAATGAAAATCATCTTAAAAGTAAAAGTATGTAAACGAAATTAGTTGCCGCTACAAATGTAACTAAGAATAGTATATCGTTATACATATCAAGAAATATAACATGATACTACAAATGTGCAAAGAAATTAAAATATCACGATATATGTGTCAAGTGATTTAGTGTGCTACTAAATGTATCAAGAAAATGTTTTTTTTTAATGTGTCAAAAAAATATGTCAAAAGAAATGTATCACTAGTCCTTAATATTGAAAAAAATAGTATACTAAAAATGCAGTAATATATATTACATCTATTATAATGAGAATGAAAGTTTCAAAAGTCAAATAGCGTAATTGGTTATCAATAAATAAACGTTACAAAATCAAACCAAAAGCCATGTTAGATTTTTATTTTTCAAATTGCCATTATATATATATATATATCAATTTATTACAAAGATACCACTATTGATTAATTATGTAATTAAAATTTGATCTCATCATAATAATTGATCTGATGGTTAAAAATAGTTCCTATTGTTTTTATTATAATATCGGTCACTACTATAATGCTCCTCTCTCTCTCTCTCTCTCTCTCTCTCTCTCTCTCTCTCTCTCTCTATATATATATATATATATATATATATATATATATATATATATATATATATATATATATATATATATATATATATATATATATATATATATATATATATATATATATATATATATATATATATATATATATATTATATATAAGAGGAGGGATATGCCACATAAGCATGTTGTTAATCCACGTCATCATTATTTAATAAGGAAATAATTTTTCTTATAAGAGGAAATAAATATTTAATAAATATTTTACGGAAAAAACCTTATTAACAAACCCAAACACGACTCCTTTTTCTCCAGAAAAAATGAACACGGCAGAACACATGTAAAGAAAAGGGTATGCCTCCTTCCCCTCAAATCCATGAATCTGTATTCAATTTTCTTTTTTTATAAATATCGTGTATGCATGTGTTGTTTCTTTGTTTGTTTTGCAGGTTGGTCAATACTCAGGTTAGTTTTAGTTTCTTATAAGTTTTTGACTGATCAAATTTTTTTGATGTTTATGATTCGCAAGATCAAGGCTTTCAAAAATCCAGAATCCAAACATCGAAATCCGTATGCCCAACATGAAAATCCCCTCTCTGGTATTAAATTTCTGTGAGTTTCGTATTTATTTTGTACGTAGTACTTAATTTGGGACGTTTTGAATTTATTTTGTTATTTTTTTGGGCTTATGATTACTATAATGTGTAAGATTAGTTTATAACGATGAGATATAGAATTTGTAAATTTGAAAATTTGTACACACTTTGGAATGAGAACATAGTACAACTGAAAAGAATTAGAAAACAGTAATAATTAGGGTTTATTACAGATGGGTTTGTTACAGTAATGTGTAGGGTTTATTAAAGTTTTATTGTTATTTATTTATTCGGATTAGATATGAATAAGGTTTATGGAAATAATAGTATTTAGTCATATATTATGTGAGTAACTGAAAAAATAAGGTTGCGGGTGTGCTATGTGGCTGTACATACATTTGCAAAAGGTGTTTTCATCAACGACCCTTTTTTGCAAAATATAACATAGCTTATGTTTATGGGACTTATTAATTGTATAATATCATTTTTTCAGCAATACAGAACTTATACAAATAGCAATCTTAGAATCAATGAAGCATATTAGAAGCTGAAAGATGGGTGGCATAGCAATGGAGTACCGCCAACTGAGTTGGAGTTGGAATAGGTAATACCTTCATTCATCCGAATGTCACACCTGTTTTTTCTTTCTCATATGAGTAGTTGTATTTCACATATATTACTGACCAATTATAAAGGCCTCATCACACAAAAGCCGTTGAGGTCACCACGTGGACCTATATCATTTGCAGATACACAAGTACATTGATCTACATGTATGATACATTCTGCATTTTTGCATAAACTTTTTTATTGATACAATGAATCTCCTGTTTGTTTTAAAGTTAGAAAAGTAAACTACAATATAAATGGTAGAAATAATGGTATTCATATTTTAGACTTTTCCTTGGCCATCAGAAACCTTTTATTGAATTTAAAAAGTCAGAGTTGAATATTTGTAAGTAGTATTGGCTATTTTTAATTTGATTTAGAGGGTGTTTGTATATTTGGTTATTGGCTTATTTTTAATAATCTCTTATTATCTCTATTTTGTATCAAACTTCAAGAGGATAATATATGACAGTACGCACAAGTAAACTCATATTTGTACTTATATACACGATTTAGAATTTAGAATCCCGCAGCTCTATTAAAGTAACCTATTTTATACTATTTTATCTGTTTTTAGTGTCGCGCCAGGCTCACTTCATCAGCCAGTGTGCATGACGTTTAATTATACATATTCAAGGCGCTTCAAGTGTGTGCATGACATTTAATTATACATATTGAAGGCGCTCCAGTTTTGTAGCCATACACCCGTTTACTTATGATTGGATCGATGAAGGTTCTGTTTTTTGTTTAAAGAAAAATATTTAGCTTAAAAGGTACTTAAAGTAGACCGAAGGATAAAGGGCGAGGAAGGCTTTTTTAAACCAAACTTGAATCATTTTTTATTGGATGGTTCATGAAATGGATTCCAACGCTATGTTGCAGTGGGACGAGACACTGTAAGTTGCGTTGTGATATTGGCATTGTTTACTTCGTTGTTTCTTCCGATACTTATTCGATAGTTGTCGTTTTTATTAAAAAAATTGTGTAAGCGCCTATTTCGCAAAAAAAAAAGTCGTTGCAGTGAACTTAGTTGTTGAGAAAAAAAACTTCTGATGATTACTCAGAGTTGCAGCAAGGTAGGTCGCACAGACATCATTTTCATAGTATTTATATGATATTGTTTTTATGTTCTTGAATATTTTAGCTTATGCGTTTTTTCTATCTTGGTTTAATAGAGTTTATGAGATCATGTAGAGGGACAATGTGAAAGATCCAAAAACTTTTCCAAACGATTTACTCGCCAAGCTCGTGATTGGCCAGGTTTGCTTTATGCTTTTTGCATATGTCTTTAACAAAAATTTTATAAAAATACTTTAAAGCATGAGTTTTAATATAATCATTCTCTTTAGGTGAACCGAAAACTAGTCAAACAAACAATGACTTTGGACTGTGCGTCGAGGTTCTGCACATCGAATAGGAAAAGTACTTACTTTTAATTATCTTTGATAAAACTCTTTAGCTAATAGTGTTCGGATCTGCTAATTTCTCCCAAAATTTGTTTGGAAAATATATATGATGATTACGGATCCTGATAGATTGATCATTTGACTGAACTTTTCACATCATAAGAATTTGTTTCAATGTTCAACATATTCTCTTTATTTCTAGCATAAATTGAAATTTCTATTTGACAAAAAAGATCATGCTCTTTCTGTAACGCAGGTGAGATGACTGCATTTATATGCAGCAAACTTACACTTCTGATATAATTTTGATGGAATTTTTATTACACCATTTAGGTGTTAGTAGGAATGTCTGATCAGGGCAACCAGTTAGAAACGCGAGCGGATATGATGGTATGAGCGGTAGACCCAAGGAGTTGGAAGTCTTAGGTTTGTTCTTTAGCTGGGTGCTCGCCTTCCTGTTTGGTTTGGTATGAAGTCAATACACAATTCCATGTGGTTATAGCTTACGACTTATAAGCTTTCTTGAGAAGTAATTCTTCGACTTCTTATACATGGGAAATAATTGGAAAAAAATTGGTTCATGTCTTTTCTAGAAACTCCATTAGGAGTTATCTATCTGATACAAATTAAAGGCTGATTATAAATTTAATTTGCCAGGAACCCCTCAGCGTTTTCTTCTGACTTTCCTATTGATAAAGATGATACTGTTAGACCAACCAAAGACAAAAAGGTTACTTCATACAGTATTTCATATCGTTGTTCCTGTTGCTATTTCAGTCCGCATTCTGGTATCCTAACTTTCTGGCTTAATGGAACAACTAGCTAACCATCCCGCCGCCAGCTGGGATGATAGCAATGCATTTGAATCTCAACTGAATTCAGTGCCTCATTAATTTTTTTTATAGTTTGTGCTCATTGGGTTCTTCGAGTATGCCTTAGAAGTAAAAACGTCAAATCAAAGTTATCCTTTTTCTTGTAACAATATGCGTAGGCAGCTGAAATACATGATCAAATGTCCAAGCGATAGGCTGATTCACTAACTGCATCAATTAAAGCCAAGCCTTTGAACAAGCTTTTGAGTTCCGTGTAGGCGAGAAAGTGAGGCCCAAAAGTTGGTATATCTCTCTCATTTGTGAATTTTTCTTTCGTCAGAAGCCGTCACCTTAATAACTTAAACCTTTTTTTGTATTTCAAACTTTAAGAGCCTATAAAACTGTAGTACTTACTCTAGCGCGATGAAAGTGTCTTAAAAAGTTACTTAAAACTTAAAATGTATACATGTTAGTCATCACCCTCTTGTAAGTGCTGGACATGTTGAAATGAGCATTTTAATTAGGGGGTGTGGGATTCAATTATGCTGACTTTTGTATGCTTATGTGTGTTTTTAATTTGCTTAATAGTGTCATTTTGCTAAACCTTGCCCTTTTCCAAATTATGGGTGTTTGGGCTTTGTGTTTACTGTCTTTTGTATGCATATGCTTACAAGACTATGGATAAGATAAACGAAGAAACAAAATATGACACAAATACAGGATGCACTAGCATCACCTATGGGTTTAGCTTTTGATTTCGAAGAGGTAATATACTATACCCAAAATTTGTGACTGTTGAATAGGGTGTTCTCATATATGTTAAAAGAATGTAACTCGAAAAAACATCACGCAGCCTTAAAATTGTTATAAAAATAGGCTATGGCAAGATTTGAACCCCGGTTTTGTAATCCACAACAAAGGTACAACCGTAGAAGTGGCTAAGGAAGAAGATCTTAAAGTGGGTATGTGAATTCACTTATATATATATGATGAAAAGTGCTTTATAAATTAGAAGTTTATCATAAAAGGTACCATTCTCTCATTTTTGTAGGGGTGTGGGACGTACTGCTCAAGCTAAGAACAGACACTCTAATGGTCAACGAAGATGGACAACCAAATCATCACTAAAAACCTCTGAAAGGAATTTTGGGGAGAAATGAGGTATCCCTTTTGTTTTCAACTTGGTAATGGTCACCAAATATATATGATTTGAGGATTAAACTCACACCTGCCTTTGTTTCTTGAGCTTCATGTTTACCAAGTCAAGTTGGTGCCAAACAAGTGCCTACACGTACGTGCGGAAAAGGTACATACTACAGAGCTGAATATTGTGTTCTGCATGTTGTTGAAATACTTTGTAATATAAATAAGTTGGAACAATTTGTCAAGAATTTTTGGTAATAATGAGTGAAAAGAAGCAACGACCACAATCCCGTTCTGATTAAATGCAATAAATTGAGTTTTTAGGGTGATATCAGTTCTAATTTGAGTTACTGTTACCATACTATGATACTACTGTTTGTGCCTGTAATGTGTGGTTCCTGATCTAGGCAGCAAATGAAAGATCAAATGAAAAGGAACAAAACTTACAGAGCTAAAGTTACTTCAAATTAATAGCTCATAATAAAAACCAGATGATTCCTACATGTATCTTACAGGTAAAAAATGGGACCAAAATCTGAGAGCTTGGAAGAATTAACCAAATTTAGACTGTATAATGAATTAAGAGAAGCTGAGTTGGAACAATGACAATCCACTCTTTTTCACTATCAGCCATTTGCAGAAAGTAGAAAAGCATGTTCCACATCCACACAAATGGTCAGGAGTCTCTACAAGAGATACCATAACCTACCTATCTGATGTTCTCTAACATCATCTTATGTTACAATAATATATGTCGAGCACTGAGGGTAGGGCTAAGTATTAGTCCTAACAAGACACTTCCTTAAAACAAGGTAAGAACTCGCTACATGATATATTTGATAAGGTCTTCCAGTTCGACAACCATCCCATGGATACTACTGTGTAAGATCACGTTTGGGTTGCTCTGAAATTCTTCGATTTTGATGATGAATCGATTTGAATAGGATTTATGACGACGATGAACATGTACATCTTTTTATCAACGGTTCTTAGTTTTTTAGTTTTTGCATATCGACTATTTTTGTTAACAGGTTTATAGTATAGTGGTATCTGTGTGATATTGACATGATACGATTGAATGTTCCTGTTTCATGTCTAATGTTGTTTGTCATTTTTTTGGTCTCCTTTTTATCAAATCAGATCATGAAACTAAATTAATATATGACCACAGAGGGTAATAAAGTTTTGTTTAACTGGGACTCGATTAATTCGAATAAGATATATTTGTTCTTTTTAAAATATATTTTGTATAATTTCTATTTAAAAAGAGTAAAAAAGTCTTTTTTATATTTTACCCATATTCAGGTTGACCCGAACCTAAATTGACCAGAACCGAGCAGATCTGAACCCGACTAAACCAAGTTGAAATCGATCGAGTTCGAGTAAATAGTTTTAGCCTCGAATCAAATTGAACCCGACTCGAATGACCAGAACCCGACCAACTCGACTCAATTCCCACCACACTACAAATAAATAAGATTTACTTATTAAAAATTTTGGACAAATAAGATTTATAATTATTTGAATTATTATAACTTTTTTTTATTAAAACACAATAATTATAAAAGCCAGTTAAAGAATCCCACAACTTTTCTTTACCTTTTTCCTACTAAAAAAAGACTTACTAAAAATTTTACAATTTTGTTTATTCTTTTTTAATAAGAATAAACTCTTAGTGCTCCTTCTATTAATAACTTTTGGTGATTCTTTTTAGTAGATATTGATAAAAAAATACTTTTAATGATCTTTTTATTGTTTACTCTTATCACATTTAATTTAGTAAGCGAATGTTATAAATTTTATAATGTCACTAATTACATGCAACAATGTTACAAAGTAAATACTCCAACACAAACTACAAAACATGTCATGTAAGTTTTCAACAATATACAATCTTAGAATTTAGCAACACAAAAAATTAAATAACATAAAATGGCCATCGCTTTTGTACAATTTGTGCTCAAGATGTTTTGCTCATTTGTTACCATAGACACAGTATCTCGTGGTAACACGTCCGTAAAAAGAACTCGATATAAAGTTTAACCCACATTTTTGAACAACTTTGATAAGTAAACTAATAATTATAAAATGTAAATTTTTTGGGACTATTATATACATTTTAGTTGTTATGAATGTGACATTTTGGGTGAATTAGTCAACTCTACAATAACAAACTTCAAGATTTAATTTAATAAATTTTTTTTTGGGAAATAGCATATATATCCCTCCAAAAGTTAATAACTTCATATATATCATTTTTACAAGTTTTTCAAGCACATGATACAATGATTTTATGCATATTTTGGATATATATTAAATTTTGCATTATTAGAAAGATATATATATGCAAAAGCCCCTTTTTTACGGTCTCTTATGTAAATATTTAAAAACATATATTTATAATATACAACAAGATTAAAAAAATGACATCTTTGAATTTTTTATTACTAAATATACAAATCTTTTGATGGTTTGTCATTTATATATTTCAATAAAGCTAATACGAATTCTATATGATCATTTAAAAATTCATAAAATATACTTAGAAATATAATAAACACAAACAATCATTGCTAATATAGTTAAATAAATATTTAGAATATACAATTTCTTAACACCAATATTTAGCTAAGCAAACAAATGTAACGATAATTACAAGTAATGTCTGCCCATTGGACACTACAAATAACTATTTAAGAAACATAAAAAAGGTTAAATGATAATTAGAAGTTATACCCGTCCATCGGACGGGTTTTGAAACTAGTATATATATATATATATATATATATATATATATATATATATATATATATATATATATATATATATATATATATAATATATATATATAATGTAACTTTATTTACAGAACCCATCTTAGTGACAGAACTTGCAGAACTCTTGTTTTTTTAAGGAAAACATGTAGTCTAAAGGAGTACAAGTATATTTTTAGAGGATACTTGTATTCGCAAAGCATATTTAAAGTTCTTATTGTCAAATTTAGGTAAAATTAAAAAAAAGATATAAAAACATACATGTTTGAGGGCGTGTATGCATGTATGTGCACGCATTCATAAACATACATTTTTGTACGCGCGCATGCATGTATTATTGCATCGATCCAAAAACATACATGTCCGCTTTTAAAAACATACATGTACTCCTTCAGACAGACATGTTTGCCTTCAAAAACAAGAGTTCTGCAAGTTCTGTCACTAAGATGGGTTCTGTAAATAAAGACCCTATATATATAGAGAGAGTTAGGATCAAATGAGAAGAAACCTTAAAATAAGAAGGATAAGAAGAAACTATAACCGCATATTCGAGATGCATGCACTTTTTTTCGATGCATCTTTGTAATCTTAGATGCATTATAATGCATGATAACATGTTTTATAGCTTTTAATTAGATGCATATACGTATATTAGATGCATTTCATGATTTATCTATATTTTGGTTCTTCTGTACGTGCCCAAATCATGAAAATCAATTTGTACCGTCTACACATCAAATTAACTTTTGAAACTCAAGATCGTGCATCTACATGAATAGAAATGCATCTAATGCAAGTCGTTGCATCTTAAATGTGTGGTTTTAGTCTTTTCTCACCACTTCTTATTTTTAGTTTCTTCTCATTGGATCCTTACTATATATATATATATATATATATATATATATATATATATATATATATATATATATATATAAGAACTTAGAGTAATATGTTTTTGACCTTTTGACTAAATATTCAACTAATATCTTAACGATATTTTGAGATCTGAATTACAAAGGTTCAACCTGAATTTTTCCTTATAGAAATAGGCAAGAACAAGTAATAAAATTCATTTCAAAATTTCTTAAGATAAGACATGACAACATCTGGATCATTATCAATTATATTTCATAGGTGATATGTAAACTCTAGACAAGGTTATATTTGATAATCTGTCGACATAGAGTACCTATATCTATTACTTTAAATATATTAAGAAGAATATTACCCTTATTACTAATGTATTAAGTGAAAGAACTGTCCAAATTCTAAACTACATACTCCATGTATGTGTTATAAATTTTGGAAGTACACTTATCATTGGTAAAATATCCCGTATAACAAATAGTTGTCATGCTAGAATTAAAGCAATACTATTTGAAGCACTCTATGGAAAGAAGTGCCATTTACATATCTGCTGGACTAAAGTTAGAGATTTTCAACTTACGAGACCCAAATTAGTTCATGAAACTATTGGAAGATTTATATTAAAATACAACTTCATAGTACGTTGAATTATGACCGTTAGGTATTTGCTGGATTAAAATGGTGATTTAAGATAATCCGAGAGATTATTTGATTAAAATTTCTTACTATAACTAAGAAACTACACCATATTAAACAATATCTAGTTGAAAAGGATATTTTCTCTATAAGTTACCCAAATTGATTTGGAAGAATGCGATGATCAATTCAAGATTTTGAATTAAGTTGTGACATATTGACTTGAGTTTTCCAAAGAACTCAGTAATAATCACAATCCTTTTTGTATTTCAGAATCTAAGGAAGATTTATCTGATTAAATGATATGATTTGTATATTCCATTTGGTAATGATTTAAATTCTTACGAGGTAATATTATGATTTTGATCGCTAAGATATGAATGATACTTCATGTATAAACATTTTGATGAAAATTCTTATGGAAGAGACTGATTTGAAAGTAAATACCAACAGTAAAACTATATTCCTGATATGTGAATAAAATTCTAAGTAAGAATTTGAGACCACAAGAGCTATGTTTGCCTTGATATGCTATGTTACCATTATAATCTCAGGACAAGATTTCTTTAAGGAGGAGAGACTGTGACAACCCATAAATTTCACAAGTGTGATATATTCTATGATTAAATGGAAGTGGAAAATCCATTAGAAATTTTTGCCTTTATGCCTTACTTGGTAAGATGAATAGATTCTCACAACCTGAACTGCAATTACAACATATTCCTATATGTTGGAAACACAATGTATATATCAAGTCTAAGTTCTAAAACTAATCATACAAGTTCAATATTGATAAGAACATCTCAAATATAACTATGATGCCCTAAATTCCCTTAGAAACCCTAGAATCCCTTTAAATGAGCTGTAAACTCAAGAATGGTAAACTATGAATGAAAAATACATGTGATTAAGTAATCAAGGGATTATAAACAAGTTGTAGGATATCATTTTAAGATATAATAATACCTAATAATGGTAAGAACAAACTATACAAATCTAAGTACAAGTAAAGTACATAATAGTCTAGATCATCATCCAGAAATCCTTAGTAATCAATGTTTCAAGAAATATAACTACATATTATCTATGTACAAGTATCAAATACAATATACTAATTATAATATATCATATAAAGGAAAGGTAATTGATCACAAAATACTAAGGTAATTGATCACAAAATACTAATATTCGCTAATCCAAAGCTAATTACAAGTTAAGACCTAGTAACCAAGATTAGCATATAAAATTCATTTCACATTGAATTAGAGTCTAATCTTTTGTAACTAATTATAAAAATCAACTAAGTATAATATTAAGAATATAAATTTACTTCAATCTAAGTTACAAGTTAATAACGCACAAAATACAAGTTATCAAAGCATAGGATCTTAAGCTCACTTAATAATAATTAGATTATGATTACCTTATATAAACCCTTAAACTAAGAATGTAGAATCTTTAGAAGTCAAAAACATATCATATAAGCCCTAGAATAAGTCTACATTATGATACAAACACTAATTACCTAAGATTGAAAGTCATTAGGATTAGTAACCTAAAAACCCTTATATTAAGAAATCTACATAGAATCAATACCTAGTCTTTTAGGATAAGTCTAAAAACCCTAATAGAATTTAATTAAGGTTATAAGATTATTTTAAAACAATGTACAAGTACTCTTAAGCACAATGTACAAGATTTCTGTGTATGACTTGTAAATTAGGTCAAAATAGGATGTTTTCACCCTTTGGACATGTTTACTAGGAATAACTTAGTAAAACCAATGTAGAGACTTAATGAACACATTGAGGACAATGTAGGAAGTATAAAATGAGTTTAAATCAGTATCTAAATCAAGGATAATGGATTTAACAAGGATTTAGCCCTAGATCATTAGAAACCCTAACTCGCCTAGGTTTTCTTCCCAATTTCACCTTAAACCTTTGTTAAACTTCAAACCAAAGACCCAAACTTGTTAATTACAATTTATAAACTCTAATTAAGCCCTAATCCATCACTAATAACATTCTTAAACTCTTAATCACAAAAATTACAAAGTATAGAGTTACAAGCCCTAATTTAGGACCTGGTTTTGGTTTTTCCATCCAAAAACCCATTTAAAACCTTTCCCTCCCAAATTAAAACTTAGGAACAGATATTTTATGGTACATAGGAGATAGTTTTAAGCTACACAACCAAGAACATAGGTGCATAAGCTACTTGATGACTATTTCTCTTCCATATATCAATTCGTGGCTTAAAAACCTTCCAACACTTCTACCATGATTTTTAAATATACCTAGGCTCTACAAACTTGCATAGAGCTTAACTAGCCTTCCTTAGTCACATACCTAGCTGTGTTATACGTTTCAAGGCCTTGCCTGGAGGCTAAGTGTTGAAATGGGTATAAATAGGGGCGAATAAATAGCTTTAGAACTTGCACCCTGTTTCCTTTGTATCTCCATTACCCATTTTGTTTTCCACTTATATATACATCCTAGGACTCTAAGAAGACCAGAAACCAGGTCTAGAAGGAAGCCATCGAAGCTCTTGTAGCTTTGATAACAAGTAGTGTTCATATGAAGCCATATGGAGCCCTTTTGGAGCTATCTAGGTAATCTCTATGTTAACTATCCTTTGATCTTGTTATAATGAATTCTTAGATATATTATAATGTCTAAATAATGTTATAAAGATAATCTAAAAGAAATTAGAGCATTTGATTATTTTAAATGAAAGTTATATGTTAATAATGTCTTAAAACCCTAGTAATTTACATGAAATAATGACTTAAACCCCATTTCAAAAGATATAAATTTAAATAAATATTGTTACTATGATTATAAATGTGTTTTGAAACTTTTTTTTAAAATATTAGATCATTTGGTATATTTTTGAGGTTGTTATGTGATTTTGACAAGTATAGGGACCAAAACTGTCATTTTTGAAACTATTTAACATTTTGGGCCAAAAGTGTCATTTTGTGAAAGTTAATACTATAATAATAAATATTGGAAAGTTTGAGACCTAAGGTTAATATTTGAGAGTTTAAAATACAAATACTAAAAATATATACTTTAGGGGTTAAAAGTGTAATTATTCCAAAGTATATCAAAAAGGACTATTTTTGCCAATTTTTAAAGTAAATAAGATTAATTATGAATATGAGAAAGTAATGAAGGTATCATGTTAGTAGGTAACTTTGTACAAAGATGTTCCATCTCGATATTACGTTTTGACTGAGTGGTTGGGTGTACGATTTAAAGTGCCCTCCCTCCTCAAACATTTATAGAATGGCTTCTGAGTATAATGGCCCGAACAATGATACTATAAACCTAAAATGTGTGAATCAAATAGAAATACAAGATACTGTACAAAGAAATTGAACTCACAGATTACGACTTGATATATATACATATTTGTGTGTCAACTCAAATTCTATGAGAAAGTTGTGATTAGTTATACCAGAATAATTCAAGACTCTATAGGCTAAGATGAGTTCATAGCCTCACCTTTGAAGTTTACAAATGATTTGAAAACCCGTGAGGGGGATATATGCTAAAACTGGAATACAAGTGTTTTTGTATGCTGCCTGACATTATTATTGACACTATGTTTACTTATTGCCATTAAAGTCCATTTTTAATCGTGATCGTTAATCATTTCTAAACACTGAACGCTAATATTGTGAATAGTACTATTGGAGACTGACATCTCCTATCTGGGTAAGTTGCACTTGGTTACGGCTAAAGGTTCCTACCTTGGCTAAACAGATATGCTTTATTTTGCTAAACTCAGGATTCCAACGAACTACCTGCATAAGGGCAATCTGTTGGTTTGCTGATATGTCAAGTAGCGGTGTACGAGCTAGTGCAACAATAAATGAGAATTGATGAATTTAAAAATATATGGTGTATAACACTGTAGCCCTGGAGTCATACTTGTATTTAAATGTTGTTTAAACCTATGAGTTCATTCAACCGTTGTGTTGATTTGTAAGCATATATTTCAGGTGAATAAAGACTGGCGTTCTACGGATGGTGGTGTCTTGAAAAGTTATCACTCCAATAAAACTAGATCTTTGGAAAAACCTGTGATGTACAGTGTATGTATAGTTGTTTTTTTAACTTTAAATATTGAATGATAACAAGTTTTTAATAAAATTACTCTTTGATCATTTTCTATTATTGTGACTTCGATACCTTGAAAGTATTACCCCAGATTAGCTTCCGCTGCTATATGGTAAAAACGGGGGTGTTACACTATATAATAAATATGCCTTCATAAGATAAATTCCTTCGTGATCGCTTTTTCTTAATTGTCTAAATAATTATTTGTATTAAAATAAATAATTCAATTAATAGGGACAAAAACGAGGAGGGTTAAAATGAATGTCCTCCCTTGGATATAGGAGGACACATCCACACCCTTCATATAATTTAGATCAATGGCTTATATTAATCTCACATTATTTAACAAAATAAAATAAACAAATAAATAATAGGACGAAGGGCTACTTTCGTCTTTTCAGTAACCTCACCTATCAAACACGAAAGAGTCAGTAATGCTCCAAACACACAACTTCCAAAAAACACACACATCAACTGCCATTTTATTTCATTTCTCTCTTTAAAACACATTGTAAAAACACACACTATACAGAAAACCACACCTATAAAAAAACCCACAAAACAATCGAAAAACCTACATATTTGATAAAAAAAACTTGCAAAAACGAGTTGAAACATCGATGAAAACAAAATCTAAAGCCAAATTTGAAGTGTCTAAAAAAGTAAAAAATACCAGTTAAATCGAAAGATAAAGGTATGGACACACATTTACTGTAACACCCGCTCTGATAAAGAGCCAAAACATAAATGTGATGAAATGAGAAAATGTCTTCCAACATTTATTAACACAAGGGTGACTCTAGACAACTCTCTAACCAAACTCTCACTTCCCAGATTCCTGCTTAATACCTACCACAGGAAAATAAAATGCGGCTGAGCTAACGCTCAGTGAACAAATTTAATATAAAGGCAGTACGAAAAAAAATATATAACGGAATTTTCGAAACATAAATCATAAAGAGTATACGAAGTGAAGGAATAAGAGATATAAAATGATAATGACAAATGTTTAAAGGAAATGCCCATGAGCCCACATAATCACATAATCACATATCCATATATATCAAGTGTAGTTGCACGATTCTCCCAAATGTACATTGGCGGCCACTCCTAATTTACCAAAAGTGAAATAGAGTGTATTACACACACACACACCAATCACTAAATCACATACCGGAACGAAATACCTAAGATGCATCTATACGCCCCCAACAAAAAAAGTTATATATGTACACTAGCTCGATGACTAGTGCACACATACATGATATAGCATTATAATGGCCATCGAAAGGGAACGTTGTGGACTAATCACACCGCCACAGATAGTGTCACGTCATTGATGCATCAATGGCGCGGTCATGGTACCTCCATGACTAGTTACAAATAGCTCGGGTAAGGGAAAGCACAAACAACAATTCCTTATAGATCACAAAAGCAACCAACAAAAGGCAAATAGAAGCATTCGAATCACAACGAATCAAAGGGAATAATCTAACAATGGAATACAACAACCAATCATAGGAAAAATTGCAATGACATAAAATGATCACACTAAAAAGGCTAAAATTGAAGAAGAAGGTTCTTACTAAAAGGACATAATATATGTACCTTAACGTATGCGTAAAACGAAGCCAAACACAAACGCTAACGAAATCAAACACGCGTCACCGGATCTAGAAAAACATGTTTCCATATATTACATATAATAAATGGACCCTCACCTACTTAAGTTACCAAAAATTGGTGGTTGAAACTACTTAAATCAAATGTTTCTATAATCTAATTTTATACCTATTTTTAAGGTAAGTTACACTACTTAAGTATCCAACCAAATATAACTCATAAAATTCTAGGAAAAATTATAGAGGTTCCCTAATAGGTCTAAAAGGCCTCTGTCATTTGGTTTAAACCCATTCATGTCCTAACCCATCCCTTAGCCCAAATACTCCAAACTAGCCCAAAACCAGCCCAAATACTCCAAACATACAGAATTTTTGACTCGTTTGATCCACTTAGACAACTCCATAATTCATAAAAAAAATCAGTAGACGCCCCAACATATGAACATCATCCCACACAGATTGCTTAATAAATAACCTTATAGTTTTGGAGATTAAAATTATACACTTTAATTGAAATTTTTTAGTCTAAAAAACTGGTTTTGACACTTTAACATGTAATAGAAATTAACCAGAATTCCCGACCTCATAAAAATAAAAGGAAACCTGTGTTTGAAAGTAGACTCAGAGTACATATCAATAGGCACTTGAATTACTCAAAAATCATTTATAAAACATCTTTTACACATATTTTAATCCATCCTAATATTCAGGCTACCCAAACACCCTTATTATTCCAAAGGTTTTACCCAACCAAATCACCTTAAGGCTTCTATCTCTTGTTAAACATGAATAATAAACATATTTAAGAACCCTTAGGGCTGTATTAACATAAAAACTCAGTGTGTTAATTTTGAAATACCCTAACCATCGTTAACATATTTTTAGGGTTCATATAACCACCCTTATCATAATTATAACAAACTAGATCTATGGTGACACATAAAAAACAAAAGATCAAGGATACTTACAACTAAGAAGATGGATATATTGATGTATCACCACCAAGAAGTCACCAACACCACACCTAGGAAAAAGGAGAACAAAAACCACAAGGAAAGCCAAGATTTCACCTAAAATTATCAAGTTCTTCAATGGAGAACAAGGGAGAAAACCTTGAAAGATTAATAATGGAGGAAAAGGAATGGGAATGAAAAACACGGTTCACAATTTCTCTAGGAGAATTTGTATTAGTGTTTAACATGTTTCCCATTATATAAAATATGTTTTGATAATTACACATATTTACTAAATATAATACAAAGTCTAAAAATTAGAAGATATATCTTTTTATTCTAACACTTCATTCTTAAAATAGGTGTAGTAAGAAAAATAAGAGATTTTTCCAAAAACATAGCCATAAAATCGGATTTCTATAAATGGTAGCGTTTTTTTTACTTTAGGTTATAATTCCTTAATTATCAAAATAATATAAGATAAGGTTTAAATATTTTAATTTCTTAAATAACTTTTGAAATTCACATTTATAACCTATGAAATGAAATGAAAAATTATGAAAGGAAATGACAATTTCACATTTTCAAAATTCAGGTTTTAAAAGTCGTCACCTCTAAAAAGAAATTTCGTCCTCGAAATTAAAGTAGGTATACTGGTTTTATAATTCTTCCTCTCCAAAAAGAAAATTTTGACCACGAAATTTAAATACGAAGATTAAAAAAAACGAACACGAAACCATACGAATATGATCTAACGAATACGAACGACATGGAGCGATGATAGATGAAACCTCTCACAAGTGATATACGAAACAAAATATTCACAAAGTACAATCAAGTAACGTCAGCCGATCGAATATTCAACAATACGATCAAAGATTTCAAACGGGCCGATAAATCACGGACTCTAATACGTCGAACACCTCAAAGTAGTTGTACTAGTAGGTCTCACTCAAATAGATTACGGCGAACAGAGTAGGTGAAATAAAAGAAAAACCACCAAATGCGTCACACCATGTAACACCCCATTTTGAGAATGGAACGTCACGCGTAATTATGGCGTGTCATCAAAGCATACAAGGATAAATGTCTAAAACATTACATGACCATAGGGTAAACCGGAATCAAACATCGGTTCCCAAACATAAGCTCAAAACATAATAAAGCAAAAGAAATGAATGAAAGACTAAACAAGCATAAGTATATGAAGGCAAAAAGGAAAAGAAGTCTATGGTAGCTTCCATCCTATGCACGTCCTCCAAATGCTCGAGTCCTGGGTACCTGTCGTTTTGGGAACATGAAAGGAAAAACGGCTGAGCATAACACTCAGTGCACGGATATACAAGTATAGCATGAATAATATAAGCATAATAGCATGAAACAGCGGAAGAAACTAAGTCCTGGATAACCCGGTTAAGTCTTAGTAAAACTGGTTTTATAGTTTGAAAAGCCTTTTATCTTGTAAAAACTGTTTAACATATTTTACCATTAGCCAATATAGGTCATGAAAATCCACCGTGCATGAATACTTGGAGGGGTGACCTCATCATGCAAATTAGAGGGGCTGCCTCTAATTTAATATACTGGTTTTGGGTAGGAGGGATCAGCTCCTTGTGAAGGATGCAAGGCACACACCACATTCACCATGAAATCCTGACTGAAACATGTAACTAGGATGCACCCATACGCCCCACATGATAAATATGATAATATGGCCAAAAGCTGAAGGGACGCCACGAGCAATCACTCCGCCGTGGTGAAGTCATAACATCAGTGCCTCTTATGTTATGGTTATGGTACCTCCATAACTAGGTGAAACTGGTCATGCATTTATATGGCTATAGGCATTATAAATTAAACATAAGCAAATCAAACATATAAACTTATACTACGGGAAAACATTTGGCTGCATACGGGGAATCCCAATAAGAAAAGAATGTCCATACTGAAAGGACGGGAATCCGTACCTTATGTCCAGTGAACGAAGAAGACGAACGGAAGAGAGTCCTACTTCGGTATCAGTAATGCTACATAAATACATACGTGTATAAGTATCTGATTACTACACACGTAACTGGTTTTATGTCATGTCTCAGCTTATTTTATATGTTCATATCATGTTTTACTGTTTTAAGCCTTAAACTGTGTTTATCTTATATTCTGTCTATTCTGATTAAGTATTTCTGATATTTCATGTATTATTATACTTACTGTGTAATAATAAGTAACTTTCCAAAAATAGCAGGTTTCCTAAAATAGAAAGTTTCCAAAAATAGAAAGTTACCAAAAATAGAAAGTTTCCAAAAATAGAAAGTTTCCAAAAATAGAAAGTTTCTAAAAATAGAAAGTGTCCAAAAATAGAAAGTTTCCAAAAATAGAAAGTTTCCAAAAATAGAGTTACTGCTTAAAATAGATAAGTTTCTAAAAATAGAAAGTTTCCATAAATAGATTATCTGCCTTAAATAATTAAGTTTCTAAAAATAGAAAGTTTCCATATTTAGATATAAGCTGGTTAAATAAGCTAAGTATATAAACCTAAGTGTTTTTCTGATTATTTTCTAAGTCATAATGATATAATGTATAGTTTATTAATTATTACATGTAATTTAAATAAACTATAGGTTAAAAGTATTTAATTAAAATATATCATGTTTTTAATTAAATAAAGTTCAATACTTAGGTTAAAACATGTATGATTATCTATTAATAATATAACCTAAGTCATGTTAATTAATTAATTATAACCATGGTTTTCAAATAATTAATCAATTATCATTCTAGAAAATATAAAATACTTAGGTTAATAATTTCATGATCTAATAATTAAATATAACCTAAGTCATGTTTATTAAACTAATCATGTCATACTTATTAATTTAATTTTAACATATGATTATAAAAAAAATCTTAACATAAACCGTAAACCGGATCTTGACTAGAAACCATGAACCGGACATGAAATCGATGCCATACCCCGAACCACTTTGGGGTTCCCCTTGTCTTGAAGCTGCCGTGGGACCCACACCAACCAACCGGGACCATATGGTCTCGGTGGTGGTCGAGTAGCCAAACCGAGACCCCCTTGGGGTTCGGTTTAGGCGCCGGTCAAAACAAACACCCCTAAAACACCCTTTTTGATTTATTCCAAAAACCATTTTCATGTTAGATCTATGTTTTTAATTAGGTTTTAAAAACATCTTGTTCTTAATTAATTATTAGATCAAATCAAAAAGAAAAAGGGTAAAAAAAACATATACCGAATGCGTGGATCTAAACGAGGATGAACAAACACGAACACTTGCACCAAATCCAAGATCAAAAATCAAATAAACACCCTCCTTGGTGTGTTTATGTGTGGCGGCCAAAAAAAAAGAAGGAGAAGGAGAAACTTTTTAGGTTTTTGTTTTAATCTTCTGTAAAGTGAAAATGACTAGCTAGTTTTACCATAACCCCTCTTTAGTGAATTTTGAGATGGGCTTGGCCCATCTCCTTATGGTTGCCGCGGGTAGGGGGCCCCACATGGGATACCCGTACCGTTTTCCGTGTCTCGATGTTTAATTGTTTGTTCGTGTTTATTTGTGTTCATGTTTAATGTGTTCTCGTTAAATATTACCGTGACCTAATATATTTATTTACGCTCATAATAAATATATATATGTAATTAATAATAGTTCGTGATTTAATTACGTTCATGATTTCATGATCGCATGTTCGTGAATAATTATTGTCAAATAATTATTGCTTGCTCGTGCGTAGTAAATACTTATCGTGTTCTAACACGTACGTAATACGTAAAATCCTAACACGTAATCGTAATCATGCTATAATAGGAAAGTTTTAATCTAGTACGTACGATCTTAAGGGTACTACTCATGGTAAAAGCATGCGGGTTTTACAACTCTTCCCCCCTAAAAAGAATAATTCGTCCCCGAATTATAGATAACGTAACTGAAAGAGAAACATACCCGAATCAAACTGAGAGGGTATGTTAGATAAATGAACGTACAGGTGACCTGGCAGAAGGAACGCGAAACGTGACATGTCTTGAAAGGACATGGAACGTGACGTGACTGAAAGGACATATCTAATTGATAAGAGAAAAACGGATAGGAAGTCCGGATGGACTTGTCTGTTTCCAAGTGGCCTTCCTCTTAGAACGGTTCCTTTACAAGATCTTGACACGAATGATAAATCTTGGTCCTCCTGAACTTGACTTGAAATACGAAGAAGTTCTTGGTTATCAACGTAAGGTAGATCCCCTAAATTTGATCGAGGGAATAAGAATTAACGTGTAAGGGCAACTAAAACGTTATCGTGCAAAACACTCTAACTTAACTGATAATTAGCAACGATGCGCGAGACACAAAGAAACGTAGTACGTGAAAAATTTTGAACGTGACACGTGAAAAATTTTGAACGTGATACGTTGAGATATGATGAGTGTAGTATGAGTAAACATATCGTGACCATGATACGTGTAACATATCTTGATCATGATATGAGGAACGTGGAATGAACATAACATGTGAAACATATCGTGAACATAGAATATAATGGCGGTAACGCCAAACACTACAAGGTGAGACATAGAATATGACGAGAAGCGTCTATCCGAGGATAGGAAATTATACTAAACTTGGGTCTGGTCTCTCAAGTTCTTGCAAAACTTCCCAGAATGAGAAAAGTGAACATAAAATCGTAAGCCGAAATGCCATCATGAACGTGAATAGTGTCATGAACGCGAGCGCGAAAGCAAGTCGTGAAATTAGAACAAGGACGTGAAGTAAATAAGGAGCATAATTATGAATATTTGTCTGACTCGATAACTGAGGAATTGCCAAGTGATCGGATTAGCCTTGGCTGGAACATGTCCGATCAATCTGTTGGTTCTGAAATCCTTGTGGATGTAAGAATTTTGCAGACTTGATCAAACTGTTTGTAATAAAACAAATAGCATCATGCTTCTTTTGAGTTTGCGTTAAACTGGTAACTAAAATCCGTGGAGATCTTGTCCCATTTCAATTCACAATTTCAGATGATGAAAACATCCCAGTTTGTTGGTGTCCTATCTTAACCTGTTGGTATGTCAGGTACTTAGATATGAACGTAACTGTATCTTGCTTCGTAGAACTTGATACATAGGAGTTTGTGAAACTCTGAGTCTCTGAATCTAGACTTCTCCTAGCGTAGGATTTTCTAGAACACCTAATGTAGTGTAGGGTTCTCTCTGTTACGCATAAGCTGAGTCATGGTAAGATTAACCGTAGGAAGCCATGTGATTCAGCGTGTCACTATAATCAAACAGAATTGATATTAGAAAATTTTCCAGGGTAAAATTTCTCTTGTCATAGAATTTGCAACATAGTGTAGATATGGTCTTCCTGTTCTTCTCTAGGTTTAAAGGAAATCAGGTTATCCTCAATGAAAACACTGATGAATTTTGGAATAATCAACTGGATATTTTGGAATAATCAACTGGATATGCGTAAAAGGACTTCATTAGTCGTGTCTTACTGACAGCTAGAAAATTTTAGCGACTATGGCTAACAATGCACATGCTTGTAAGCATAGATAATTTGTACAGATTTTCCTGATGGAAAATCAAGTTGAATATATTCAGGAGCCTGAACATTACTGTACATAATTATGAATCGTAGCATGGTGTGCTGTTGATAGTCCATAATTAGGATAAAATTCAACTCGTGTATGTCCGAGGAAATGCGTTAGCAGCTTGGATCTCATCTTTAAGCTGAAGGAAAACCTTCGTATACATGGGAATACGAAAGGCGTCCTTCATGGTCATGAATCTACGAGCTATGGTTACAAGAAATGAAAGTGTCATTGTGAAACGTGATAGTTCCCACTGATGCGCCGGTAGTGGTACTGAAATTCTTGTGGCCTGATTAATACATGGCACAACAGAATGGATATACCATTGGAGGGTACCCTGAGTTTCTTAGAAATGTTCCATAATTAGACGTGAGTCATGTGTCTTGACTCGTGTCTTGGAAATATAAGCATGACATATGTCTTGACTGGTGTCTTGACATGTGTCTTCAGAAAGTATACGTAAGACATGTGTCTTGACTGATGTCTTGACATGTGTCTTCAGAAAGTATACGTGAGACATGTGTCTTGACTGATGTCTTGACATGTGTCTCGAGACGTAAAACAATAGGACTACAATATTAGGTTAATATGCCAGACTTTGGCGGATCGGTTGGACTACTGATCCTTTGTATGTCTGATCACGTCCGCGGCCGGAGCCTCAGTTGCGATTTCTAGGATAGTTTCTGTCATAGTAGTGGTTACTATCGTCCTGTCTGTCAGTTCCATGACGGTCATTCTCATGACCGTGATTCATGTAACTATTCAGTTGAGTGGCCGGCTGGTACCGGTTTGCACTCATATGGCTGAAATGACAGCCGAATTGTAAAACCCAGTATAGTCGTATCTTTAATTCGGGGACGAATTATTGTTTTTAGAGGGGAAGAATTGTAAAACCCGTATTTAAAAATCAGAATATTTAAATACGCAGTTTAATTTTAATAGACTATATAAGTATTAATTTTAGACAGAGATATAAACGCAGAAATTAAATACGCAATCCCAGTTTATTTAAATTCTATTAATATTACAGTTTATTCAGATAATAAGTATTTAGTCTCATAAAATATTACAGATGAATTATTTAGTTTATAGAAATAATTAAACGTTAACAAGAATCACGCAGTCTTAGTTTTAATTAATAACGCGACTTAATAAAGTTTACAAGTGGTTTAAGGGATTTTTTTTAGACAACTAGAAAAATAATGGGACTTGGGCTCAAGGCCCAAGAACACTGTTTTGGCCGTTTAAATAAAACAGACGGGGGGTTGTATTTTTTTTTCTTTCTTGCCTTCCTTTTTCTGCCGACACAAACACACAGGAAACCCTAAAACTAAACAAGCCGCCACCTTCTTCCTTGCCTCCTTTTTCTGTCGACGGTTAAACACCAAGGATCAAAGGCAGGAGCGTTTGGATGCAAGTAATCGAGATGATATGTGTGTTTTCTAAACCCTAAACGACATCGTTAGTGATCCAGAAGTAGGAATCTCTCTTCCGTTCATTCACTGGACTTGAGGTACGGATTTTCCGTCCTTTCAGTAAGGACTTCCTTTCCTATGCATGTTTAGGATTCCCCGTCTACAGCCAAATGTTTTTCCCAGTATATGTTTAAGTTTATCAGTAATCATGTTAATAACTAAATAAATTGCCTGAGCATTATATACAAGCACGACCAGTTTATGTACTAGTTACGGAGGTACCGTAACCACGGCACTAGAGGCACCGGTGTCGTGACTCACATGCAGGAGAGTGATATCCTGCATCGTCCCACTCAGCTCAGCTTGGCCATTTTATCAGTATTTTTAGTGGGGCGTATGGATGCATCCTAGGCTTATATGTGTTACAAGTTATCAGGGTGAATGTGGTGTGTGCTCTACATCCTTCACATTGGAGCTGATCCCTCCACCCAGCACAGTTATTTAGAGGTCACCCCTCTACAGCATGACGAGGTCACCCCTCCAGTTATTCATGCAAGGTTGTTACAGCACGTGACCTATATAAGCTCTAGCAAATAAAATACAGTAAATGCATGTTTTCAGAATTAATAGTTATATTTCAGTATCAGTATATATGAACCAGGTTGCTCAGATTTTATGCAGAGTTCTACCACATGTTACATATCAGTCTTACAGCTTCTGTATTCTATCGCCTGTTTCATTCAGTATATTCTTATCATGCTTTATATCCGTTCACTAAGCGTTATGCTCAGCCGTAGTTCCTTTCATGTTCTAACGGCAGGTACACCAGGACGCTCTTAGGATTCTGAGAGCATGTGCATTCAGATGGAAGCTATCCAGACTTCTCACTCTATGCATTTCTTACATTATTCTGCTTATTTGGACATTGTTTAGTATTTTCCTTCAGTATTTTACTTTTCATGTTTTGGGCTTATGTTTGAATTACCGATGTTTGATTCCGGTATTCCTTTACGGTCAGTTAATGTTTTAGGACATTTACCTTATTCTTTGATGACACGCCATAAATACACGTAACGGTCCACTTATCCAAGTGGCGTGTTACAATTATGGTATCAGAGCCTGGTTCGACCTGTAGGCTCTAAAACTTGACTTGTGACTAGTGGGTAGTCACCAGGAACTTCCCAGATTTTGGCGTTGTTATCTTTCATGTTTCTCATGGATTATTCAGTCAGTTTTCTTCATTTATCAGTCAGTTTTCTTAAGGTTTTGACTAAGTAAAAGGGTTGGTACATAACTAGCCATACTTAGTCACATGTTCTTTTTAGCGAGTTATCGTTTTGGTGAACTGACCATAGGCGTTCACCCTTGCCCGTTCGGATTTTTGTATAGATGAACTGATCATGGGCGCTTATCCTTACTCATGTCAGATTCATGTTTTCAGTCAAATATTACTTGGTGAACCAGCCACAAACGTTCATCATTTCTCGAGTCAAATTTCATGCTTTTCAGTCAAATGATGTTTTGTGAACTGAACCATAGATCTTCACCTTTTCACATACCATGACATTCTATAAATTTTGACAAGTATGGATTGGACTACAGCCATCCATATTTAAGACCAGATCATAAATTTCTATACATGACAGTTCTCAGAAATATTTGGTTAGTATGGATCGAACCAGAATAACCCATACTTAGTCACATGTTTTCTCCTTTGGATTCTGAGGATTGAACCATAGCTATCCACATCAGTTGATGCTAAACCTCAGTTGATTATTCTCCTATGTTAATTGTATCAGTCAAGTTTATACTTTCACGAGAATGTCGTTTTCATACTGACTAAGTTTAGGTCTCCTTATGGGGATTATGTTTTCAACAAGGTGATAGTGCTTTTCACTCTAAGATACAGAAGGATTATAGTAAAATACTACTTCATGATAAATCATGTTCTGGTCTTTAACAATCATGTCTTTATACTAAATGTTGATGAAACTCCGTTTAATCACACTTTTAACCTCTATACAACCAGCATTAAGTCTCCCGCAGAAATTTTCAGCCATCATATTAACTGTTTCAGTTCAGTTGCTAACCAGTTAAATCAAATTATTTTCCGTTGATAATGTCAGACAAGCGACACCAGTATCGATCATCCCATAAAATTTCCACCAGCTCCATGTATAGTATTTCACGTGTACTCTAAGTACAGTGTCTCAGATTTGCTCCATGTGCAGTATTCACTTGGTACTTCATGTACAGTAGTCCAAGTGTACCCCAGGTACCCTATTCCATGGATTTTGCTAATCGATCCTCAATCATCTCAGGCGTTTCCACTTGTCGATATTCTACCAGGTGCTGATGCTGCTCGTGAGTTGAAGATTTTACCAGATGCTGATGCTGCTAACACTCTGAAGACCACACGGATGCTGACGCTGCTGAACTTTGGAGATTTCTCAAGATGCTGATGCCGCGGAA
The DNA here is from genome assembly GCA_025667525.1 of Glebionis coronaria. NCBI lineage: Eukaryota > Viridiplantae > Streptophyta > Magnoliopsida > Asterales > Asteraceae > Glebionis > Glebionis coronaria. The sequence continues at coordinate 127,016,874 of CM046879.1, read as the reverse complement.
CGAGGACGAAAAATATAAACTTGAAACTTCTGACAATAATAAATCCAACCATCAGACACTACCATTCTATTTTATGTTTTTACTTCCTCAGTCAGATGTCACACATCACTCAGCTAATCTTTCTGTCAGAAGAGTGGGAACGGGTAACCAGCCGGCCACTCAGCAGAAATAATTTCATTAATCACGGTCATGATAACGACTGTCAGGAAACTGGCAGACAAAGTAGTAGTGACAACCACCGTGCTTATAATTAATCAGTCAATAACCATTGGAACTCCGGTACGGACGTGATAAGAAATACAAAGACAACAGTCAAGACGTGGGTCTCAGGTATCATTTCTGAAGACACATGTCAGGATACCAGTCATCTCAAGGCACTAGTCAAGACTCATAATTCTAGTATGCCTTCTAAACCAGGTCCTCAGTAATTCAGAGAACCCTCCAAAGGGGTATACGGTTTTGTCATGACACGCATAGGTCAGACCATCAAAGATCCAGTTACCACCATTAGAGTACTATTCAGGTTAGACACACAGTGTTCATTCTGTGAGGTTACAGACGAATACAATCAGTGAAAGCTGCCACGTTTACTTCAAGTATTCATATGCCAGCTTTATCCTAAATCAGGTAGTTACCTGCCTCTCAGCCAGAAAGGACTCAACAGTATCACCATATTTATTAAAGTCTTATTTACAGTTAACGACGAGATCCGTCTTACTAAATCCCAAAAATATTCATTATATATTTCTGCTAGGAAAATCAGTACAAGTTGTTTCTGCCTTACAAACGCGTGATTTATCAGTCCATAGCTACGAAGATTTTCTAGCCACCAGTTATAATTCACTTCCGAAATTCCTTAAGTTCATGATTAGCAGATTATTCCAGAGCTCCGGATATAAATTCAGAAGGTTTCCAATAAATTCCTTCCTAACCACGAGACAGGAATTTAAACATCGAACTAGTCTCAAGAACAGAACCTGTGTTCAGAACTCTTGATCACAGGGCTTCAGCTAAGTTAAAAGAGTTGCAGCAATTGCTGCAAGAATTACCGGAACGAGGCCTTATTCGCCCTAACGCACCACCAAGAGGTGTATCGTTTCTGTCTATCAGAAAGAAGGCCGGTACCATGAGATCGTGTATCGATCACCAAAAATTACGAGATCGCCATTCATAAAACGATACTCATTCCACGAATAGGAGGTTACCTGACCTGCTACGATGTCTTAAATATTTTCCAGAACAATTCGCGATCATGCCACCAACGGTGGTGAGAGAAGAACATGATGTTTTCCAGATTGCTGTTGAACATGTTATAGTCTCTCTAAAATTGTGACTTATACGTCGAAGCTCCCTAATGCCCCAGCTATAAGTATGAAATTTATGAATAGTTTTTTTTTATTTATTTATTATGTACGACTTCGCAGACAAAATCGTCAGTACATTCATTGACAACGTTCTGATCTCCTAAATTCTAGAGAGGGACATGAGAACCATCTTTTCACGACCCCGCAGATTCTCCGATAAGAGAAAAAAAATTATATACGCAAGCTTTCTAGATGTATATTCCAGATGAACAAAGTGGCATTTCTGAACCACCCTATTCCAACAGAAAGAAATTTCAGACAATCATGCGCAGGTTAAGGCCATCACCTGATGGTCCCGACTGACGCCTGTGAACGTAGTATAAAATTTCTAGAACTCAATGGACTGCTACCGCAGAAATTGCTGACAGTTCTCACTAAAAATTCTTCCAGGACTATTCAACCAGATTTCCACCAGAATGTTCCATAATTCCAGACAAAACTTTAAATAGAATCCGCATCACACATTAATGCAGCTATGTTCATATCTAGATGCCTGACCTACCGCAGGCTCAAGATAGAACGCCGTCATGTTAGTGAGTTTACTACAACACTTAGAAATTTCTGAACAGAAATGAGACGAAATTCCATGAAATTGTTATCAGCTACCACAGACTCAGGAAAAGTATAATACTATCTAGGTCATTGTCGACCATGTAATCAACCTACGCATTTTCTTTCATCCGAAAGGATTACGCAGTAGCGAACCTGCAGAAAATTTTAGCAGTAAATCATACGAATTCAAGACATTCCATTGACCATAATATCAGACAGAATTCATGTTCACGATCAAGTGTATGTTTACGTCCACTTTAAGTTCATGTTTATTTTCACTTTCACGTTCATGTCTCGTTCGCGGTATGATGCTGTTTCAGTTCATCTTTTATGCTATCTCATAATTTAAGCTCACGTTTGTGTTCATAACATTGTTCACGTTCAAGTTCGTGTGCCATTTCACGATACACATTTCTCAGTTTATTACCGAATACGGTTACAGAAAGCTTGAGAGACCAGACTCAAGTTTAGCACAACTATTCCATACCCAGGCAGACGTTTCACATCTCAGGCCGTATCGTTTGGCATTCATTCCTCGGTCAGCATACGTTCATGATATGTTCTAGTATCACGTTCACAGTATGTTTCACTTATCATATTCTAATTCTATGCCAGCGTTCCTCATATAATTATGAACCATGTTCACAATTGCTCACTTAGCATATTCACAATTGTTCACGTAGTTCGTCCCTATAATTCAATAGCTTTCCCAGAGATATAAATATTATCTTTTCAGAATATTTACACGTATCGTTTCATGTATCGTACATGCTATAGTTATTCAGTCTATCAGATTCAGAAAATCCATCTTAAATATGGAACCAGAAACTATTCAGCATCATCAGGACAGGGTCATCAGGACCAAGATTTTATTTATTATGTTAGACCTTTGAAGAAATCGTTTCGAGCGGGAGGCCACTCGAAACGGAGGAGTCCATCCGGACCTCTCATCCTTTCTTCAATAAATCCAGTTAAGTTCTTTCAGTCAGGTTACGTCTATGTCCTCTTCAGCCATGTCACGTTGCATGATCATTTCAGTCATGTCAGGTTTACACCTATCAGCAGCATTATGTCTTAATTAGAAGACAATTTATCCTTCAGCTTAATGGCCTTTTCAGTCTACGTGTTCTTTCAGTTCTTATAATTTCCTCAGCTTATTACCTTTAATTCGAGGACGAATTTCTCCTTTTTAGAGGGGAAGAATTGTAAAACCCAGTATAGTCGTATCTTTAATTCGGGGACGAATTATTGTTTTTAGAGGGGAAGAATTGTAAAACCCGTATTTAAAAATCAGAATATTTAAATACGCAGTTTAATTTTAATAGACTATATAAGTATTAATTTTAGACAGAGATATAAACGCAGAAATTAAATACGCAATCCCAGTTTATTTAAATTCTATTAATATTACAGTTTATTCAGATAATAAGTATTTAGTCTCATAAAATATTACAGATGAATTATTTAGTTTATAGAAATAATTAAACGTTAACAAGAATCACGCAGTCTTAGTTTTAATTAATAATGCGACTTAATAAAGTTTACAAGTGGTTTAAGGGATTTTTTTTAGACAACTAGAAAAATAATGGGACTTGGGCTCAAGGCCCAAGAACACTGTTTTGGCCGTTTAAATAAAACAGACGGGGGGTTGTATTTTTTTTCTTTCTTGCCTTCCTTTTTCTGCCGACACAAACACACAGGAAACCCTAAAACTAAACAAGCCGCCACCTTCTTCCTTGCCTCCTTTTTCTGCCGACGGTTAAACACCAAGGATCAAAGGCAGGAGCGTTTGGATGCAAGTAATCGAGATGATATGTGTGTTTTCTAAACCCTAAACGACATCGTTAGTGATCCAGAAGTAGGAATCTCTCTTTCGTTCATTCACTCGACTTGAGGTACAGATTTTCCGTCCTTTCAGTAAGGACTTCCTTTCCTATGCATGTTTAGGATTCCCCGTCTGCAGCCAAATGTTTTTCCCAGTATATGTTTAAGTTTATCAGTAATCATGTTAATAACTAAATAAATTGCTTGAGCATTATATACAAGCACGACCAGTTTATGAACTAGTTACGGAGGTACCGTAACCACGGCACTAGAGGCACCGGTGTCGTGACTCACATGCAGGAGAGTGATATCCTGCATCGTCCCACTCAGCTCAGCTTGGCCATTTTATCAGTATTTTTAGTGGGGCGTATGGATGCATCCTAGGCTTATATGTGTTACAAGTTATCAGGGTGAATGTGGTGTGTGCTCTACATCCTTCACATTGGAGCTGATCCCTCCACCCAGCACAGTTATTTAGAGGTCACCCCTCTACAGCATGACGAGGTCACCCCTCCAGTTATTCATGCACGGTTGTTACAGCACGTGACCTATATAAGCTCTGGCAAATAAAATACAGTAAATGCATGTTTTCAGAATTAATAGTTATATTTTAGTATCAGTATATATGAACCAGGTTGCTCAGATTTTATGCAGAGTTCTACCACATGTTACATATCAGTCTTACAGCTTCTGTATTCTATCGCCTGTTTCATTCAGTATATTCTTATCATGCTTTATATTCGTTCATTGAGCGTTATGCTCAGCCGTAGTTCCTTTCATGTTCTAACGGCAGGTACACCAGGACGCTCTTAGGATTCTGAGAGCATGTGCATTCGGATGGAAGCTATCCAGACTTCTCACTCTATGCATTTCTTACATTATTCTGCTTATTTGGACATTGTTTAGTCTTTTCCTTCAGTATTTTACTTTTCATGTTTTGGGCTTATGTTTGAATTACCGATGTTTGATTCCGGTATTCCTTTACGGTCAGTTAATGTTTTAGGACATTTACCTTATGCTTTGATGACACGCCATAAATACACGTAACGGTCCACTTATCCAAGTGGGGTGTTACACGAATGACGTGTGACATTTAACTAAGAATTAGGGATAATGATTGATTAGAATCGTCTGATGGTGAAATATCTTCTCGTCCAATTGCTTTCCTCTGGCGCCTTTGTCTTCGTCTTGTAGGATCTCCAGGTGGTGAAAAGCATCCGCATCTCGTAGCGTCTCTGAACGTCAGCAGCATTAACCGTTAGTATCATCTCCAAGTTATGAGCGTCATCAGTAATTTTGTAGAATATCAGTAAGTGGACATATGCCTGAGATGGTTCAGAATTGACTAGCGAATACTCGTGAAGTATTGCGAGTGAAATACACATGGATTTAGGTACGTGTAATACACATGGAATACGGTACATAGAGTACACATGGAATGCACATGAAATGATTGGTATGAGGTCGATCATTTGTCATGTTTTTAAGGGACTAAATCGGTTGAACGGTTAGATAAACCATCATGATAACCTGACAATGCCAGTATATACCTCACTCTGGTTGCATAGAGAAACGTTAGAGTGTGGTTACACAAAATCCGAGATGTTTTTCCTGAAAGCATGATTAATGAAAACCAACCATGACATTTATGAAAGCAGGATTTAAATGAATTACAACAGTGTCTTGCATGAAAGCAAACAACAAAAGAAACGTAAGACATAGTCACGTGAAAACAAAGTCATCATAAAGAAACATGGAACACCCAACATGAAGGAGTGTATAATATAATCAGCATGAAACTGAGTTTAACCATGACAGTATGAGAACATACTTGACATAAAAACATAGTAACTTATGAGGGGACATGAAAAAAAATTATGCCAATAAATCATGAGAAAAATTTTATGCATGAAAAACAGTGCATGTATGCGTAATGTAGTTTATAAAAATCTTTATATGAGCGAGGGGACGCCTATGGGTCGGTCTCAAAACAAAAGACATGGCGAGGGGACGCCTATGGGTCGGTCCCAAAGTTAAAAGTTTCGATAAAAGCACATGCGACTTAATAGGGCCAGTCTTGTACCAACCATTACTTAGTCATAATCCCTGCAACAATGATACATTAAACATAAATAATTGAAACTTATTTGTAAAAACTTATCAGAAAAAAATTTATGTGACTAATTATGAACTACTAAGGTTTAGTCCACATAGTCACAGTTCACGGGGAACATTATGCATGAATCAATGACACATAACTAAATATGAATGACGGTTGTCCATCCATATTAGTAAAACAATATCGATGAAAAACATCAAGGTTAAAACCTCAAGGTGCTGAAAACATCATGGTTAAAACAACAATGCGATGAAAACATCAATACGTGGAATAACAAACGTTGGCTTAGGAAGCTCCTGGTGACTACCCACTAGTCACAGGTCGAGTTTTTAGAGCCTATAGGTCGAACCCTTGGCTCTGATACCATAATTGTAACACCCCATTTTGATAATGGAATGTCACGCGTAATTATGGCGTGTCATCAAAGCATACAAGAATAAATGTCTAAAACATTACATGACCATAGGGTAAACCAGAATCAAACATCGGTTCCCAAACATAAGCTCAAAACATAATAAAGCAAAAGAAATGAATGAAAGACTAAACAAGCATAAGTATATGAAGGAAAAAAGGAAAAGAAGTCTATGGCAGCTTCCATCCTATGCACGTCCTCCAAATGCTCCAGTCCTGGGTACTTGCCGTTTTAGGAACATGAAAGGAAAAACGGCTAAGCATAACGCTCAGTGCACGGATATACAAGTATAGCATGAATAATATAAGCATAATAGCATGAAACAGCGGAAGAAACTAAGTCCTGGATAACCCGGTTAAGTCTTGGTAAAACTGGTTTTATAGTTTGAAAAGCCTTTTATCTTGTAAAAACTGTTTAACATATTTTACCATTAGCCAATATAGGTCATGAAAATCCACCGTGCATGAATACTTGGAGGGGTGACCTCATAATGCAAATTAGAGGGGCTGCCTCTAATTTAATATACTGGTTTTGGGTAGGAGTGATCAGCTCCTTGTGAAGGATGCAAGGCACACACCACATTCACCATGAAATCCTGACTGAAACATGTAACTAGGATGCACCCATACGCCCCACATGATAAATATGATAATATGGCCAAAATCTGAAGGACGCCACGAGCAATCACTCCGCCGTGGTGAAGTCATAACATCAGTGCCTCTAATGTTATGGTTATGGTACCTCCATAACTAGGTGAAACTGGTCATGCATGTATATGGCTATAGGTATTCAAAATTAAACATAAGCAAATCAAACATATAAACTTATACTACGGGAAAACATTTGGCTGCATACGGGGAATCCTAATAAGGAAAGAATGTCCATACTGAAAGGACGGGAATCCGTACCTTATGTCCAGTGAACGAAGAAGACGAACGGAAGAGAGTCCTACTTCGGTATCACTAATGCTACATAAATACATACGTGTATAAGTATCTGATTACTACACACGTAACTGGTTTTATGTCATGTCTTAGCTTATTTTATATGTTCATATCATGTTTTACTGTTTTAAGCCTTAAACTGTGTTTATCTTATATTCTGTCTATTCTGATTAAGTATTCCTGATATTTCATGTATTATTATACTTACTGTGTAATAATAAGTAACTTTCCAAAAATAGCAGGTTTCCAAAAATAGAAAGTTTCCAAAAATAGAAAGTTTCCAAAAATAGAAAGTTACCAAAAATAGAAAGTTTCTAAAAAAAGAAAGTTTCCCAAAATAGAAAGTTTCTAAAAATAGAAAGTTTCCAAAAATAGAATTACTGCTTAAAATAGATAAGTTTATAAAAATAGAAAGTTTCCATAAATAGATTAGCTGCCTTAATTAATTAAGTTTCAAAAAATAGAATGTTTCCATAATTAGATATAAGCTGGTTAAATAAGCTAAGTATATAAGCCTAAGTGTTTTTCTGATTATTTTCTAAGTCATAATGATATAATGTATAGTTTATTAATTATTACATGTATTTTAAATAAACTATAGGTTAAAAGTATTTAATTAAAATATATCATGTTTTTAATTAAATAAAGTTCAATACTTAGGTTAAAACATGTATTATTATCTATTAATAATATAACCTAAGTCATGTTAATTAATTAATTATAACCATGGTTTTTAAATAATTAATTAATTATCATTCTAGAAAATATAAAATACTTAGGTTAATAATTTCATGATCTAATAATTAAATATAACCTAAGTCATGTTTATTAAATTAATCATGTCATACTTATTAATTTAATTTTAACATATGATTATAAAAAAAATCTTAACATAAACCGTGAACTGGATCTTGACTAGAAACCATGAATCGGACATGAAATCGACACCATACCCCGAACCACTTCGGGGTTCCCCTTGTCTTGCTGCTGTCGTGGGACCCACACCAACCAACCGGGACCATATGGTCTCGGTGGTGGTCGAGTAGCCAAACCGAGACCCCTTTGGGGTTCGGTTTAGGCGCCGGTCAAAACAAACACCCCTAAAACACCCTTTTTGATTTATTCCAAAAACCATTTTCATGTTAGATATATGTTTTTAATTAGGTTTTAAAAACATCTTGTTCTTAATTAATTATTAGATCAAATCAAAAAGAAAAAGGGTAAAAAACATATACCGAATGCGTGGATCTAAACGAGGATGAACAAACACGAACACTTGCACCAAATCCAAGATCAAAAATCAAATAAACACCCTCCTTGGTGTGTTTTTGTGTGGCGGCCAAAAAAAAAGAAGGAGAAGGAGAAACTTTTTAGGTTTTTGTTTTCATCTTCTCTAAAGTGAAAATGACTAGCTAATTTTACCATAACCCATCTTTAGTGAATTTTGAGATGGGCTTGGCCCATCTCCTTATGGTTGTCACGGGTAGGGGGCCCACATGGGGTACCCGTACCGTTTTCCGTGTCTCGATGTTTAATTGTTCGTTTGTGTTTATTTGTGTTCATGTTTAATGTGTTCTCCTTAAATATTTACCGTGACCTACTATATATTTATTTACGCTCGTAATAAATATATATACGTAATTAATAATAGTTCGTGATTTAATTACGTTCATGATTTCATGATCGCATGTTCGTGAATAATTATTGTCAAATAATTATTGCGTGCTCGTGCGTAGTAAATACTTATCGTGTTCTAGCATGTACTTAATACGTAAAATCCTAACACGTAATTGATAGGTGTGTAAACACCCATCCTTTCTACCACTTAATTACAATAATAACCGGACCAAAACGTGTATTTTATGTCTTTTATGTCAGAATTATGCGTGGTTTGTGTTTTTGTTGTGATTTAGGACGAAAAGGTGAAAAGTGGAGAAAACACGGACATTCACGGGCATTTACGGACTTTTATTGAAGAAAAAGATGAAAGACGAAGTCAAGAAGTCAAGAGTGCAAAAAGAACGGAAGTCCAAGACCAATTCTGGAGATTTATCGAAGAAAAAGTCAAAAGACGGAAGTTTATCAAAAGCCGAAGAACTCAAGTCTATTTTATTGAAGAATTTAAAGACGAGTTCAAAGAAATCCCGAAGCCAAAAGTCCTTTAAGTCCAAGTTTAAAGAAGATTAGAAGAAAAGGACTAATGATGCAATTAATGAAGATTAAAAGAAGGAGGGACTTAATCTCGCAATTAAGAAGAAATGAAGGAGGGGAGGAAGCTTCCTTAATCCTCCCCTATAAATAGTCATTAGTTGTTAATTTTCTTTCTTGTTGGCTAAGTGTGACAATTAGTCTTCCACATTTAAATACATGTCATTTAATTTCTTGTCCAATTTAAATACCTTGTCTTGCACCTTAAATTCATTTAATTTCAAGTAAGTTTTCATTTAATCTTTGTCAATCTTTATCTTGTTAATCTCTCATCTACCTTTCTAAATCTTTGACTTTTTATGTTTATGTTTATGTTTATGTTCATGTTCATGTTCTTATTTTAATCAAGTGGGTTTTTGATTATTGTGGTTAAAGTTGTTAGATTTCTTGATATTGATTGTTTGTTTATGATTAATTGATGTTTTGTTATTAGTTTGATTAAATCGTTTGTTTGATTTTGGTTGAATCTGTGATATATTTCTTGTTATTTTTTATCCCTTGTTCTTCGGGAAGTTTGTTTCTGTGTTTCTGTATTCCCAGGAAAAGTTCCGAACCAAGAGAAGAGAAAGTTGTTCATTCGGAACTCCAGAGTTCCGAACCAAGGGTCTTCATCTGGAAGTCTAGAAGTTCCGGATCAACACCAAAAGTTCCGGACGAAGAAAAAGTTCCGGGTCAAGCATTGTTTATTCAGAACTCAAAAACTTCTGAGTCAAGACCTTCATTCGGAACTTAAAAAGTTCCGGATCAAGCAATTCATTCGGAACTTTAAAAGTTCCGGATCAATACTTCCGGACGAACTTCCGACTCAATTCTTCCGAACGAACTTCCGGATCAACACCAAACTTCCGACTCAAGGTAGCTTCATTCGGAACTTTAAAAGTTCCGAATCAAGGCTTTTGGGGATTGGAAACTTCCGAGTCAAGACTGTTTCATTCGGAACTCAAAAAGTTCCGAGTCAAGCTAGTTCATTCGGAAGTTCAAAACTTCCGAATCAAGGTTTCTTGTCAGGTTCTTTTTGTTTTTTTCTTTTTAAATTTCTGTCTTTTATTTTTAAGCTTATTTTCCCTCCCTTTTTATTTTAATTGCACTTTAAGATTATTTGTCTTAGCTTAATTTTAGTCTTGCCTTAGTTTAAGTTTTAGTTGCGTTTTAAGATTGCCTTAGGTAGATTTAAGTTTGCGTTATTTACTTTAGTGCCTTTTAATTTTAGTCACGTTTTAAATACTTGCACCCTTTTACTTAAAGTTAGAATTAGATTTAAATTACCTGCCTTTTACTTTAATTGTTTTGCACCTTTATTTAAAAACAACGACAAAACTATTTGTTTCACCAAAGAACGACTGAGTCACATAGGGAACCTAGATCAATTCGATTAGACACACATCAAAGAACTTTTTAACCTGAGTAAAAATCTAGTTATCAAATGGCGCCGCTGTCGGCTCTTTTCGTAAAGATTAACGGTTTTCTGTGAGAGACGCGTTGCTTTTTGGGATCCGTTCACTTGTGAGCGTTATTTTTCTTGCTTAAAAAATTCAAAAAATCATAAAAATTTAAAAATTGATAAAAACCCATAAAAATTAAAAATTTCAAAAATCCAAAAAGATTTTATCTTTATTGTGTATATATATTGTTTTTGTGCTTGGTTTCTTTTTCTTTTGTCTTTGTAGGTGCATGCGTACTAGATCTTCTAATTATCAAGAGCCTGAGCCTCAAGAAGATTTAGCTATGTCTGGTGTTAACAACGATAATCCACCGCACCCTAATAATAACAACAATGTTCTTCCACAGCCCGATCTTCGGACCATGGAGGAACTTTGTCAACCAACAATGTTTGGACGAGGAGGACCGATTGCGCCGATGCAAATCAACGCTCCTGAGTTTTCGTTGAAGCACCACATGATTCAGCAAGTACAAACAAACCCATTCCGTGGATTGCCTGATGATGATGCCAACAAACACCTCGACAAGTTCATTACAATCACCCAAAGCATGAAGTTGGCTGGTGCCACAATGGATGAACTTCGCCTACAACTCTTTCCACATACCTTATTACATCATGCCGAGAAATGGTTTGATCGTCTCCCGGAGAATTCTATTCACACTTGGGATGACATGACTCAACGCTTTTTGTCGCGCTACTTTCCACCATCCATGGTCACGAGCCTTCGCAATCAAATCAGCGGTTTCATGCAAGACCCTGATGAATCACTTTTTGATGCTTGGGAGAGATATAATGTCTTGATCGATAGATGTCCAAACCACAACATGCTCCCTGTAACCTTAATTGATACTTTCTACAACGGTTTGACTTTTCGAGATCGTGATACGATAAATGCAGCCGCCGGTGGCACATTCATGAAAAGGAGACCCGAGGAGTGTAGAGAGCTAATTGAGAACATGACTACTCACCACAAAAACTGGGATTCCTCTGCTTCTTCAAGGAACAACCCGAGAGTCAATGTTTCTTCTACCTCAGCAAACCCTGAGATGACCGAACTCACCCGCATGATGACCGAAATGAGCAAAATTATTACGCTTCTAGCTTCAAACCAACAACAACAACAAGTTAAAGCGGTTGCTAATCCTTGTGAAACATGTGGCGGTCCTCACTCATACACCGATTGTCCTTCTACACAAGGAAATCCGGAAAATGTGTATGCAGCATATGGTAATTATTCACCAGAAAATTACCAAGCTAGACAACAAGGGGATAAAAATCTGCCGAGTTACCGATCCAACAATTACCTTTCACCCGGTTTTTCTCCTCAAAACCAAAACTCCGCCAACAACTACAATAGAAGCAACCAAATCCCACCAAGAGCTTCTAACCCTTATCAACCACCCACCCAACAAACCCCACCCATTAATCCCGATGTTAAAACCATCATGAGAACTCAAGGTGAGCAAATCAAGAATCTACAGAGCCAAATAATCAATTTGAAAGGAGATATCATGAAGCAAGGTAATGACATTAGAACCGAGGTTCGCGATAATATTCAATCCTCCTTCAGCACTCAAACGACTGAATTAAAGAATCTGTTGGCTAGTTTCTTGCCCGCCACTCAACCTTCTTCTTCGAGTTCTCTACCTTCAAACACCGTCACTAATCCGCGAGCCAATGTGAGTGCTATTACTACTCGTAGTGGAGTCACCATCGTAGGACCACCAATCCCACCCCCATCATCTACACCTCCTCTACCACCATGTATCCTTACTCCTCCTACACCTAGTATTAGTGCACCATTACTGTCTCCGCCTCGTCATGACGATGTATCTCGAAAGGATCCTTCAACATCCCAACCTTTACCGACTACACCTTCACCTTCCACCTATAAACCTAGAATCCCATACCCTTATCGCATAGGCAAGACCAACGATCTAACAAAGGAGGACTCTCAAGTGATAAAATATATCAATATGATTTCTCAAATGGGCTTCAGCATTAGTTTTCTTGAAGCACTTGTCCACATGCCCAAATTTGTTAAAGAGTTTAAGGAATTGCTTAACAAGAAGGAGAAGCTGATTGAACTCGCCAGCACACGCTTAAATGAAAACTGCTCTGCAGTTATTCTTAAAGAACTTCCAGAAAAGCTAGGAGATCCCGGTCGTTTTGTGTTGCCTTGCGTGTTCAACAAAACTGAAGAATTTACTGCCCTTGCTGATCTCGGGGCCAGTATTAATTTGAAGCCACTGAGTGTTTGGAAAACACTATCATTACCCGACCTCACTCCAACAAAGATGACTCTCGAACTTGCAAATCGCACTCTCGCTTACCCCGTTGGTATAGCCGAAGATGTGTTCATTAAAGTTGGTGCATTTACTTTCCCGGTCGATTATGAAATGGACCCTCGTATTCCTTTAATACTTGGTCGGCCATTCTTGAGATCCGGACGTGCTTTAGTGGATGTTGCCGAAGGTGAGTTAATCTTAAGAGTCGGGAATGATTCACAAATTTTCAAAATGGGGAAGCTTAAAGGCAAATACTATGGACGAGAATCAGTGAATATGATTAATGTGCTTGATGACTTTACCGTCTATGACAATCCTCTATTCGAGTCTTCCACTGATAATCCACTCTTTGACGATGATGTGGATGATTCTCGCTCCACTTTGGAACCTTCTCCCATTTATGATTCTCCACCGGTCTTTGATGCTTATGATGATGATTCTAGCTCAGATTCGAATGATTTTGATTATACTTCTGAGTATCCCGAGCTGCCCACTTTCGATGATTTTGATGAGGCTGATACTCTCTCGAGCGATTCTTCACATGATGAAGATCCTCCGCCATCACTCAATCCTACTTTGGACGATTACTCATTTGAGGAAGACTTCTCTGAATTTCTCAACACTTACTTCCCTCAAGAGAGTGATGCTCCTCCTTTGGACTTTGAAGATTATCGTCTTGATCCTACTGTGGATTTGAAGCACATTCTTTCCAAGGAGAAGAAACCGGTCGACACCAATATCCGTTGCACATATGATTTGACACCTCTTTGTCCTCCTTCTGAGGACGAGGTTGTGCTTCTTTGCGGATCTTCTTCACACTCGGCTGAGCCTGAGTGCTATTTTCCCCTAAAGGAAAAGGTGTTCGACCCCGGTATTGAAGTCTTTAAGCCATCTTAGTATCCACATGATGAAATAAAAGGAAAAATCTTTGGAACTATTGAAGACATGCTTGCACCACTTCAACCTTGCTTCCACCGTGCTCCATCACTGCTTAAGGGAACCTTGCCTACTATTCTTTGGCTTGCCTTGTTCGCCTTAAGCCTCTGCCTATTGATGGACGAAAACTATGTCTTTGATCCTGGTGGATATGTTTCATGCTTCTTCCGTTGATAATCAAGGTCGAGTCAGGCTCACGACTCGGTTAACAAAAACCAAGCGCTTCTTGGGAGGCAACCCATGCATCTATCTTTTCGCTTTCTTTATCATAAGTGTAGGGGAGACCCTTTGGTTTGCTATTTCCTCTCCTCACTTCTTAATCAGGGATTCGAGCTTTAATGATCCACTCTTGATGATTCTTGACGACCCGTGATTCCGTGTTCCATTATCCCGGTTCTTTCCTAAACTCTTTTCGATTCACTATTTTATATTTTCTCAATATTAAAATAGGAATCTCTTTAGTTGTCCTTTCCTTAGCAAGATTTAAACAACGTGCATAATGTCCTAAGTGTAGGGGAGTTTACTCCCACATGCTTAAACATTGAGGACAATGTTTATCTTAAGTGTAGGGGGACTTCTATCGAAGTTAAGTGGTCTTTTCCTTGTATTTGTCCTCATTTTAACCGGAAAATCAATTTTTCGACATTTTTCAAAAAATTTGATCTATTTTGGCCTATTAGTTTTTCCCTTTGTATAGTTATTTTCTTTCCTTATTAGAATAAATGCTAATAAAGTAGTTTTAATTTTCAAACGTTGTGAATCTTTTGACTCAACCCGAGTTTACTTATCTAAGTTACTCTAGCTAGTATCCTTAACATGTTTAAGTCGAGTTTTGCTAGGCTTTTATATAGGGAGCTATAAAACGCGAAAGTCTTAACTCTCACGGGTTAAGAACAAGAACTTTTCGCAAGTTCCTATAATTGATCCTAGAGAGTCATTTATCAAAGGAACTTTAAAATGCGATTTCTAAACTTGAAAAAGTCTAAGAATTTGCAAGATCCTATAGGCGACTCGAAAACCCAAAACTTTGATTTAATAGGCTAAGCATCCACGAGTCTCATTACTTGAGATTTTAAACTGTGGAGAACGAGAGATGATAGAGCCAATTATAAGTTCGGTATTCTTTCGTGAATTTATGTGAGTTAATTATAAGCCTATTCTCCCATCGCTTGCTAATAAATTTATCTGCTAATAAATAAGGTTGTACGATTTGAAAAGTTACTTAGCTTCTAGCCCAAGATCGTTTAAAAGTTGCTCGGTATGGATTAGAGTTCATAGCCAAGGCATAACTTATTGAAGCGGGATGCGAAGATTGGCGAGTCAGAAAAGGCCCTAACAAGGCATGAGGGCTATATTTTGTTGCTAAAGATCCAAAGTGATGTGAAGAATCATTTATCGAAAATCAATATGAAGGATTGAGACACACGACGAAAAGAAAAAACTCCCAAAAGTCATGGAGAAGTGTATCCGAAAAGACCCTAACAAGGTATGAGAATAAATAGATCCAAGTCATAAAAGGAGGCGGATCGTTGTATATCAAAGTCCAAAATAAAGATTGGAGAAAAATGAAGAAGTCGTGGTCCAAGTATGAATCTCTCAAAACTTCAAGTGAAGAAATTCCATTATGAATAGAAGACCATAATTTCCTGAACGTCTCTCAAGGTTTGAAGTATGAAGTCGCTGCCAAATATCGGTCCGAAAAAGGTCTCAAATCGCGAAGCGAGTTATGCCAAGATATGAACTTTATGAGGTCCCGAGAAGCAGTTTTAAAAGATTTTGTCCTTTAGCTAATTATTGATTAAATCGTTCACTTAATTTTCAGACTTAATAACTATCGAAATAAGTCAAAAATGCATCCTCGTGATCATTCAAGACAACAATAAAATATAAGAGATACACCTAGGAATAAGGGAGTCTAAGTGAGTAATTGGCCCACATGAGTTCGTGATAGTTTACTAACTTATAATAACAATGATCTCGTTTTTAAGCTTGGTTTGGAGAAAGTGAAAACTTGAGGATGATGATTGTTCATAACATTTTCAAAACCCAAGGTATGCTTTTGATTTCTTTATTCTGAATGTTTTTAATTTTCTATCTCTTTAATAAAGGCCACTATGGATTGATTATGATGAAAAATGTAAACGTGCTTTGTAACTAATGCATTGCATGAGGACATTGCAATGGTCAAGTGTAGGGGATTTGATAGGTGTGTAAACACCCATCCTTTCTACCACTTAATTACAATAATAACCGGACCAAAACGTGTATTTTATGTCTTTTATGTCGGAATTATGCGTGGTTTGTGTTTTTGTTGTGATTTAGGACGAAAAGGTGAAAAGTGGAGAAAACACGGACATTCACGGGCATTTACGGACTTTTATTGAAGAAAAAGATGAAAGACGAAGTCAAGAAGTCAAGAGTGCAAAAAGAACGGAAGTCCAAGACCAATTCTGGAGATTTATCGAAGAAAGTCAAAAGACGGAAGTTTATCAAAAGCCGAAGAACTCAAGTCTATTTTATTGAAGAATTTAAAGACGAGTTCAAAGAAATCCCGAAGCCAAAAGTCCTTTAAGTCCAAGTTTAAAGAAGATTAGAAGAAAAGGACTAATGATGCAATTAATGAAGATTAAAAGAAGGAGGGACTTAATCTCGCAATTAAGAAGAAATAAAGGAGGGGAGGAAGCTTCCTTAATCCTCCCCTATAAATAGTCATTAGTTGTTAATTTTCTTTCTTGTTGGCTAAGTGTGACAATTAGTCTTCCACATTCAAATACATGTCATTTAATTTCTTGTCCAATTTAAATACCTTGTCTTGCACCTTAAATTCATTTAATTTCAATTAAGTTTTCATTTAATCTTTGTCAATCTTTATCTTGTTAATCTCTCATCTACCTTTCTAAATCTTTGATTTTTTATGTTTATGTTTATGTTCATGTTCATGTTCTTATTTTAATCAAGTGGGTTTTTTATTATTGTGGTTAAAGTTGTTAGATTTCTTGATATTGATTGTTTGTTTATGATTAATTGATGTTTTGTTATTAGTTTGATTAAATCGTTTGTTTGATTTTGGTTGAATCTGTGATATATTTCTTGTTATTTTTTATCCCTTGTTCTTCGGGAAGTTTGTTTCTGTGTTTCTGTATTCCCAGGAAAAGTTCTGAACCAAGAGAAGAGAAAGTTGTTCATTCGGAACTCCAAAGTTCCAAAGCAAGGGTCTTCATCCGGAAGTCTAGAAGTTCCGGATCAACACCAAAAGTTCCGGACGAAGAAAAAGTTCCGGGTCAAGCATTGTTTATTCGGAACTCAAAAACTTCCGAGTCAAGACCTTCATTCGGAACTTAAAAAGTTCCGGATCAAGCAATTCATTCGGAACTTTAAAAGTTCCGGATCAATACTTCCGGACGAACTTCCGACTCAATTCTTCCGAACGAACTTCCGGATCAACACCAAACTTCCGACTCAAGGTAGCTTCATTCGGAACTTTAAAAGTTCCGAATCAAGGCTTTTGGGGATTGGAAACTTCCGAGTCAAGACTGTTTCATTCGGAACTCAAAAAGTTCCGAGTCAAGCTAGTTCATTCGGAAGTTCAAAACTTCCGAATCAAGGTTTCTTGTCAGGTTTTTTTTGTTTTTTTCTTTTTAAATTTCTGTCTTTTATTTTTAAGCTTATTTTCCCTCCCTTTTTATTTTAATTGCACTTTAAGATTATTTGTCTTAGCTTAATTTTAGTCTTGCCTTAGTTTAAGTTTTAGTTGCGTTTTAAGATTGCCTTAGGTGGATTTAAGTTTGCGTTATTTACTTTAGTGTCTTTTAATTTTAGTCACGTTTTAAATACTTGCACCCTTTTACTTAAAGTTAGAATTAGATTTAAATTACCTGCCTTTTACTTTAATTGTTTTGCACCTTTATTTAAAAACAACGACAAAACTATTTGTTTCACCAAAGAACGACTGAGTCACATAGGGAACCTAGATCAATTCGATTAGACACACATCAAAGAACTTTTTAACCTGAGTAAAAATCTAGTTATCAGTAATTGTAATCATGCTATAATAGGAAAGTTTTAAACTAGTACGTACGATCTTAAGGGTACTATTCATGGTAAAAGCATGCGGGTTTTACACACCAATATGGAATAAAATAAATAGAGAGAAAATCACGATAGGAGAGATAAAGAATATCATAAAATAGTACTTGAAGCACTATCTGAGTAATCATGTCCCTTTATAGTAGCTTGCTTGTCGTCCTCGTTTGAGGAATCAACAACGTAACAGCGAAGACGATTAAGAGTTAGGATCAAAATACGAAATATAACGATCTTATCAAAATACGACGGAAGACTAATGTCTACCCAGTCCTCATAGGTCAAATCCTAGGTCGTATGTCTATGATACCATAATTGTAACACCCGCTTCGATAAAGAGACAAAGTGTCACGTTATGGTGTCATATCAGAAACATATAAAATAAATTCCAAAAAATAAGTTACTAATTAAAACATACCAATAATAAAATTTGACCCCAAAGGAAACAAAATCCCAAACAATAGGTTCCAAAGCATAAATATGCTGAAATGAGAAAATGTCTTCTAGCATTTATTGACACAAGGATGACTCTAGACAACTCTCTAGCCAATCTCTCACTTCTCAACTTCCCGCTTAATATCTCCGTAGGAAAAAGAAATGTGGCTTGCCTAACGCTTAGTGAACATATATAATATAAGACAGTATGAAACAAAAGGTATAACGAAATCTGCGAAACATATATCATAAGGAGTACACAAAGTTAAGGAATAAGAGATATCAAAACGAGAATGACAAATGTATAAAGGATATGCCCATGAGCCAACAAAATCACATAATAACATATTCGTATATTCACATATTCACATATATCACGTGCAGTTGCACGGTACTCCCAAATGTACATAGGAGGCTACTCCTAATGTACCAAAAGCGAAATGGGGTGTATTGAACACACACATCAATCACTAAATCACATACCGAAACGAAATACCTAGGATTCATCCATAGGCCCCCTTGGAAAACAAAGTCATATACGTACACTAGCTCGATGACTAGTGCACATACATATAATATAGCATTGTGATGGCCACCGAAAGGGAACGTCGTAGACTAATCACGCCGTCACAGATAGTGTCATGTCATCGGTGAATCAATGACGCGGTCATGGTATCTCCATGACTAGTTACAAAGAGCTCGGGCAAGGGAAAGCACAAACAACAAATTCCAAATATATCACAAAGGCAACCAACAAAAGGCAAATAGAAGCACACAAATCACAACGAATCAAAGGGAAGAATGAAACAATGGAATAAATCAACCAATAATAGGGAACATAGCAATGACATCAAAGGATCATACTAAAAAGGCTAAAAGTGAAGAAGAAGGTCCTTACTAAAAGGACATAATTTTTTACCTTGACATATGCGTAAAACGAAGCCGAACACAGATGCTAACGAAATCAAACACGTATCACCAGATCTATAAAAACATGTTTACATATATAACTTACCATAAATAGACATTTTCGGGCCTACAATGTCAATCCCCGACTTGTAGAATGGTCATGGTGATGTGATGGGTCTCAGCTCCTGTTGTTGATGTCGTGGAATTGGTCTATGGACCTGGAAATCATGGTTGGCCAATAATAACCAGAGCGTAAGTCTCTCGCAACAACTGATCTAGGCCCCGCATGCATGCTGCAGGATCCTTCATGTATCTCACTGATCATGTAGTTGGCTTGTAGAGGTCCTATACATCTCAGCCAAGACTGCAAGAACGACCGTTTGTATAGAATTCCATCCCTGACCTCAAACTGGTATGATTTCCTCTGAAGTCGCCATGTGTCCTTTTTATCCTGTGGGAGTGTCCTATTAGTTAGGTACTCAACAATGGGTGTCATCCATGTAGGTCCTTCCTCTTCCACGACTGTGGACACCTCTTCCTCAAAGATAGATTTATCTTTTAAAATTTTCACCAAAACCTACTTGGATAGATGTGCGAAGCTAGTGCACAGAATCTTACTTAGAGCATCAACCTTCTTCTTCTCACCCCTAAGAACTTGTTGTATGGTGAATTTGTTGTAGCCTCGATCAATCGGGAGTCCACATTCGCTTCTAGTTTGCGTACACTATGCGAGCTGCGATCCGTAGTCCAGCGATTAATGCTTCATACTTAGCCTCATTGTTGATGGTCGTGAACTGAAAGCACAGAGCATATGTAAATTACATACCCTCTGTTTTTGTCAAAATGAGACCCGCGCCTGACCTATCTTTGCACGAAGATTCGTTCGTGAACAAGATCCACAGTTCTTGGGGGTTCCTCAACTTTCTTTGGCGTTTTATCCTCTTCTATTGGTTTCTATTTGATGAAGTATGCCAAGATCTATACCTTGATCATTGTGTGCGGTCTGTACGAGATGTTGTGCCTGCCTAGTAAGACACTCCACTTCTGCAACCTCCCTGCTACATCTGGTTTCGATATTATTTTCTTAATCGGTTGATCCGTATTCACCAACGGGGTACGCCTGGAAGTACCGGTGCAACCGCTTAGCAACATATAATAGTTCTAGGACTAGCTTCTCAATTGGGGTATTTAACTCCGGACTTTGTAGCGCCATGCTAATGAAGTAAACTGGTGTTTGGACTGAGTTTTGTCCGTCATTAACACCGCGATGATCGCTCCATGCGTAGCGGATAAATATACGTTGAGTTCCTCTTTTTGTCGTGGTGCGACCAACATGGGTGGTGCTGCTAAGTGTTTCTTGAGTTGGTCGAAAGCTTCTTCCGCTTTTGTTGTCCAACGAAAATCTCTCTTCTTCATACACTTTTTGTCATCTTTTTGTTCCGTGCTTCTAATTTCTCTTTTGATTTACTTAGCGCAGTCACTTTTTGTCTCAGCTGTTATATCTCACATGCCTAATTTATACATGAAAGAATCACTTTTAAGTTTTGTAATACTATAGGCAGCAACATAGGCAAGTCAAGGAAGTATTAAGTAGGTCTTCCTACAGTTCTATTTATGCCTTAATTGTTATGTTATATTTCAATATCATTCGCTATCTTGTGTGGACTTTTATAAACTATTTAGTTTAATTCTTTAAGATCATAGCATATACTGTTTTCATGCCAAAAAAAACATTTCAAGAATTGCTTTAAGAATACCAGTGGTTAGATTGACCCTTTAAGCTACAAAAGTTGCATTATAAGAGATTCTTCGTAGTTAAGCAACTTTTGATTGATTTAACAAATACTCTCGATTTTAAAAGACCAAATTAAGACCAAGTTCGTAGCCCTAGTGACCAAATGATAAAACCATATAAACCAACAAATATAATTTACAATTTTCATAACAAAATCAAATTATACCTGGGAAAAAGTTTGAGCAACTTACCACAATCGCCCTCCTTCTGGACCAAGTCCTAAGCATGACCCATTATCTATCAACCACAACCACCATGAATTCTTAATTGAGCCGGAATGTATTCTGCCATTGACAAAAGAAACAACATTGAACAATTAAACCAAACATAAAATTAAGCTAAATTAACACAAAACCTATGTCATACCTGCTTCATTATATCTAAAAACCCAAAGTAGGCATAACGTCATAAGTAATCATCCAAATCCAATCTTTTTCAATAGTTTCAAGCATAATATACAAAGCACTAAAAAGGTTAAAGGGTATTTGTGTAATATATCTTAGATTACAATCAGATAAAAATTAAAAATAAAAACAAAGAAATTATGTGTTGAAGATGCATAGGAAAACAAACCCAAAAACAAAAAGTTGTTGCTCCAACTCCTTGAACACAATCGCGTTATCCTTCAACACCACATGTCCAACCTGAAACCTAGGCATAATTATAAAACATTGGTTTCGAGATATGTGTACGGATTATGTAACAATCAAAACAAAACACCCTAAAATATTTTTGAAAATAATAAATCCATCTATGTCTGATTGATTTAATTAGGATTTACAATCCTTTTTTCTTTTTCTAATGAAGCGGCCAACAATTCTTTTGTTGTAGATGAAGAATTGGTGAGAATGATTTGCTAAAAAAAGTGGTGAGAAGGACGGTGAATGCCTATTTTGTTAACATGTGGCCTGATATTTGTGTGTGAATAAGATGGATGAGAGACAACTGTGTAGAACGTTGTAACAATTGTTTAATACCATAAACAGTAATAAGGACACGTGGAGGACTTTTTTCCCGCCAAAAATAAAGGAAATAATAAAAAACCAAAGCTCTTCCACAAAAAGTATATAGTAATAATCTTGGACTTTTTGAAATTGGTTTTATATTTTTCCCCCTTTTTATTTATTTTTATGCATTTTCTAATTTCTGTTTTTATTTAATTGTTTAAAAATAGTTAATTTGTTTTAAAAAAATTGAAAAATAATTTTTAAGCTTAGTAAAATATAATAAAGGTATATAAATAATAAAATCTTTTTTTGGGCTTTCTCTTGATTATTTTTAATTTTAAGGCTTTAATTAGCTTTTAAAATTCAATAAATAATTATTTAAAAATTTCAAGAAGTTTTATTTATTTTTCCACCTTAGTTATATTAATAGGATTTATTTGTAATTTTTATTAATCTTTTAGTTAAATTGTATTTTTACGTCTCGTTTTACGTTTTTACGTTTTATGTCGTATTGTAATTTTAGCGTAACTCGTCTTTTATTTTTCTCTCACTTTAACACCAAAAGCGATACAAATCCAATTTACGTTTTATAATATTGGCACATAACAATACTCTTCCTTGAGGAACGAATTCACTTGTCGAGCATTAGCATTTTTCCTAAGACGTGTTTGTTCAATACTTCGACCATAGTTTCTTGTGCTTTTTCCTAAAAGTGCAAGAAGACTAAGTTTTACTACAATCAATTTCCTTGGTCGTGTCACACTATTTTCCTCAATAGTAGACCAAACTAATGAACCACTCTCGATGAATTCGAGTATCATTCGTCCATTGGGTTGATTCAACGTGTAAAGCTCCATTGTTGTCCACTAATATGTGATGTTATAATACACGAATTAAAGAAAGAAAGGTAGATATGAGAAGAATTCTAGAGAGAGAAAGTAGTGAGAGAAAGTAGAGAGAAAGTGGTTGGTGAAACTTGTGGAATATTAGATTAGAGAGAAAATGAAATGACCAACACCCTTCCTAACATGCTAGGAAGGGTTTATATAGCCTTTGCTTACATGTAGCTTAATGGGCTATATGATCATGGGCCGGGCTTTCCTTTTGGGCTTTGGTTACTTATTAATGAACCTTAGCTTAAAGTTAAGCCCGTAATAACACGACTAATTTACTACCTATTACAACGTTCTAAAATACGATACATAATAAACATATGACCGAGCATTCTTGTTTGGCTCAATATTTTGAGGCTAACAATCTCCCCCAATGAGAGGTCATAAACCTTAGTCATTTAGGAAATTTGCAGAGATTACTAATCTCGCCATAAATGAGTCTTGAACGTGTAATAGTAGTCTTGTTCCTTCATGCTGTGATCTTTGAGCCTTTCTCGTTGTCTTTCGACTTTGTCTTTAAGCTTGAGATCTTCAAATCATCCTTGACTTGTCTTTTCCATCTTGCGATCTTGTGTCTTCATCCACATGCTCACACTATTAATTGTTGAATATGTCTTTTAGGCATGAGTATGTGGTTTCTGAATCATTGACTTTGCTGTGTACACCGTGACGCCACCTTCTCGAGACAAAACATAGACACGGACAGAATGGCTTTGACATTCGTCCTAAATCGGTAGCGTTTTACCTCCGGTCGGTGAAGACCGTTATACAATATTAAATATTGTACCTGTGATCAGGTAGATTCAATTAAGAATCTCCTTGACAGGGTTTCGCGGCTGTACTAGCCGTTCTCTTTACTCGACCGTCTCAAAGCAAGACTGCGAACATAAAGAGTGAATCAATTGGATAGATATCCGCTTGATTAAAGTCGTCAATTCAAATTCCTGGAACAAGTTTGATTCTTAACGAATCTTACCGTTGTTGCTTTCCAGTTGACACAAGTTTGATTCATAAGAATCTCACAAGTCACCTACCGTAGCGCTGTTTGAGGTTGACGCTAGAAGGATTTCCATTCGTCACTGTGAATATTAATGAATATCACTCTGAATGTTCTGGCAAGACCATAAAGATATTGCGTAGAAACCTGAAACGAGTTTGAATCAACTCAGAATCAAACCACTGTTGCTTTTCAGTTTTGCACATGTTCAATTCATAAAGAATCTTGCATATGACCTACCGCAGTGCTGTTTGATGTTAACACTGGAAGGATTTCCACTCATCATTGTGAATACTAAGTAGTATCACTCTGAGTGTTCTAGCAATATCGCAAGGATATAGCGTAGGACTCTGTTGATCTTCATCCGTGTGTCCTAACGAGATTTGATTGATCTCTTGGCTCTAGACTCGATTTGTGCACTTTTAGTGGTCGGAGGCTGGAGCAGATGCCACCTATTCAATATCAACTATCTCGAAGTGAGAAAGTCAATAGTAGTCATGTTGTTCTCCGTGACAATAAAACAAACTTCTTTTGAGAGAAGCCTGAGTAGCTAGGAAAGGGTTGTGCATACATCACTGGGTCCATGATGAGTTTGTCTTCATGATGAGTTGACCCGGTTTCTGCCTAAGTTGTATGGAGGGCTTCTTTCTTTAGACCCTTTATCCTTACATTTCTTTTTTATTCTTCAACCCCTTCAATGCTTACCAAGACATCATTACTAGCACCTTGTTGTGATTGTTCCAGTGCTAGCATCAGTACTTAGTCGGCATTCAGCTACGTTCACATTCTACTCCATCTTTCCTAAGGACTTCTAATAATCTATAGGATTGTCCATGGGAAGATCCCTACGGTTCTGGTTGGATCATAGGACTTAAACCTAACCACCCTTTTGACACCAATAACGTCGTGAATTAAAGATGTTGTGGGTATTTGATCGTAACCATGAAAACCACTTTAAATTCTAACAAAGTGTTTGAAAAAACATTTAACACCTTGCTAGTTTTGTCGTTTCAGAAATGCTCCCCCTTCACATGTGCATCGATAATCGAAAGTGTTTCGCACATGTAGGTAAGAGTTAAAGTGCTTGAGTCTTATATTAGATCACATTTTAATCACATTTTCTCCCCCTATCTCTAATATATAAAATCTTTTGATATTAGAGATACCAAATTTGATTAAAATATATTTTGAAAAATAGTCTTGAAATCTCCGGGAGAAAGATGTGTTAATCTTTTGCATGAAGTTAAAATGCTCTCCCTCAAAAATTGATCCAATTGAATTGTCATTATGAGGATATGATCCACATTTCGCTTTTTGAGGATGGAGTTGTTGAACACTCAATTTTTGAAAGATTTTGAATATCATTGAAAAATTCTTGAAAAAATTGTGTTCAACGCTTTTTGAAAAATCAATTCTTTTTGTCGAAAGGTTTTTCTAAAGCATAAACTTGAGTTCATAGACTTTGAATGTCGTGACGAATCCACTCAAGTGTAAGAAGATTTCTCTTCTTTTGCTGAGGGTAAGGGTACTAAATCGTACACTCCCCCGTGAATATCGATCCGGGTTGCAATCTGAAAGTGATTACAAGCCATTGTGTTGAGCTCAAAACGTTGAATGTTTTGTGACAAGCTCAACCCGTGATAGATTGCTCTACCCGTTGTGTGGAAATATTTGTCGAAAATAGACAATTTCCTTTTATTAAAAGAAGAAATGACATGTTTTGAAAAATATTTACAACTTTCATTCGAGCTTTATGTACACACCCGTGTCGTTATTGAGCGACATTTCTAGGCACGTCCATATTATCGATACTGAAAGACATGTCGAGAAGAATATTTTTGCATTTTGAAAGATTTTTAATTTTGTGTTTTGCTTTTATGTGTTTTATATTTTTGTATTTTGCTTTTTCAAAGATATATACAAGTTGATGTTTGATAGATAAATCAAGCATGCACCTTTGCCAGAATCTCCAGGTCTGCTGGAGTCAAACATCTCATACCAATTTGCCTAACGAGGTACTCAAACCTATCTTTCGACAGAGCTTTCGTAAACAAGTCGGCTAACTGGTAATCCGTTCCAACAAAGTATAATTCAACGATACCTCTTTTAACTTGTTCCTTTATGAAGTGGTATCTGACATCGATGTGCTTCGTGCGGGAATGCTGTACCGGGTTGCAGGAGATGACTATGGCAGACTTTGAGTCACAGTACATAGGTACTTTATCAAAGTGGAAGCCATAATCCGTGAGTTGTGTTCACATCCAAAGAACTTGAGCACAACACGTAGATAGAGACACATACTCCGCTTCGGCTGATGAAAGTGACGTGCAATCCTGCTTCTTGGAAGACCATCCCACAAGCTTATCTTGTCCTAGAAATTGTGCACCACCAGAAGTACTTTTACGTGTATCAAGACACCCTGCATGATCAGAATCTGAATAGGCCGTTAGAAAGAAACCGGTTTCCCTCGGATACCAGAGTCCCATGTGAATGGTATTCTTAAGGTACCGAAAGATCCGTTTAACCTCCTTGAGGTGCTTTTCAGTGGGTCGTGCTTGATATCGTGCACAATAGCATGTAGCATGATGAATATCTGGTCTGCTTGCTGTCAAGTACATGAGGGACCCAATCATGGAACGATATCTCGTTTGATCTATGGGTAATCCCTCCAAGTCAGCATCTAGCGATGTGGTTGATAATGGTGTCCCAACGGGGTCACATGAAGTCATACCATACTTTTTGATTATCTCTTGACAATACTTAGCTTGGTTTATAAAGATACCACTTGGGGATTGGTGAACTTGAATTCCTAGAAAGAATTTTAGTTCGCCCATCATTGACATTTCAAATTTGCTGTGCATTACTTTTTCAGACCATTTTGAAAGTTTTGGGTTTGTAGACCCGAAAATAATGTCATCAACATAAATTTGCACAAGCAAAATGTCATCCCCATTTTTATAAGTGAACAAAGTTAGATCAATGGAACCTTTTGAGAAACCTTTGGAGACCAGAAATTTCGAGAGCTCGTCGTACCACGCCTTTGGAGCTTGCTTGAGTCCATAAAGTGCTTTGTGGAGACGATACACCTTGTCAGGATAATGAGGATCGACGAATCCTTCCGGCTGCGTGACATAGACTTCTTCCTTCAAAGGACCGTTAAGAAACGCCGTCTTTACGTCCATTTGATATACAATGAATCCCTTATGTGCAGCCTAGGCAAGGAAAATCCTGACCGCTTCCATTCGAGCTACTGGTGCAAATGATTCTTCAAAATCAATTCCCTCTTTCTGGCCATACCCCTTAGCCACTAGCCTAGCTTTGTTCTTGATGATCGTGTTTTCTTTATCCATCTTGTTTTTCCAGATCCAACGAAGATTTAAAGGAGTCACATCGTATGGTCTGTCAACAAGTTCCCAGACTTTAAGTCTTTCGAATTGGTGAAGTTCATCCGTCATCGATTCAATCCAAGCATGATCAGCCATGGCTTCTTTGATGTTTTTCGGTTCAGCAGTACTCACGGCGAGTGCGAACATACAAACATCGCCATCGGTTGCTAGTTGTCGTCTAGTACGAACAGGCTGTGAAGGGTTTCCAATCACGTGAACCAAAGGATGATCTCGGGTCCAATGATGTGTTAAAGGATGTCGTTGATAGAACGTATGCATATTTGACGGATCAACATGGCGAGTAGAAGACTCTCCAGTTTCGTGTACCGGTGTACCGAATGGGTTGATAAATTCGTCTTCGTCAGATAATGCATCGTCTGCTTGATGTGTGTTCTCTGGAGCAATGACAGTAGTTGTGGATGTTGTAGGATCTATTGTTAATGTGATATTCTGAGGTAAATCTGCAACAACCCGTGTTGAAGTAGATGAAGTTGTATCCTTGTGTTGACGATGAACGGTATCATCATTCTTATCATGAGTGACAGCGGAAGACTTCGATGCAACTTGTTTCTCCCCCGTGAAATATTCATCATACATTGGTCCATATAACATTTCCAACTCTTCAAGTGTCGTGTCCACTGTCATATCTGCTCTAGGAACATGTTCAGGAACCAGCTTTGAACTTAACGGTTCATTGCTGTGGTCTTGAGTTCCGAGTTCCGTGCGGTTGTGAACGGAAGTCGTTTGTCGTTGTGGATCGGGACTTAAACTGTTTTGTTCAAGTGCCATTTCTTGCAATTCATCAAATCTGATATGAATAGTCTCGACTATCAATTTTGTTCTCTTGTTGTACACTCTGTATCCCTTTGACTGAGTTGCATATCCCACTAAAATGCATGCATCACCTTTCTCTTTCATCTTGTCCAGATTTTCACCATCTCGAATAATGTGACACGTACATCCAAAAACGTGAAGGTGTTTGAGTGAAGGTTTGCGATCATTAATTATGTGATATGGTGTCTTTTCGTGTCTTGGGATAACTAAGGAGCGGTTTTGTGTGTAGCATGCGGTTGACACGGCTTCGGCCCAAAAGTATAGTGGAAGTTTTGAAGCGGATAACAATGTTCGAGCAGCCTCAACTAAAGTACGGTTTCGTCTTTCAACAACGCCATTTTGTTCGGGTGTTCGAGCAATAGATGTTTCATGTTAAATTCCTTCAGCTTCAAAGTAGTTTCTCAGTTTTGAATTCAAAAATTCAGTACCTCTGTCAGTACGAACCACTTTAACTTGAGCTTGAAGACCACGTTGTATCACTTTAAGGAAGTTGATGAGAACATCGGGTGTTTCATCCTTGGATCTTAAGAAGTGAGTCCATGTGTACCTTGAGTAGTCATCGACAATTACCATAACGTATTTCTTCCCATTGATACTTTGAACACGCATAGGACCACACAAATCTATATGAAGAAGATCTAACCGTCCTTTAGAGCTAGGTGTAGTCTTTGTCTTGAAACTACTCCGTTTAGCTTTACAAAGCTCACAAGAAGAACAAAGATGATCTTTGATGAATTTCAAGTTAGGAAGGCCTCGCACAATATCTTTCTTAGAAAGCAAGTTGATGGTATCGAAGTTAAGATGAGATAAACGTTGATGCCATAACCAAGCTTGAGTCGTTGAAGCTTTAGCCATGAAACAGATTGGAGTTGAAGATGTGGAGTCTTGTAGTGAAATAGTGTAGAGATCAGTACCCCGTGTTCCGGTAAGTAAGTCATTCCCATCATAATCACGAACAAAACATGTCTTCTTTCTAAAAGCAACCTCCAAATCCGCATCACAGAATTGACCAACCGAGAAAAGATTATGATTGAGCCCTTCGACGTAGTAAACCCTTTTGATAGTGATATTCCCCTGAACCAAGTCTCCATATCCTATGATCGGTGCAAATTGATCATTTCCGAATCGGACCGTACCCAGGAACTTCTCCACGAAGTTAATTAGAAGCTTGAGATTCCCCGTCATGTGCTTCGTGCATCCGGAGTCCATTATGAAGAGAATTACTTCGATCACCTGCAGAAGAATTAGAACACGATGGAGCATTTGCTAAATTGGATTCCATGTTAGTTGTGATTTCCGATTCATTAGTTTCCCTAGTTTCATCACTTAGAGGCACACTAACGCTCGTAGTCACATTTTCTGTCCTAACCTTAGGCATCCATTTATATCCTGGAGGACATTGATTAGCAAACCACCATTTCCAAGGCTTGCTAGCAGACTCATATAATTCCCTAATTATGCTTCTAGGGTTCTTAGTGGTGGAGTCTGATGCAATACTTTTCTTAGGGGGGGTTGCACCAGAATGGTTCACTTTGCGTTTGGGTTTTCTAGCACTAATAGGCATCACAGTTTGCTTCTTAGTTCTAGTTTCTACGCCTTTGACATTATTCGAAACACACATAGCATGATTAGCATTAGCACACTTTCCACATTTCACACAAACAAACTTAACTTTCATAGCATTCAAAGTCGAATCATTCAAATCGTCATTACACGCGATTACAGACGTTTTATTCTTAGAAACATTGAAAATCCTAGGGTGTTCTTCTACTTCCTTCATCTTCCCTTGACTTTTGTTTTCCCAGACCTTTTCATTCATGCGAGTGCTCTTAAGCTGGGGCCGGCTAACACTAGCAGTGGGGACTACTCCTGTAGTAAAAGACACATGTCTATTAGTGTTTCTAGAAGTCTGAGGTGATTGACTTTCTTTGTTTTGTGTGGGTTTAGTGGTCAATCTATACATCCCTGGTTTAACCACATTTGTGTTCTTAATGCTTTGTGATCGAATATTTGTTTTGAGAGTGTTTTGTGGTAACCTATCCTTCCCATCCGTCTTGGGGGCAAACGCAGGTTTTGCAAATGCAGAATTAGAGAAAACAGATGGTTTTCCCAAGACAGAGGGTCTAGTCACTTTTTGAGCATTGGGTTGTCTTACGACAGGTTTCTTAACACTAGGTTCCACAATCTTCCCACCCATCTTAGTAATGAGTTTCTGCAACTCTGCTATCGCTCTGTCCCTATCTTGTAACTGAGCTTTCAACCCTTTAATTTCCAAATTCTGTTCGTTCATTTCTCGAAACGTTTGGGAAAGTTTTTCTTGCAATTTATTATCATGTGGAAAACTACCAACGTCTTTTTGCAAAGCAAGTTCAAGAGAATGACAATGTTTTTGAAGGAAATCAGTTTTGTGTTGAAGTAACTCAAAAGCCTTTTTATCAACATTTTCTTTATGTTTCAAAAGCTCAAGTTCAAGACGCTCACACTCTTTGATTTTATCAAGATATTTGCATGCAACATCAGAATATTCATCGATATCAGCACATGATTGAAGAGTAACACACAAAATATCTTTGGAGAGACATTCTTCTAAGAGTAGATCATATTCGTTTGAAAATTCTAATTTGTCATTTTGAAGGTCATCAATTTCTTTTTCAAGAGACTCAACATATTTCAAATCATCAAACATTTCAGACTGAATTAAATTTTCAAACTCAAGAACATGTTCTTTTATTATCTTCGTGTTTGGTATTAAAAGTTCTTTCACAAGCACAGTTATGTCGTGAGGAATCTCGGTTTTCCACTTATCCTTTTGACGTTTCTCCCAATCGCTTTCAACAATTGATTGAACATTATTAACGTGGTGCTTAAGAAAACCAAGTATTTTTCTACTTTTGCTTTTAGAAGCATCTAGAGGCAAATAGTTAATATATTTAAAAACATTAGTTTTCCTCTTAGTGGCAAAAGCTTTTTTCCATTGAATTCTTTTTTGTTTGCTTTCTAAAAATAATTCCTCACGAGACTTCTGTTTTTGTGGAGTGAAAAGACCATAAAGACTGTTTTCATAAGCATAGTTATATGGTTTCACAAAATCTTTATTGACCGGTGATCTACTCTCCTCATCCCAAAGGGACGTCTCTTCACTATCGAGGTTAGCTACAGGGCAATCATGATTGGTTCATTCGGACTCGTCAAGGTATAAATGGGGGTTTGCAGCTTGAGCTTGTTCGAGGTACTTGGGGGTGGCAAAGCTAGGTTGACCCTTGAAAAACGACCGAGGTGCTATCATTCTTACGGTTTGAATAGAGTCATGTGTATTATAAACAACCTTTTTCAAAAAATCGACTTGTTCTTCAAGATCCTTTACTTTTTCAGTATATTTGCTTTGTCTATTTTTGAAATCTTGTTTTAATGTTTCAACCTCTTGTTTCTTCTCGTCAAGAATTTTAGCAGAATCGGTGGTGTTCATAGAAAGCCTCTGTTCAAGTTCATTAACTTTTGTTGTGGCAAGATACGTTTTTTGACGTTCATCACTTAATAAAACATTAAATTGACGTTTTTCTTTAGTTAACAAAGCAAGAGCTTCATTGTATTTATTTTCAAAATCGTCCTTTTTAACGTTGATGACACGACTTTTGTACCCCTCAAGCTCGTTGGTCTTTTGAAGAAGCTCAGCCCTATAACTATCAATAGTCTCACTAGATTTTATAAGAGCGGCTTTGCATTCTTCAAAGTTTTGAGTGAGCGCTGCGTTTGCCTTCTTTAATTGCTTTTGATTCTTTCTATTTTCATTGACATCTTTTTGTAAACTAGCAATTAAATTAGCAAGCGCGACACGCTCCTCGTCATCATACTCATTTGCATGTTGATCATCCTCAAACTCATTATTGCACATGTCTGATGAATCGGGTGTGGTATTGCTATCAACCGTTTCCATCATACACGTGTCAGTAATTGTTGTTGGTAGATCACTATGCTCATGTGTATCACCAAACACATTATATTCAGCATCATCTTGTACCTTATCAATTAGCTCGGTATCAAAGATAGGACCATTGTCAGCTTTAGTGACGTTAAGGACCTCATGAATCTTTGCCATGTATGAATAATGTGCCTCGAGTTCTTGGTCGGAGAGTTCATCATCTGTGTCGTCAAGCATTTCTCCTTCCTCAGCTGATAACTTGATTCGAGCTTCCATTTTCTTGCACAACAACATCTTTTCCTTATGATAACCATAATCTTTAACCCTCTTTGGCTGCCTCCATTCCTTGGCCAAATGCCCAAAACCTCTGCAGTTAAAACACTGAATCCCACTTTGTTGCACAACTTGAGTACCAACAGTTTCCCTATTTCCAACAACAGTAGCCACCCTCTGATTATCATACTTAGGTTGTCGATCATACTTTGGAGGACTCTCAACACGTCTTCGTGTGTCATACCTTGGAGGACTCTGTGCATAGGTGTTCCTCGAGTTTGAAGATGTTCGAAGGTTGTTGTTGGTGGGCTTGTAGATTTTCTTATATTGCTTCATAACGAAAGCCATTTGTTGCTTGAATTCCCTATCCCTTTGAGCTACTTCTTCATCACTGTCTTCTTCGGATGATTGCTCAGGTATGGGTGATGGTGCTCTTGCAACTTCTTTGCCTCGGGATCGTGTTGGAACATGTGACTTGGAGACAATGGATGATCGTGGTGATGATGATTGAGTAGAGTAGGTCTTTGAAGTACGGGAGTGATATTCTGGGTAATGTTGAGTGGTAGACACCAAAGCAAGTGGATTGGAAATCTTTGCAACTCGTTCATCTCGAAGTTCATTTGCCTCATTTTGAAATTGTTTCAAGATGTCAAAGAGCTTGTGATATGAAACTTCGTCTAACTTTTGTTGTTGTTTGACCAAGGTGACAAACCGTGTCCACTCTGGTTGAAGTTGCTGTAGAAATTGGACATTGACTTGCATGGTGGAAACTTGCAAGTTGTTTCGGGTCATATCATTCATCATCTTGTAGAATCGGGAGTAATAAGAATCAATTGATTCCCCATCCTTTGATGTAAACTTGCCAAAGTTCCAAAACATCTTAGTTTTCACATCTTGTTTGTTAAGTGATTCACCTTGTTGCAATCTTTCAATGGCCGTCCACATTTCTTGAGCAGTAGGACATGCGTCAACCGTAGAGTAAATCTCATCTCCAATGCCACTGAGAATTAAGTAGATTGCTTCCTTCTCTACATCAAACCACGCACGGTTCTCTGGGGTGAGGTCGGTCCTCTTCTCATCACGTTCATATGCGGGTTGTGCGTCACTTGTGTCTGTGGCTGGTACTGCAGGAACTTGAATCCTTGAGAGTTTATAGGGTCCTTCCAAAATACATTGCCTTAAAGCATCACCGTTAGGTTTTGTGTCAAGGTAACGTATAAAACGGGATTGCCATTGATCATATCGACCCGACACAAGCATTGGTGGTCTTTCCTTGTTACCTGCCACCATTATGTTGTTGTTCGTCACACGGTATTCGGCAGTAGAATCCATCTCAATATTCTCTGAAATGATGAATTGAATGTGGATCTTAAGTAGTTGTGTTGTGATTGTTTGGTTGTTGAAATTCCGAAAATTGCGATTTTTTTTCTCAGCCCGACAATAAATTCCTCAGTCCGACAAAAAGGTAGACCTAAAAAATTTGTAATCACCAAATTTTGAAATTGAGCTAGAAATGTCCTAAAACTAGTATGGAAAAAATTTGATTTTACTTGACCTAAAAATTTTAACTCTTTTTTTTTTTTTTTTTAATCTTCGTGTAAACTACGTGCTGAAACTAGTCTAGATGGTGGCTAAATCTAAAAAATACTCAACAAAATTTAGCTAAACATGTCATCGGAATGTGCCATCGGAATGCCCATCGGAATGTTGCTTAGATCGGAATGTCCTTTAGATCGCAATGTGCACCTGTCGGAATACTTAGATCGGAATGTGTACTTGTCGAAATCCTTCAGATCGGAATGTTCAGATCGCAATGTGTACCTATCGAAATCCCAGATCGGAATGTTCAGATCGCAATGTGTACCTATCGAAATCCCAGATCGGAATTTGGCTGCCGCAATGTGGGCAGAGTAACGTTTCAAGATTTGCCTTAAATCCGTCGCAATCCAGATCGTAATAACGATCGCAATAAGCGTCGGAATAAGGGGGCTATCGCAACTGATCGCAAAGTAAAACCCTAGGGTTATTGCGATCGAAACCGTACTTACCTTTTCCGAAATTCAAGCTGTCGCAATAAGGGACCTTTTTTCCAACTTTTTAGGCAACGATTTTAGCAACTTTTAGGCAACAAATTTAGCAACTTTTAGGCAACAAGATCGTGTTTTTAACCAAACCAAAACAACCAAATCTCTACAACAAGTATATAGAAGATTTGTAGCAAGAGATAGAACACGAAAAAACACAAAAAAAAAAATTCGAATTCGAGATGATTTATGGATTAAATCACACGAATCATATGAAAAACACAACAACCAATCACAAAACTACCCCATGGCGATTGATACCAATTGTTGTCCACTAATATGTGATGTTATAATACACGAATTAAAGAAAGAAAGGTAGATATGAGAAGAATTCTAGAGAGAGAAAGTAGTGAGAGAAAGTAGAGAGAAAGTGGTTGGTGAAACTTGTGGAATATTAGATTAGAGAGAAAATGAAATGACCAACACCCTTCCTAACATGCTAGGAAGGGTTTATATAGCCTTTGCTTACATGTAGCTTAATGGGCTATATGATCATGGGTCGGGCTTTCCTTTTGGGCTTTGGTTACTTATTAATGAACCTTAGCTTAAAGTTAAGCCCGTAATAACACGACTAATTTACTACCTATTACAACGTTCTAAAATACGATACATAATAAACATATGACCGAGCATTCTTGTTTGGCTCAATATTTTGAGGCTAACATCCATTCTACTCTTCCATGATTTAAAAAGTTCTTTCTCAAGCATGGGTGGACGATTGTCGGTACCAGAAAGGATTGACTTGTCTAAAAGATTCGTCATTATGAAATCGATGTGATTAAAATTACTTTAGACCGAACAGTGAAAGAAAGTAATTGTGTTTGTTGATGTTTAGAACAATACGAGATTTTACAATTCGTGGAGAAACCGAGAAATTATATTATTGCGGGATTTCACAAACCAACAAAATTAAACCGTAAAAATTCTTAAGTGTTTGTTTGTTGATGTGTTTTGTGCTTAAAATCCACTAAGTTTGTCTTCAGTCCAAATGATTCAAGTCTCGTATTAAGTTCGAAATTATTTCTCCTAAGTCCAAAAATAAATTCGCCAAAATCCGAACAAAATTTCGCTTAAGTCCCTATTTCACCTTATTTGGAAGTTTATTTCGCCGAGAAAAGTGTCGAGAGTTTCGTCAAACTTAAATCTTTATTTCGCCAAAAAAAAATTCAAGAATTTCGCCAAAGCAAAATAAGAATTTCGCCGATATTGAACCAAAAATTTCATCGAGCCTTCAACTGTTTATCTCACTGAACTTTTATTTCGCCAAAGCTAAAACAATAATTTCGTAAAAGCACGAGTATTATTTCGCCGAGACAAAAATAAAGAAATTCACCAAAATGAACCTGAAATTTCGCCGAATCCAACAACAATTTCACCAAGTCTTTAACGACAGAAATTTTGCCAAACTCAAAAAATTTCTCCAAGGGTTTTTAGCAGAAATTATTTAGCCGATATGAAGTTTACTGAATCTTGCGAAGACTCCTTTTGTGAAGTTTTTCCGTGAAACGACTTGTACGTTTGGACTCACTAGGATATGTAAGGACTTAGAAGTTCGATCTTTTCAATTTTTAAGAAAAAAATTTCAAAATCAAGTTTCGTACTTGTTTTTGAGAAATTCGAATAAAAGTTTTCAAGCAGTTATTGTTTTTTAGAAACTTCACCTATACCAAAACGATACTAGATCAATAGATGATAGTTTAGTGAAGATTTAAGCTAGAAAAACAAGATTTTTTTGAACCCGTGTATATATAGATTAAATACATGAATCAAAATAAACAAAACAATAAAAATAAAATCACTCCATGGCTCTCGGTACCAATTGAATAATATGTAAATCGTTAATGACACTTAAAGAGAGGATGATAGAGAGAGGTTGGAAGGAAACACACACTTAAAGAGAGAAAGTAAAGACATAAAGCAATGTAACTATGTGAAAATGTAATACAACCACCACCCTCTCCATCTAAGGAGAGGGTTTATATACCCATGTTTTTAAGTGGACATGGGCCACCAACCAAACCCATTAGGCTTGGCTCGGTTTGCCTACAATGTTAATTAAACTAACTATGAGCCCGCTAATGCTATCATTGGAGTGGCCGGGACTTCTAACGATAAAACCGTATTCCTAACATATCTAATTCGGTATTTCGGCCTTGGAAATCTACCCCTAAGAACCTGTTATTTGACTTATATCTTAAGATCTAACAATCGCTATGACAACAAAGATTCTTTGCTTTGGAAGTATTACCAAAATCCCAACTATATCCCAAATGATCTAGGATTAATCCCACATATACACGACTTACCTTACAACTGGATAGATTGATAGAATGACATATAACGAATCAAGTCAAGTTAGGGGTGAGCAAAACCGACCGACAACCGAAAACCGATACAAACCGACTGAAACCGAAACCGACCAACACAAACCGACTAAATTCGGGTCGGGATTCGGGATGGGTTTTTCATGCTTTCGGGACTCGGGTCGGGTCGGGACTCGGGATTAATTCGGGATCGCACAAAGAAAACCACACAAATCGGGAGTAACTCGGGCTTAAATCGGTTCGGTTCGGGATTCGGGCCTAACTCGGGTCGGGATTCGGTTTAAGTTTTTCGTGATTTCGGTTTCGGGATAAGTCGGGATCGGTTCGGGACGGGTCGGTTTCGTCCCGATGCTCACCCCTAAGTCAAGTCAACTAAGAATTCAGGTTTGAAAATGTTATTTAAGATTAGACAAGCAAATTTATCTCGTGAAGTACACCTGCGATCGCAAATTCTAACGGCCAAACTCAATATCTATGCGTTTATATTTTTAAGTACAAATTTAAGGACGATCCAACTATTAAAGAACTCATGATCACTTTTTTTCCCTCAAACTATTATGACACGTTATATATTCACATAGTTACACCATTTTGGTCATAAATACTTTATACGAACTGCGCTTTCGATGATTCAAGAAGCCACGAAACCACAGGTATAGAGCTACAACTTTCGTATTAGAGTCAAATCTACTTTTTAATCCATTACCAACACAAGTCAAGTCAACTAGGAACTAAAGTTTGAAATTTTTATTTAGAATTGGACAAACAGATTATTCTTCGTAATGACACATGTGACTACAAACTCCAACGGTCAAATTCAATGTCTTTGCATTTATATGCTTTAGTAAAAGTTTGAGGATGATATGACATAGTTACACCATTAACGTCACAAGTCAATTCAACTAAGAATTTAGGCTTGAAAATGTTATTTATATTTGGACAAGAAAATTTATCTCATGAATTACCTATGTAATCGTAAATTCCACCAGTCAAATTCAATATGTATGCGTTCATATGCTTTAGTACAAATTTGAGAAAGATCTGACGGTTAAATAAATCGAGATCGCTATTTTCCCTCAATTAATGATTGCATGTTATATTGACATAGTTACACCATTTTGGTCATAATTACTTCAAGAAGCCATGAAACCGAGAGACATAGATATAAAAATTTCGTGTTAGAGTTGAATATACGTTTTAACCCATTACACCCACAAGTCAAGTAAACTAAGAACTAAAGCTTGAAAATGTTAATTAGACATGGACAAGAATATTATTCTCTGGAAGGACACATGAGACCGCAAATCCCAACGATCAAATTCAAGATCTATGCATTTATATGCTTTAGTACAAATTCAAGGATGATCCAACGGTTAGACAACTTGGGATCACTAATTTCCCCCAATTAATGATTACACGTTATATACTCACATAGTTACACCATTTTGGTCATAATTACTTTATACGAGTTGCGCTTTTGATAATTAAAGAAGCCACGAAACCGGGAGTGATAGATCGACAACTTTCGTTTTGGAGTCGAATTTAAACTTTTAACCCATTACCGTCACAAATCAAGTCAACTAAGAATTCAAGTGTGAGAAAGTTATTAATAATAAAACAAGCAAATTTAACTCACAAAGTGCATATGTAATCGCAAATCCCAATGATCAAATTCAATATATATGTGTGTTTATATGCATTAATACAAATTTGAGAACGAATTGACGGTTAAATCACTCCCCAATTTATGATTGCAAGTTATATGTTGACAAAGTTAAACCGTTTTTGTCATAATCCCATCATATAACAAATAAAATATTCTTGGAAAGGACACGTGTGATCGCAAATTTCAATGTTCAAATACAAGATCGATTATATGATTTGATTAAAGTTTAAGAACGATTTGGCATTTAAATAACTCATGATCACTATTTTTCCTCAATCAATAATAATAAGTTGACATAGTTATAGTTATGTTCATAATTCCTTCAAACAAACTGCGCTTTTAATGAATCAAGAAGTAAAGAAACCAGGAGGGAGCGAGAGATTTGGAACTTTCATTTTGAATTGAATATCAAGTTTTCATATGTTTCCTTCACAAGTGAACCCGATAAATGCTGTAAAAAGAAAATTAATTTTAAATAAAATTGATTAACGTTTGAAATTTAAAATATAGGTGGGGATTTCTCTCCACTTTTTCATAGATTTTTATAAAAATATTCAAATTTTTTACTAATAATTTTTGCAACTAATGATTTTTTGTTATTTTAGTAATTTCGTTGCTAGCAATTGATAGTATAATTGACAAAAATTAAACTTTGTTGCTAAATTTTTTGCAACTAAAATTTTGGCGAAAGTCAGTGCTAAAAAAGAGAGGGAATGTTTTCACTAAATTTTGAGTAAATAGCAACGAGTTTAAGAACGAAAAGTCGTTGCTAACTAAAAATTTTGGTTTTGCTTAATTTCGTTGCTATATTCACTGCTAATATGTGATTTTTTTTAACTAACCTAATATGTGAATTTAACTACGAATCCTTAGTTGTTAAAATTTTGTTGCTATTTTTTTTTTTAGAACGACAATTGTGGCTACATGGCCCTTAGCTCAGAAGGCGTAGCGAGCTCACATAATCAGGTTGGGTCCAGCCCAGAAGGCAATGACACTTTCCTTATAAACACGCAGAAAGAAACCCCTATTGAAAAATTTTGTTGCTATTGGTGTTTTTTAGTAGGGATGTTTCTCTTTAGCCATGTTCATTATTAATATGCCAAAATGAGTCTTAACAAAAATCTATAAAAAAACATCATGCGTGCACGAGATCTAGTTATCCGTAAAGGATAAGAAATCTTATACGATTACGGATATGTTTGCTTTATCAAAACATATAATTTAACAGATACGTGATAGTTATTAGATGTTAGTAAATAACACATGGAAAATCAATCAAACTAGATTGCTCACCAATGTTGACAAGAATTAAGAAGTAACATACGAATATACAATAACCTCCACTTTTGTCTCATGCAGTTCAACTAAGAACAACTTGGAGACTAAATATAAGTTAAACCATATTTGGTGTAGTTGTGCATGAAGTGTAGAGTTTAATATAGTCATCAACAAGTACATAGAACGATACGTCACTACCCCAAATATGAAACGGATCTGGGGGACATTAAATAAGAAAGGAAATCCCTAGATCAGCCTTTTTTTATTACCAATTTACGTAGTTAACTATGACTTGGGATAATCCATTTTTTTAGTTTAGACCGATGTATGCCTTGTAAAACATATGAAAATATATGCATCTAGTACTCTACTAAACATGGTAGGTTGACATGGGTTTTGTCGGACACGTACTGACGCTTTTAAGGGCGGACCAGGTGATTGATCACTACATACATGTAAGCTTTTGAGGTTGGATGAGGTGATCCAGTGCTTTTGGCCCCGATATTCATTATATATTTCTAATTCTATAAGTTGGAACAGGATTTTTACGTGAAACTTATTTTGCAGCAAATTCGCTACATACAAAAATGTTATTGTAGTCTTTGCATCAAACAGTGCTAGAAAGATGACGTTCTCTATGTTTACATGAATGTTTTGAAACCCGGTTTTTGAATCGACCCGGTTGAGTCATCAACTCGGGTTAACCCAATTTTTTAAAAAAATATTTTTTTTTTATTTTTAATAATTAGCAAAAATTATATATAATAACCACAAAAACTTTTATATATTAAATTATATAAACTGTTTACCAACTAATAAAATATTTAAAAATAAAATTCTATCTCAAATACGTAAAATTTATACATATATTTTTTTTAAAAACCTGAAAAAATCAAAACCCTGTCAGTTTTCGAAAACTGGGTTGACCCGGGTCACCCCAAACCCGACAAGTCTAGCCGGGTTTCGAAAATATAAAACCCGGGTCAAAATAACCCTTTTTTTTGACCAAAACCGGGTCAACCGGTTGACCTGACCGAGTTGACCCGGGTTTCAAAACATTGGTTTACATTGTAACTTTTAAAATGATGGCATTTATGTTAATTACAATCACTTTTTTTAAACGGCTAATTACAATCGCTTTTGGCTTAAAGCACTACAAACATAACTTGAATATCGAGCTACATCTTCTTGGTGATGTTCGAGTCGATTTAAATCCATTTGAATGAGTCGGTCATAAGATTAAAGTTTATTGATC
This sequence comes from Glebionis coronaria, assembly GCA_025667525.1. Taxonomy (NCBI): domain Eukaryota; kingdom Viridiplantae; phylum Streptophyta; class Magnoliopsida; order Asterales; family Asteraceae; genus Glebionis; species Glebionis coronaria. The sequence continues at coordinate 126,975,708 of CM046879.1, read as the reverse complement.
ACATTTCACGATCAAGCTGACACAGCTTTTATAACTTCTTCCATAACTTCATGTGGTCCTGTTATTTTATGTACTTAGCGTGGAACACTCCAAGGTAAGCTCAATAATGGTGTTCTTGCATAATTAAAACTAGTTAAAGTCTCAAAGTTAAAATTTTTTTATGCAAAAGTGGTTAAGAAATCTAATGACTACAAACTTATCTTATTGTTGAACTAGATATTAAGATTATGATGTATTTGTCCGTAACTCCATATTATATTGAAGATTAGATGATGCCTCAATAATACATAGTAATTCTTCTAATAATATATGTCCATGAGTTAGTTTACACGACTATTTATATTTCATATTGATTGGATGGGGTTGCTACACCAATTTAATAAATAATTTATTTTGTCATCTCGTATCGAGTAAAATATTTTTTGAATCATTTTGATTTATGTTCAGGTAATTGATAGATCGACAGACTTAATTTATTAGATATATTTTTACAGCTAGAAAGGAACAAATGACCTAAACAAGAGAATGGATCTCATGTTTTCATGTCCATTTCTTTTCTACGAATTCCCATTCTTTGATTTTATTCCATGGTTTATGATTCCTTCTCTCATTTGAAGAATCCTTTTTTCTCGAACAACCATTTACGTGTCAAAAGATAAAAGACGGGGTTTAAAATTGTGCATGGTAGCGATAAAGCGTCTGGTTCGAATAGGTTTTCATTCAAGTAATGATTTTAGACCTATTAACATGATTGTAAAATCATCACAAAAGATTTAGCGTTACGGTTAGCTAATGTTATCTCTACAGTAATGAGTGAAGTTCAAATGGCTTTCATTAAAGGATGTCAAATAATAGACGACCCTTTAATTGTTGATGAAATTATTTTTTAGGCAAAGTTTCACAAAAGAAAAATGTCCATCCTCAAAGTTGATATTTATAAAGCTTTTGACACTTTAAGCTGGTCGTTTTTTATTCTATCATGAGTCAAATAGGATTTGGCATCGAGAAGTTGGATTAACACTTGTTAATGATCAACTCATACCTCGGTTTTAGTCAATGGATCCCCATACCTCATAATTCAAAGTTGAAAAGGTCTTAAACAAGGCGACCCACTTTCCCCTCTTCTATTGGCAATAGAGGCTCTAAATGATGTTATTTTTTACGCAAAAAACAAAAATATGTTTTGTGGCGTTGAAATAGACAAAGAAAAAGTCCATGTTTTTCACGTTCAATTTGCGGATGACACACTTATTACCGGAGAGTGTTCTAAACAGAATATTTTAAATTTGTCTAGAATTCTCAATTGTTTTCATCTTGCTTCATGTGAGCTCAAGGTTAATTATAGCAAAAGTAAGCTCTTTGGAATCGGAGTTGGTAACTTGACGTAAATGTTCTAGCTTCTTTCATTAGTTATCAACCCTTCCATCTCCTATGCACTTACTTAGGACTCCCCGCTAGAGTAAAAATATTAAGATGCAAAAATTGGCAACCTCTTTTTGTTCGTTTTTTCAAATGTCTTACAAGTTAGAAATCAAAGTTACTTTCATTTGGTGGTAGACTCACCTCATGAACTATGTTCTTGGAAAGCCTTAGAGTCTATTTCTTTTCTACATTTAAAGCCTCCAAATTTACTTTAAGGACTCATCTGGTTAGTGGGTTTTAGTGCGTTTAGACTAAAAGATAGGCTAAATCATGTGTTTGGTATCATTAAATATATATCTCGTCAAGGCTTCATGCCCATTTTCTCAGCCCCACTCGATCCATTGGGTTTTCATCATTTAAGCATCTTTTTTTATATTCTAAAATTCACAGCCACACGTTTAACATATTTATTGTTCAATTCAATTCTTTATCTTTTAATAGAAAATTTATATTGTATTTAATAATTACTCTTTAAACATATGTATATTTGAAAAATAGATCATTTTTTTCTCTTTTCTCATTTATTTTTAAACTTACCCTAGGACCAAATTCACATTTAAAACTAAATCTAAATCTAAACCCACTTATAAACAAAATAGACCATAAATAATCTTGAATCGGTTTAAAAAAGTGTTTTTAAGGTGGTGGGACGCGTTTAAATAAAATTTCATAGATAAGTTGGGATAGATATTTATCAATGTGGCCTTGGTATTGGAAGTCTTAGGATAAGTAATATTGGCATGCTAGCACAATGGTGGTGGAGACTATTTTTTGAGCAAAACTTTCTATGGTGAAAGGTAGTTTGCTTGATTCATGGCTTTCAAAAAGTGTGTCTTACATGATACCACCATAATTGAAGTAAGTCGGGGCCATGGTATCAAATATTCAAGCTAAATGATGACTTAAGTATGAATGGGATTAATTTATATTCACTTTTAGATATAAGATTGAGAATGGCTAGAATACCCGCTTTTGGCTGGACAAATAGGTTGGAAACTCACCCTTTTGTCTTGTATACCCGAGGCTATTTCGGTGTGAGACAAATCTATCATGTAAGGTACGTGCCTGAGCTCCTTTCCAAATTTACGCGAACACTACCACTACTACTGAAGTATTGTCGTCTTGGCAACTTAGTGATGTCGCTAATGGGACTGATTTGGTGACTTTCCAGCCATATTTCGGGTTAGAAGGCCTACACTACTCTAGTTTTTGTTGAATTTGGCTCTGAACCTCTTGTTCATCCTAGGCTTTGATTTTGGTAGGCCTAGTTAAGGCATATGAGATTTGATGTTGATCTTAATGATCTCATGGAATTATAAAGTCTCTCTTTGTAAAACCACATAAAATACATATGAACATTAAACGCACGAAAATATGAATTAATTAAAACTTTATATTTAATTAATACACGACACGTATCATGAATATTAAATAAATAAATACAAGTATTACGTATATTAATTATTTATTTACGACAAGTATTACGTATGTAAATTATTACACGATAAGTATTTACGTATAATACTTAAAACACGCCAAGAGTTTAAAACGAGTTAAAACACAAACTGAACTCACGAATATTAATACCTGAGAAATTATAAAACATGAACACGAAAAACTATATTAAAAGGGGTTGTTTTGGCCGGTTTTAAAAGAAAGAACGAAAGGGCTCATGGCCCGGCCCGTTATGATTTTACTAGTAACAAACTTGTCAGGAGAATACATTTTACAAAGTTTCACAAAAATCAAACAAACCCTATCCCTCTCTCCTCTTTAGCCGCCGGATACACAAAGGAAAAGGAAGAAGAAAACACAAGCTTTGGTGATTGATTCGGGTTTAGATGGTGTTTATCCTTCAAGGCCATTATACACTCGGTATCCATAAAGCTTAATCTTTTTCTTTAATTGTATTCGTTCTTTGATCATGAAGGTATTAAATTAAATAAGAACACATGTTAATGGATTAAAAACATGAACTAAACAAGTTGGAGTCGGGTTTGGTTCAGGTGTACACGGAAACCGAGAGTCGAAGACTCTCAGTGGGGTTTTGGTTCAAGCAGCCGAACCCCATAAGGGGTCGGTGGTGGTTTTGCTGGGTTAGCCGCAACATCACACCCCAAATAGGGGGCGTTTGGTTAGGGCAATGGCAACCGAGAGCTATAGCTCTCGGTGGCTTATTGTTGCGCAAGCAGTGGGAACCCGACCACTGCCGGTGGGAACTTCACATGGGCAGTGGGTAGAAACCACAGCTGGTGGTTGTGGTGGTGATGTTTGGCGGCCAAGACATGGGTGTCTCGGTGGGACCATGTTTTGGGCTCGGGTACACGAAACACACAAGGGGGTGTTTGGCTTTAGTTTTGTTAAATTACTTTATATTAATTTTAAATTAGTTATATTAATATATAACATGTTTAATAAATTAAATCAAGACTTAGGATATAAATAATTATGTTATATAATTATGCATGAAATTAACATGGTACCATTAATTAAATTAATGCTAGACTTATAATAATTATTAATATAATTATTCATGATAAATTATATTGCATATTTAATTAATTTAATTAAGAACTTAGCTTAATTATTTAATTACATTCTAATTATGATTTAATTAAATTAATACTATACTCTTAGTTTAATTACAATGTTTTAAAACCCGGTTCGAACCGGCCGGTTTAACCGGTAGAACCGGGAACCGGAGTAAGGACCGGTCCGTTTCATGCCGGGTTTTTGTTGTAATTCATACCGGATTGAACCGGCCGATTTTCGTCGACCCGGATTGAACCATTAAACCGGAAACCAGCCGGTTCAGCTTGTGAGAGAAAAAGAAAGAAATTGATGTAATCTGTAGAGGATGTGGTTGGAGATCTTGATTGTAACTTGGATAGTACAGATCTTGATTGTAACTTTATTTGGAGATCTTGATATAACTTCAGCGTGAGGATTTCACGTCTTGTTGTGAAGTCTTTGTTATAGATCAGGTCAATGGTGGCTTTCTTGTAACTTGGCTGAGTAAATGGATGCGCTTGACGGGTGTTAGTGTGACCGGTAATGGCAATCATTATCTTGGTGAGGAATACTACACTGGAACTATAGCACGTAATATGTGTTTTGTGATTTAATATTATTCAGAAGAGTGATGTGTGGGATGGATGAAAACGAAATATACTCAAAAGTGGAAAGCCTGATGTTGATTTAACACATCACAACCACGAGTAGCATACACAGTAACTTTGTGATAGCTTACTTTAATATAAGGGAAAAAGACCAATTTGGTCAAAATCATCTCTCCAAAGTAAAACCATGGTCAAGTTTTTTGATGGGGACAAATTTAGTCATACACAAGTGCACAACTGCACAACTCCATCCAATTACCGCCACGTGTCGACTGACACAATATTATCAAAATAGTAAATTACTAAAATGCCCTTTCTCTTTCTTTTTCTCTTTCTCTTTCTTCTTTCTTCTTTGTTCTTTCTTCTGGTTTTGTAGCTCGAGATCATCGGTTTTATACTTGTTTTCATACTTAAATCACATTATGTGTTACATATGTTTTATACTTGTAAAGCTTGAGCCGCTATAAGATTACAATGAATATGTTCTTTGTAGTTTGGATACTACTTATGAGTTGAGGTTTGTGATCAGAACAGAGGTCACAATGAGGTGACAAGGTTTAAGCAGTTTGATACAAGAAGTTTAGGCCCCCTGAAGTTAATGATTTCGTGCAGATCTTATTGCTTCAAAAAATGACCAGGTAGGCCGTGGTGGCTAACGGGTCAAAACAGATGATTTCAGTGCGGGTCTCAAACTCAATCACACCATACCCACATCCACATTAAGCTAGGTGATGTTTCAAACTCAATCGAAAGTTTTTTTTTCTGTTATATGATTACTATTGTTCTTTTAATTTAAAGATCATATGTTCAACATATAACTGATCCACGACAGTTCTTTCCTCTATGACAATGCCCCCTACTAAATATAATACAAAGGTAAAATGTGTTATTCGAGTCCGGTCGGCTTTTTTCGACACCCTTACCCCTAACCCAGTTGACCCGAAAGAAGGTGGTGGTTACTGGTTAGGATGGTGGTTATCGGAAGAGAAAGGTGGGTGGAAAAAGTGAGATATATATAGAATCAAAGATTACTTATGTACTTGAGGTTTGATTTGGTTGATTATTAGCTCATCTAGTACCAATATATCCTGGCTTTCGTATCTTTGTAAAATAAATGATAGACTGATTTTCACTTTCTGCCTCATATCTTTGCTACTGTAGGCTCACAGGCCACTTGTTGTGGAGGAGTAGGCGACTGCTTTATCAGTTTGGGTGATTTCATGCTTATTGTCTAGGTTGAAGAAGCTGAGAAAGCTGTGGAGACGTATAACGGATATGTAAAGTTTTTATGATTCTATTGGTTGTTGATTAATTTATTGGCTGTGTTTGATGTGTGGAATAATTAGGATTAGATAACTAGTTTCTGATAGAGTGTTTCGGGTCTTAGCGGTGCTTATCCAAACTACAAAATAAGCAGTTTTCAATAAGGTGTTTGGGGGCGCTATAGTTAGATAAGCACTTATACAAGCAAGACCGAACGCGAAACACCCCGAATCTGTGTTATGTTGTAGCTACTCCTAATCTGTTATCCGGAAGTTTTTGACACGTATGTAATCTGATATTCAGAATCAGTTTTACTATACCCAAACACTAGAAACTGATTTTCTGCTGCGTAGTAATCATAGTCACTTTCAAAACGCAATGCCAAATACCCCATGTGATCTAAAGTATAACAATTTGAGAAAAATGCAGCCTTTTTTACGGCATAGGTTAAAATAGTAATGTGAGAAAAACTATATATAACGTACTGTATTGCATTATCAATTGCTAGCATGTTATGATGTCAAGATTATTTTGAACAGGATATAAGTGGAAGGCTTCTTACAGTAAACAAAGCTTTATGTTGTAATAGTAATGGAGGTGGAGCATATTCGTGTGTTCCTGTTTAAGTTAAGTTATAACTAAGTATATTGATCTCGGTAGGTAGCTAGTTTATCTGCTATTGATCTATGATCTATTTTTACAGCAAACATTATGACCTTTTTAGAAACGATTTGACTAAATCTTTATGTTGTAAAAATGGATAGTTTAATATTTGGTAACCTCATGTTCATTTTATGTAATTTTTATAATTATCTTTTGTGATATATTGTGATTACAGAAACTATCTTACAGTATGATAGTAATAGTCTTAATTTTTTAGTATAATATTTTATTAGCTTATATGCGTTAAAGTGTTAAACTACACTTTGGGCGACTTTTAACATGACTAATTCGCGTTTCCAGCTTTGGAAGCAAAGGAAATAATCCAAAACAGTAGCCATTCATACTCCATTGATCATAAAATGGATGCTGAATACTTCAATAGAATTTCTATGTTCTCGAACAGATTTCTGAGTTGTATTACTCGGGTTCTAGTCAAGGTATGTTGATGTATCGTCAGCTATGTGCTAAGCTACACAACATGTGTAAAGGCATGAATAAAATGTTATCTGATCACATGGCCCAAAGTTAAAGAACAAAATGATGTGCTGTAGAACCACTAATGACGATCAGAGGCTTATTTGGTTATTGATACTACAGTTCAGATGGGAACGTTACACAGGAACACTGGAGCATGAAGGATGTCCCGACTTGGATCTACAAAATAAGCTATCATCAATGAAGTACATTGAGCAAGAGTTCAAGCACTCCGCTCAGAAAAAGTAGCAATAGAACAAGACACGGGGGAAGCTGAAACTGTCCAAATTTAAGGTTCAGGTGGAGTTTGGAGCTGGATAGCTGGATAGAGTGGCGAGATGAAATGGGTCAAACGTGCAAGTTTATAACCTTACAGACTATATATTTCATTTATTATAAGTCAAATATTCCGAATACACAGTTTTATGTAATTGTTTCACATTATATGAAAGAGCTTTTCCCTGTTTGTGACAACGTAATGGTAGTTAAAGGCAATGTTTATGGTTTGTATTAGTTACTTCCCTTGAAGCCCTCAGGAAGAAACTCTCATTTGAGATACTTCTTGGCATAAATGGCCGTTTTTGGGTATGATTTTTGAAACACCTTCATGCTGATGACAAACATACATATCTTTTTGGATCTTAACATTATATATAATTTTCATAAATCGGTACAAGTGAATGCGTCACAATCTTTTTTTTCACATTTGTGTAAAGAACTAGTACTAAAACCAGGTTTATAGAAAAAAATAACTTGAAGATGCTTCAAGTTTATCCCACATGAAACTAGCGCAAAGGCATTGGTGAAGATTCGGGTGTTCACGGGAGCTCTTCAAAAGTATCCGTTTCCATGGTAGGCTGCAACTCTTCTTTTGGAGCCTCTTTTTCTTTAGTTTCCTGAACCTTTTCTTGACTTTTCAACCCCCCTTTTCCTAAGCTTCATGAACCTCGTCTTTAGTATTTCACCATTCTTCACCACCACTACTCCACCGCTATCCCACTGCTCAACCGTTCAACCGCCACTGATCAACTGCTCCACCATCACAGTTACTGCTCAACCGCCCAACCCACTGCTTAACTGCTCAACCGCCCAACCCACTGCTTAACTGCTCAACCACCCCGCTCAACTGCTCAAGACCTCGAGGGGAAAGGCAGGCGATACCACCAGCTTGGTCGATACTTGATGCACCATTGAAGCCAGTACTAACAATGCGGTGGAAGTCTTTGGCTACTGGAAACCCGTCTGAATACTTGAGCTCTTTTGGGACTACAGTCCAACCTAGACGAAGTCCAAATCCAGAATAGGGGTGTTTCCTGATATATACATGGCATATGCTGAATCGTAAATGATGATGGACCCATTTTTCTTGGCAAATTTGACTAATTGAATCAGTTGCTCCCTTGATGCAGCAGAACCAGCTGGATTGTTAGGCGAACAAAAATAAATTATATCTGTTCGTGAAACCGTCGATAAATCAGGAAAGAAATCATTTTCCGGTGTGCATTTCATGTATTCACTATTTGAGAATTTCTCAACATCCTTTTGGAACTGCCCGGTTTGACCCATAATGACACTTGAATCTACATAAGCCTGTAAATTATGAATAAGTTTTAGCTTGTTGAAGATAAGAATAGTCCTATAAAAAATGTTAAGTTAGAAGTTGGTTACTGCCTTACCGGATATGATGGATCTTGGACCGCCATTGTAACACTTGAACCAAACAAAACCTACCACAAGGATTATTAATACTGAAATCGAATGAAAAAGACGCCTTTCAAGCAATATAAGAAACCCAACACAAACCTGAAGCCGAGAAATATCAGATCTTGTACCATCAGATAGTGTGTCAAGAAACTATGACTAAAGTAATGACACTTCCCTTGTAATGTGTACAGATTATGAGGTGAATTTTGGACAATTACCAAGATCATGACTTTAAAAAACGTAACACGTTAGAAGATGGACTTCATCGGCCATACTCAACTAAATAACGACTAACATCATCAAAGAGAATCGACATATCTTTGAAAAGTAATAGGGGATTAGGAGACATCAAGTATTACGATTTACGCCTGGTTTGAAAAGTAATATAAAGTTAATTAAAAAGCATCAGAAAGAACCTAACCCTTAAAACTTGGTAATTATGGATAAGCAAACCAATTTTATATCATTCAAATATTCATTATTTCCATTAAAATATCATTTAGGTCCGATCAAACAGGTATCACAGTGGTCAACTTTAAACCAAAAAGGTAAACAGATTTGGAAAGGGGTTAATTGCGAAGGGCGATCAAAGAAGCCTGTTCAACCATTGTCGACGGTTTCAGGGGCTAAGATGTGGGAAAAGATTGAAGTACATTCTGGTCCATGGAAAACTTATCGAGGAGTTTACTAGAAAAACAGGCGGCGCATGGTAGCAAGAGATTGACATGTGCTCATATTCTTTACAGACATGTCTCAATTGACACCAACATGAAACGGCAAGAGTAAACTAGACTAAACTAGACTGGGACAATAGTGTTTAGTTTAGACGACCAATACAAAAACACTCCTGCATTTTATGGGCAGCCATCAGAGGGAAGTTCACTACAAGATAAGATGGTAAATTGGAGCTTTAATTATAACCTTCCGTGCCCCGTATGAGATTACTCGCAAGATAGTTATTCCGATAGGTTGTTCAACTATCCTTGTTGTTCCATTGTGCATACGCATCATGTGTATGAAATGGGTTGAAACGGCAGGAAAGATTCATGAAATCCAATTGCTTTGATCCAATTATCATCTACCTTAAGAAGTGAAGGGAGATCAATCTAGGTTCTTGTTCAAAGATTGCTCCTGATGTTGTGGTTACAGGAAAGGAAAACAAACTATTTTTTTCAATATGGGTAGAGAATAAAAGCTCTCCCAGATGTTATCATCCACATTGTTTTCAATATGGGTAGAGTATAAAAGCATTCACAGATGTTATCATCCACATTGTTCGGAAACAACTAATGGGTTTACAAATGAAGGATAATGATACGCGGAAGGTTGGAAGAAAAGTGAAGACTCTCCCTAAACTGTCTACGCCCCAGAAATTGTGCCCTCTTGTTTCTGAGTAGTACAACTAAGAGGTTAGGTGATTACTAATAGATGTATATCAACTTCTGAAGATGCGTGTGGATATGGATACTCATCCAACTTTTGTTCTACATAAAGTTCTATTCTACCCCATTTAGACATTAGTCTAAGGATTTATCAGCAAGTATTTTTGTAATTTCCATCTTCTAATCAAGTGTTTTACTTCCTGGAAAATTGAGTAGTTTGGTAGGTTGGGTAGCAAGTCAATGCACTTATAATTCTAAGTGTCACTAAAATGAGCCTTGTGAATTGCATAAACTGAAAGTGTTAAATGCTGTATATCTACGAACTCTTGTTATTAGGTAGCTGTTGGCACTTGGCACTTGATTATGCCATAAGCGACTATTAACGTATTTAACCTTTTTTTTGTTAGCTAGATTATTTAACCCTTTATCCTGTAAGCAATACAATATAAGTGAATTTGATGCATTTCACACGTATAGTCATGAACTCTAGTATCAAACTGAAATTGTACATCACATGCCATGCATAGAGGATAGAGTCGCACTCTAGATCAAGATTAGTAAAATACATCAAAAGGAGCTAACCTGGCAATAAAGCTTGTATGAGTGGCAAGGTGGACCAAAACTCAGAACTGTTTTCGGCCAATTTGCTGCAAAGCAGAGGCTGAAACATAAATAAACTTATTAACATGCAATGCAAGTGATGTCACAGGCATGCTGCTATAAGTAACATACTACACTTTGAGTACATTTTATAGAAGTGACCCACCTGGGATGCACAAGCAAAAAGAACGTGTAAAATTCCTTCTTCAACCGCCTTAATGTCTAGGAGTTGGAGATATCTAAAGTCCCAATGATCATCATCAGTTACTCGAAACTCCTCCCCAAACAAGTTTGAGTAATCTATGGTTTGAAGTGCACCACAGGATTTGGAATTTGGGTCCTCGTCATTATCTGTTGTGACATCAGATGTAGAGATAGATGCTTCATGCATCATGTTGGGATGTTCAAGCTTCCGTAAAACTCTAGACGCCTGAAATGATGTTTACAATGATAAATAAAATCTGCACGCATTAAAGATCTTTCAAGCTCTTAAAATGGAATTTTATCACTTTTACCGCGCATAAACGTAGAACAGAGACCAATTATTACCGTTTTACAAACAATTCCCAGATGAGAATCCTTATAAGCCTTTCTTAGCAACAGAAGAACTGCATCAGCCCGTAAAACAGTGGAGGTGGATGTGTGAGAGAAACTGGATACTGTGTTACGTGATCTCCTTGGCTGAGAAAGATAAGAACATGAAAACTTTTAAGTAGATGCCTCTGAGTTTTGCTCGGTAGATAAGAACATGGATCCAATATCACTCATTCTTGCATATGGTAGCTTTTAAAAAGCATTTTCAGGACTTTGTTAACTTGCAATGTATAAAATCAAAGATGAAGGTATAAAACGTCAATACCCAACTTTAAAAAAATGTGGACACGTACGGCCGTACGGGGATATGGTGGCATATCAAGGAACAAGAATGCAAGTTGTAGTAAGCAACAGTATTTTTACCTGTTCTTGCCAGTAACTGGATCCTTTATGAGGGATTCGAGTGCAGAAACATGGATGAAGTCATAAGTTCGAGGGTAACTTGAGAAAGGCTCGCACCTGGAGACACCAAAAGGAATGATATAAAGTTGCGCGGAGATAAAAGATGAATACAATAGTTTGAATTAACAAGCATGCTGCATTATCTTTTAAGGGCAATAGCCATTTATTTCATCCAAACAATAAGAAGTTAGAAAAAACAAAGCATGGAAAGGCACCTTAACGTTCTACATATCCCCATTTCTAACCAGACCCGTTCCTATATTCCACAAAGCCAACTCTACATTCATCTTTTTAGCTCGTCTAATGTTCTTTACTAAATTTGTTTAGTGGACATAAAGTTAATCTTTGTGCCACAAAGATTACCCTATAAGTATATGTATGACTAGTGACTTTACCAATCTTTTTGGATATGCTGCCTGTTTTCTTTTTTTAAACACACTTCTAGTAACAATAAAAGTAAATTTAAAATCACCAATGCTATGCAATTTATTTTCAATCAAACCGAGTCGAAATCCCTCTTATTAATTTGCCACTCTAGTTTCATATCATAACCTGACTCATCCTCAAGGATCAGCACTAGAGTGCTGATGAACAGCATGCACAATGAAATTGTATCCTATAATTGATTAATGAACTCATCCATAAGAAAACTTATACCAATGCTAATGAAACTCGCATGCTCTCCCATTTACTACCTCATACAAAGAGGTGACATAATGTCCAAGTTAGGTAAAGGGTCAAAACAAATGCTTTTAGTACAGGCAGGTAAGTGTTGGATTGACTTGGACCACAAAAATTTGTTGTCAACTTTTACTTTACAATTAACGCATTAGACATTTTTACTGATACTAAATCAATGCAATAAACCAATTAAAATCATAAGTTTTGAAAAAAAACAATTTAGATGGTTCTAAGAAATACATTATGAGTGCTCCGACCGTTCGATCCATTTTAGCTAAACAAATTCTTTGACCTAATTGAGATATAACATAACCAAAATCAACCCATTCATACGCATATGGGTTGAGTTTCCCACTTTCCTAATCATACATATCTTTAACCACGTCAATATCCTTTGTTTGTAGGTCTGTTTGGTACGCAACAATGGAGTTCGCAAACTATGTCTTATGTACAAGTGTATTCCATGAGTTAGTCTAACAAAAAAGATGCCCTAAATTGTAATATCTACCTAGCAAAACTCAGAGACCATCTACTTATTCAGCTAAAGAGAAATGGGTTTAATGGCGCAAACAGGATAATATATGCCTGACGTGTATTGTTATTGCTTATGACCTTCTAAATAGCTTTATTCAAAATTATAAGAACCATGTTTTAGTGATATTAACCAACTCATTGCAGTGTATGGACAATCACGTATTCGCCGGTTCATCGAACCCCACATAAAACTTAATCCTTTTCAACATAACCGTTTGACAAATAACCCATCCCGGTTGTTATCTTTGGTAAAGATTAGTGAAAAGTTGACAAAACAATGTTGCAAATATAATGCATACCTTATTGTTATCTGCTAGAGATATTAGTTCTTCGTTTACAAAATCCTCAGCGGACAACACACCTTCCTAAGAGGTTAACACGATTTTGGAGTTGAAGTAATCAGTTCACTCGAGCATTTTAACAAACACCTAGTACACATAACAAAAAACACTCAAATTCACACACCAAACATCATAATTAACAAAAACCCCAAATGGGTCATCACTAAACCCTAAATTCACACATCAATAATCATAAAAAAATTGCAAAAATACCTAACAACAGCTTCTTCTTTGCTCTGAAGCGAATTCAAATCATGAAAACACTAACTAAAAGGTAATCGGGAATAACCTCCAAACAAAATTTGGTCTGATCATCCGATCCAAAAGTTCGTTTAGATCGATTGAGTTTGCAAGAATTCCTTTGGCGACATTTGAGTAAACGATTTGTGATTGCAACACTTCAACTAGATCTTTCTCACTGATGCAGAATTGTAGTATACATTAGCACCAATAACTCGAAAACCAGATTATCATATTTAGCAAATAGAGATACAGAAGAACAGAATATGATTTGTTGTTTAAGATTGGACTGGATATGGACTTGGATACAAAACAGAAGAAAGAAGAAGAAAGAAAGAAATAGAAAAAATGTAAGGGTATATTTGTAATTTCAATATTTTAATAATATAATAAATATTGTGTCAGTCAGACACATGTCAATAAAGTAGTGGAGTTGTGCAGTTGTGCAGTTTGTGAAGTGCTCAACATGACCAAATTTGTCCCTAGTTGAAAAGTTGACCATGATAAGGTTGTTTAATGCTCAAAATGACCATATATGTCTTTTTCCCATCATATAAAAGTATTCACATCTTATATTTAATACGGAGTAATTTGGATCCCAATTTGATACAGTACATATTACGTTGGAAACAGAATCCACATCACCCTTTTGTTATAAAACCGGTTTGACCCGGTGGTTCAACCGGTTGAACCGGTGACCCGGTGAACCGGTGACTCAACCGGGTCAATTAAAAACCCGGTTTTTAAAACATTGTTTAATTATACAATTATCAGTTATAGTAAAGTTTTATTAAAATAAATCATGTTATATTCTTAATTAATAATTACTTCTAAACCATGTCTTATATTATTAATTAATAATTACTATGTAAGACTAAAGTATTTATTTATTAATAAACTTTACTATAATATGACATTTAATAAATCATGACTTATAATATATGTTTATTAAACTTTAGCTTATATCATATGCATATTAAATAAGCTTATTACTATTTATGGAAACATGCTAATCATGGAAACATACTATATATGGAAATATACTATTTATAGAAACATACTATTTATGGAAACTTTCTATTTCTGGAAACTTACTAATTATGAAAACTTTCAATTTTTGGAAACTTACTATTTATGGAAACTTACTATTTTTGGAAAGTTGCTATATATGAAAACCTGCTATTTTTGGAAAGTTACTATATATAGAAAACTGCTATTTTTAGAAAGTTACTTATTATGAAACATCAAGTATAAATAATACATAAAACATGAAATACGTTAATCATAGAACACATGAAACATTAAGAAATACACGATAAAACATGAAACGGTAAAACAAGTCAAGAGCATGTAAAACAAGACAAGAACAAGTAAAATAAGTTAAGAACAAGTAAAGTAAACTAAGAATCAGTAAGTTATACATTAAATAGACAACTCTTCACGTCCTTTATTATGTAGCACTCGTGAAGTCAGAGTAGTTTCTTTCCGCATTCATCTTCATTTCATTATTGGACATAAGGTACGGATATTTCGTCCTTCAGTATGGACATTCTCTTTCTATGATTAGGATTCCCCGTTTGCTGCCATCTGTTTTACCCAGTAGTTTACATGTCATAAAACTTTTCAGTAATTACTATGTTATCATTTTAAACTGCCTGGGCTATATACATGCATGACCATGTCCACCTAGTTATGGAGGTACCATAACCATAACCCTTGAGGCACCGGTTGACTCTTCCGCGACGAGAGTGATTACTCACGGCGTCCCTTTCAGTTATTGGCCATTTTATTATTACCATGTGGGGTGTATGGGTGCATCCTATTACATGTTTTGCAGATTACACGGTGACTATGGTGTGTGCTCTACATCCGTCACATGGAGCTGATCCCTCCGCCCAGACTTATATAATTAGAGGCAACCCCTCTAATTGCATGACGAGGTCACCCCTCTATGTATTCATGCACGTTGATATATATCATGACTTATATGAGCTCTTTGACATTTAAATTACAATTTTAGTATAAACATGAACATAAGACTTTTCAGTATAAACATGAACATAAGACATTTCAGTATAAACATGCTTTTAAACAACTTCCAGGTTTTCCAGGATTTACACATGTTCTGCTACGTTCCAAATCTTTAATTATGTTTCAGTTATTCTTATTATGTCGTTATATTCGTTCACTGAGCGTATTGCTCAGCCGTATATTTTCTTTCCATGACCCAAACGGTAGGTACCCGAGGACAGACTTGAGCATGGAGAGGACGTGCATAGGATGGGAGCTACATTATACTTCTTTTCCTTTTGCATTTCTTTTATTGTATGCATGGTTTGAGTTTACGTTTAGGGGCCGATGTTTGATTCCGGTTTTCCTTTATGGTCATTTATGTTTTTAAGACATATTACCTTGCATCTTTGATAACACGCCATAATTATCATGTAATGGTCCACTTATCAAAGTGGGTTGTTACACTCTTCAACCTCCATGTCACAAATGAGCAAGACAAATGTGAATGCATTATGAACAACACTAGAACCTTCAATTTTACCGGGGTCTTAATTCTCTTTTACCAAAAAAAATAAAATACTAGAACCTTCATGGTAAAAGGTATGAGAAATCTAATCACCAATACTTCCCTTGTTCCAATCAAGATAAATATCGCTTCTTGGATCATCACAAATCAAAGAATGGCAACTAGAATTAACTTGGATCATAGGGTTATTAACCTTCACTCGGTTCTGTGTCTAATTTGTAATAATGATCTTGAGACGGAAGAGCATATATTTGTCAATTGTTGTGTTGCAAAATCTACATGGCAAGACTCAAGCGGGGGAAGTTACACAATATACACATTGACAACCTTAACGATGTGTTTACTCTTGCAAGCCATGCAAATGTTTCACCGAAAAACTCATCTTGCTTGATGCGGTTGCTCAGTCTTTTCTATGGATCATTTGGCTTCGAAATGAATTTGTCTTCAACTCCAAAACGCCAAATAAAGACATGATTCTAAAAGATGTTATAAAATACATGTTTAAAGGATCTCAAATAGATATAGCAAATCATCTTTTGATTTGTTTGAGTGGCTTTGTAACATTTGCAATGCCGTTTCCGACTTTATGTAATTTTTTCTAGCTTTTTACTAGTTTCTTAATCAAATTTTCGTTGGAAAAAATTGCATCGGTAATTCTTGTGATGGCGTGTATAGGTCTTTTGGTTTGGCAGAGTTTCACGTTTAAATTGTTCCAAAAAATTTATGATTCCTCCTACCAAACATCCTTTTAGGCAATAGAAGATTCTAATATACTCGAACCCACAAACTGGTAATCTATAGTGCAATAAAAAATGATGAAAACTATTCTTATTAATTTCGTACTCTTTTTTCATAAACAAAAGGGTTTTGAATTTTCACTTGTTTCAGAATCTACGAATATAAAGATGTCTCTTTAGCTGAACCATGTGATTTAGCATCCCATCATTTTGTCCATATCTTTTGAGTTAAAAACACAAAAGAAGATATTGCATCTTTATTCGAATACCAAAAGTCTCAAAAACTTGTTCGAAGTGAAAAGGTATATTTAAGTGAAGGTGGACCAATAGGACTCACCACTTTGTAATCAACCTTTTGCTTTTACATGCTGACATACCATTTTTGTTCTTAAGATTTTATTCTCTGTTGACTTCATGTTTACATTACAAGATTGATGAGGATATATGATTTTATAAAGGAGAGAAACCTTAGGGGCTGTTTAATTTGAGAAAAAATTTCCACTTTTCTAGAAAAATTTTAATTTGAAAAGTGAAAAATAGAAAACCTGTTTAACAACATTATTTTTCAATATTTTTCAAAAATTACAAAATTTTCATTTTCTAAATTTATATAGAAAATTAGAAAACTCCATTTTACTCTTTTCTAAATTTTCACCTCATACCTACCATTGTTTTATTTAACCAATTTCAATAACACGTTACTCTATTCAGTATTCACTGTTCATCATTATTTTAACGTTTTCGTCAGAAAATTTACGTTTTCGTCAGTAAATTTACTATTTCGTCTGTAAATTTACGATTTCGTCTGTAAATTTACGTTTTCGTCAGTAAATTTACGTTTTCGTCAGAAAATTTACGTTTTCGTCAGTAAATTTACGTTTTCGTCAGTAATTTTACGTTTTCGTCAGTAATTTTACGCTTTCGTTAGAAAATTTACGTTTTCGCCAGAAATTTAAGTTTCGCCAGTAAATTTACGTTTTCGTCAGTAAATTTACGTTTTCGTCTGTAAATTTACGTTTTCGTCTGTAAATTTACGTTTTCGTCAGTAATTTTACGTTTCGGTCAGTAATTTTACGTTTTCGTCAGTAATTTTACGTTTTCGTCAGTAATTTTTCGTTTTCGTCAGAAAATTTTCGTTTTCGTCAGAAAATTTATGTTTTCGTCAGAAAATTTACTTTTTCACCAGTAAATTTAGGTTTTCGTCAGAAAATTTACGTTTTCGTCTGTAAATTTACGTTTTCGTCAGTAAATTTACGTTTTCGTCAGTAAATTTAAGTTTTCGTCAGTAAATTTACATTTTCGTCAGTAATATTACGTTTTTGTCAGTAATTTTACGTTTTTCGTCAGATAATTTACGTTTTCGTCCGAAAATTTACGTTTTCGTCCGAAAATTTACTTTTTTGTCTTTAAATTTACGTTTTCGTCAGTAAATTTATATTTTCGTCTATTAATTTACTTTTTCTGAAAAAAACGTAAATTTTAATTTTTCTGACAAAAAAGTAAATTTACTGACGAAAACGTAAATTTAATTTTTCTGACAAAAAAGTAAATTTACTGACGAAAACGTAAATTTACTGACGAAAACGTAAATTTACTGACGAAAACGTAAATTTTCTGTCGAAAACGTAAATTTACCGACGAAAAAGTAAATTTACAGACGAAAAAGTAATTTTTTGACAAAAACGTATATTTACAGACGAAAACGTAAAATTACTGACGAAAACGTAAATTTACTGACGAAAAAGTAAATTTTTGACGAAAACGTAAATTTACTTACTAAAACGTAAATTTACAGACGAGAACGTAAAATTACTGACAAAAACGTAAATTTACTGACGGAAATGTAAATTTACTGACGGAAACGTAAATTTTTGACGAAAACGTAAATTTACTGACGAAAATTTAAATTTACAGACGAAAACCTAAATTTACAGACGAGAACGTAAAATTACTGACGAAAACGTAAGTTTACTGACGGAAACGTAAATTTTTTACGAAAACGTAAATTTTCTGACGAAAACCTAAATTTACAGACGAGAACGTAAATTTAAAGACGAAAACGTAGATTTACTGACGAAAACGTAATTTTTCTGACGAAAACGTAAATTTACTGACGAAAACGTAAATTTTCTGACGAAAACGTAAATTTTCTGACGAAAACGTAAATTTACTGGCGAAAACGTAAATTTATAGAAAAAAAACGTAAAATTACTGACGAAAACGTAATTACTGACGAAAACGTAAATATACTGACGAAAACGTAAATTTATACACTAAAACGTAATAATACTGATAAAAAGTAAAAAACTAATTAAAACGTAAAAAAATTTACGAAAATATGAAAAAAGAAGACGAGAAAAAACAGACGAAAACGTAAAAAAAACTAGCAAAAACGTGAAAAAAAGTTGAAAAAAATTGGTTGAAAATAGTTTCGTTTAAACATTGTTTATTTTGTTAGAAAATGAAAAATATTATCTAAACAAGTTTTCAAAATTCTCAACTCTTTTCTAGAAAAGAAAAATCTTTTCTTTTCTAAAAAATTAGAAACAAAAAATTATGAAAATTTTTCCACAACTAAACAGCCCCTTAGCTATTGACTTTAGAAAAGATATGAGATTATTATGCTCTGTTGATTTTGGTTCTTGATTTGTGCATGGAATCTCTGTGAATTAGTAGCAAAACCCTAGCATGGAATCTTTTTTTTTATTATCTAAACCTCTCCTTTCCTCTTTGTTGTTTTAACGAGAGTTCTCATCCGGGTATTTTTGTGAAACTACTATGCAGACTCAAACTAAAATTACTTTTTGGTTTCGTCTTGGTTTTAGTTTTGGTTCTAGGGTACGAAAGTTTGTGAACGAAAATTAACGCAATAAGTATCACAACAATTATGAGACATGAGAAGACTGCTAACGTTTCGGTGGCTTCGAAACCGTGGCCTCTGTCAAAGAACTCCCTAACGGATCTTATATAAAAGTAGCACATGAATTCGGTTTGATCGTCTCTCATGGCGGTATCCATGATTCCTTCTTCCTCTTTATTGTGTTTGTTTTACTTTTTAAAACATCATTATTAATAAAATTATTCTAGTCTATATGTCTGAAATGGAATATATTCTATCGTTTCAATACATTTGGTATAAGAAGTTTATTATTTTTAATTTTTATGCGTATGCTTTTTCTAGGTTTGGATTCCAAACTCAATCAATCAAGCAACTAAAGACGCAATTATAGACGATAATGACTTTACTAGATGAAAAAGACGGTTTGAAGGAAGTTCATTTCAACATATATATATATATATATATATATATATATATATAGCAAGTTAACAACCACTAACAATAAGTTTCATCTTAAAATTCTTGTTTTCAGATAAGTTCATGTATATTCTTGATCCAAAAATATCATAATATTAGTAAAATTTATGTCATTTGCTCAATAAACCAAATGTAACAAATATAACAACAAGTAATAAAAAAGATCATGGTGGTGAAGAAGCTTGTTAGTAGTGATGACGATTAAGATTGGTGATAACGAGAGTGGACTTGAAATGAAAAGTTTAACAAATGATCGTTAAATATTTAACAAAATGCTTAAATTGGCAAAAAAAATAAGTTAAATACTTTTTGAAAAAGTTTCAAGAATAGTCCCTATCGTTTGCACTGAACATCAAGTTTGGTCCCTATCTCAAAATAAGTGCACCAGTCGTCCCTATCGTTTACAACTTGGATAAGAAATCGTCCCTATTTTGAATAGGCGTTTATTTTATCCGTTAAGTGCTATGAGGGTCGGCGTACTTTCGTCTTTTCATTATATTATAGACTGTACATTATAATAAAGAGGTCTACCACTACCAATCTAAATCATCCCAATCAAATCATTCTTATCTCTCTCTCACCTTAAAACCTTAAAACACAGCCACCAAATCATTCTTATCTCTCTCTCTCTCTCTCAGCTTAAAACCTTAAAATGGAACTGCTGCTTCATCTACAAAACATTTAAAAACACAACCATCAAACACCTCGTAACCTTCATTTCATAATCCTCTCCATCATTAGCTGCTTTAGCAATTGGTTTTTAACAAACACCACTTTTTGATTCTTCAAGAGGCACGTCACTAAACAACAACTCAAAATCAGATTCTGAAAACGCTACAGGATTTTACGAGTACAATATTTGTTTAGATTCAGCAAGAGAACCCGTGGTTACCCTATGTGGCCATTTATACTGTTGTCCCTGTATATACAGATGGCTTCATGTCCAACCCGACAAAGAGCCCAAATGCATGTTTGTAAAGCTGACATCTCTACTTCATCCCTAGTTCCACTCTATGGTCGTGGCAATTCATGATCATCACATGAATCCGAATTAAAGAGGGCCCACCAATCAGAGATAGTCATACCTAGCAGACCCTCAGCCTCCGGTGGGAAAATCCATCGGTGCCTTTCCCGCCCCAGCCTCAGTCTCATATGGTCAACCACACGCATCCATTTGGAAGCTACACGTTTGGGCCTCAAACTTTGGTGGTCCTGGGACGATGACAACAACGAGCTTTTCAAAACCATTTATGTGGATGGTTGGGGAGATGGTTTGTGCTATGATCTACAGGACTCCTGATTCAGGTTTATTTACTGCTTATCCTTATGGGTCCTATCTAAACCCGTTTCTGTGGCCACGAGATAGGTTTCAATTACATAAGAAGAAAGATTGACTTTTGGTATTGGGTAGATATGGTTGTAAAGATGTTGTTTTGGGTATATTGATTTCATAGAAACATGGTTCTATTGACACAAACGATTTTGAATGATTCGATAATTGGTATTACGATTGGTGAATGATGGGATTGATCTCGCTGTTGAATCTATGCAAAGATTCGTGAATGATGTGTTGTAGAGATTGCTTTGGTTTAGTGTGAATCGAAACAAAATGGAGTTAGTTGTGGTTGTGTTGAGTGTTAAACAGAACCTAGTAAAAAAAGGTTGTGTTATAACAGTGGATCTGGGTTTTGTGATTGGAGATGAATAGGTGAGATGACACAGAAAATCAGTAAAAACAAGGTTGTGTATGTGTTTGATCATGTGGGATGAAAAGGGGTGAGTGTGTGTATGTAATGAAGCCAAAACAAGGAAAGGCCATAATGCCCCTTCACTCACACGATTTAACAGCAAAAGATAACGCCCATCCAAAATAAGGACGATTTTTTTTATCGTAGTTGTAAACGATAGGGACGATTCATGGAGTTATTTTGAGATAGGGACCAAATTTGATATTCTGTGTAAACGATATGGACCAAACATGAAATTTTTTCATACTTTTTTATGCAAAAAAAAGTTTGATACATTAATTCAAAATAACTTTTAAGTTGGATACCTTTTTATATCATTTGTCTAAAAAAATCATTAAATAATATTTTATCAACTCCTAAAAAAATAATTACTATAAGTAAATACTTAGAAGTTTATCTTTACTTAATATTATTAAATTAAAGAATATAACTTTTAATCACTCGTTTGTTTAATAATCAAAAGATATAAGTTTATTTTGCAAACTTTTATATTAATGTGTTATAATAAGGAAAACTTATAAATGATTT
The DNA here is from genome assembly GCA_025667525.1 of Glebionis coronaria. Classification (NCBI taxonomy): domain Eukaryota; kingdom Viridiplantae; phylum Streptophyta; class Magnoliopsida; order Asterales; family Asteraceae; genus Glebionis; species Glebionis coronaria. Next base: position 126,953,421 of record CM046879.1, on the reverse strand, counting down.
AAATTATTATTTAATAAGAATATTTTTAGTAATAAGTAAATAATTTCTATTTTAAAGTGTGTCTAAAAACGTTTGTGTAGGCTTCGTGCTTATCTGGTATATACAATATACATCCACAGTATGAAACAATACATACAAAGTATGAAACTCGGGACTATTGTTTTTTGCAATGCTCTAAAATAAAGCTTATATGGTTTTAGTTATGAAGTTGGTAGCAATCTAGTTCGCTTCAAATTTCTTCTTTTGATGATATCTTATCAGGTAACTTGTTGTTTTATGATGCTAAACATATTTCAAAAACATATCATGCAACTTGGTTGTTCATAATTAGGATCATTTAGAGGTGGCGAACTAAACTAGTTTACGCTAGTGAGACCAAGGTTCACTCTCGCTAATGAGAGTACATTTTTTGTAAAACCCGCATACTTTTACCATGAACAGTACATATATAATCGTACGTACATGATTAGAACTTTCCTTTTATAGCACGTTTACGTTTCACGAATAAGAATTACAAGTATTACGTACGTGTTATTACACGATAAGTATTTATTACGTATTAAGACACGATAATTATTGTCAACAATAATTATAATCACGAACATGAAATCATGAACGTATATAATCACGAACCTATTATATGTATTTACGTATATTTATTACGATTACGTATAAATATATTTTACGACACGAACGATTAATAAATAAATCACGTAAACACGACACGAGAACACGTAATATATTAGAACACGGGAAAACAACAGGTTTCCCCTTTGGGGGCCCACATACCCACGGCTAGGAGACAAAAAGGAAGGGGGCCAAGCCCACTTTTGTTTTAACTAAAATAAGAAAAGGAGGAAACATATTTTTCATTTACAAAAGAATTAGAAAATAACAAAAAAACCCTAGCCTCCTCCTTTCTCTCCTTTTTGGCCGCCACATATAATCACCACAGAGGGGTGTTTGGTTGATTTTGGTAGATCCAATTATTGCTAGATCGTTCGTGTTATTAATTTCCTTGTTATCCACGAATCGATAATTCTTTAAACCTTTTCTTTTTAATTGTTTATTAGATCTAAACACATGAAATCATGAGGTTATTAAAACTAATTAATAAACATGTAGATCTAATAATCGGGTATTAAAAACATATGGTTTAAGGGGTGTTTGGTTCGGCCGGCGCACACAAACCGAGAGCCCATGCTCTCGGTGTGGCTCGTGTGACCACACTGAGACCAAGTGGTCTCGGTGTGGGCTTTTTGGCTCGGCAGCAAACAAACCAAGTGACCCCGATGCATGTCGGGGTTAGCCTTGGTGGTCATGGGGGTCTCGGCTGAAAACCACAAGCACCACCGGCTTAGGCCGGTGGCGGTTTGCCATGGTTAAGGGTTGTAGATCCGGTTTAAGGGGTTCACGGAACGGTTCATGACACGTTTAGATTTAAAACACGGGTTCGATTCATGGTTTATTTTACAAGTTAATTATTTATTTGTACAAGTTAAATAATTACAAGATTTAATTAAATTAATTTAACATGCTATGTAATTAATTTAATTTGGACATGACTTAGGTTAATTATTAGTAATAATAATACATGATTTTAACCTAAGTATTTTATGATGTAATTTTAGACTAAAGTAATTAATTAATTTTTAAAACATGGCATATAATTAATTAATTTCCATGACTTAGGTTATATTAATAATAAATATTAATACATGTTTTTATCTAAGTATTATTATCTTTTATTTAATTAAATCATGTTATATTTAATTAAATCTTATAACCTATAGTTTATTTAATTTACATGTAATAATTAATAAACTATACTATATATCACATGACTTAGAATATTAATCAGTAAAACTTAAGCTTATATTATTAGCTTAATAATCCAGCTTATTTCTAATTATGGAAACTTTCTATTTTTAGAAACTTATTTAATAAAGGCAGTTAATCTATTTATGAAAACTTTCTATTTTTAGAAACTTATTTAATTAAGGCAGTTAGTCTATTTATGGAAACTTTCTATTTTTATAAACTTATTTATTTAAGGCAGATATTCTATTTTTGGAAACTTTCTATTTTTGGAAACTTTCTATTTTTGGAAACTTTCTATTTTTAGAAACTTTCTATTTTTTGGAAACTTTCTTTTTTAGGAAACCTGCTATTTTTAGAAAGTTACTTATTATACACAACAAGTATAATAATAAAAGAAATACAAGTAATACTTAATCAGAATAGACAGAATACATGATAAACACAGCATAACAATAAAATCAGTAAAACATGACATGAACATATAAAACAAGCTAAGACATGATATAAAACCAGTTACGTACCTAGTAATCAGAATACTTATACACATATATTATTTATGTAGCATTAGTGATATTGAAGTAGGACTCTCTTCCGTTCGTCTTCTTCGTTCACTGGACACAAGGTACGGATTCTCCGTCCTTTCAGTATGTATATTCTTTCCTTATTAGGATTTCCCCGTATGCAGCCAACTATTTTCTGAGTATATGTTTATATGTTTTGATTGCTTATGTTTAATAAATGCCTAAGCCATATACATGCATGACCAGTTTCACCGTTATGGAGGTACCATAACCATAACACTGGAGGCACCAGTGTTATGACTTCACCACGGCGGAGTGATAGCTTGTGGCGTCCCTTTCAGCTTTTGGCCATATTATTATGTTATCATGTGGGGCGTATGAGTGCATCCTAGTTTACATGTTTTAGCAGATTATTCAGGTGAATGTGGTGTGTGTCTTGCATCCTTCACAAGGAGCTGATCACTCCTACCAAAAAACTTATACTATTAATTAGAGTCAACCCCTCTAATTGCATGATGAGGTCACCCCTCCAAGTATTCATGCACGTTGATATTTCATAACCTATATTGGCTTAATGGTTAACATGTTAAACAGTTTTTATAAGATAAACATAAGGCTTCTCAAACTATAAAATCAGTTTTACTAAGTTATTCCAGGTTTTCCAGGACTTATACATTTCCACTACTATTAGTCTTATTTATGTTTCAGCCATTCATACTATGTCGTATATCCGTGCACTGAGCGTTATGCTCAGCCGTTACTTTTCTTTCTATTTCCCAAAACGGCAGGTACCTAAAGTTAGACTAGATTACTAGAGCATTTGGAGGACACGCATATGATGGGAGCTACCTTAGACTTCTTCTCCTCATGTCTTCATATATTTATGCTTGTTTAATTTTCCTTTTATTCATTTACTTATATATGTTTTGGGCTTATGTTTGGGAACCGATGTTTGATTCCGGTTTTCCCTATGATCATGTATGTTTTAATACATATTACCTTGCATGATTTGATAACACGACATAATCACGCGTGACATTTCATTTACCAAAATAGGATTTTATATTTTTTCTCCCTTCAAAAGTTCTCTTTACTTTATATAAAAAGTCATCTTTCCAAAAAAAAATCTCGCTTAAAACAAATGGACTTTTAACCGATATAATTCTCTAATTTCTTAGAGTATGCATTTATATTTCTTCTTACTTGCTGGTAAAAAAATAATTTTTATATACTACATATAGTAGAAAGTTTACTCGTGAATTTTTAGACACGCCTTCTTGGATTTATACCTAAATAATACGAGTAGCAATTATTTGACTCCATGACACTTAAAATAGCATCACGTGATCAAGTAGCATACGCTAGATTAGGATAAACTTGAAGAGATCGTCGTCTTATTATATTGATGCTAAAAAGAAAAGGATAAAATAATTGAAAGCTAGATTGAAGAATATTACATACTGTAATTGGATTAAAATACTTAAAAAATTAACTTTTATAGAATATGTATGATTGTTTTCTTCGGTATGTATAATGCGAGGGAGAAACTCCAATTTCATAGACCAAGATTGATCGATCTTTTCAACATATAAACGTCAAACAATGTTTAGTTGTCTTTTATATGTGGCTTCTTAGATAAGGAGTACGAGCAGTAGTAAATGAGAGATGGTTATCAGAGAGGAGGGTGTAACGACGAGCCATAGCTCGTCGCGATGACGTGTCACCTCGTCGTCCCTCTTCGCCCCTCGTTGTCACACCGACCTCCAATTCGCCGTGTAAATTTCGCGAATGCGAAATGTTGACGACGAGGCATGGTCAAAAAATTATAGTCGTTAGGCTCCAACGGTTATATTGTTTAAAAAAATTTTATTTCTTTTTATACAACTATATACTATGTCACATCTTCTTCCCCATTTAAACACACAATTTCTTTTTAAATTTCTTTAAATCACTAACAAAAAAATGTCTAACTTACCTAATGATCAATACCCACAACTCAACTTCACCGGGCTTCTCAACACTAGCAACCATTCGACACCATCGTCAACCCCGTCTACACCAAACTCACAAAACCTCCGTATCAACGTCTCCCGGCTTCGTACAATTTCAATCCGGCACCAGACAATTTCAATCCGGCTTCTCTCAATTTCCATCCGGCTCTCAATTTCTATTTGGCTCTTAATTTCCATTCGGCTCTCAATTTTCATCCGGCTCTCAACTTCCATCCGGCTCTCAACTTCCATCCGGGTCTCAATTTTTATCCGGCTCCCATTTCTCGTACCCTCCTATTCCTTCAGACTATTTCCTTCAAATGACCCCCGAGCAAATTTACAACCAACAACAGTATTACCTTCAACAAGTACAGTTTCAAAGCCAGTTTCAAAGCCAACAAAATGTTCCCGAAACACAATTCAAAGTTCCGGCCTCACGAACACCAACCAAAAAAGGCAAAACCAAAAAAACCAAAGCAAAAAGATCACAAGCTGTTGATTTAGATGCCGATGAGGATGACATCGAATTTGTTGAGGCTCCGACTCAGGCACCGGTTCGTTGGACTAAAGAAGAAGAAGAATTACTAGCCACATGTTGGTTTGCTGTTTCTGAAAATCGATATTGGGAGCGACCAAAATGAGGAATGTCTTTGGAATAACATTGTTCGAGATTTCAACAGTCAAACAACCAGTATGCATCGTACAACAAACATGATTACCGGAAAATGGGGTCGGATGCATCCAGATTGCTAAAAGTTTCAAGCGATGTACGCATGAGTAGAGCGTAGTAGTGGGATGAATGATGAGGATGTTTACCAAGCTGCAAAAGATGAATATCAAGCATCTTTTAATGGAAAAAGATTTATTTACGGTCACGCGTGGAAGATCCTCAAAGAACACCCGAAGTTTGCAGGTGCAAAAGTCGTGGCACCGGATGATCACACCGAAATATTCGGTCCTGATGAACGTCCTCGACCCACAAGAAAATCTCGACCCTCTAAGAAGTCAAAATCTGAGTCAAGTGAGGGCACCGGAGGATCGTCGGGGTCATCGAAGGCAGAACTGTCAAATGCAATGCATCAAAAATTTATCAAGCAACAGGCACTTGCAGACAGGCAGATCGAGTTGACCGACTTTAATTTTCTCGCTCTTGATTACGAGGCAATGCCGGAACCGAAGAGGACGTACGTGCGTCGAAAACAAGAGCAAATCATGGCCCGATACCCTCACCTCGAGGAGTAGTTTATTTTAATTGTTGTGTTTTTAAATTTTCGTATTTTTTTTTTCGTATCGTATTTTTTTTCGTATCGTATTTTTTTTTCGTATCGTATTTTTTTTTTCGTATCGTAATTTTTTTTAATCCGTATTTGTAATTTTTATTTTCGTATTTGTAATTTTTTTTTTTGTGAAATAAATTTTAGTTTGTGTGAAAATGAAAAAAAAAAAGAAAAATAAATGTTAGTGGTGGGCCCCAAATAAAGAAGAGTTAAGTGTGTTGTGAGTGAAGGGGTATTTTGATTAGTTGTGTTGGTATGATGTAACGATAAGTTGGCAGGTGAGTTGGTAAAAATTTGAGAGGTGTGGTTTCCTCTCTTAGCTGGGCTCACAAATATGTTTGCTTTACGAAATAGTCCAGAAGGGTCACGGAAGGAATATACAAGGCGCCAAGAGGGTTCTAGCCCCCAAAAAAATTTCTTCTAATTTTTTATTTAACATTATTGTCAATATATATTTTAATGTATCTCTTATTAAATCTAAATTATTTTGTCACTTATAACGTATTTTTTTTCTTTTTTGTTTATACATATGGATTATGATTTTCGTCTCCGCCTCCTTATATAACCGCTCGAGCTTCGTCCCTGCGAAGGGTGGCTTCAAAGTTGATGTATTTTGGGCAGTTTGAGCTTACGCTGGGTTTGAATGACATGCATAGATAAGATCAATTAAATCAAGACATATCCAAATTACACGCATAGGCTTAAAAATGACCTAGTGGACAAGTGGGATGCATGCCTATTATTTGTAAAAAAAAGTAACGTAAACATTGGGGGTGTTTGGAATTGCGGTTGAACAAAGATTGACTGATTATCACGTTTTTAAAATGTGTATAATCAGTTTTTTGTGTTTGGCAACTAAAGTTGAAAAATCAATTATCTGTGTTAGAGGGCTTCAAACTGACGTTATGTAAGCTGTAGGTCAGCTCATGCTTTTTCTAAAACGTGATATCCTTTCCTTCTTTAATTACTTTGTTAGCCTTATTAATTATTTATTTGTGTGTCAATTTGTATTGTCCACACTTATAAAGTTTTTGTCTTTTTCATATATGTTTTTTTTATGTAATGTCCTTTTTGGTAATTATGTTACTAAAGATATAAATAATGTATTTTGCCAAACTATTCAAATAATGATTATTTTATTTTTTAAAATATAAAATATCAATAATCAAATCCAAACATTGTTTTTAAAAACCACGTTTTGTAACCGCTGATTATCTAATTATTCGTTTTCATAACGGATAATTTATTTTCAATAAACAATCCCAAACACCCTCTTATAATAATTAGAGACAACTTAATCGGGTAGAAAATGGTTGTTGGCTTGTTGTGATCTTACCAACAGTTTTTTTTTTTTTTTTTTTTTTTTTTTTTTTTTTTTTTTTTTTTTTATTTCGATCTAGCGTGAATGTGTCCAAAATCAATGAATTTTTGATAAAAGTTCAAAATAAATAAATTAATAAATAAATAAAAATACACTAATAATATACTCTCTCCGTCTCTAAATAAGTGTTCATTTTAACTTTTTTCGATCTTTTATTTTCAACTTGACAATAAATATTTATATATGTATTATATAATATTTGATACTACAAATTATATGAATAAATTGAGTTTTAAATGAAATTTCATTTGTATAATTTTCTATCAAGTATTGTATAACACAAATATAAATATTTGCGGTCATAGTTGAACATAAAAGACCGAAAAAAAATCAAAGTGGACACTTATTTAGGAACGGAGGGAGTAGTAGTTAAAAAGACGATGGGGTTTGATTGGTTCTATATGTCAGGATCAAAATCCTTTTAAGTTAAAAACAACTTGATTAATTATGTTGACCAATTAGAATTTTGTTAGCCTCAAAATATTGAGTCAAACCAGAATGTTCGGTCAAAAGTTTATATTGTAATATTTATTAGAACGTTGTAATAGATAGTTAAATAGTCGTGGTTCACGGGCTTGGATTTAAACTAATTAAAGTTCAAAAGACAAGCCCGGCCCAATATATAGCCCATTAAAACTCGCATGTGGGTGGACTATATATACTACCCTCCTAGCATGTTAGGAGGGTTGGTTGTTCATTTCATTCTCATTTCTAATATAATATTCACCAAGTTAATCATCTCTCTCTCTCTACTTTCTCTCACTACTTTCTCTCTCTAGAATCCATCTTTTTTCATCTATTTTCTATCATTAATCATAACAATAATAAGGGACAACAAATTTAAATAAATATATAGAAATATTTCTTTTAGTGAAATACAAGAGGTTCACATATATTTATCTTGTTGTAATTAGAGAACTTTACCTATCAAGTTGACTTCAACCTAAGAGGATCTTTTTCCATATCAGAGGGCATGGTAATGCTCGGTCGACGTTGAAACCAACGTGGCACGACGTTGGTCGGCGTTAATATATGGCCTTCGGTGTTGCTTTCACGATGTTGGCTTCGGTGTTGTCTGAAAAAACGCGCGTTGAGAGCGAAATGTAAAAACAAAAAAGTTTTCAAACACCTTTTTAATATTCAAAGTGATAGAAACAAGAAAAAATAAATAAATTTTACACTTAATTTCTTGTTTCTTACAGGTGTTGTAAAAAAATGACCAGGGAAGATGGAGGCTAAAATGATGCAATGAAAATCATATGCTTTTATTATTAGGGAAAATGGCACAAAAATGTACTTAACTTAATAGTCATTTCCAATTAAGGTATTATACTTATCTTTTTGCATAGGAAGGTATTCAACTTAATTTTTTTGACCAATTTAGATATTTTTGTTATATAGTTAATGATAATCCGTTAAATTTTTACATTTCAAGTCCATCGCAACTACCACCGTTCATAATCATCGTCGCTACTACCGGGTCTTCCCATCACCATCAATATTAAGTATAAGCACTCCTCAAAACTTTCAACTTGTATTATCACGAATTCTACCAGCAAAATCACACCTAGATGTGATTTTCTAAAGTGATCTTTATTATTCAATACAGTAACATATTAGTATATTACTATCACTTACATAACGCATATAAGAAAACATAGAAGTTTAACTGCAAAAAATGTAGCAGGTTCTATCTAATGAATTACCTCAACAATGTGTCTCAATTCTGAATTCTAAAAGAAAGTTGATTTGGTAACTGACTCATCAAATAATATACCATGCTTGAGTGAATTTAAACAGTCAGATTATTAGGATTTGCATTCTGTAACCTCGTCAGCTTATATATGTTCAGTTACTAATATTCAAACATTTTCCTAACTAAATAGATATACACACATACACATGAAGTTTATGGTATATTATATAGTGCATGATATTCTCATCTCCTACGTAATAATAAGACACACGCACCATACATCAAAATAAATGTGAAATTCTATTGAAAGCAAATAACACGACAAACAAATAACTCTATCTAATATGCTAGGCACCAAATTCGTGTACTATGTACATGTGATAGTCCTTGGTACTGGGGGCTGAAAGGTATCATACGAGAGTGCTCACCGAATCTACGCTTATCAGGGTTAGTTGTAATGACGATGGACTTGAAATGTAAAAATTTAACGGATGATCGTTAGCTATATAGGCCAAAAAAAAATAAGTTGAATACCTTCCTATGCCAAAAAAATAAGTTTAATACCTTGATTGGAAATAACTATTAAGTTGAGTGCCTTTTTGTGCCATTTGCCCTTATTATTATATATGTATGTACAAAAGGCCCATTAGTAATAGTCTGACCTTAACGTTACGTATATTTATTTTAGAGGGTTTTATGATAAATAAAAGATGGTGAAAAAATGTGGTGTTATGATAAGGGGAGTTGATGTTATTTTGGTGTTATGCTGATGTAACGTTGGGGTGACAACGTTTTTTCGTTGTCAACACTTTTTCGGTTTTATAGTTGATATGTGTGAAAACACACATCTTTTCTACCACTTAATTACAATAATAACCGGACCAAAACGTGTATTTTATGTCTTTTATGTCGGAATTATGCGTGGTTTGTGTTTTTGTTGTGATTTAGGACGAAAAGGTGAAAAGTGGAGAAAACACGGGAATTTACGGGCATTTACGGACTTTTATTGAAGAAAAGGATGAAAGACGAAGCCAAGAAGTCAAGAGTGTAAAAAGAACGGAAGTCCAAGACCAATTCTGAAGATTTATCGAAGAAAAAGTCAAAAGACGGAAGTTTACTTAAAGCCGAGGAACTCAAGTCTTATTTATCAAAGAATTAAAAGACGAGTCCAAAGAAATCCCGAGCCAAAAGTCATTAAAGTCCAAGATTAAAGAAGATTTGAAGGCTTAAGGACTAATGGCGCAATTAACAAAAAGATTGAAGAAGAGGAGGGACCTAAGCATGCAATTAAGGAAGAAAGGAAGGAGAGGAGGAAGCTTCCTCTAACCTCCTCCCTAATCCCCTATATATAGTCATTAGCTAATTACTTTTCATTTTGTTGGTGGCTTGACAAACCACTCTTCCACCATTTTCATTTCTTTTCATTTCATTTCTTTCACTTTAATTAAATGTTATGCACTTTTAATTATTTAATTTTCAAGTAGGTTTTCTTCATTTGATCTTTAATCTTTAATCTTTACTTTTCTTGTCTTAATCTCTCATCTTCCTTTCTTGATTCTAATTTACTTTTGGTGCGATTTACATATGATCCGTGTTGTTCATTTATGTTTTCGTGCTTAAAAGTTCATCTTTTTATGTATTGATTCTAAAAGTTTGTTTCTTTTAAGTTTTGTTAAGTTATATTTGTGCTTATTCGATTTGTTTCACTTTAGATTCGTGCTGATTTTGGATTTAGCTTATTACCTTAGCTTATCATTTGCTTATTTCTCGGATCTTGTTATTATCGGAAAGGGAAATCCCTTTTCCGATCCATCATTCCGACCAGCACCCTTCATTCCGATCAGTAGATCGGAAAGGGGTTTTAGATTGTTCCGATTTGCCCTTTTGGGCATATTCCGATTGGTACGTGTTCTTATATTCCGATTGTTCATTTTCTAATTATTCCGATTGGTTCTCTTTCAGCATTCCGATTGTACTACATTTCCTCATTCCGATCATGCCCCTTTTAAGATATTCCGATCTAACGATCGGAATATATTTCGATCAGAAGTTTTCCTATGCAATGTTTTGTTTTGTTTTAAGTGTTAAGTTTGTTTGTTTTTCCGTAACTTCACTCGTTTTATTTTTAGTTCATTTTAATTCCGCTTTGTGTTTTTATTTGATTGTTGATTTAACTTTTGTTAAGCTTTAATTTTACGTTATTTAAATTCGCGTCATTTACTTTTAACATTTTAAATATTGCACCGATTTACATTTTAACTTGTTTTAATTTTAATTTCCCGTCCTTTATTATTAAGTCTTGCACATTTACTTTTCCAAAACCAAAAATATTTGTTTCACCAAGAACAACTAATCTCACACAATTAACCGGAAATCAATTCGAAAAGATACCGAGAAAACGAACACTTTCAACTAGTAAAATCTCATGCATTAAAATGGCGCCGCTGCCGGCTCTTTTCGTGAAGATCGAAGGTTTTTTGTGAGTGACGCGTTGGATTTTGGGATCCGTTCACTTGTGAACGTTATTTTTCGTGTCCAACAATTTTCAAAAATCCAAAAACATTTGAAAAATCTTTAAAAAGCATTTCTTTTTCAAAGTTTTGCACCAAAAATATTCTTCTTGCTTATCTATCTTTCTTTATGGATTTTTATGTCCATTGTGTCGGGTGTGGGAGACAACTGTACGGGAACGATTCTTGTCAATGGTGTACATGTGAGCGGTGCGGAAACGATATCGACAACACAAAATTCGGATTTTGTCCTTTGTGCAACTCGACTAATTCGTCCTTTTTGAACCCACCTCCTATTCCCACGTGCACCTATTGTGGAAGCGATTCTCATTGGCATATTTCGTGCCCGGTTCCATACCCGTATGATCACAGGCAAGAACCGGGGTACAATTATGACTATGATAATAGCTATCCACAAGACGCACCCAGTCTTTCTCCTCAACCGTTCTGCAACAACTGTGGGGGTCCTCACGATACTTCTTATTGTCAACCAATGAATTATTATGAGCAAAATCCGTGTCCTCAGTTTTCTTCACCAATGGATTATTATGAACCAAACCCGGTTTCTAATTCTTCTCAACCGATGAACTACTATGAGCCACAACCATGCTATAATTCAGGTTTTCAACACTTTGAGCCCCCACATCACACCCTCAATCATCAATCCTCTCAGCAAACTAGTCTTGATCAACAACTCACCTCTTTGAATGGCATTCTAGAAAGTCTAGCTCAACTCCGAGCTGACTTGCATCAGGAAAGGCAACCGTTGCTTGATGTGGACGAAACCTTGAAAACCACCGACACCTTTTTGAGCCAATTTAGTCGTTTTCCCTTCTTTTCTACACCAAAATGTTTAATTACAGCGTGGGATAGAATTGGTGAAATTGAACATACTCGGGGTGATGAACAACAAAAGTTGCTGCATGAGCTTCTTAAAGATGTGGAGGTTATCAAGGAAGATTTAGCCGACTACGTCACTCCTAACTGGACTCGTCCCATCTATTATGATGATGACGACGACGATGATATCTACACTTTCAACCAATCTTCTGAAGTTGCTGCTCCTACTGTCGATGTTCCTACTGTATCTAAAGATCTAGATTCGTTGAATGAGCTTAGTGATGTTGTTCTCAACAAAGTATTGGATGATGAGGTTTGTGACTTACCTGCTATGGAGCCTGAGGACGACGTTGCTCTTACGGAAGAGGTCGATCTTAGTGATGACGATTTTTCTCCAAGCTATGAGAATTTCAGCTTTGAAATTTCTCAATCTCCACCGGGAGATGCGGGCGATGACGATTTATTTTCTCCGGTTTACGAGAAGTTCATCGATGAACATGATCTTGTGGATGAGGTGGAAGACGTGCTTCTTCGCGATAGATTACGGAAAGTGCACCTTCTTATTGCTCAAATCGAAGAGTTGACTTCTCCTTCTCTTTCCAAGTCTTTACCTCCATCTATTCCTTCCGTTGAAGATAATGACCCATTGTTGGAAGAAATCGATATCCACTCCATCCCTCCAGGTATTGATGATTCTGACACGGAGGGGGACATTATATTTTTTGATAATTTGTTACAGGAAAATATTGTCCCAAGTCCCCCTCCCGAGCACCTTTCATCCTCCCCTTTAGCCACTATTTCGGAGGATGAGTGCTTTGACCCGGGAGGTGACATTGATTATGCTATCATTGATGACATCACGGCTTTGCCGAATGCTCAGCCTCCATTGTCTTTGGGGGATGACAATGTGCTTACTATACCCAACCCACCTCCCGTGGATCTTGAATTCACATACTATACGTATGTTAACAGGACCTTTCTCCCATACAAGACTTATCCCCCCGCCTCTCCTTTGTTGATGTCAACCGGGAACGAGGACAAGGTCTTTGATCCCGGTATCACATTCGAGGCTTCCCCATGGACCATTTAATTCGGGGACGAGTCAGGCTCGTGACTCGGTCAACAAAAACAAGCGCTTTTTGGGAGGCAACCCAATTATCTATCTATTTTCACCATAAGTGTAGGGGGAGCCCCGTGGTGTTTCTTGCTTTCTTTCTTATCATGTGCAGGGATTAGAGCTTCAAAGACACTCTCTTGATGACTTTTGACGAACCGTGATTCCGTGTTCCCTTCTTCCCGGTTCTATCCTAAACTCTTTTTGATTCACTATTTTATATTTCTCAATATTAAAATAGGAATCTCTTTCGTGTCTCTTCCTTAGCGAGATTTAAACAAAGTGCACAATGTCATAAGTGTAGGGGAGTTTACTCCCACATGCTTAAACATTGAGGACAATGTTTATCTTAAGTGTAGGGGGGACTTCTATCGAAGTTAAGTGGCCTTTTCCTTGTATTTGTCCTCATTTTAACCGGAAAATTTGATTTTTTGACATTTTTTAAAATTTTTAATCTATTTTGGCCTAGTTGTATTGGTGTATTTTCCTTTATTATGTTTAGTTTCTTTCCATTTCTAGAACAATTCTTCAATAAAGTGGTTTTAGATTTTTCTTAGTTGTGAACATTTTGACTCAACCCGAGTTTACTTACCTAAGTTTACTCTAGCTAGTATCCTTAACGTGTTTAAGTCAAGTTTTGCTAGGCTTTTATATAGGGAGCTATAAAACGCGAAAGTCTTAACTCTCACGGGTTAAGAACAAGAACTTTTCGCAAGTTCCTATAATTGATCCTAGAGAGTCGTTTATCAAGGGAACTTTAAAATGCGATTTCTAAACTTGAAAGAGTCTAAGAATTTGCAAGATCCTATAGGCGACTCGAAAACCCAAAATTTTGATTTAATAGGCTAAGCATCCACGAGTCTCATTGCTTGAGATTTTAAACTGTGGAGAACGAGAGATGATAGAGCCAATTATAAGTCCGGTATTCTTTCGTGAATTTATGTGAGTTAATTATAAGCCTATTCTCCCATCGCTTGCTAATAAATTTATCTGCTAATAAATAAGGTTGTACGATTTGAAAGGTTACTTAGCTTCTAGCCCCAGATCGTTTAAAAGTTGCTCGGTATGGATTAGAGTTCATAGCCAAGGCATAACTTATTGAAGCGGGACGCAAAGATTGGCGAGTCCGAAAAGGCCCTAACAAGGCATGAGGGCTATGTTTTGTTGCTAAAGATCCAAAGTGATGTGAAGAATCATTTATCGAAAATCAATATGAAGGATCGAGACACACGACGAAAAGCAAGTACTCCCCAAAAGTCATGGAGAAGTGTATCCGAAAAGACCCTAACAAGGTATGAGGATAAATAGATCCAAGTCATAAAAGGAGGCGGATCGTTGTATATCAAAGTCCAGAATAAAGATTGGAGAAAAATGAAGAAGTCGTGGTCCAAGTATGAATCTCTCAAAAAGTTCAAGTGAAGAAATTCCTATATGAAGAGAAGACCATTATTTCATGAACGTCTCTCAAGATTTGAATTATGAAGTCGCTGCCAAATATCGGTCCGAGAAAGGTCTCAAATCGCGAAGCGAGTTATGCCAAGATATGAACTTTATGAGGTCCCGAGAAGCAGTTTTAAAAGATTTGGTCCTTTAGCTAACTATTGATTAAATCGTTCACTTTATTTTCAGACTAAATAACTATCGAAATAAGTCGAACAATGCATCCTCGTGATCATTCAAGACAACAATAAAATATAAGAGATGCCCCTAGGAATAAGGGAGTCTAAGTGAATAATTGGCCCACATGAGTTCGTGTTAGTCTACTAACTTATAATAACAATGATCTCGTTTTTAAGCTTGGTTTGGAGAAAGTGAAAAGTTGAGGATGATGATTATTCATGACATTTCCAAAACCCAAGGTATGCTTTTGATTTCTTTATTTTGAATAATTATAATTTTCTATCTCTTTAATTAAGGCCAACGTGGATTAATTTTGATGAAAAATGTAAACGTGCTTTGTAACTAATGCATTGCATGAGGACATTGCAATGGTCAAGTGTAGGGGATTTGATATGTGTGAAAATACACATCTTTTCTACCACTTAATTACAATAATAACCGGACCAAAACGTGTATTTTATGTCTTTTATGTCGGAATTATGCGTGGTTTGTGTTTTTGTTGTGATTTAGGACGAAAAGGTGAAAAGTGGAGAAAACACGAGAATTTACGGGCATTTACGGACTTTTATTGAAGAAAAGGATGAAAGACGAAGCCAAGAAGTCAAGAGTGTAAAAAGAACGGAAGTCCAAGACCAATTCTGAAGATTTATCGAAGAAAAAGTCAAAAGACGAAAGTTTACTTAAAGCCGAGGAACTCAAGTCTTATTTATCAAAGAATTAAAAGACGAGTCCAAAGAAATCCCGAGCCAAAAGTCATTAAAGTCCAAGATTAAAGAAGATTTGAAGGTTTAAGGACTAATGGCGCAATTAACAAAAAGATTGAAGAAGAGGAGGGACCTAAGCATGCAATTAAGGAAGAAAGGAAGGAGAGGAGGAAGCTTCCTCTAACCTCTTCCCTAATCCCCTATATATAGTCATTAGCTAATTACTTTTCATTTTGTTGGTGGCTTGACAAACCACTCTTCCACCATTTTCATTTCTTGTCATTTCATTTCTTTCACTTTAATTAAATGTTATGCACTTTTAATTATTTAATTTTCAAGTAAGTCTTCTTCATTTGATCTTTAATCTTTAATCTTTACTTTTCTTGTCTTAATCTCTCATCTTCCTTTCTTGATTCTAATTTACTTTTGGTGCGATTTACATATGATCCGTGTTGTTCATTTATGTTTTCGTGCTTAAAAGTTCATCTTTTTATGTTTTGATTCTAAAAGTTTGTTTCTTTTAAGTTTTGTTAAGTTATATTTGTGCTTATTCGATTTGTTTCACTTTAGATTCGTGCTGATTTTGGATTTAGCTTATTACCTTAGCTTATCATTTGCTTATTTCTCGGATCTTGTTATTATCGGAAAGGGAAATCCCTTTTCCGATCCATCATTCCGACCAGCACCCTTCATTTCGATCAGTAGATCGGAAAGGGGTTTTAGATTGTTCCGATTTGCCCTTTTGGGCATATTCCGATTGGTACGTGTTCTTATATTCCGATTGTTCATTTTCTAATTATTCCGATTGGTTCTCTTTTAGCATTCCGATTGTACTACATTTCCTCATTCCGATCATGCCCCTTTTAAGATATTCCGATCTAACGATCGTAATATATTCCGGTCAGAAGTTTTCCTATGCAATGTTTTGTTTTGTTTTAAGTGTTAAGTTTGTTTGTTTTTCCGTAACTTCACTCGTTTTATTTTTAGTTCATTTTAATTCCGCTTTGTGTTTTTATTTGATTGTTGATTTAACTTTTGTTAAGCTTTAATTTTACGTTATTTAAATTCGCGTCATTTACTTTTAACATTTTAAATATTGCACCGATTTACATTTTAACTTGTTTTAATTTTAATTTCCCGTCCTTTATTATTAAGTCTTGCACATTTACTTTTCCAAAACCAAAAATATTTGTTTCACCAAGAACAACTAATCTCACACAATTAACCGGAAATCAATTCGAAAAGATACCGAGAAAACGAACACTTTCAACTAGTAAAATCTCATGCATTAATAGTGTTACTTCACCTAGCCCTCTTAGGTGCCTTAGGTCATAGGATGTGCTAATGTTCCTCCTGTTTAGGAAAAACGTGATTAGAATATATAAAATCCTAAGACCAAATCTATAGGATCCATGTGTACTACGTAAATATTTATGACTAAAGGAAGTACAATGGATTGTTGGAATATGTGGTCGTTTAAGATTTGAAAATAAGTAAGCTTATCGGGGGTATGTCCTCAAACACGGATAACACAACTATTTGATATTTAATTATCATGTTTTATATTGTAAATATTTGTTATTTTTCATGATTTATTTATTTAAAGACCGTTAGAGTTTGTTACACGTTTAATCGACTTAACGAGTGTTTAATTAAATAAGTCGGGCTTAGAAGTCAAAATCTATAACTCCTAAATGCCCCCCCCCCTAAAGTGAACGGCCATAAAGAAGTTTCTATGAGGGGGTTTTGTGAAAAAATTTAATTAAAAGGAAGTCCTTGTTTACAGTAACTTGGAATGGGGAAGAATTCAAGGGTTTTAGAGTTAGAGGGTTATATAAAAACCCTCTTCCTCTCCTTCTTATTTCATCCCATACCTCTCCCTAAAACACTAACCCAATTTTTGGTTAGATATATTAAATCCAAGATCTTTAGACTCGATGGTTTTTAGACTATTATCTAGGCTAATTAACATTCATATGTAATCAAGCATAGTGGAACAAAATATTAATTATAAATACAAGATGTTTTCTCTCTAATAGTTACTTGCATTAACCATTAACAAATAACCCTAGGCATGTTAATTCTGAATATATGCCTAGACTCACAAACTCTCTGTAGGTTTACATTGTAAATGATGAAGTGAGTAAAACCTACGCCCCATAGGTTCCTTTTACAACATAAAGATACTAGAGAATATTTACAAAGGATAACTATTGACTAAGTCTTTTAAACATACAAAATATATTATGAATTCTTATCTTCCTACTTGTTCCACCAGCTTGAAGAATTCGTCATTGACATATTTAGTCCTTGTCTTTGTGTTTTGACTTATCAACTTATATATTTCAACCTAACAAGATCTCCTTCAAAAACCAATAACCTAAAAGCTAAATCTTTGCAAGATCTACTGCCATTGTTTTGGTACTCCCTTGTGGAGTTTCTAACTTAATTAAATACCAAGTTTTCTTGCTCCCTTTGAATAGGAAAGCATAAACTCTAACTAGGGTTTCATTGGTTTTCTTGCAACTTTGATAAATTGATCCTTACGCAATCGCTACCTAGGGTTTTGGATCAAGGGTTTTAAGTTTAAAATATTTACACACGTTGTAAGAAAGTGAAGTAACTACTAGAATCGAAGTGTGTTCGTTTGAAGTTTATGTGAGCAACCATAGAGACAACAATTTAGTCGTTAAGTTTCAAGATCAAGACCCGCTTATTTGATTTAATCAATTAAACAAAAAAGTTAGTATTTATTTGTTTTATTATGTGTTAATCATAAATACTAAACTAGATCCAAGTCATTCGATGTGTACGCGTAGTTACTTAGTAAACTAGATCTAAAATCTCAATAGTGATATCATGAGTCAACTCGTTTGTTTTTTATGGGTTACACATAGAATAACACGCTAGACCCGCTTTACAAATACTATTTTTCTTTAATTTTTATGACAATAACATCCATTCTTGTCATAAAATTTTGAATTTTGATCTAGATCTAGTAATATTAATTGTTAATATAGATTAAAATTGGGTACATAAATTAATATGTTAATTATTGATGAAAATATATTTTTACGTATTTAGAAAGGACCGGTCACTCCAACGAGATACATCTAGTATGGACTCGTGATCTAGTAATGTAACAATATAACCCACAAATCCCACATGTAGGGTGGGTAATATATACCCCTCCTAGCCCGTTAGGAGGGGTTGGTCCTCACATTTCTCACACATTAATATAATATTTCATCTTTTCTTTTCAACCTCTCTCTACTTTCTCTCTCTAGTTCTTCATCTATCTATCTCTCTTTAGATCATTCCAAGCTTAGTATAATCCAAGGATTACGTAGTCCTACATTTGGTATCAAGAGTCATAGGATGATTGGTTTGTTCTTGTGTTTGTTATCTTGATTTTCATGATACTTTGATCTAAAAACCCTCGATCTAAATTTTGTTTTATGTTTTTTGTGGTTTAATCTTTCCAGTATCATTTACATAGTTGTGGTAGTGATTTGGGATATTGATTTGGGTCAAAAACACAAAATTTTTTGATCTTTTGGCTTGATTTTGGAGCAAAAACTCGAAAAAAGTGTACTTTCATCCGAGATCCACTTTTTAGGAAATCTGCCAAAATCTCGCAATAATCTGCATTATTCCGAGATTTTAAACCCTAATTATTCCGGGATTTTGTTATTTTATTCCGTGATTAAGTTGATTATTCCGAAATTTTGAGAAATCTCGCAATAAGTTGTTTATTTCGAGATTTTTGAAGCTTTTTTTCGTGATCTTCAAAGTGTGTATTGCGAGATCTTCATGGGTATATTCCGAGATTATTTGTATTTGTATTACAAGATCTTGTAATTATTCCAAGATCTTATACATTGCGAGATCTTGTAACTATTCAGAGATCTTATACATTGCGAGATCTTGTAATTATTCCGAGATCTTATATATAGTGAGATCTTGTAATTATTCCGAGATCTTATACATTACGAGATCTTGTATTATTCTGAGATCTTACACATTGCGAAATCTTTACAAATATTCTGAGATTTTCAAAAAACGTGAATTTGAAAATTTTTACTCGTGCGTTATTTGGTCTTGGAATTTTTGGTTTCTCAAGAAGACATATTTAGGGGATTTAATCAACTTTTCTTCACTTATCAAGGAATCAAGAACATTTACGGTTTATTCGGTGGTTTGTAAAATCCCACGAATTTATTTTTTGGTTTCTCCATGAATTGTAAAACCTCGTATTGTTCTTTCTACAACAACAAACACAATTACTTTCTTTCATTGCTTGATCAATAAGTAATCCTTACCTTCATCGAACTTCAATGGAACCGTTGAATTCGACATCACAAGAGGGAGAATTGCATCAAATGCAAGACAAAGTTAGAGAAAGTGGTATACCTTTATTTCGACTACTTTAGTCTCATCTAATAACCCTTTCATGGCTTCAAGGAGGAAGCGAATTTGTGACACTCTTCGGTCAAGATCATCATATTTTCATCGACTCAATATTCCTCAACTTGAACCAACTAGCTGAGAAACTTCACAAAGAATAATTTAATCACTCTGCATCATAATTTGCATATAAAGCTCTCGTGACACAACTTACACACTTCTTCCAATTCAACATCGTTAACTCTTAAAATTCAGGGATATGCCAGTCATTTCTTCAATATACACATACCGAGGTTCAAGATTTCCGTGGTACACTGTTGAATATCATGACATCGGTCTCGTCTTTGATTTATAAAAGATCCCGACTTCAGCAATCGTATGATAGTGGAGTACAAGAATATATGATGCAGATGCAAGAGGAGAATGATCATACGTTTGACAATTTGGAGATTAAAGATTGCAAACGCATGGAATCAGGAGGAAATCATGATACAAGCAGCACGTCAGGGAATGATACCGACATCTCTTATGATGACACCATACCTGTATATGAGGAAGAACCTACAAATACGGTACAAAAAAATGTTGTATCTGATGAATGTATCAATGATATACAACATGTTGAGCATTCCGAACTTATTTATGACAAAAATGGGATGGAAAAGGGTAATAATTATACCGCTTCTAATTCATCCGATGTGAGTCATAATGGGAGAGAGTTTGTTCAGAGTGATAGAGTAAATCATGATAAGTGCTTTATTACTGCTTCATTAACCGACTCTGATTCCAATATTATAGAGCTTGAAAGGATTTTAGCTCAGCAATCTAAAGATCTTGAGGATGCCAAACTAGATTTTTCTAAGAGAACTGACAAGTTTGAAACATATTTTGAAAAACTTGAAAAGTCAAACGTTGTTCTTGAACGAAAATTGGATCAAAAAGTTCTAGATTCTAAAGCTGAAAAGGATAATCTTTTGAAATAAATTAAGTTGCTAGAATCTAAGTTGGCATCCCAAGATAAATTTTAGAAAGAGAATGAGACTTTAAAGGCCCAGGTTCAGGAAAAGGTTTTTGCTATAGCTGCAATGAAAAATGAATTGAGGAAGACTAAAGGTGTAACACCCCATTTTGGTAAATGGAATGTCACGCGTGATTATGGCGTGTCATCGAAGTATACAAGGATAAATGTCTTAAATATACATGACCATAAAGGAATACCGGAAACAAACATCGGTACCCCAAAGTAAAAGCTCATCACACACAAACATATGTACTGTAAAAGAAAAATACTAAACAATGTCCATGGAAATGAGTATCAAAAGTATGAATAAATGCATAAAGTAATGAAGGCTAGGAAGCTTCCAATCCATATGCACGTACGCTTATAGTCTACGAGCGTCCCTGAGTACCTGCCGTTTTGGGAACATAAAAGGAAAACGGTTGAGCATAACGCTTAGTGTACGGATATACAAGCATAGAATGAATAACATAAGCATTTACAACATATAGCAGCGGAACTGATTAAGTCCTGGAAAACCTGACGTGACTTAGCAAAACTGGTTTTATAGTTTGAAAAGCCTTATGTTTATCTTATTAAAACTTTTTAACATGTTTACCATTAGCCAATATAGGTCATGAAATATCAACGTGCATGAATACTTGGAGGGGTGACCTCGTCATGCAATTAGAGGGGCTGCCTCTAATTAATATAAGTTTGGGTAGGAGGGATCAACTCCTTGTGAAGGATGCAAGGCACTCACCACATTCACCTTAATAATCTATAAAAATATGTAACGTAGGATGCACTCATACGCCCCACATGATAACATAATAATATGGCCAAAAGCTGAAAGGGACGCCACGAGCTATCACTCCGCCGTGGTGAAGTCATAACACTGGTGCCTCCAGTGTTATGGTTATGGTACCTCCATAACTAGGTGAAACTGGTCATGCATGTATATGGCTTAGGCATTTAATTAAATATAAGCAAATCAAAACATATAAAACATATATTGGGAAAAAAGTTGGCTGCATACGGGGAAATCCTAATAAGGAAAGAATGTCCATACTGATAGGACGAAGAATCCATACCTTGTGTCCAGTGAACGAAGAAGACGAACAGAAGAGAGTCCTACTTCGATATCACTAACGCTACATAAATAATATACGTGTATAAGTATTCTGATTACTGAGTACGTAACTGGTTTTATATCATGTCTTAGCTTGTTTTATATGTTCATGTCATGTTTTACTGATTTAACGTTATGTTGTGTTTATCATGTATTCTATCTATTCTGATTAAGTATTACTTATATTTCTTGTATTATTATACTTGTTGTGTAATAATAAGTAACCTTCTAAAAATAGAAGGTTTCCAAAAATAGAAAGTTTCCAAAATAGAAAGTTTTCAAAAAAATAGAAAGTTTCCAAAAATAGAAAGTTTCCAAAAATAGAAAGTTTCCAAAAATAGAATAGTTTCCTAAAGAAAATAAGTTTTTAAAAATAGAAAGTTTCCATAAATAGATTCACTGCTTAAAATAGATAAGTTTCTAAAAATAGAAAGTTTCCATATTTAGAAATAAGCTGGATTATTAATCTAATAATATAAGCTTAAGTTTTACTGATTAACATTCTAAGTCATGTGATTAATAGTATAGTTTATTAATTAATATATGTAAATTAAATAAACTATACGTTATAAGATTTAATTAAATATAACATGATTTAATTAAATTAAAGTGCATAAAATACTTAGGTTAAAACATGTATTAATATTTATTATTAATATAACCTAAGTCATGGAAATTAGTTAATTATATGTCGTGTTTTAATAATTAATTAATTACTTAGTCTAAATTAACTAATAAAATATTTAGGTTAAAATCATGTATTATTAATAATAATATAACCTAAGTCATGTCTTAATTAAATTAATTACATAACATGTTAAATTAATTTAATTAATCTTGTAAATAAATAAACTTGTAAAATAATTAACTTGTAAAATTAAGTCGTGAACCGAACCCGTGTTTTTAAATCTAGACATGTCGTGAATCGGACCGTGTTTAACCTTGAACCAGACCAAAAAACCAACCCCTTAATGGTGGCGAACCGACTTGACCGGTTGCCACAGTTTAAGTTAAACCGCCACCCGGCTTAAGCCGGTGGTGCCCTTTTTGGTTTTCAGCCGAGACCCCCAAACCACAAGGCCACCCCGACATGCGTCGGGGTCCCTTGTTTTTCTTGCGGCTGAGACACCAAAACCCCACCGAGACCATGGGGTCTCGGTTGGTGGTGATCATAAACCCACCGAGAGCTTTGGCTCTCGGTTCTACGCGTCGGCCGAACCAAACACCCCTAAAACATCCATGATTTTAACCCCCATGATTAGATCTACATGTTTTATTAATAGTTTTTAATAAACCCTTGATTTCATGTGTTCTTGATCTAATAAATAATTAAAAAGAAAAAGGTTTAAGGATTACCGACGCGTGAAACAAAAGAAGAATAATAACATGAACGATCTCACTAGAATTGGATCATTAAAAATCAACAAACACCCCTTCTTGTGTGTTTAAAACCGGCGGCCAAAGAGAGAAGAAAAAGGAGGATAGGGTTTTGCTATTTTCTAAAAACTCTATAATATGAAAACATGTTTCTCCTTTTTCTTATTTAGTAAAAAAAAACAAAGTGGGCTTGGCCCCTTTGCTTGTTCATGCCGCGGCTAGGTGGGGCCCACAAGGGGAAACCCAATTTTTTCCCTGTTCTAATTATTTATGTGTTCTCGTGTCCATGTTTACGTGATTTATTTATTCCTCGTTCGTGTTATAATATATATTTATACGTAATCATAATATATATTACGTAAATACATAATATTAGGTTCGTGATTATTTATGTTCATGATTTCATATTCGTGATTATAATTATTGTTGACAATAATTATCGTGTATTAATATGCTTAAATACTTATCATGTAATAACACGTACGTAATACTCGTAATTACTATTCGTGAAACACAAACGTGTTATAAAAGGAAAGTTTTAATCATGTACGTACGATTATATATGTACTGTTCATGGTAAAAGCATGCGGGTTTTACAACTCTCCCCCCTAAAAAAAATAATTCGTCCCCGAATTATAGATAACGTAAACTAGAAAAGAGGAACATACCCGAATTCAAAACTTGAAATGAGGGTAAGAAGCCCGGATAGACTCCTCTGTCTCCCAAGTAGCTTCCCGCTCGGTATGATCCCTCCAAAGGATTTTGACGAATGGAATCGTCTTCCTCCTCATGACTCGTTCTTGTCTGTCAAGAACTCGTTCGGGTTCCTCTATGAAGGTAAGATCTTCACGAATCTGTTCTAGTGGATACTGAACCATGTGAAGGGTATGATACATGTACCCTCTGAGTAAGGACACATGGAAAACATCGTGAACATGAGAAAGCTGCGGAGATAACGCTAAACGATAAGATACTTCACCGACTCGCTCAATGACATCAAACGGTCTGATGAATCGAGGATTGAGCTTCCCTTTGATTCCAAAACGTCTAACACCACGTGCCGGCGATACCTTAAGGAAGACGTGATCTCCTATGTTAAAATGTAAGCCCCTACGATGCTTGTCAGCATAACTCTTCTGACGTGACCGTGCTTCTTGCAATTTCTGCCTAGCTACAACGACCTTCTCGTTGGTCAACTCTATCATTTCTGGTCCTTCAAGTGTTCGCTCACCAACCTGATCCCAGCAGATTGGGATGCGACACTTCCTGCCATACAACATCTCGAATGGAGCACACTTAATACTTGCGTGCCAATTGTTGTTGTATGAAAACTCTACCAGACAGATGTAATCGTCCCAATCTCCCGTCTATTCCAACGCACATGACCTCAACATGTCTTCTAATGTCTTAATCGTTCGCTCCGATTTCCCGTCTATTTGAGGATGAAAATCCGTGCTAAGCTTAAGTTTTATACCCCAAGCTTTCTGCAGACTCCTCCAAAATTGCGAAGTGAAACGAGGATCTCTGTCCGAGATGATGCTGGATGGAGCACCATGAAGTCTCATGATCTACTTCTTGTAAGTATCAGCGAGTTTACTAACCGAATCTTCCTTGCGGACCGGTAAGAAATGAGCTGACTTAGTAAGTCGATCAACGATAACCCAAATCGCAACGTGCTTCCTCTTTGTCTGAGGAAGACCGGTAACAAAATCCATGGTGATCTTTGTTAATGCAAGTGATGCCTAAAAACATTATTAGTGTTAACTAATCTTTCTTAGTTTTGATCACAACAAACTATACAACACATTTAGTGTAAAACACAAAACGAATTATTTAACTAACACTATCATCAAGGTAATAATCATATTACTAACCTTTCTTAATCATACTTAGTGATCATCAAAATGATTATCCTTAAAACTCACTTTTGTTAATATGACAAAAGATTTTTTAATAAACTTTCTTTTTTAGAAAATGTTTTATTAAAATGGAAAATGAAAATTTGAAAATAGCATATTCCATATGCTATTAGAATATCCTTTGAAGGCTTCAAATACCACAAATATTCCTACCCCACTAAAAGATAAAAAACAGAGCGTACTCTAGGGGCGGAACCTTAAGTAGCTAGGCGGTTCCTTAGTGATACGGAACCGCCGGGCTAGATAAGGTACCGCGCCCAGATAGCCGTTATATATCCGTTATAATTTGTCTCCTTTAAATAGTGGGTCAAATCTCATTTTCCAATAAGCCTCTTGGACGTTTTTCTCAGCCCCCTTTCTCTTTTCTATAGCATAATCATTAGTAAATGATCACATTAAGTATTAAGGATGTTTACATATGATTATCCTCTTGATCCCCTCCTTTACCTTGTCCAATGAGAAGATCACTCACTCACTAGTGTTGTGATAAAGATGAATCTATGAGCTAGTCATATTCATCATGATACCCTTTTTTGTTTTATGTCAATCCATTGTATTTATGAATACTTGGACTAGTTGTGTTCATCCAAGTTATTTGTGAATACTTGGATTTGTTGTGTACATCCATTGCATATGTGTTTGCTTGGATTTGTGTTGTGTAAATCCAAGCTACATGTGTGTATGATAGGTGTGAAAACACCCATCCTCTTACCACTTATTTCTTGCTAAAACAAGACCAAAACGCGTATTTAATGTCATTTGTTTGGAATTATGCGTGGTTTGTGTGCTTGTTGTGTTTTCAGAGCCAACCGGATAAATATTGAAGAAAACATGGGAATGCACGGGTTTTATCGAGGAAAAAGACTCAAGACGAAGTCTATTGTCCAAGAGATGCAAAAGATTTGAAGTCAATGGGCCTATTTGAAGATTTATCGAAGAAAAGGACCAAAGATGGAAGATTTACATATGTCGAAAGAACTCAAGTCTATTAAACGAAGAAATTAAAAGACGAGTTGAATTTATTTGTCGACAAATCCCGAATCGAAATCGAAAACGTCAACTTTTCTGAAAAGATGAGAAGACAAAAAGAACGGGAGAAAGCCCACTCACCAACCAAAGACAAGGCCTATATAAATAGATCCCTTCACACATTTTGAGCTAGTTTTTCATTCCAGTCTTTTCTTTTTTCTTTGTCTTCATAGGAAGCCAACACCATTAAGGTGTTGGTGATTTTTTATTTTTGTTAAATCTTTAATCTTGTAAGTTTTTAATCTTTCCTTTTGTTTACTCTGCCTTAATCAATCAATATCATCTTCAATTTTCATCTTGTTCATCTTCATCTTTTTGATTTAAAGTTTAAACTTCTTATTTGGTTGATTTTGATCTTTAAAAGTAAGTGGGTTTTATGTTTTTAGTGTTTTGATTTGATGATTATGATTAGTAGATGATTAGAGGTTAAATTGGTTTAAGTTTTGGTTAAAAACTTGGTGATTTTGGTTAAATTCGTGGCTTTGTTGGTTTCCCTGTTCTTCGCATCTTCATAGTTTCCCAGATTCCGAATGAACACCAATATTCCGGATCAAGGGGTTTGTGTCAATATTCCGAATCAGTTCAGTTCATTTAGTCATTCCGAATCAAGTGTTCATCCGGAATAATTAATATTCCGGATGAGTGTTTATATTCCGAGTCAAGGGTTTTAAATTGTTCTGAATCAAAGTTTTTTTAAATAAAAGTTCCGAATGAAGTTTTTTTATTAAATGTTCCGAATCAAGGAATGTTCCGAATCAGTTTTAAAAGTTCCGAATAAAGGTTTTTAATATTTTATTCCGAATCAGCATTTGTTCCGAATAAGTGTGTTCCGAATCAGTGTGTTCCGAATCAGTGTTTTTATATATTCCGAATGAAAGGTTTTCAGTTAGAAGTTCCGGATGAACAAATGTTCCGAATGAAGCTTTAGACCAATTGTTCCGAATGAAGGTAAATGTTCCGAATGAAGCTTATTTTTTTAGAATATTACGAATGAAGGATTTTGGCCAATTTATTCCGAACGAAGTGAAGATTCCGGATCAAGCTTTTTTTCTTTATTATTCCGCATGAAGGGTTTTGGCCAAGTTATTCCGAATGAGCATGTATTCCGAATGAGCATCAATTATTCCGAATCAAGTAGTTTTCAGTAAGGGTTATTTCACTGTTTTTGTTTTACTGTTTAATTGTTTAATTTTAATTCAAGCTTTATTTTATTAACTGTTTTGGTTTAAATTTTTATCACTTTACGCATTTAATCCTTTTTAGTAGATTAGAAAACCACCCTCTTTTTAGTAACCAAGAACAACTATTCCACTTTGAACCGTGATCGATTCGAGAAGATACCGAGAATAAAATTGAACCCATTAAAACCCAAATATCAAATGGCGCCGCTGCCGGCTCTTCTCGTAAGGATTAACAGTTTTTTGTGAGAAATTGGATTTTGGGATCCGTTCACCGTGAACGTTACTTTTTCATAAAAAATTTCAAAAACCCTAAAAAATATAAAATTTTCAAAAATACAAAAAAATTAAAAAAAAAACATAAAAAACCAAAAATATTTATTGTTTGCTTTGTTAGTTCTTTTGTAGGTGTATGCGCACTCGATCAACGTCTTATCAAGAGCCCGAGACTCTCGATAACTTAGACATGGCCGGTGTACAAAACAACAATAACAACCCACCTCAAAACAACATGAATAATAACAACAATGAACCTCTACCGGACAATCGCCCTATGATTGAACTGTTACAAGCACATGTGGAGGGCAACAACGATCCAATTGTCATACCCGCGATTGCAGCCAACAACTTTGAGCTCAAATCCGGCTTTATTCAAATGGTCTCTGCTCAACCATTCTTGGGGCGTACCATTGATGATCCTCATGACCACATCAAAAGGTTCCTGCAACTCACGAATACGGTCAAATTCAATGGTGTTCCACAAGAGGTAATCCATTTACAACTTTTTCCTTTCTCCTTAGAGGGACAAGGCCGACATTGGCTTGTAAAGGAACCGCCACAAAGTATTCTGACGTGGACGGACTTGGAGACCAAATTCATAAACTACTTTTTTCCACCCTCTCGTACTACCGCTTTGCGGAATGAAATTATTAATTTTGAACAAAAGTACGAAAAGTCTTTTAGTGAATCTTGGGACCGTTTTAAAGACCTTTTAAGAAAGTGCCTACAACATGGTTTTACCAAAGTGCACCAAATTAATACTTATTACAATGGTTTAAGCATGAATGACCAAGATTCACTAAATAGTGCCTCGGGGGGGTAATATTTTGGTTAAGAGTTCTAATGCCGCTTGGGATATTATTGAGAATAAGTCTAGAGTGCAAACCAAGAGTGTTCGGACCAATGCCGCTAGTGCTAGTACTAGTGACAACGACAAGAGACTTGACAAAATTACTTCGCTTCTTGAATCGCTTGCCAACCAAACTGCTAGCAACACCAAAAGCATCAACGCTCAAAACGCTCAAGTCAATGCTGTAAGCCAACCATGTGAAATATGCGGAGGTCCTCACTCTTACACTACTTGTACCTCCACCCAAGACTATCCTTCTGAGAATGTTAACGCATCATACGGTACCTATCCTCCGGCCGGTTATCAAGCTCGTCCTCAAGGTGACCCCAACTTGCTTAGCTATCGCTCAAACAACTTTCTCTCCCCACCCGGTTTTCCTCCAACCAATCCTAACCAACAAAAAAACCTTAACCGAACCAACCAAAACCAACCTCAAGCACCATACCAACCACCTCAAAGACAACCATATCCACCTCAAAATCCTACTCAAGTTTACCAACCCGCTCCTTACCAACCACCTGCTTATCAAGCACCTCCTCCTACTCAACCCAGCGTTTTCAACCACGAGGTCGAAACGTACATGCGGACAAATGATGTGTTGGTGAAGAATCTGCAGACCCAGATTATTAATTTGAAGGGCGACATGGTGAAACAAGGGAACGATCTTAGAGCCGATATGCGAAACTCTTTGAGTAGTCAAACGAATGACCTAAGGGACATGATGGCTGGTTTCTTCCAAGGTAATCAAACCTCTTCTTCGGGTACTATTCCGAGTAACATTGTTGCTAATCCAAGAGGGGAGATGAAAGCAATCACCAATCGCAGTGGCAAAGGTACCAAGAGGGGTGATTGTAACTAAGGAAAACGAGTCACCTACTCATATTCCTCAACTTTCTACTTCCCCAATTCCTCCACCTCTTACTTCTACCCCTCCTCCACCCAAGGATGTGAGTGATCCTAATATTCCAAAGCCTTCCTCTTCTTCCGATATACCTTATCCCTCAAGGTTGAGGAAACAGAAGCTCAAAAGAAAGGACGATATTCAAGTTTCAAACTTTCTCAAAATGTTTAAACAATTGAATTTCAACATCTCCTTCGCTGAGGCTCTCGCTCACATGCCTAAATACGCGAAAATGTTTAAAGATCTTCTTAGTGACAAGGAGAAGCTTCTTGATATTGCTAATACCCAACTTAACGAGAATTGCTCTGCAGTGCTCTTAAGGAAATTGCCAACCAAACTTGGTGATCCGGGTCGCTTCTTAATCCTTTGTAACTTCCCGGGAGTAGAGAATTGCATGGCCCTAGCCGATCTAGGTGCTAGTATTAACTTAACGCTATTAAGTGTTTGGAAGCAATTATCTCTCCCCGAGCTAGTCCCCACCAAAATGAATTTGGAATTAGCTAACCGTACGGTTGCTTATCCAGTGGGGATAGCCGAAGACGTTTTTGTAGGAGTCGACAAATTCACTTTTCCCGCTGATTTCATCGTGGTCGATTACGATATGGACTCTCGTGTGCCATTAATCGTTGGACGTCCATTCTTGAGGACCGGTCGCACTCTCATCGATGTAGAAGCGGGTGAGCTTATCATGAGAGTTGGTGACGATAAAATCGTCTTCAACATGGGTAAGATTTCTAAACAGCCTTATTCCTACGAGAGTGTTAATTGTATCGACATTCTTGATGAGGCTTGTGAAGAACACTTTAATGATGCTTGTAAAAGTATTCCTACCTCTCCTCCCAATGTTGAGACCGTTGCCTCTATTGATTCATCACTAACTCTATTTGGAGAAAGTGATTTCCTTTGGAAAGATTTTGAAGCAACCATGGGAGATGTGAACTTAGACTATGACGATTCTCCCACCGATTGGGATGAAGACATTCGTCTCATTGAGAAACTTCTCAAAGAGGACCATATTTCTTCACCATCTCCCAAGGATATTATTATCGATGAACCGAATTTGAATCCGCCTCCCATCGAAAATCCTCCAGATTTAGAGCTTAAGGAGTTACCATCTCATCTCGAGTACGTGTTCCTTGAAGACAAGAAGAAGTCGCCCGTCATCATCGCGAAAGACTTGAAAGAAGAAGAAAAATCTCGCCTTATCGCCGTGCTTAAAGATCATAAGAAGGCAATTGCTTGGAAAATTTCTGATATCCGCGGAATTGATCCAAACTTTTGTACTCACAAGATTCTCATGGAAGATGACTTTAAACCCGAAATCCAGAGCCAAAGAAGGGTTAATCCTCGCATTCATGACGTCATCAAACAAGAGGTTATCAAACTTCTTGATACCGGCTTGATTTACCCTATTTCGGATTCGCCATGGGTAAGTCCCGTCCATTGTGTGCCCAAGAAGGGCGGAATAACCGTTGTTCCCAATGAACACAACGAGTTCATTCCTACTCGTCTCGTTACTGGGTGGGGAGTTTGTATCGACTATCGCAAACTCAATGATGCCACGAGAAAAGATCATTTTCCCCTTCCTTTCAAGGATCAAATGCTCGAGCGTCTAGCGGGTAATGACTATTACTGCTTCTTAGACGGTTTCTCCGGGTATTTTCAAATTCCCATCGATCCCAAAGACCAAGAGAAAACCACATTCACTTGTCCCTACGGAACATTTGCTTACAAATGCATGCCTTTCGGTTTATGCAATGCTCCTAGGACATTCCAAAGGTGTATGATGGCTATCTTCTATGACATGGTTGAAGAAACTATGGAAGTTTTCATGGATGATTTCTCGGTTTATGGTGATTCATTCTCTGCTTGCCTTGACAATTTAGAACGTATGCTTAAGCGGTGTGAAGACACTCGCCTTGTTCTTAATTGGGAAAAATGCCATTTCATGGTAAAAGAGGGCATCGTGCTAGGACACAAAATCTCCAAAGCCGGTCTTGAAGTGGACCGTGCTAAAGTCGATGTTATTGCAAAATTGCCTCCACCTTCAACCGTGAAGGGTGTGAGAAGTTTCCTCGGTCATGCGGGCTTCTACCGTCGATTTATCAAAGATTTTTCTAAAATCGCTCGCCCGATGACCCACCTCTTGGAAAAAGATACTCCTTTTATCTTTTCCAAAGAGTGCATTGAAGCCTTCAACCTTCTTAAGGATAAGCTAACTAAGGCACCGGTCTTGGTTACCCTAATTGGGAGCTACCTTTCGAATTGATGTGCGATGCTAGCGACTTTGCTATTGGAGCGGTTTTGGGCCAAAGAGTGAACAAACTGTTGGGAATAAATTAAGGCCAGATCACTTGAGCGCTGACAAGAACAAAACAAGCGTTGACAAGAACATAACAAGCGCTGACAGCTCAAGCGTTGACAAGATAAAGTCAAGCGTTGACACATTGAAGACAAGCACTGATGGAAGATATATTCTACGCGTATATTATATTCTAGAATACTTCTAGTAAAGATAGGAACAACAATGTATTTTCTATATTTATCTTTACCTAGAATAGCTGATACGTAGATTATTGTACAAGGCTTCTTATGTCTATAAAAGAAGACCTTTAGGTTAATGTTTGATATAAGTTTCATATAAGTTTTCATTCGTAAACTACTTTCATTGTAAGCAAGTTTGATATTGATAATCAAAGTGAAAGTTTGTTTATATCATTGTGTGTTCTTGTTTAAGTGTTAGATTCCGCATAACACTTAGATTCATAAAGCATATACAAAGGTTTCTCTACGTGTATTACTTGATCTAATCTCGTATACACAAAGCTAATCGATCTAAGTTTGGGATCAACAAGTGGTATTAGAGCTTGTTGAGGAACTTTTGATCTTAAAGAACACCAGAACCCTAAAAATCATCAAAACCCTAATTTTCTCAGAAACCCTAACAACATCATGTCTGAAGCAATAACCTCCTCTTCCTCAGCCTTACCAAACATCAAGATTCCCATGCTTGATGCAACCAACTTTGACTTATGTAAGTTCAACTTTGAACAATATCTGGGGATCTATGACTACACACTCTAGGAGATTATTGAATATGGAAACACATTCAATAAGGCTCAAAAGATTCTTGATGTCATTGCTCAAAGATCAGTTGTTGCTGGATGTTCTGAAGAGGATAAGAGAGAAAAACCTGGAGATGGTAGAGCTGTGGCTGCTGATGACATAGCAAAGAAAAGGGTTGACATGAAAGCCCTAAATATTCTGAAAGTCTCTTTGGGACAAGAAAACCAGCATAAATATAGAGGCTATGAATCTGCTAAGGATCTTTGGGAAGCTCTTGAAGTTGCATATGGTGGCAATGCAGACACTAAGGAGGAAAAGAAAAAGCAACTTCTGCATGATTATGCTGTCTTCAAAGCTCAACCAAATGAGAAACTGAGTAGTGTGAGAAGCAGATTGCTTGACATTACAAGCAAGTTGTCCTTCATGGGGACACAAGTTGGTGATGTTGACATCAATGCTACCTTTCTTAAAAGTCTTGGTGAGGCATGGAAGATTGAGGCAAGATCTATTCTTGCCAACAATACTTACAAGAGCTCCTCGTTTGATGACATCTACAACAAACTAAGGCTGTTGGAAGATGAAACTCTTTTAGAACATGGAAGCAAATCTACCAACAGCAACATGGCCTTCTTCTCTCATAGTGAAGGTCAATTCAATCAGAAAGACTCTTACATGCATCCAGTTACTGGATCATCATATGTCAGCGCTGGAACAAGTCCTGTCAACGTCTCCTTTTCAGACGCTGACACATACAAGAATGACTCCCCAAGAGTTAAACCTGCTGGTTTAGATTTGGATACTGTTTGTGCTTACATTGCTTCTTTGCCCAATGGTTCAGTGATTACATATGAGGACCTTGA
Source organism: Glebionis coronaria (assembly GCA_025667525.1). Taxonomy (NCBI): domain Eukaryota; kingdom Viridiplantae; phylum Streptophyta; class Magnoliopsida; order Asterales; family Asteraceae; genus Glebionis; species Glebionis coronaria. The sequence goes on along the minus strand of CM046879.1, from coordinate 126,919,951 downwards.
GCAGATAAGTGATGAGCACTTGGAAGAGATGGACATCAAGTGGAATATGGCTCTTGCTAGTATAAGAGCAAACAGGTGGAACAGAAGGTTTAAGAAGAAAATGACCTTCAATGCTAAAGACACAGCTGGATTTGACAAATCCAAAGTTTAATGCTACAACTGCCATCGTATGGGGCACTTCATGAGGGAATGCAGATCTCCTAGAAGATCTGATGCTGGTAAACCCTCAAGTCAGGTTGTTAAAGCTCAGGATTCCAAAGCCATGGTTGCAGTTCAAGGAATTGATGGTATGGGATGGGATTGGAGCTATCTGGCTAAGAATGTTGAAGAGGATAAAGCTTTGGTTGCTGATATTGAAGAAGAAGAGCATGTTGAATATGCTCTCATGGCACACTCCTCCTCTTCATCTGATAATGAGGTATATGATGACGCTTTTTGTAGCAAAGGTTGTAGGTTAAATACTGAAAGACTTAACAAAGAGGTGTTAAAATTAAATGATGATATGAGTACTGAAAGATGTAAATTGTCTAATTACCAACTAGCTCTTACTGAAACTGAGAAAACCGTTTCTGAATACAAGAAAATGGAATTTGATTTAAAAGATAAAATCAATATCTTAAAACATGAGTTAGAGGGTAGTATGGACATTAGAAACATCATGGAAAGGGTTAATGGTGAATTATAGGCTAAGTTAGATGAGGCCATTAAGAATAAAGATAATGTTGGCCTCAAAATTCAAAGATTTGATAGAGCCACCCAAACCCTAGGAGACTGTGTGGCTAAACAAAGGGATCCTAAGGACATGACTGGGATTGGGATGAATGATTACTCTTTGGTTCCACCACCAACTGGTGACTTCTATGGTGTCCAACAAAGGGACTTATCTTGGACTGGTTTGCCAGAGCTCCAAGAGGAGGAATTCATTCCTCCACCAAGAGTTGTCACTCCAGTTGAAGAGTATCAACAAAAATTGACTGACCTGAATGAGTGGAAAAAGGCTAACCCTACTTTATTTGTCAAGGGTGGCTTGCTATGTGAAAGTCCTAATGAGTCACCACCCATTAAGGTTACTAACCCAATCACTGGTAAAGCTGTTGACCTAGGCTCAAACACTGTTAGAAGACCTACCATTAAATATGCAGAGATGTATAGGAATACTAGGTCTCCCAAGAGCCAAGTTAGCAATCATGGAACAGGCTTCTTCTCTTCTAGACCTAAGGTTGTGTCTAGAAAAGCTTGTTACACTTGTGGTAGCTTTTCACACTTGGCATACAAGTGTTTCAACGCTCCCAAAGCCAGCGCTGACAAGATTAGTTTCAGCACTGTCAGGAACAAAGTCAACGTTGTTAGAAAGTCAAACGTTGTCAGACCCAAACCTTGTGTGCAGCAAAGTCCACAAGTGATTAGACCTGCCCCATTCTTTACTAGAGGGTCTAACACTCATGGACAAAGACCATTTCAAAAGACAAACACCTGGTCAAATAGGCAATGGGTTTCTGTAGCAAACCCTAGGTTCAACGCTGACAAGGGTAATTTCAGCATTGACAGGACAAATTCTAACGCTGACAGAAACCTGACCAGACCTAAATATTTGCAACCACAAGGTAAGGGGTCTAAAGCTTCTTCAAGCTTAACATGGAGACCCAAGAAAGATCAAAACCCTATTGATAATGGGATTTCAATGACTTGCAATAGATTTAATTACATTTCAAAGGTCATTACAAAACCTATTGGGGTTAACTGGGTATTTCATCCTAAGAAGGATGAGAATGGGGTTGTTGTGAGAACTAAGTCTGTTCTTATTGAACAACCAGATGAATCCAAGTCTTTTAAGACTTGGGTTCCCAAAGAAAACTAATTTGTTTTCTTTATGTGCAGGGCATTCAAAGACATGTCAATGATTATGGATATTGGGATAGTGGATGCTCAAGGCACATGACAGGGAAGGAAGACTATCTGACGAACTTCTCTCCTATTAAAGATGGTGATAAGGTTTACTTTGGAGGCGGATATGGTACTATCACAGGCAAAGGAACCCTTCTCACCAAGAATCTGCGTTTTGAGAACGTCTTCCTGGTAAAAGAACTTGATTACAACATGTCTAGTGTATCACAAGTTTGTGATAACAAAAATAAAGTTCTTTTTACGGATACTGAGTGTTTGGTGTTAAGCAAGGATTTTAAGATCCCTGATGAGAAATATATTGAGTATAGAACACCTAGGCATAAGGACATATATAATGTGAATTTAAATGGGATTAAAATGAATAATAATATGTCTTGTTTTTATGCTAAGGCCTCAGTAGATGAGAGTAATTTGTGGCACAGAAGACTAGGGCACATAAATTTCAAAAATATAAATAGACTTGTGAGGCTTGGTTTAGTTGATGGTTTGCCTGAGAAGGCCTTCCACAATGACCACTCTTGTGTTGCATGTCTTAAAGGCAAGCAGCACAAGGTCTCATTCAAGTCTAAACATGTGCATACTAGTTCTAGACCTCTTCATATGCTTCACATGGACCTCTTTGGTCCAACCAATATAGAAAGTTTGAATGGTAAGTCATATTGCTTTGTCATCACAGATGACTTTTCTAGGTTTACTTGGACATTCTTTCTAGCTATGAAGAGTGACACAGCTGATGTTCTTATTGATTTTATCACTCAGATTGAGAAGAGGTCTGGAAATGAGGTTAAAATGCTTAGGAGTGATAATGGTGGAGAATTTAGGAATAAAAAGCTAAATGATTTCTGTGCCAGGAAAGGAATTACAAGGCAATTTAGTATTGCTAGAACCCCACAACAAAATGGGGTTGCTGAGAGGAAAAATAGAACCCTGATTGAAGCAGCCAGAACAATGTTGGCTGATGCTCACTTTCCTATAGCCTTTTGGGCTGAGGCTGTTAATACAGCTTGCTATGTGAAAAATAGAGCATTGGTTAACAAAATTCAGAACAAAACACCTTATGAGTTACTTTGGGGTAGAAAACCTAATATTGGTTTTCTCAGACCTTTTGGTTGTCATGTAGTAGTCTTGGATACTAGTGATGCCTTAGGGAAATTTAGTGCAAAAGGTGATGAGGGTTACTTCATGGGGTATTCAGTCCAGAGCAAGGGTTATAGGGTTTATCTTAAAGAGGACAAACGTATAGTTGAAAGAGTACATGTTAGGTTTTTAGAGAATAAACCTAGTGATCCTGAAAGTGGTCCTAATTGGTTGTTTGACTTGGAACCTTTATCTAGAACTTTAAATTATATGTCTGTCACTAATCCAGACATTGTGAAGGTAACTTCAAATGTTGTGGAGGAACAAGTTGTTCATGTTTCAGGTACACAGGTTCATAAGAAGGTTGGATCACAAGCAGAGAAGGCATCTCCTATATTAGAATATGTCACAATTCCCATTTGGACAGATGCTTTTGCTGCTGCTGCTGCTGGACAAGATAATGGTGGTTTCCAAGTACCACCAGATACAAACATGCATGGTCCTTCAGGCGCTGAAAAAGGCAAATCTAGCGCTGACAAGACCAATTCAGACGTTGATGGCTCAGACGTTGACAACCACACTTCAAGCATTGTTAGCCCAAGCGCTGACAAACACGGTTCAGGCGTTGACAACAATTCTGCCCATCTTTTCACTTCCAATTTTGAACAAGGTGAACCCTCCAGTTTATATGAAGAGGTTCATCCTCATGTTGATGTAAGAGAGTCTGATGAAGAAGATATTAGCAACATGGAGAATGAGGTTGAGGACACCAGACTTTTTTAAGGAGGAGTTCTTACTTCTACAATGAAGAATCACCCCCCTTCCCAGATCATTGGTGATGTTATGACTCCAGTCCAGACTAGAAGATCTCATCAAGGTCTTGGTGGGTTTATTGCTAATATACACAAGAAGGTTGATACCCCTCTTGTGCAAGCATGTTTGTTTGCCTGTTTTCTGTCTCAAGAGGAACCCAAGAAAATATTTGATGCTCTCAAAGAACCAAGTTGGGTGGAAGCAATGCAGGATGAGCTTCACCAATTTGCAATTCATGATGTTTGGGAGCTGGTTGATTGTCCTAGATATGTCAGACCTATAGGGACAAGATGGGTTCTCAGGAACAAAAGAGATGAAAGAGGCATTGTGGTCAGAAACAAGGCACGGTTAGTGGCTCAAGGTTATACACAAGAGGAGGGGATAGACTATGAGGAGGTCTTTGCACCAGTTGCAAGGATTGAAGCTATTAGGATTTTTCTAGCCTATGCATCCTGCATGGGCTTCACTGTCTATCAAATGGATGTCAAGAGTGCCTTTCTCTATGGCACCATTTTTGAGGAAGTATATGTAATGCAACCTCCTGGTTTTGAGGATCCAGAGAATCCAGATAAAGTGTATAGAGTCAAAAAGGCTATGTATGGCCTTCATCAAGCCCCAAGAGCATGGTATGGTACTTTGTCTACCTATTTGGTGGACAATGGATTCAAGAGGGGCACCATAGATCAGACACTGTTTACAAAGAAGAAAGGCAAGGATGTGTTGCTTGTCCAGGTCTATGTTGATGATATCATTTTTGGGTCTACTGATCCAAAGATGAGTGAGGATTTCTCCAAGCTTATGACAGACAAATTCAAGATGAGTGCTATGGGGGAGATGAACTTCTTTCTTGGTTTACAAGTTCAGCAGAAAGAAGATGGTATCTTCATCTCCCAGGATAAATATGTTGCTGAGATCTTGAAGAAGTTTGGCTTTTCTCCACATGAAAAGAGGGATACTACTCCTATGTATAGAGAACACCCTTGGGGAAAGATTGGAGATGGGAAAGATGTTGATGTCAGGCACTATAGATCCATGATTGGATCCTTGATGTATCTTACTGCCTCCAAACCTGATATCATGTTTGCTGTGTGTGCTTGTGCACGCCATCAAGTGACTCCCAAAGAATGTCACCTTTATGCTGTGAAGAGGATCTTTAGGTATCTAAGATGCTATCCTGGTCTTGGTTTGTGGTACCCAAAGGATTCACCATTGGAGCTGATTGCATATTCAGATAGTGATTATGGAGGTGATAAATTTGATAGGAAATCCACAACTGGTGGATGTCAGTTTCTTGGGAGCAGGTTGATATCTTGGCAATGCAAGAAACAAACAGTGGTGGCTAATTCTACAACTGAAGCTGAGTATGTGGCTGCAGCTGCTTGTTGTGGCCAAGTGTTGTGGATTCAGAACCAACTGTTGGACTATGGGTACAATTTCATGCATACTAAGATATTTGTTGACAATAATAGTACTTTATGCATCATTAAGAATCCTGTACATCATTCTAAAACTAAACACATAGAAATTCGACACCATTTTATAAGAGATTGCTTTGAAAAAGGTTTAATACAACCAGATAGGGTTGACACTGAGGAAAATGTGTCAGATTTATTAACTAAACCTTTTGATGCTGGGAGGTTTCAATACTTGGTAACAAGTATTGGAATGGTCAATCTCACATAATATGTGTTTTGGAGTCTTTTTGTAAAAGTATGTACAGGATGATGCATTATTATTGGTCTTATTGATGATTTAGATTTTCCACTATATTTTTCTAACACTGACAAAGGTTGCTTGAACGCTGATAAGTGTTTTTGCAACGTTGTCAGCAATATAATTGTCTAACGCTGACAAAGCTTCCTTCAACGCTGTCATGTGTTATCGGGGCGTGATATGTGTGTAAACACACATCTTTTCTACCACTTAATTACAGTAATAACCGGACCAAAACGTGTATTTTATGTCTTTTATGTCGGAATTATGCGTGGTTTGTGTTTTTGCTGTGATTTAGGACGAAAAGGTGAAAAGTGGAGAAAACACGGGAATTCACGGGCATTTACGGACTTTTATTGAAGAAAAAGATGAAAGACGAAGTCAAGAAGTCAAGAGTGCAAAAAGAACGGAAGTCCAAGACCAATTCTGAAGATTTATCGAAGAAAAAGTCAAAAGACGGAAGTTTGCTTAAAGTCAAGGAACTCAAGTCTTATTTATCGAAGAATTAAAAGATGAGTCCAAAGAAATCCCGAGCCAAAAGTCATCAAATTCCAAAATTAACAAAAAGATTAAGAAGGAAGGACTTAAGGGCGCAATTAAGAAGAAAGGAAGGAGGGGAGGAAGTTTCCTCTAACCACTTCCCTAATCTCCTATATATACCCCTCTTATTCATTTCATTTAGTTTTGTTGGCTAGATTGACAAACTAGTTCTTCCACCTTTACTTTATCGCACCTTTAATTACATGTCTTGCACTTTATTTACCATTTAATTTCAAGTAAGTTTTTCTTTTAATTCTCGCACCTTTACTTTATCTTGTTGATCTCATTCTACCTTTCTTTAATCTTTGATTTATATGCTTTTCGTCTTGTTATTTGTTTAAAGATTACATTTTTATGCTCTTGATTGTTTTGAATCTTCTATTTTTATAGCTTATTTTGTTTATTTTCAAGTTTATATAGTTTTTATAAAAGTTATTTTCGTGTAAAAAGTTGTTTTACTTAAAGCTTACTCATTTCTTGTTTTAAAAGTTGTTAAATTTCACTCTAATAGCTTATTTTCATTCAGTTTACCTTAGGATTTTAGTCTTGTGCTTATTAGAATCATAGCTTATTTTTCTAGCTTATTTTGTACTTTTTCTGCCGTATTCCGATTGGTCAAATCGGAAAGGGGAATTACATTCCGACCATAGCTACATTGCTTGGTCGGAAAAGGGTTTCAGTATTCCGATTGGAGTAGCTTGATATTCCGATCAGTGTGGTTTTTAGATATTCCGATTGGTACTAGTGACAAGATTCCGATTGGTGGTCTATTCTTCATTCCGATCGAGGTGTTCATTGGATCATTCCGATCAATAGGTGACAGCTATTCTGATTTGGTGTTCCGATTAACATTCCGACCATAGTTCACTCCAGCATTCCGATCAGGTAGGTAACATCATTCCGATCAGAGGGTCGTGGGTTATTCCGATTGGGTAAGTGACAGCATTCCGATTGGGTACCGGCCATCATTCCGATCCAAGGTGATTGTGACTGATCGGAATATATTCCGATCTAGGTTATTTTCCATGCTTTGTCTTGTTTAATTTTTAGTTTATGTTTTTATACTTTGTCTAATTTTAATTTCCGTCACGCTTTATTTTTTAGTCATTTAATTAATTTACTTTTTGTCACGTTTTTAAATATTGCACATTTATTTTAATTAGATTTAGATTTAATTTCACGCCACTTTACTTTCAACGACATTTACTTTCAAGTCTTTGTGCTTTTAAATTTAAAAACAAACCAAAAATATTTGTTTCACCAAACTAAAACTGAGTCACATAGAGAACCTAGATCAATTCGATTAGACCACGAGAACGATAATTTTCATACGGGGTGTCAAAAGACGTGTATTAAATGGCGCCGCTGCCGGCTCTTTTCGTAAAGATTAACGGTTTTCTGTGAGAGACGTGTTGCTTTTGGGATCCGTTCACTTGTGAGCGTTATTTTCTTGCATAAAAAATTTAAAAAAAAATCATAAAAAATTAAAAATTGATAAAAATCAATAAAAATTAAAAATTTCAAAAATCCAAAAAGATTTTATCTTTCTTGTGTATATATATTGTCTTTGTGTTTGGTTTCTTTTTCTTTTGCATTTTCAGGTGTATGCGTACTAGATCTTCTAATTATCAAGAGCCCGAGACTCAAGAAGATTTAAGTATGTCAGGTGTCAATAACAATAATCCACCGCATCCTAATAATAACAACAATGTTCTTCCACAGCCCGATCTTCGGACCATGGAGGAGCTTTGTCAACCAACCATGTTTGGACGAGGAGGACCGATTGCGCCGATGCAAATCAACGCTCCTGAGTTTTCGTTGAAGCACCACATGATTCAGCAAGTGCAAACAAACCCATTCCGTGGATTGCCTGATGATGATGCCAACAAACACCTCGACAAGTTCATTACAATCACCCAAAGCATGAAGTTGGCTGGTGCCACAATGGATGAACTTTGCCTACAACTCTTTCCACATACTTTATTACATCATGCCGAGAAATGGTTTGATCGTCTCCCGAAGAATTCTATTCACACTTGGGATGACATGACTCAACGCTTTTTGTCGCGCTACTTTCCACCATCCATGGTCACGAGCCTTCGCAATCAAATCAGCGGTTTCATGCAAGACCCTGATGAATCTCTTTTTGATGCTTGGGAGAGATATAATGTCTTGATCGATAGATGTCCAAACCACAACATGCTCCCTGTGACCTTAATCGATACTTTCTACAACGGATTGACTTTTCGAGATCGTGATACGATTAATGCAGCCGCTGGTGGCACATTCATGAAAAGGAGACCCGAGGAGTGTAGAGAGCTTATTGAGAACATGACTACTCATCATAAAAACTGGGATTCCTCTGCTTCTTCAAGGAACAACCCGAGAGTCAATGTCTCTTCTACCTCAGCAAACCCTGATATGACCGAACTCACCCGCATGATGACCGAAATGAGCAAAAGTATTACGCTTCTAGCTTCAAACCAACAACAACAACAAGTCAAAGCGGTTGCTAATCCTTGTGAAACATGCGGCGGTCCTCACTCATACACCGATTGTCCTTCTACACAAGGAAATCCGGAAAATGTGTATGCAGCTTATGGTAATTATTCACCGGAAAATTACCAAGCTCGACCTCAAGGGGATGGAAATCTGCTGAGTTACCGATCCAACAGTTACCTTTCACCCGGTTTTTCTCCTCAAAACCAAAACCCCTCCAACAACTACAATAGAAGCAACCAAATCCCACCACGAGCTTCTAACCCTTATCACCCTCCCGCCCAACAAAACCCACCCATTAATCCCGATGTTGAAGCCATCATGAGAACCCAAGGTGAGCAAATCAAGAATCTACAGAGCCAAATAATCAATTTGAAAGGAGATATCACGAAGCAAGGAAATGAGATAAGATCCGAGGTTCGCGATAATATTCAATCCTCCTTCAGCACTCAAACGAATGAATTAAAGAATATGTTTGCTAGTTTCTTGCCCCCCGCTCAACCTTCTACTTCAAGTTCTCTACCTTCAAACACCGTCACTAATCCGCGAGCTAATGTGAGTGCTATTACTACTCGTAGTGGAGTCACCATCGTAGGACCACCAACCCCACCCCCATCATCTACACCTCCTCCACCACCAAATATCCCTACTCCTCCTACACCTAGTATTAGTGCACCATTATCGTCTCCGCCTCGACGTGATGAAGTTCCCACGAATGACCCTTCAACATCTCAACCTTTACCACCTACACCTGCACCTTCACCACCCAAACCCAATATCCCTTATCCCTCTCGTTTAGGCAAGACCAAAATGCTAACCAAGGAGGACTCCGACGTGACACGCTATGTGAAGATGATCTCTCAGATGAACTTCAACATTAGCTTTCTTGAAGCACTTGTCCACATGCCTAAATTTGTTAAAGCATTTAAGGAATTGCTAAACAAGAAGGAGAAGCTTATTGAACTCGCCAACACACGCTTAAATGAAAACTGCTCTGCAGTTATTCTCAAAGAACTTCCAGAAAAGCTTGGAGATCCCGGTCGTTTTGTGTTGCCTTGCGTGTTCAACAAAACTGAAGAATTTACTGCCCTTGCTGATCTCGGGGCCAGTATTAATTTGATGCCACTAAGTGTTTGGAAAACACTATCATTGCCCGAACTCACTCCAACAAAGATGACTCTTGAGCTTGCTAATCGCACTCTCGCTTACCCCGTTGGTATAGCCGAAGACGTGTTCATTAAAGTTGGCACATTTACTTTCCCGGTCGATTTTGTCGTAGTTGATTATGAAATGGACCCTCGTATTTCTTTAATACTTGGTCGGCCATTCTTGAGAACCGGACGAGCTTTAGTGGATGTGGCCGAAGGTGAGTTAATCTTAAGAGTCGGAGATGATGCACATGTTTTCAAAATGGGGAAGCTTACCAGTACAACCTTTGGAGGACGAGAATCAGTGAATATGATTAATGTGCTCGATGACTTTACCGTCTACGAAAATCCTCTATTCGACTCTTGCATCGATAATCCACTTTTTCAAGATGATGTGGATGATTCTCGCTCCACTTTGGACGCTTCTCCCATTTATGATTCGCTACCAGTCTTTGATGCTTATGATGATGATTCTAGCTCAGACTCGGCTGATTATGATGAACTTACTTCTGAGTATCCCGAGCTGCCCACGTATGATGATTTCGATGAGGCTGATACTCTTTCGAGCGATTATTCACATGATGAAGATCCTCCGCCATCACTCGATCCTACTTTGGACGATTACTCATTTGAGGAAGATTTCTCTAAATTTCTCAACACTTACTTCCCTCATGAGAGTGATGCACCTCCTTATGAGTTTGAAGATTATCATCTTGATCCTACTTTGGATTTGAAGAACATTCTGTCAAAGGAGAAGAAACCGGTCGACACCAATATCCGTTGCACATATGATTTGACACCTCTTTGTCCCCCTTCTGAGGACGAGGTTGTGCTTCTTTGCGGATCTTCTTCACACTCTGCTGAGCCAGAGTGCTACTTTCCCCTAAAGGAAAAGGTGTTCGACCCCGGTATTGATATTCTGCAGCCATCTCAGTATCCACCTGATGAAATAAAAGGAAAAATCTTTGGAAATATTGAAGACATGCTTGCACCTCACCATACTTGCTTCCACCGTGCTCCATCACTGCTTAAGGGAACCTTGCCTACTCTTCTTTGGCTTGCCTTGTTCGCCTTAAGCTTGTGCTTATTGATGGACGAAAACTATGTCTTTGATCCTGGTGGATTTGTTTCATGCTTCTTCCGTTGATGATCAAGGTCGAGTCAGGCTAATGACTCGGTTAACAAAAATCAAGCGCTTCTTGGGAGGCAACCCATGCATCTATCTTTTCGCTTTCTTTATCATAAGTGTAGGGGAGACCCGTTGGTGTTTGCTCTTTCCTCTCTTCCACTAATCAGGGATTCGAGCTTCAATGATCCACTCTTGGTGATTCTTGACGACCCGTGATTCCGTGCTCCATTATCCCGGTTCTATCCTAAACTCTTTGATTCACTATTTTATATTTTCTCAATATTAAAATAGGAATCTCTTTAGTTGTCTCTTCCTTAGCAAGATTTAAACAACGTGCACAATGTCCTAAGTGTAGGGGAGTTTACTCCCACATGCTTAAACATTGAGGACAATGTTTATATTAAGTGTAGGGGGACTTCTATCGAAGTTAAGTGGCTCTTTTCCTTGTATTTGTCCTCATTTTAACCAGAAAATCAATTTTTTGACATTTTTCAAAATTTTTGATCTATTTTGTCCTATTCGTTTTTCCTTTTATATAGTTATTTTCTTTCTTTACTAGAATAAATCTTTAATAAAGTGGTTTTAATTTTCAAACGTTGTGAATCTTTTGACTCAACCCGAGTTTACTTATCTAAGTTACTCTAGCTAGTATCCTTAACGTGTTTAGGTCACATTTTGCTAGGCTTTTATATAGGGAGCTATAAAACGCGAAAGTCTTAACTCTTCCGGGTTAAGAACAAGAACTTTTCGCAAGTTCCTATAATTGATCCTAGAGAGTCGTTTATCAAGGGAACTTTAAAATGCGATTTCTAAACTTGAAAAAGTCTAAGAATCTGCAAGATCCCATAGGCAACTCGAAAACCCAAAACTTTGATTTAATAGGCTAAGCATCCACGAGTCTGATTCCTTGAGATTTTAAACTGTGGAGAACGAGAGATGATAGAGTCAATTATAAGTTCGGTATTCTTTCGTGAATTTATGTGAGTTAATTATGAGCCTATTCTCCCATCGCCTGCTAATAAATTTATCTGCAATAAATAAGGTTGTACGATTTGAAAAGTTACTTAGCTTCTAGCCCAAGATCGTTTAAAAGTTGCTCGGTATGGATTAGAGTTCATAGCCAAGGCATAACTTATTGAAGCGGGATGCGAAGATTGGCGAGTCGGAAAAGGCCCTAACAAGGCATGAGGGCTATATTTTGTTGCTAAAGATCCAAAGTGATGTGAAGAATCATTTATCGAAAATCAATATGAAGGATCGAGACACACGACGAAAAGCAAAAACTCCCCAAAAGTCATGGAGAAGTGTATCCGAAAAGACCCTAACAAGGTATGAGGATAAATAGATCCAAGTCATAAAAGGTGGCGGATCGTTGTAAATCAAAGTCCAAAATAAAGATTGGAGAAAAATGAAGAAGTCGTGGTCCAAGTATGAATCTCTCAAAACTTCAAGTGAAGAAATTCCTATTATAAAGAGAAGGCCATTATTTCATGAACGTCTCTCAAGGTTTGAAGTATGAAGTCGCTGCCAAATATCGGTCCGAGAAAGGTCTCAAATCACGAAGCGAGTTATGCCAAGATATGAACTTTATGAGGTCCCGAGAAGCAGTTTTAAAAGATTTTGTCCTTTAGCTAAACTATTGATTAAATCGTTCACTTTATTTTCGGACTAAATAACTATCTAAATAAGTCAAAAATGCATCCTCGTGATCATTCAAGACAATAATAAAATATAAGAGATACCCCTAGGAATAAGGGAGTCTAAGTGAGTAATTGGCCCACATGAGTTCGTGATAGTTTACTAACTTATAATAACAATGATCTCGTTTTTAAGCTTGGTTTGGAGAAAGTGAAAACTTGAGGATGATGATAATTCACAACATTTCCAAAACCCAAGGTATGTTTTTGATTTCTTTATTTTGAATGTTTATAGTTTTCTATCTCTTTAATAAAGGCCAACGTAGATTGATTATGATGAAAAATGTAAACTTGCTTTGTAACTAATGCATTGCATGAGGACATTGCAATGGTCAAGTGTAGGGGATTTGATATGTGTGTAAACACACATCTTTTCTACCACTTAATTACAGTAATAACCGGACCAAAACGTGTATTTTATGTCTTTTATGTCGGAATTATGCGTGGTTTGTGTTTTTGCTGTGATTTAGGATGAAAAGGTGAAAAGTGGAGAAAACACGGGAATTCACGGGCATTTACGGACTTTTATTGAAGAAAAAGATGAAAGACGAAGTCAAGAAGTCAAGAGTGCAAAAAGAACGGAAGTCCAAGACCAATTCTGAAGATTTATCGAAGAAAAAGTCAAAAGACGGAAGTTTGCTTAAAGCCGAGGAACTCAAGTCTTATTTATCGAAGAATTAAAAGACGAGTCCAAAGAAATCCCGAGCCAAAAGTCATCAAATTCCAAAATTAACAAAAAGATTAAGAAGGAAGGACTTAAGGGCGCAATTAAGAAGAAAGGAAGGAGGGGAGGAAGTTTCCTCTAACCACTCCCCTAATCTCCTATATATACCCCTCTTATTCATTTCATTTAGTTTTGTTGGCTAGATTGACAAACTAGTTCTTCCACCTTTACTTTATCGCACCTTTAATTACTTGCACCTTTAATTACATGTCTTGCACTTTATTTACCATTTAATTTCCACTCTAAAAGGTAAATTTTATTAAAGAGAGAAAAGGCCGTAGCCAAACAAAATACAAATAGCACAAAGAATAAACCATTAAGGACACATCCCTCAATGACAGACTTTGGCTCCACAAAAGACATATGGCATTGGACAATACCCAAGCTCATAGTACAATACTAGAAAGTCTAAAAATTACAAGTATAAAAACAGAACTTGAAACCTTAGACTAAAACTAATATCATCAAGCAATCCATGGAAACACCAATCCAATTACTTAGCCATGAAAAGGCCCACTTCTGAATCCATGAAACCAGCTACATCAACCAAAAGAGGAAGCATCCAACTGGTCCAATCCATCACAATGGGTAACTTCTCAAAACCAAGCAATACAAGGAAACAGGCAATAAGCAACCTGTAAAACTCCACCTGGAATGCAATAATCTTCAAGGAAGTGCCAGTGTAGCCACTTGAACCATTTTGCCTCCTTAAAAACCCTCCCAAGTAAAACCAAGTGGGAAACCTTGGGAGGGAAAAAGAGTACAACAACGGCTCAAGCCTTCCTTACCCCATGAAGAAGCAGCAGCAAACACGATAATAACCAAGCTGCATAAGAAGACTCACCCTCATCTTGAAACCCTTCATTCCACCACAAGAAGCAACAAACCTGGGCAAAACAGAAAGAGCCAAAGACGAACCATAAAACCTGCAAGCCAAGCATTAGCTCACAAGACCCCATAATCAAAAAAGAACTACCTATCATCAATATCCATTAACTCAACAATATCAACTCCTTTCTTAGCTTGCAGACCAGGAAGATCCCAAAGCTTAGCAGCAACATTCACATCCGTAGACCACAAAAAACTCAAACTAAGGAGCTTCAGCCTAACAGTGCTAATAATGTGATTAATGAGACACTCAACAGACCTAAAAACCTTAGCAAAAAGTCTGGAATTCCTTTCCTGCCAAATAAAGTAAACTGAAGCACTAAAACATAACCTCTGGATAACACTCCAAATAGACTTGTTTGGTTTGATGGCACAAATAGAAGAAATCACCTCAGCCCAGGTATAGGAAACATTGTTAAGCTTAGATATAGACTTTATCCTATCCCATATATCTCTCGAAAAACTACAGTCGAAAAACAAGTGAGATATAGACTCCAACGCAGAATTACATAAAGGGCACATAACATCGTTAACATGAAACCATTTAGACAGCCTATCCTGAGTAGTAAGCCTACCTCTAAGAGCTAACCAAAGGATGAAAGCATGACGTGGAATACAATGAGCAAACCAAACATGCTCATTCCACATAACAACCGGGCTATCCTCTCTTAAACACTTAGAAACTTCTCTACTGCTAAAATCCACCTTCCTATTACTCTTATTAAACCATAAAGCTTTGTCATCGTCTTCACTCAGACTAGGAACCGAGAAGTTAAGCGAACTCTTATCTCTTCTACTCCATTCCCTAGGCCAAGACCATTCACCCATACTAATTCTATCAACCACTTTATCCTTCACATTATAGCCACTAGAATTCCTGAGATCATCAGAAATTAAATTATTAAGACAACCCTTATCATGCCACTTGTCGACCCACATAAAACAATCATGTCCATTACCAATCTTAACTCCAACAAAGTTCCTAACAGAATCTCTAAGATTTAGGATATTCTTCCAAGCCCACGAAGAATGACTCGGAATATGACACTCCCAAATGCTGCCACCCTTAAGCCTATAACAGTTTACCCATTTTACCCATAAAGAATCCTTCCTACTAAAGACATTCCATAAATGCTTAACCATCAAACTGACATTCATATTTCTAGTAGTCCTAATGCCCAACCCCCCTTGACACTTAGGCCTACAAATATCCTTCCAAGCCACACTAGTAAAACCTTTCCTTCCTTCATCAAATCCCCACAAAAAATTCTTCATAACTCTGTCAATGCAATAACAAATATGCTTGGGAAGAACAAACATAGAAGCCCAGTAAACACTAAGAGACGATATAACAGATGAAATAAGTTGAAGTCTACCAGCATAAGACAAATAACGATTCTTCCAATCAAGGACTCTAAGTTTAATGGTGTCAACCAACAACCTACAGTCTTCATTGCGTAATTTCCTAGTAATCATAGGAACTCCCAAATAACGGATAGGTAATGAACCTTCTCTAAATGGCAGAGCTAAACTAATCCTAGCTTTTATATCATCCGGGACATTTTTGAAATAGGCAGTGCTTTTTTCCATACTAGGATAAAGGCCCGAACACATACTAAATTCATCCAATCCCCTCCTAAGAATACTAGCCGAAACCTCATCAGCATGACACAGAAGTAAAAGGTCATCAGCAAAACATAAATGAGTTAGACTAAGTTCCTTACATCCATAATGAAATTTAAATCTATTGTCTTACCTGATATGTCTTTTAATCATCAAATTCAAAACCTTCATAACTAAAGTAAACAGATAAGGTGATATAGGATCACCCTGTCTCAAACCTCTACCGCTCTTAAAAAAACCGTGCACTTCTCCATTAATACAAAGAGAAAATGAGGCTGTAGTAAGGCAAACCATGATCCAATTGATCATAGTGTCATGGAAGCAAACTTAATAAGAACAGTCCTAAGAAAATCCCAATTAACCGTATCATAAGCCTTCCTAATATCCACTTTAAAAGCACAATTCTTAGATCCTGTAGTTACATCATATCTAGCCATAAGTTCTTGAGTGATTAAAATGTTATCACTAATATGCCTTCCAGGAATAAAGGCACATTGATTCCTATCAACAAGACCATCTAACCCCTCCTTAAGCCTATTAGTCAGAACCTTACTAATGCACTTATAGACCACATTGCAACAAGCAATTGGCCGAAAATCAGCAAACTTCCTAGAAACCTTAAGCTTAGGGATAAGAGATACCAGGTTAGTATTAAGTTCACCAAGAAGCTTCCCTGACGTAAAGAACTCTCTAACCGCATTACACACATCCGGGCCAACAACACTCCAAGCTCTCTTGAAAAATTTTGAAGTATAACCATCCGGGCCAGCAGCTTTATCATCCTTGATTCCAAACATAGCCACCTTCACTTCTTCGTCCAAAACAGGTCTGATCATGGCTTCAGCAACAGTCTGATCAAGCTTCTTGGTAAAAAGACTATCAACATCTTCCATTTCAAAAACATCTACATCGCACTGGAAAAGATTTTTGTAGTACTCCACAAAAGGACCATAAATGTCATTCCCATAGAATGTGTTGCCCTCCTCATCACTAACAGCTTCAATTCTACGCCTACTATTTTTACCTTTAAGAATCTTATGAAAATAAGCAGTATTAAGGTCACCTTCCCTCAACCACTCAATCTTCGTCTTTTGCTTTAGAACCCTTTCTTCATCAATAACAGCATCATGGTAGGCTTTAGAAAACAGTCTCTCCTCATCCCTCAACAGTGGGTTAAGGGGGTCTTGATCAAGTCTTCGCTGAGCTTCTTGCAGCTCAATTTTAAGAACCTTAACTTTTTCGAACACATTACCATTCTCCCTGTTTAGTCTTCTCATATACCTCTTCATATTCTTCAATCTTTTAGCAAGCACAAACATCGCATAACCTCTAATATCAACAAACCAGTTATCTTTAATCGTAGGAAGGAATCCCTCCTTATCAGCAAGAAAATTCATGAATCGAAAAGACCTCGACTTAGAAACAGTAACCTCTGGAAACACGACCAGAGCTGGGCAGTGATCAGAAGATAGATATGGAAGAAAGTTAGCAAAATATCTCCCAAAACTCTGAGTAAACTGCTCATTACACATTACCCTATCAAGCTTCTTAAGAATACCACTATTAGGGTCGTTCCTCTTCTCTATCCAAGTATAAAACATTCCATGACTACATAAGTCATCCACCTCAATATTACGGACACATTCCCTAAAATCTTCCATCCCGCCAACTCTCGAACTATAACAACTAGAACTCTCATCAAAGGACATAATCACATTAAAGTCTCCTAGTAACAGCCAAGGAGAATCACCTATATCATTTTTATGCTCTATTAAATTCTTCCACAACAACCTTCTATTCTTCTCAAAATTTTCACCATAAATAAAAGAGATAAAAAACTTTATCTGATTACTCACAAAAAATACTTCAAAATGCATGACTTGGTCTATATGAGAGACCAACCTAGCATTTAACACCGAGGAG
Organism: Glebionis coronaria; assembly: GCA_025667525.1. Taxonomy (NCBI): domain Eukaryota; kingdom Viridiplantae; phylum Streptophyta; class Magnoliopsida; order Asterales; family Asteraceae; genus Glebionis; species Glebionis coronaria. Next base: position 126,902,272 of record CM046879.1, on the reverse strand, counting down.
TCCCATCCAACAGCTAGTCTACAACCCTTCCTGCTATCAATAGAGTTAGAGACCCAAGACCAACTACCAAAGACTTTCTCACAAGCTGTATCAACAAACTTCTTCCTTAACCTAGATTCAATAACACCTAACATACAGAGATGATTATCTTTAATCAAATCCTTGACTTCTTTTTGTTTAAGAGCCGAATTTAGCCCTTGAACATTCCATGCTGCAAATTTTCCTATCATTTGAAACTAGAAGGATTAGAAGCCACCCCCCCTTGCATTTCTGCCATTGAAACATCATGTACGTTACTTATTTCATCACGGGACACAAATTCTGCAGTAGCATTAGGCACACCCTCTACATCATTATAATGTCCATTAATCTTATCATTATAGATATTCTCAAGAGCATCATTATAGTACTCAACCATATCTTCAGACCACGAAACTCTAACTTCATCAGTCAAAGACTTGCCTGAGTACACAAATAAATCAACTCTTAACTTATCTTTCTCCCATTCCAACATAACAACTTTATCTGATTCTTTCTTGATAGCCTGCTCATAAAATTTACTAAAAGCTGCATTGTTTTTCTTACCCCCACATTCATCTACAATTCTCTTCTTCGCCACTTTAGTAGCAGTCTCATGAAGGCCCTCCTTAATAGCAGCAATCTTCTCCAGAATCTCACCAATTCTACTTTCAATAATACTCTCCGGAGACTTAGAGTCAACCCTCATATTGTTACTCTTTTCCTCATAATACTTAATCTCATCCACCGACCACATCTTCCTATCTTCTTCTAAAACAGCAATACCCGACTCACAAATAGCATCAATAAACTTCTTCCTCTTCTCATTTTTCTCTTGAACCTCTGTATTCACTAAGGCCTCAAACCTATTACCAGTTTCCAACTTGTTAATTACCTCCACATTCGTAGAACCTACTTTTTGAGCCACTTTCTTAACATTCGCTACTTCAACCTTTTTCTTAATTTCACTGTTTTGAACACCACCATCTGACTTTGCTTCTTGAACAACTTGTTTAATACCCACATTATCTTGATCACCCTTAGTCATAGAAACATTCTGCCTAGCTATACCATTACCTCTACCACCAGCATTGCTTCTACCACCATTATACGAACCCCTTCCTGCATTACTAAAACCTCCTCTACTATAGCCACCCCTTCTGTTAACAACATTCTTCCACCCCTCATTATTAATAACATTCACATTACCAGTATTAGCTACCTTAACAGACTCCATAACCTTCCTAGCAACCTCCCCTGATTTCTTAGCCTGACAAATTCTAACTGTATGACCAAAGACTTTACAATGCTCACACACTGGAGGTTTCCAGGGATACTCAACCTCCAATGTCATAGACCTATCTGAACTCTTATAGTAAATCTCAACTTCAGAAAGCAATTCCTTGGAAGAATCAACTTCAATCAAAACTATAGCAAAGCTAGCTCTACCATACGTTCTTTCACACATTTCTGTTGTAATTCTATCCATAATAATAGGAACTCCTAACCTACTGGCAATACGGCTAATCCCATCATTGTTCCAAGCCTCCAAAGGCACATTGAAAATTTTGACCCAAATTGGAACCTTGTTAACTTCTGGTTTAGACATACAAATCCCAGGTTCCTATTTTTGGACAAAAAAAGGCTTATTATCCACCATCCAAGGACCATTCTCCACAACCGCTTGCATACCATCTATCGAACTAAAATTACAAAAATAAAGTCCACTATTATTCATCATCACATCACTAAACTGATACGGTCTCCACATTCTTCTTAAATTCCCTAAAAGTTCCCTATGAGACATCTGGAACCCAACAAAATGTCCAATAAGGGTTCTACTCCATTTAACACTCCCCTCCTCCACAATTGGATCCATATCAACAACTTCCTTCCCCTTTTTATTCACAAACCCCTCCATATACTTGAGTTTACTATTACCGGACTGTTTATCCCCTGCTAAAATACTAGCAAAAGAAAATGGCTTCTTAGTATTATCACTACTCTCCTTCATCTGCACATTTTTAACACCGCTTCCTTCACCAACTTCAAAATTGCTCACAGACTTAATTCCCTTACTAGCATCTATACTATCAACCTTAAATATCCCTGGCCTTTTCTCATCACCAAAACTAACCTTAGGTGGGCTTCTAGGCTTGTTGCCATTCACAACCTTCGGGTTAAAAACAGGATTCTCAGCAAACGGGACAGGCATATCCGGAATGCTAGAGTTACCGTTGCCTTGATTACCTTTACCAATATTCTTAGCAATATTCTTAACAACATTAGGCTTAGCACTAGAATCAACATTAACAGAAGTCGAGCTATTACCTAACACATCAGTACCAGAAACTACCCCTACCTCCTTAGCACCTACAACACTAGCAACACTTTTTCCACTCTCACCATTTGGTCCCCAAAACATCTCAGTATCCTCCCCTGAGTTTACCGAGACATCTTTTCTACCCTTATCAACAATAACTTCATCAACAACATCCATATCATCTATACTATTACCCAAATCCCCAGTCTTAACACTAGAATGGGTACTAACCCCCTTCTTAACAACAATACCCTCTGGGTGATCTAAAAAGTCCTTATCAACGTACTTCATAGCATTACCTGAGCTAGGATTCATGTTCCTAGTGGTCTTAACTGGCTTCAAATGACCTCCCTGATTTCTTAGGTGGTGGAACAAAAGAACCCACCGGCGGTGGTCCCACAGAACCCACCGGAGGTGGTTCAACAGAAACCACCGGATCCGACATAGGTGGAACAAGAGGATTAGACATGAAACATGTCTAGGAAAGGTTTAAGGAAATAAGGATAAAAGATTAAGGTTTCAAAGGTGGAATAAGGTAAAAGTTTAGGCGGATAACAACAGTGGAAAAAACTTAATAAAATGGGTTTAAAAAAGGATGAACAGGAAGATTTAATGGTGAAAAAATATATGAATAGATGTAAAATGAATAGGAGATTATGGATCTAAAATAAAATTCATGATCCCATGGTAGGATCAAAAATTAAACAATGATTTCTTAATAAAATGCTTTAGGGTTTTTAGAGAGAGGTTTTTAGAAAACGCAAAATATTTAAAACGCAAAATATTTACCATTTAATTTCAAGTAAGTTTTTCTTTTAATTCTCGCACCTTTACTTTATCTTGTTGATCTCATTCTACCTTTCTTTAATCTTTGATTTATATGCTTTTCATCTTGTTATTTGTTTAAAGATTACATTTTTATGCTCTTGATTGTTTTAAATCTTCTATTTTTATAGCTTATTTTGTTTATTTTCAAGTTTATATAGTTTTTATAAAAGTTATTTTCGTGTAAAAAGTTGTTTTACTTAAAGCTTATTCATTTCTTGTTTTAAAAGTTGTTAAATTTCAGTCTAATAGCTTATTTTCATTCAGTTTACCTTAGGATTTTAGTCTTGTGCTTATTAGAATCATAACTTATTTTTCTAGCTTATTTTGTACTTTTTCTGCTGTATTCCGATTGGTCAAATCGGAAAGGGGAATTACATTCCGACCATAGCTACATTGCTTGGTCGGAAAAGGGTTTCAGTATTCCGATTGGAGTAGCTTGATATTCCGATCAGTGTGGTTTTTAGATATTCCGATTGGTACTAGTGACAAGATTCCGATTGGTGGTCTATTCTTCATTCCGATCGAGGTGTTCATTGGATCATTCCGATCCATAGGTGACAGCTATTCTGATTTGGTGTTCCGATTAACATTCCGACCATAGTTCACTCCAGCATTCCGATCAGGTAGGTAACATCATTCCGATAAGAGGGTCGTGGGTTATTCCGATTGGGTAAGTGACAGCATTCCGATTGGGTACCGGCCATCATTCCGATCCAAGGTGATTGTGACTGATCGGAATATATTCTGATCTAGGTTATTTTCCATGCTTTGTCTTGTTTAATTTTTAGTTTATGTTTTTATACTTTGTCTAATTTTAATTTCCGTCACGCTTTAGTTTTTAGTCATTTAATTAATTTACTTTTTGTCACGTTTTTAAATATTGCACATTTATTTTAATTAGACTTAAATTTAATTTCACGCCACTTTACTTTCAACGACATTTACTTTTAAGTCTTTGTGCTTTTAAATTTAAAAACAAACCAAAAATATTTGTTTCACCAAACTAAAACTGAGTCACATAGAGAACCTAGATCAATTCGATTAGACCACGAGAACGATAATTTTTATACGGGGTGTCAAAAGACGTGTATTAGGGCGTTGTCAGCAACAATGTTAGTTTTGTGGTTTTCAATCTAAATGTGCAGATGGTGTTAGCAGTATACCATTGGATACAGAGTTGCTTATGGATCAATGGAGAAGCATTTGGACAAGTTTTATTTATGGATGATGGTTGGAATGTTTCATTCCTATCTTGACATAAATTTTTTATGTTCATGCATGATTTTAGCAAACTTTTGTATCATAGTTTAAGGGGAGGTTTTAGGAACCTTTAGGATGTTTGGGTATCCATATGATACTCTTATCACAATTCTAGATTGTGTCCACAGGTGAGTATGAGTTAGTTTTACTAAATCATGAGGCACTGTAGCATGCAAAGTTGATATACTATGCATGCTGCCAAGACATTTTTGGCCTAGAATTGGTTGTGGTCTGTTGGGAGACTTGGGAATCATTTTGTTATGGGATTCACCTGGGAGTAACAAGGAATTTTGTAAGGTAACTTGGTTGTTATGATTTTTGGTTAGCAAGGGACACTAGAGACTGTTATGTCTATCTTGCTTAAGCAAGTGTGCATAACTGGACAGTGCTTGCCGCCCTATAATAATTATCAGCTTTTGGTTATTTTCTCTAGTATAAATTACTTGTTAAGGTCATTTTCATTTTTAAAACATTTTTTTTTTATTTTTGGACGCTGACAAGAATTTTCCAAGCGTTGTTGTGACCAAATTGGACGCTGACATGGCTATAGGCAAACGTTGACAAGATTATAGCCGTTGGGCGTTGATAGGTTCTTTTTGACCGTTGACACTCAATGGGACCTACCCAGTTGTTACCCTTTGACAAATTTTTAGGCCGTAATTTTAGGAGTTGTTACTTTCATTTAATGCATGAGATAACTTATAACTTTTTCAATATTTTCATGATTGATTTTTGAAAATACTTGCCTATTTTTGGGCCTATCACATGCATCTTCTTCTCCTATAAATTTGGCTCCTATTTTAAACAGGGTATCTATAATTCTTATCAACTAACAATTTTCTCTTATCAACTTCATCTTCTTCACTTAAAATTAACAGCTTTAATCAATGGCACCAAAGTTTAAACCAACAGAATTGGAATTGGGGTTCAGTTCTCAACACAACATGATTGCGTATCTTGAAGCTGATGATGCTCTGTTTCCCCAATACACACAAATGGTGGCGTATTTGAACGCATCCCCATTAAGGTATGCTCTTTCTCATGCACCACTCATTCCAGTCACACATATTAAACAGTTTTGGAACACTGTTAGTTCCTCAACAGTTAATAGAGTGACCACATTGACTTCTATTGTTCATGGGAGACCTTGGGTGGTTACTGAGGCTTTGGTACGCCAAGCCTTGCATCTTGATGATGCTGATGGTATAGCCATTCTTCCCATAAATGAAATAGAACAAGGGCTTAGGGCTTTGGGATATCCTTTTCCTGATGAAGGTACTTTAAACAAGTATCATAAGCAGGAATTTCCCCCAGCTTGGAAGTACCTCATACATGTCCTCCTTCAATGTTTGAGTCCCAAATGTACTGCACAGAATGAGATCAATAGATCCATTGCTAACGCTATTGTGTGCATTGCAACAGGGCAAAAATTCAATTATTCAAAAATGATTTTTGAGGGCATGTGTAAAAACAAGGGGAACAAAAGACCTTAGCTTATCCCCGTTTTCTGCAAATGGTTTTTGATGTTCAAGGTTACTGCTCAAGGGATCACAATGATTTTTATAAGATCCCTGAGCAAAAGAAAGCTATTTTTATGAAGATGAATTCACCACCCCATCGTGACCTACCTTTAACCCAAGCCATGCTTGCTGTTATTGCAGCAGCACAACCCCAACCAGACCCCCAACCACAACTTGAACCAATCCCTGAACCTTTACCTTCACCTGAACACATGCAAATTGCCTCAGAATCCTTCAACGCTGACACACTCAATGTTGGCGTTGATGTGCCTATTTCCAATGCTGACACACAACCTTCACAATCCCAAACACCTCTTAACCAACCCACATCTACCCATTCTTCCACACCATCTTCCACACCCCCTGAATATAGGTTGATGAAACGCCAAAGGACTACTGGAGTGTTCTCCTCTGGTGGCCCTAGCCATGTAGCAGACAGAACCACCACCACAAGTGTGGTTGGTGACCTGGATGAGGCTGGGACTATTGGTTCTGGCTTAGATGCTGGCCAAGGCAGTCCCACCATCATTAAGTCCTCATTCATGCCCAATGAATCTGACTTGGGAGGTCAAATCCCCATTTTAGAAGAGGGCAGACTGGAACCAATGACTCTTATGGAATTGACGGCAGTCTACATAAGCTTGCAAAAGCAAAATGCAGACTTAGTACAAATTGTCAGCTCACAAGGCCTTGAACTCAAGCAATTGAGGGAGAGGATTGTTGTTTTGGAAAGTGATCATGCTAGGCGGGGTATGGAGGAATCTTCCAAAGGGGAGGAAGATCCAATAAATCTGAGTGATAAGGGCATCCATGATGGTCAATCAATGGATGTTGCTGAGGCCCTTACAACTTTGAAGAAACAAACAGGTTTTGATACGTCCTTAGTCTCTCCTACCAACTTAAATTTATCATTTACAGCTATGTTGAGAGAGGTTACACAAGGCGCTGAGGGAAGATATTTAGGCGTTGACAAGGAAAACTTGGACGCTGACAGAAATATTTTGGGCGCTGATAGAACTAAGTTGGGCGTTGACAGACCTACACATGAAGGTGATGTATCCCAGTCATCATCTATCATCAAGGAGGTTTCTACTCAGGTATCACCATCTACCTTACCAACAATTGATCCACAAGATAAGGGTAAGGGTATTTTGGTATAAGAGATTGTTCCAAAGGATGCAGCTTAAGTTGAATTTGATAGAAGATTAGCTGCACAAATCATGGAACAAAATAAAAAGGAGTCACCATTTGTTGTGACTTCAGAAGAAGGAAGTGATGGAGCTAGCTCAGACTCAAGTGTGATGATTATAGAACCAGAAAGGCTTGAGTATGGTGATGAGTTTGCTAGGGAAAAGTTGAGAGAATTGAAATTGCAGGTTGACTTTGACATGCCAGAGGTGGTTCAAATGTATCATGCTTGGGAAGACAGATGCATGGAGAATCCAGACTTAACCATTTCAGATCAAATATGGGGTTTGGAGATTCTTCTTAGAGTTCAGAAAGATTTCCAGGTAATTTTGAAACACAAGGCAAGTAATATTCTCTCAGAATTGAAAAGGGATAGAAGGGAGCTATACTTTATGTTGCTCAGATGTCATGGAGTTGGATGGACTTATCAGAAGTTGAGGGCTTTGACGTTTAATGAGTTGGAAAGTAGGGCTTATCCCATTTGGGTGAGAGTGCAGGAAGCAAACACTCTCAGACTTCTTTCAGATGAAAGAAAGGAGGAACTTGCAGAAGAAATGGAACTCAAGAAAGCTATGATTGTTCCCAGGCCAGTGAAGAAGGGAATTTCATTTGAGTTTCCAAAAGATATGGATCCACTATATCCAAGTGAAGCAGTTATAAGAAAGAGCCTCAAGCTCTCCCTATTAGAAGCTTCAGATATGGTGCAAGTGTTACCATTAGATTCCAGGAACCCAATTGTGAGCTATGAAGAAGATGAATGTGGGTTCTGGAAGATTGGCAGATTTGGCAAGGAGGTACACACTTTTACCACTCTCATATCTTTGTTTGCAAGTTGTGATAGAGAAGACTTGGTGGACCTTTGGAGGTTGCTGGAGACCAAGTATGAGGCTGAAGCACCAACTTCAGCTAATGGAATAAAACTTTGGACCACATTCAAAAGAATGTGTGGACCAAAAGATGAGGATCCTACAATATCGAAGGATCTTGAAGATGATCTCAGTGGTCTTCAATGGAGGTTATATTCAGCTGCTGGTGTTTACCATTTGAGTTCTACAAAGTTTGCTGAGTATCTACTTGTGGATGCTTAGTATTTCATATCCAAGGCTATTTTGGAGAAGATGAAGGACACTCAGCTGGAGATAGATTATTCAAGTGACGTGGCAAAGGATTTGATCAGATTTATTCACTATCTATATGAGAAGGTTTGTAAGATTCCTCCTAGTCCTTAATGCTTATTCAGAAACTTGATCATAAGAGTGGATATCAATTTTAGGGGAGGATTGTTGGGAATAAATTAAGGCCAGATCACTTGAGCGCTGACAAGAACAAAACAAGCGTTGACAAGAACATAACAAGCGCTGACAGCTCAAGCGTTGACAAGATAAATTCAAGCGTTGACACATTGAAGACAAGCACTGATGGAAGATATATTCTGCGCGTATATTATATTCTAGAATACTTCTAGTAAAGATAGGAACAACAATGTATTTTCTATATTTATCTTTACCTAGAATAGCTGATACGTAGATTATTGTACAAGGCTTCTTATGTCTATAAAAGAAGACCTTTAGGTTAATGTTTGATATAAGTTTCATATAAGTTTTCATTCGTAAACTACTTTCATTGTAAGCAAGTTTGATATTGATAATCAAAGTGAAAGTTTGTTTATATCATTGTGTGTTCTTGTTTAAGTGTTAGATTCCGCATAACACTTAGATTCATAAAGCATATACAAAGGTTTCTCTACGTGTATTACTTGATCTAATCTCGTATACACAAAGCTAATCGATCTAAGTTTGGGATCAACAAGTGGTATCAGAGCTTGTTGAGGAATTTTTGATCTTAAAGAACACCAGAACCCTAAAAATCATCAAAACCCTAATTTTCTCAGAAACCCTAACAACATCATGTCTGAAGCAATAACCTCCTCTTCCTCAGCCTTACCAAACATCAAGATTCCCATGCTTGATGCAACCAACTTTGACTTATGTAAGTTCAACTTTGAACAATATCTGGGGATCTATGACTACACACTCTAGGAGATTATTGAATATGGAAACACATTCAATAAGGCTCAAAAGATTCTTGATGTCATTGCTCAAAGATCAGCTGTTGCTGGATGTTCTGAAGAGGATAAGAGAGAAAAACCTGGAGATGGTAGAGCTGTGGCTGCTGATGACATAGCAAAGAAAAGGGTTGACATGAAAGCCCTAAATATTCTGAAAGTTTCTTTGGGACAAGAAAACCAGCATAAATATAGAGGCTATGAATCTGCTAAGGATCTTTGGGAAGCTCTTGAAGTTGCATATGGTGGCAATGCAGACACTAAGGAGGAAAAGAAAAAGCAACTTCTGCATGATTATGCTGTCTTCAAAGCTCAACCAAATGAGAAACTGAGTAGTGTGAGAAGCAGATTGCTTGACATTACAAGCAAGTTGTCCTTCATGGGGACACAAGTTGGTGATGTTGACATCAATGCTACCTTTCTTAAAAGTCTTGGTGAGGCATGGAAGATTGAGGCAGGATCTATTCTTTCCAACAATACTTACAAGAGCTCCTCGTTTGATGACATCTACAACAAACTAAGGCTGTTGGAAGATGAAACTCTTTTAGAACATGGAAGCAAATCTACCAACAGCAACATGGCCTTCTTCTCTCATAGTGAAGGTCAATTCAATCAGAAAGACTCTTACATGCATCCAGTTACTGGATCATCATATGTCAGCGCTGGATCATCATGTGTTGATGGGCCGACAGCGGTACAAATCCTTGACACTTGCCATAAAGGATCCACCGGTGGTCACTTTGGTCCCAACTTTACCGCTAAGAAAGTGTTTGACTCGGGATTTTATTGGCCCACCATTTACCGTGACACTCACGAAATGGTTAAACATTGTGATGCTTGCCAAAAACAAGGCAAGATCACACATAAAGATGAGATGCCTCAAAATTTCATACAAGAATGTGAAATCTTTGATGTATGGGGCATCGACTTTATGGGGCCATTCCCTTCATCTAAAGGAAACAAATACATCCTTGTAGTCGTTGACTATGTTTCTAAATGGGTTGAAGCCAAAGATTACCCACTAATGAAGCAAGGGTGGTTTGTAACTTTTTGAAATCGCTGTTCGCTAGATTCGGTGTGCCTCGTGCCATTATTAGTGATCGCGGGACTCATTTTTGCAATTATAAATTTGTAAGAGTCATGGCTAAGTATGGTGTAAATCATCGTCTTTCCACCGCATACCACCCACAAACTAATGGCCAGGCTGAAATATCTAACCGAGGGTTAAAGCGAATTCTTGAACGAACGTGGGAGAGCATCGTACCTCATGGGCCGATAAACTTGATGATGCTTTGTGGGCTTTTCGTACCGCATACAAGACTCCGATTGGTTGTACACCATATCGTCTCGTGTACGGGAAAGCATGCTAATGTTATGATTTTGCTAGGTTCAATTGTTCGTTTCTCGGTATCTTAACGAATTGATTTCCAGCTTAAAGTACGACTCAGTTGATCTTGGTGAAACAAATATTTTGGTTGTTTTTAAATAAAGGTGCAAAACAATTAAAGTAAAAGTGCAATTAAAGTAATTTAAATCTAAGTCTAATTAAAATAAAGGGCAAGTATTTAAAAGCGAGACGAGAAATTAAAAAGGCACTAAAAGTAAATAAAGAAAACTTAAATCTATCTAAGATAAACTTAAAACGCAACTAAAACTTAAACTAAGGCAAGGCTAAAATAAAGCTAAGACTAGAAATCTTAAAGTGCAATTAAATAAAAAGGCGGAAAAAATAAAGCTTGAAAATGAAAGACAGAAATTTAGAAACTGATACTAACAAAAACCTGAAAGAAACCTTGATTCGGAAGTTTTCTGAGTCGGAACTTGTTGATTCGGAACTCTTCCGAATGAATGCTTGACTCGGAACTTTTTGAGTTCCGAATAAACCTTCTTAATCCGGAACTTTTTGAGTTCCGAATAAACCTTGGTGATCCGGAACTTTTCGTTCGGAAGTCTTGACCCGGAAGATTTCGTCCAGAACTTTCGTTCGGAAGATTTCGTCCGGAACTTTCGTCCGGAAGTCTTGACTCGGAAGATTCGTTCGGAACTTCTAAAGTTCCGAATGAATATGCTGATCCGGAACTTTTTCCTTCGGAAGTATTGATCCGGAACTTTTCCGGATGAAGCTTGACTCGGAACTTTTAAAGTTCCGAATGAAAGCCTTTCTCCTTCTCTTGGCTCGGAACTTTCCTGGGAATAAAGTAACAGAAACAAACCCCCCCCGAAGAACAAGGGATCACAATAACACGAATCTAACCACAAATTTAACCAAAATCAAACACAAGATTAAACTAAACTAATAACAAAACATTCATTAATCATAAACAAACAATCTAAATCAACAAAACTAACAAATTTAACCACAATAATCAAAAACCCACTTGATCAAAATAAGAATATGAACATGAACACAAACATAAACATAAAAAATCAAAGATCAAGAAAGGTAGATAAGAGATCAACAAGATAAAATAAAGATTGACAAGAATTAAATGGAAACTTACTTGAAATTAAAGAAATTTAAGGTGCAAGACAAGGTATTTAAATTTGACAAGTATTTAAATTGACATGAATTAAAGGTGCAAGGTTAATAAATGTGGAAGACTAATTCTCACACTTAGCCAACAAAGAAGAAAATTAACTAGTCCTAATCTATATATAGGGGGGGATTAGGAAGCTTCCTCCCCTCTTTCCGTTTCTCTTAATTACAAGATTAAGTCCTTCATTCTTTAATCTTCATTAATTGCATGCTTAGTCCTTTTCTTCTTATCTTCTTTAATCTTGGACTTTTAATGACTTTTGGCTCGGGATTTCTTTGAACTCGTCTTTTAATTCTTCGATAAAATAGACTTGAGTTCTTCGGCGTTAAGTAAACTTCCGTCTTTTGACTTTTTCTTCGATAAATCTTCAGAATTGGTCTTGGACTTCCGTTCTTTTTGCACTCTTAACTTCTTGACTTCGTCTTTCATCTTTTTCTTCAATAAAAGTCCGTAAATGCCCGTGAATTCCCGTGTTTTCTCCACTTTTCACCTTTTCGTCCTAAGTCACAACAAATACACAAACCACGCATAATTCCGACATAAAAGACATAAAATACACGTTTTGGTCCGGTTATTATTGTAATTAAGTGGTAGAAAGGATGGGTGTTTACACACCTATCAAATCCCCTACACTTGACCATTGCAATGTCCTCATGCAATGGATTAGTTATAAAGCACGTTTACGTTTTTCATCATAATTAATCCATGTTGGCCTTATTTAAAGAGATAGAAACTATAAACATTCAAATCAAAAGCATACCTTGGGTTTTGGAAATGTCATGAATAATCATCATCCTCAAGTTTTCACTTTCTCCAAACCAAGCTTAAAAACGAGATCATTGTTATTATAAGTTAGTAAACTAACACGAACTCATGTGGGCCAATTATTCGCTTAGACTCCCTTATTCCTAGGGGTATCTCTTATATTTTATTGTTGTCTTGAATGATCACGAGGATGCATTGTTTGACTTATTTCGATAGTTATTAGGCCGAAAATAAAGTGAACGATTTGATCAATAGTTAGCTAAAGGACAAAATGTTTAAAAACTGCTTCTCGGGACCTCATAAAGTTCATATCTTGGCATAACTTGCTTCGCGATTTGAGACCTTTCTCGGACCGATATTTGGCAGCGACTTCATACTTCAAACCTCGAGAGACGTTCATGAAATAATGGTCTTCTCTTCATAATAGGAATTTCTTCACTTGAAGTTTATAGAGATTCATACTTGGACCACGACTTCTTCATTTTTCTCCAATCTTTATTTTGGACTTTGATATACAACGATCCGCCTCCTTTTATGACTTGGATCTATTTATCCTCATACCTTGTTAGGGTCTTTTCGGATACACTTCTCCATGACTTTTGGGGAGTTTTTGCTTTTCGATCCTTCATATTGATTTTCGATAAATGATTCTTCACATCACTTTGGATCTTTAGCAACAAAATATAGCCCTCATGCCTTGTTAGGGCCTTTTTGGACTCGCCAATCTTCGCATCCCGCTTCAATAAGTTATGCCTTGGCTATGAACTCTAATCCATACCGAGCAACTTTTAAACGATCTTGGGCTAGAAGCTAAGTAACTTTTCAAATCGTACAACCTTATTTATTAGCAGATAAATTTATTAGCAAGCGATGGGAGAATAGGCTCATAATTAACTCACATAAATTCCTGAAAGAATACCGAACTTATAATTGGCGCTATCATTTCTCGTTCTCCCCAGTTTAAAATCTCAAGTAATGAAACTCGTGGATACTTAGCCTATTAAATCAAAGTTTTGGGTTTTCGAGTCATCTATAGGATCTTGCAAATTCTTAGACTTTTTCAAGTTTTAGAAATCGCATTTTAAAGTTCCCTTGATAAACGGCTCTCTAGGATCAATTATAGGAACTTGCGAAAAGTTCTTGTTCTTAACCCGGGAGAGTTAAGACTTTCACTTTTTATAGCTCCCTATATAAAAGTCTAGCAAAACTTGACTTAAACATGTTAAGGATACTAGCTAGAGTAACTTAGATAAGTAAACTCGGGTTGAGTCAAAAGATTCACAACGTTTGAAAATTAAAACCACTTTATTAAAAATTTATTCTAATAAGGAAAGAAAATAACTATACAAAAGGAAAAACTAATAGGCCACAATAAATCAAAAATTTTGAAAAATGTCGAAAAATTGATTTTCCGGTTAAAATGAGGACAAATACAAGGAAAAGACCACTTAACTTCGATAGAAGTCCCCCCGACACTTAAGATAAACATTGTCCTCAATGTTTAAGCATGTGGGAGTAAACTCCCCTACACTTAGGACATTGTGCACTTTGTTTAAATCTCGCTAAGGAAAAGACAACTAAAGAGATTCCTATTTTAATATTGCAAAATATAAAATAGTGAATCGAAAAGAGTTTAGGATAGAACCGGGAAGAAGTAGAACACGGAATCACGGGTCGTCAAGAATCATCAAAAGTGTATCATTGAAGCTCGAATCTCTGATGAAGAGAGAGGAGAGGAAAGCAAACCAACGGGTCTCCCCTACACTTATGGTAAAGAAAGCGAAAAGATAGATGCATGGGTTGCCTCCCAAGAAGCGCTTGATTTTTGTTAACCGAGTCATGAGCCTGACTCGACCTTGATTATCAACGGAAGAAGCATGAAACATATCCACCGGGATCAAAGACATAGTTTTCGTCCATCAAATAGCACAAGCTTAAGGCAAACAAGGCAAGCCAAAGAAGAGTAAGCAAGGTTCCCTTAAGCAGCGATGGAGCACGGTGGAAGCAAGGGTGAAGTGGTGAAAGCAGATTTCCATAAGTTCCAAAGATATTTCCTTTTATTTCATCAGGTAGATACTGAGATGGCTGCAGAATGTCGATACCAGGGTCGAACACCTTTTCCTTTAGGGGAAAATAGCACTCAGGCTCAGCAGAGTGTGAAGAAGATCCGCGAAGAAGCACAACCTCGTCCTCAGAAGTGGGACAAAGAGGTGTTAAATCATATGTGCTGCGGATTTCGGTGTCGACCGGTTTCTTCTCCTTAGAAAGAATGTGCTTCAAATCCAAAGTAGGATCAAGACGATAATCTTCAAAGTCATAAGGAGGAGCATCACTCTCATGAGGGAAGTAAGTGTTGAGAAATTCAGAGAAGTCTTCCTCAAATGAGTAATCGTCCAAAGTAGGATCGAGTGATGGCGAAGGATCTTCGTCATGTGAAGAATCGCTTGAAAGAGTATCGGCCTCATCAAAATCATCATATGTGGGCAGCTCGGGATACTCGGAAGTACAATCTCCAAAATCATCCGAATCTGAGCTAGAATCATCATCATCATAAGCATCAAAGACCGGTGGAGAATCATAAATGGGAGAAGCTTCCAAAGTGGACCGAGAATCATCCACATCATCTTCAAAAAGTGGATTATCAATGGAAGAATTGAACAGAGGATTGTCGTAGACAACAAAGTCATCATGCACATTAATAATATTTACTGATTCTTGGCCTCCAAAGGATTTGCCTGTAAACTTCCCCATTTTAAAAACTTTTGAATCATTCCCGACTCTTAAGATTAACTCACCTTCGGCCACATCCACTAAAGCTCGTCCGGTTCTCAAGAATGGCCGACCAAGTATTAAAGGGATACGAGGGTCCATTTCATAATCAACTACGACAAAATCGACCGGGAAAGTAAATGTGCCAACTTTAATAAACACGTCTTCGGCTATACCAACAGGGTAAGCGAGAGTGCGATTTGCAAGTTCGAGAGTCATCTTCGTTGGAGTGAGGTCGGGCAATGATAGTGTTTTCCAAACACTCAGTGGCATCAAATTAATACTGGCCCCGAGATCAGCAAGGCAGTAAATTCTTCAGTTTTGTTAAACACGCAAGGTAACACAAAACGACCGGGATCTCCAAGCTTTTCCGGAAGTTCTTTGAGAATGACTGCAGAGCAGTTCTCATTTAAGCGTGTGTTGGCGAGTTCAATCAGCTTCTCCTTCTTGTTAAGCAATTCCTTAAATGCTTTAACAAATTTGGGCATGTGGACAAGTGCTTCTAGAAAACTAATGTTGAAGTTCATTTGAGAAATCATCTTGATATAGTTTGTTATTTGAGAGTCCTCCTTTGTTAGCAAGTTAGGCTTGTCCAAGCGAGAAGGATATGGGATGTTGGGTTTATAGGTGGAAGGTGTAGTTGGTGAAGGTTGAGATGTTGAAGGTTTCTTCTTGGGGACATCGTCATGACGAGGCGGAGACGGTAATGGTGCACTAATACTAGGTGTAGGAGGAGTAGGGATAAATGGTGGTGGAGGAGGTGTAGATGATGGGGGTGGGTTTGGTGGTCCTACGATGGTAATCCCACTACGAGTAGTAATAGCACTCACATTAGCTTGCAGATTAGTGACGGTGTTTGAAGGTAGAGAACTTGTAGTAGAAGGTTGAGTGGAGGGCAAGAAACTAGCCAACATATTCTTTAATTCATTCGTTTGAGTGCTGAAGGAGGATTGAATATTATCGCGAACCTCGGATCTTATGTCATTTCCCTGTTTCGTGATATCTCCTTTCAAATTGATTATTTGGCTCTGCAGATTCTTAATTTGCTCACCTTGAGTTCTCATGATGGCTTCAACATCGGGATTAATGGGTGGGGTTTGTTGGGCGGAAGGGTTATAAGGATTAGAAGCTCTTGGTGGGATTTGGTTGCTTCTATTGTAGTTGTTGGCGGGGTTTTGGTTTTGAGGAGAAAAACCGGGGGAAAGGTAATTATTGGATCGGTAACTCAGCAGATTTCTATCCCCTTGAGGTCGAGCTTGGTAATTTTCCGGTGAATAATTACCATAAGCTGCATACACATTTTCCGGATTTCCTTGAGTCGAAGGACAATCGGTGTATGAGTGAGGACCACCGCATGTTTCACAAGGAGCAGCAGCAGCTTTAACTTGTTGTTGTTGTTGGTTGGAAGCCAAGAGTTGCATACTTCTATTCATTTCAGTCAGCACACGGGTGAGTTCGGTCATATCAGGGTTTGCTGAGGTGGAAGAAACATTGACTCTCGGGTTGTTCCTTGAAGAAGCAGAGGAATCCCAGTTTTTGTGGTGAATAGTCATGTTCTCAATTAGCTCTCTACACTCCTCAGGTCTCCTTTTCATGAATGTGCCACCGGCGGCTACATTAATCGTATCACGATCTCGAAAAGTCAAACCGTTGTAGAAAGTATCAATTAAGGTTACAAGGAGCATGTTGTGGTTTGGACATCTATCGATCAAGACATTATATCTCTCCCAAGCATCAAAAATAGATTCATCAGCGTCTTGCATGAAACCGCTGATTTGATTGCGAAGGCTCGTGACCATGGATGGTGGAAAGTAGCGCGACAAAAAGCGTTGAGTCATGTCATCCCAAGTGTGAATAGAATTCTTCGGGAGACGATCAAACCATTTCTCGGCATGATGCGATAAAGTATGTGGGAAGAGTTGTAGGCGAAGAACATCCATTGTGGCACCAGGCAACTTCATGCTTTGGGTGATTGTAATGAACTTGTCGAGGTGTTTGTTCCCATCATCATCAGGCAATCCACGGAATGGGTTTGTTTGCACTTGCTGAATCATGTGGTGCTTCAACGAAAACTCAGGAGCGTTGATTTGCATCGGCGCAATCGGTCCTCCTCGTCCAAACATGGTAGGTTGACAAAGTTCCTCCATGGTCCGAAGATCGGGCGGTGGAAGAACATTGTTGTTATTATTGAGGTGCGGTGGAATGTTGTTGTTGACACCTGACATACTTATATCTTCTTGAGTCTCAGGCTCTTGATAATTAGAAGATCTAGTACACATACACCTGAAATGCAAAAGAAAAAGAAACCAAACACAAAGACAATATATATACACAAGAAAGATAAAATCTTTTTGGATTTTTGAAATTTTTAATTTTTCTGGATTTTTATCAATTTTTAATTTTATGGTTTTTTGAATTTTTTATGCAAGAAAAATAACGCTCACAAGTGAACGGATCCCAAAAAGCAACACGTCTCTCACAGAAAACCGTTAATCTTTACGAAAAGAGCTGGCAGCGGCGCCATTTTAATGTTATGATTTTGCTAGTGTTCAATTGTTCGTTTCTCGGTATCTTAACGAATTGATTTCCTGCTTAAAGTACGACTCAGTTGATCTTGGTGAAACAAATATTTTTGGTTGTTTTTAAATAAAGGTGCAAAACAATTAAAGTAAAAGTGCAATTAAAGTAATTTAAATCTAAGTCTAATTAAAATAAAGGGCAAGTATTTAAAAGCGAGACGAGAAATTAAAAAGGCACTAAAAGTAAATACAGCAAACTTAAATATATCTAAGGTAAACTTAAAACGCAACTAAAACTTAAACTAAGGCAAGGCTAAAATAAAGCTAAGACTAGAAATCTTAAAGTGCAATTAAATAATAAGGCGGGAAAAATAAAGCTTGAAAATGAAAGACAGAAATTTAGAAACTGATACTAACAAAAACCTGAAAGAAACCTTGATTCGGAAGTTTTCTGAGTCGGAACTTGTTGATTCGGAACTCTTCCGAATGAATGCTTGACTCGGAACTTTTTGAGTTCCGAATAAACCTTCTTGATCCGGAACCTTTTGAGTTCCGAATAAACCTTGGTGATCCGGAACTTTTCGTTCGGAAGTCTTGACCCGGAAGATTTCGTCCGGAACTTTCGTTCGGAAGATTTCGTCCGGAACTTTCGTCCGGAAGTATTGACTCGGAAGATTCGTTCGGAACTTCTAAAGTTCCGAATGAATATGCTGATCCGGAACTTTTTCCTTCGGAAGTATTGATCCGGAACTTTTCCGGATGAAGCTTGACTCTGAACTTTTAAAGTTCCGAATGAAAGCCTTTCTCCTTCTCTTGGCTCGGAACTTTCCTGGGAATACAGTAACAGAAACAAACCCCCCCGAAGAACAAGGGATCACAATAACACGAATCTAACCACAAATTTAACCAAAATCAAACACAAGATTAAACTAAACTAATAACAAAACATTCATTAATCATAAACAAACAATCTAAATCAACAAAACTAACAAATTTAACCACAATAATCAAAAACCCACTTGATCAAAATAAGAATATGAACATGAACACAAACATAAACATAAAAAATCAAAGATCAAGAAAGGTAGATAAGAGATCAACAAGATAAAATAAGATTGACAAGAATTAAATGGAAACTTACTTGAAATTAAAGGAATTTAAGGTGCAAGACAAGGTATTTAAATTTGACAAGTATTTAAATTGACATGAATTAAAGGTGCAAGCTTAATAAATGTGGAAGACTAATTGTCACACTTAGCCAACAAAGAAGAAAATTAACTAGTCCTAATCTATATATAGGGGAGGATTAGGAAGCTTCCTCCCCTCTTTCCTTTTCTCTTAATTACAAGATTAAGTCCTTCCTTCTTTAATCTTCATTAATTGCATGCTTAGTCCTTTTCTTCTTATCTTCTTTAATCTTGGACTTTTAATGACTTTTGGCTCGGGATTTCTTTGAACTCGTCTTTTAATTCATCGATAAAATTGACTTGAGTTCTTCGGCGTTAAGTAAACTTCCGTCTTTTGACTTTTTCTTCGATAAATCTTCAGAATTGGTCTTGGACTTCCGTTCTTTTTGCACTCTTGACTTCTTGACTTCGTCTTTCATCTTTTTCTTCAATAAAAGTCCGTAAATGCCCGTGAATTCCCGTGTTTTCTCCACTTTTCACCTTTTCGTCCTAAATCACAACAAAAACACAAACCACGCATAATTCCGACATAAAAGACATAAAATACACGTTTTGGTCCGGTTACTATTGTAATTAAGTGGTAGAAAGGATGGGTGTTTACACACCTATCACATGCCACCTCCCCATTGAGTTGGAGCACAAGGCTTACTGGGCCTTGAAGTGGGCTAATTTTGACATCAACAAAGCCGGTGACCTACGCAAAATCCAACTCAATGAGCTCAATGAACTCCGGAATGAGGCTTATGAAAATTCTTTGATCTATAAGGAAAAGACTAAGCTCATTCATGACTCTAAGATTAAAAACCGAGAGTTCCAAGTTGGAGACAAAGTTTTACTCTTTAACTCTCGGTTGAAAATCTTTTCGGGCAAGCTGAAATCTCGTTGGTCCGGCCCATCCACCATTGACCAAATTTTTCCATATGGTACTCTCGAGCTCGCTCAACCTAATGGACCTAATTTTAAAGTGAATGGCCAACGAGTGAAGTTGTACTTTGGTGAGGACATCTCTCATGAGATGATTCCATCCCTCACCACGTTTCCCATGAACTAATTTTGGGTCGAGTCAGGCTCGTGACTCGGTTATAAAAAACAAGCGCTCCTCAGGAGGCAACCCGAGTATCTATCCTTTTCCGTTTTACCTCCTAAGTGTAGGGGGACCTTTATAGGTTGTTTGTGTTTGTGTGGTGATGTGATTACAGGGATGAATGCACTTTTGGAACCTTTGAAGAACCGTGATCCCGTGTTATCCGCAATCCGGTTCTATCTCTCTACTATCGTGATTCAATTTTCTTCATACTCACATTCGAAATTGATCACTTTAGTTGTATCTTCCTTAACTTGATTTAACCAACGTGCACAATGTCATAAGTGTAGGGGAGACTTTTTCCACATGCTTAAACATTGAGGACAATGTTTATATTAAGTGTAGGGGGGACTTCTATTGAAGTTTTAAGTGGACTTTTCCATTAAAATGCCTTCATTTCACCGGAAAATCATCTTTTTCAAATTTTTAATTAACTTTGGCCATATAGTCGTAATTTTTAAATTTTTATCGTTGCTTTCATATGTATGTATCCCACAATAAATTCAAAAATATTAATAAAGTGGTGTAACTAGTTTTGAAGTCTTTGACATATTAGGTCCGTTGCGATTATTTTGACTCAACCCGAATAGACTTATCCAAGTTTATTTTAGCTAGTATCCTTAACCATGTAGAACTTAATTGGTTTATTAGGCTAAGCATCCACGAGTCTTGTTACTTGAGATTTTAAATTATGGAGAACGAGAAATGATAGAGTCAATTATAAGTCTGTATTCTTGCACAAGCACGCTTGGTGTGATTATTTGCCTATTCTCCCATCACTTGCTAATAAATTATCTGCAATAAGTAAGGTCGTACGATTTGAAAAGTTACTTAGCTTCTAGCCCAAGATCGTTTAAAAGTTGCTCGGTAATGATAAGAGTTCATAGCCAAGGCATAACTTATGAAGCGGGGCGCGAAGATTAGCGAGTCCGAAAAGGCCCTAACAAGGCATGAGGATTCCATTTTATTGCTAAAGATCCAAGGTGATGTGAAAAGCATTATTCCCAAAATCAATATGAAGGATCAAGACTCACGACGAAAAGCAATCAACTCCCATAAAGATCATGGAGAAGTCTATCCGAAAAGACCCTAACAAGGTATGAGGATAAATAGATCCAAGTCCGAAAAGGAGGCGGATCGTTGTATCTCAAAATCCCAATTAACGATTGAAGAAATAATGATGAAGTCGTGGTCAACAAAGTTGGAGTATCCCTCAAAAGTCTCCAAGTGAAGAAACTCTATAAACGAAGAGAAGACCATTATCTCAAGAACGTCTCTCAAGATATGAAGTATGAAGTACATGCCAAATATCGGCCCGAGAAAGGTCTCAAATCGTAAAACGAGTTATGCCAAGATATGAACTTTTTGATATCCCGAGAAGCAGTTTTAAGAGATTTTGTCCTTTAGCTAACTATTAATCAAATCGTCCTACTTTGCTTTCAGCCTAAATAAACTATCGAAATAAGTCCAAAAATGCATCTTCATGATCATTCTAAGACAAAAATAAAATATAAGAGATACACCTAGGAATAAGGGAGTTTAAGCATATAATTAAGCCATGTGTGTAAGTGTTTGTTTTGCTAACTTATAATAACAATGATCTCGTTTTTAAGCTTAGTTTGGGGAACGTGAAACTTGAGGGTGATAAATCTTCGCAGCACCGAAGCCCTAATGTAAGTCCTTGATCTCTTTGCAAGTTATTTCCATGTAGCTATTTTCTAGTGAAAATGGTTTTCTATCCTTTTGTTTACTTTAAAGTTTTAATGTCTCTTAGTACTTTAATTTTTGTTTAGTAGTATGTTAATAAGGCCAAGGTTGATTGATTATGAGAAAAGTTTAAAATTGCTTTATCACTAAGCATTGCATGAGGGCATGGCAATGGCTAAGTGTAGGGGATTTGATAGGTGTGAAAACATCAATCCTCTTACCACTTATTTCTTGCTAAAACAAGACCAAAACGCGTATTTAATGTCATTTGTTTAGAATTATGCGTGGTTTGTGTGTTTGTTGTGTTTTCAGAGGAAACCGGATAAATATTGAAGAAAACATGGGATTGCACGGGTTTTACTGAAGAAAAAGACTCAAGACGAAGTCTATTGTCCAAGAGATGCAAAAGATTTGAAGTCAATGGGCCTATTTGAAGATTTATCGAAGAAAAGGACCAAAGATGGAAGATTTACATATGTCGAAAGAACTCAAGTCTATTAAACGAAGAAATTAAAAGACGAGTTGAATTTATTCGTCGACAAATCCCGAATCGAAATCGAAAACGTCAACTTTTCTGAAAAGACGAGAAGACAAAAAGAACGGGAGAAAGTCCACTCACCAACCAAAGACAAGGCCTATATAAAGAGATCCCTTCACACATTTTGAGCTAGTTTTTCATTCCAGTCTTTTCGTTTTTCTTTGTCTTCGTAGGAAGCCAACACCATTAAGGTGTTGGTGATTTTTCATATTTTAATAAATCTTTAATCTTGTAAGTTTTTAATCTTTCCTTTTGTTTACTCTACCTTAATCAATCAATATTATCTTCCATTTTCATCTTGTTCATCTTCATCTTTTTGATTTAAAGTTTAAAGTTCTTATTTGGTTGATTTTGATCTTCAAAAGTAAGTGGGTTTTATGTTTTTAGTGTTTTGATTTGATGATTATGATTAGTAGATGATTAGAGGTTAAATTGGTTTAAGTTTTGGTTAAAACTTGGTGATTTTGGTTAAATTCGTGGCTTTGTTGGTTTCCCTGTTCTTCGCATCTTCATAGTTTCCCAGATTCCGAATGAACACCAATATTCCGGATCAAGGGGTTTGTGTCAATATTCCGAATCAGTTCAGTTCATTTAGTCATTCCGAATCAAGTGTTCATCCGGAATAATTAATATTCCGGATGAGTGTTTATATTCCGAGTCAAGGGTTTTAAATTGTTCTAAATCAAAGTTTTTTAAAAAAAAGTTCCGAATGAAGTTTTTTTATTAAATGTTCCGAATCAAGCAATGTTCCTAATCAGTTTTAAAAGTTCCGAATAAAGGTTTTTAATATTTTATTCCGAATCAGCATTTGTTCCGAATTAGTGTGTTCCGAATCAGTGTGTTCTGAATCAGTGTTTTTATATATTCCGAATGAAAGGTTTTCAGTTAGAAGTTCCGGATGAACAAATGTTCCGAATGAAGCTTTAGACCAATTGTTCCGAATGAAGGTAAATGTTTCGAATGAAGCTTATTTTTTTAGAATATTCTGAATGAAGGATTTTGGCCAATTTATTCCGAACGAAGTGAAGATTCCGGATCAAGCTTTTCTTCTTTATTATTCCGCATGAAGGGTTTTGGCCAAGTTATTCCGAATGAGCATGTATTCCGAATGAGCATCAATTATTCTGAATCAAGTAGTTTTCAGTAAGGGTTATTTCACTGTTTTTGTTTTACTGTTTAATTGTTTAATTTTAATTCAAGCTTTATTTTATTAACTGTTTTGGTTTAAATTTTTATCACTTTACGCATTTAATCCTTTTTAGTAGATTAGAAAACCACCCTCTTTTTAGTAACCAAGAACAACTATTCCACTTTTAACCGTGATCGATTCGAGAAGATATCGAGAATAAAATTGAACCCATTAAAACCCAAATATCAGTGTACTTGGATAAGTCTAGTTGAGTTTTAATAGAGTTGATTAGTAGGTCTCACTAAGCTATAAAGTGATGTGGTTGTGTCTTGTGAGTTCTCACTAAACTTGAAAGTGATTAGTAGTTGTGTTGTGTGAAGTTCTCACTTAGCTTCAAAGTGAAGAGTCATGAAGATTGGTTCTAGCTTTGGATTAGAACTCGACATCTAACCTTGTGTCGTAAAATGGTGAAGTAGGAAACGTCGTGAAGATTGGTTCTACCTTAAGATTAGAACTCGACATCTAGCCTTATGTCGTTAAATTATGAAGTAGGCAACGTTGTGTAGATTGGTCCTAGCTAAAGATTAGGTCTCGACATTTAGCTTAGTGTCAGAAAATAATGTAAGCGACGATGTAAGGTTTTCTCCGCCAAGAAGGGAGCTTGTGGATATAGTGGAAATCTCGAGCAGGTGTACTCGAGGAGTGGAGTAGAAACGAGGATAGAGCCTCGTTGTCGAACCACTATAAATCTTGGTGTCTTCCCACTAGGTTGTCTCCTTCCTTACTCTTTACTTATTTCATTATCATTACACTTACCTATTATCTTTGCTAGTGTATTTGAATTGAACCTAATCATTATGCAACTTAGCTTCAAGAAAAAGATAGTTTTGATACAAACCAAATTGAAAGTAATTTTAATTTGGTTGCCAATCAAAGAGAAACTATTCAACCCCCCCCCCCCCCTTCTAGTTTCTACAATTGGTATCAGAGCGATGGTCACTCAAGATCTTTGAAGTATATTGTACTTTGAAACTTGGATCGATCCATTGTCTCCTCAAATTAGAAGGTCAAGTTGTACTAAAGTTTCTCTTTGGTCAAAACTATTTTGTTTTTGAAAAATTGGTCTTTTAATTGATAATATAGCAGCCCACTTAAGATTAGTAGTCTTTATGCATTTTAGATCTACTCTTGAAATGTATCTACTAGTTTGCATCTTGCTTTGTCTAGGTACTCATGAAGATCAATCACTTAATTGGTTGTGGATTGAGTTACTTGCACTTGTAGAAGACTCATCTTCATTGGTCTTTAACATCTTTGAATGATGATACCAAGATGATTGGGAATGATACTAGTCCTTGAAGACTTAGTACTCATCATAGTCATTGTTGGGCATAGCATTGATTCCTTGATGGATTGCTCTTTGTATCCAAGGTACGGTTTCGTTCTTCCACACGCCCTTTGATCATTCTTTTGATCATTACTTGACTATGTGCTTGTTCTTGGCATCCTTGCCTTGACATTTGTTTGTGATTTGTGATTCTTTTCTTTTATCCTCTCAACCCGTCATTGCTTGGATACTTGACTCACTATGGTGATGTAGAGTGAGTTAGTAGTAGCTTAAAGTATCAAGCATGATTTCCATGGTTTGCACCCATACGGTTAGTAGGACCTTTGTGGGAGAGAAAGTGAATTAATACCTTGCTCATATTTTGGTTTAGACTAAGACTATTATTGAAAGTGATCTTAGTCTATACAGGAATAATTGCTTTGTGTTTATTCATTACCAAAGCCGTTTAACGTTTCGCCGGAAAGGCATGTCTTAAACCACTATATATGACACAAGCTCTTCGTTACCACTATTTGAAGATTGTCATTAATCCCTTGAGCATTGGTCCTAGTCTTGGTTCACTTCCCTTGACTTCTCTCCACTTTGCTGTTTTGCTACGAGTAGTCATTTGTCCGTTTCGGTTCTTTTCGATCTTGATTCAACTCGTAATCCTTCATTTAAACATATTGCCTAGTGTTTTGATGATCCAATGTTATTCTAAAAGGTTCATGATATATTTTTAAGTATCTTAGAAAAACTTGGTTTTTAAAATTTGGCGTTTTTCATTGATAAAAACCCGCCTCTGTAGGCGGTTCTTTATCTAGGCGGCTCAAACCCGCGGTTCCTTATCGATAAGGTACCGCAGGCAGTAAAGTTTGTTAGAGCGCCAGTTTGATTATTTTATTCTTTTTCAAACCACTATCTCTCTCTCCCAAAAACACACAGCCGACGTTTTTCATCTTTTCCACCATTGTTGAAGCTTCCAAAACCTTCAATCTCTCAAATTAATTGATTCCAAGTTGTGGGTTTCACTCATCCTTCATCTAACATCAATTAATTGTAAGTATTTTCTTTCAATTTCATCTATTTTGCTCTAGGGTTCATCCTTTCATAATTGGGGATTTTTAAAATTGAAATTGAATTAAAACCTTAATAGGAATGTGGGTTGACATGGTTATTTTACTATGATTCCTTAGGTTCATATTCATTAAGATTTCACTAAAACCCACTTGTAGAACAAATCCGAATTTTGGCTAAATGATTTTGGTTAAAAGATGGATTTGAGATGAACCCATGAACAAATAGGTAATGACATTGTTAATGCTTACCTAAAAACCTTGTTTTGAAAAACCAATGTTCTAAGTCCGTTGTTGATCCAACATAGTTCATATGTTCAAGGTAAATAATGGAATAGCTACATTGTGAACATGAGAATGATATGGATTCAATCCTTTGTTTTTCAAGAAATTGATATAACACATTCTCGTATTTTTTGATTTTTGATTTTACTTTTCATATGAGTGATTGGAAAAATATTGTCTTATGTTTATTTAGGTACTAATCATGCCTTCTCAATATCAAAAGGATCATCAATACACTAGACAATACATGACAAACCTTTCCCAAACCTCTGCTTCCCCCCAACTTCAAAACGCTTTTCCATCCCTTTCTACTCGTTGTTTCCATGAGGGTAGAGTCGTTGACAAGGAAATAACGGGTTATGACTATATCCAATCTATGTTTGAGCTTTCGGGGTTTGATTGCTTGCTCAACATAGAAGAATATATTTACCCCTTATTCCTTCTTGAATTCTTTAGCACCTACTCCATGCTTGAATACAATGGAGAAATTTTCATTCGTTTCGTGTTGAATGATCAATTGATTCAATACTCCCTCCAAAACTTTGGTGAAATTCTCGGTGTGCCATATGAAGGCACTTGTCGTTTTACGGATAAATGGAGACTTGATGCTCTCTTGGAATCCTACGATAAACCTCCAAATGACCTCACCGAAATTGATCTAGAGTTCATCCTTGACATCATTTCGACAGAGCGTGATGGAAACGTTGTGAGAAGCCTTCATTCAAATGTACGAAATGTGAATCGATATGAAGTGCTCTCTAGCGACCTTAAGGATTTTATGGTCCAATTGGCAAATATCCTTAGGGAGAATGTCTTTTGTCTTGGTGGAAACCGAGATCATATCCCGGCTTGTATAGTGCATATGTTGAGTTACATCTTTACATCCACCAAGTACAATTTGGCATTCTATATCGCTCGATGAATAAATTATGCCCTTTCAAAGCCCAAAACAAACCTTCCCTGTGCTATTCTTCTTACTCGCCTTTTCAAAAGGGTTGCTCATGATTTTCCCCACCTCGATCTTTCTCGCTTCTACCCGGTTTATCGGGTTATGTTGCCTATTCAAGAGGCATATGCAAGAAAGACAAGAAGTGATCGAGGATCGCGAAAATCCGATCATCAAGAGATGGATGATGAGGACATGGACATGCCAACAAGTGATGGTGATGGCATAGGTACTAGTTCTCACTTCAACTCTTCGAGTAATTCCCACCCATCCTCAAACTCATTCGTGGATGTACTTGAAGACTTAGCTCCCCCAACTCATTACTTCTCTAGTGAAGTACCGGAAGATCTTAACATGGAGCATCTCTACCGTGAAAATCTTAGGACTAGAGGTGAATTGCATGAACATCTGGTTGAGTCAAGGAAGGGATTCAAGTATTTGGGGAATATGATCAAGGGATTGGGCAAGAAGAGAAGGTGAAAGCTTTGAAGTATTTCAAAGAATACATGTTGGTAAACATGTAATGTTGAACAATTTTTTTTATTATCTTGGATGTGTATTAACTTATGCTACATGTTTGGATTGTATTAACTTATGCCATTATGTTTGTGATTTACATAGCTTTGTGCATGCCTTATGATAGTTAGCTTCTTAGATTTTGGTCAGTAGTTAACTTTGGCTTGTGAATCCTTTGGTAAAAATCTGGGTTAACCAAAATTTGGGATGTGAGACATTTGAAAGACCTCTGGTCGCGGTTCCATATCGACCCGCAGATCCTTATCGATAAGGAACCGCCGGTCCTAGATAAGGAACCGCCGCCAATGTGTCCGACAAAATCTTTTTCTTTACACTATTTTCTTCAATCTGTGTAAACTTTGCATGATTCTTTGCAAAAACCTGCATATTTCCTAAACTAGGTTACCTAAATTCATTATTCACCTAAAATAATTTTAACCCATTACTAGTTTGGATCATCCCCTCACCCATTTAAACCCACCTTGTTAGTCATGTTCTTCACACATCAAAACATCCTTCCCTAACCCATAAACCATCCTTGTCAACCATGGTTTCTACAAAAACCTCAAACACGCCAAGGAAAACACTTAAGATTAGGATTAAGGTACCCAGGCCTAACTCCTCACTCTTTCACACACCCAAAAATAATATGGTTCCAATCCTCATTTCCTCATCACCTTCACCACCCCTTGCACCATGCAAGACAACATCCACCCATGCTACTAACCACTCCATTGGTTCTACCTCCTCTTCATTCAACTCAAGAATGAATGAGCTCTCTTCACCCTTCACTCTAAGTGCACCCTTGGATGTGACCACACAACCCCAACCAATCCAAAGCATTCCTTTTGTGAATGACTTTGATGACACCTTAGTGACTTCACCATTTACCCCTCCTAACTCACCCATTACACCAACCTTGGAGAACATACCTCCACACTCACCCATTTCTCCTTTGGGGAATATGCCTCCACTCTCACCCACATCACCCTTGGAGAACATGCCTCCTCCACCTCCACCAAACTCAAACATTCCAATTTTGGGTGTCCCACTTTCCCTCCTTTTGGGTGATCCTTACTATGGGTTTCAAGAGACTCATGGTCCTAATTGTCCATGTTGCCTCTACAACCACTACATCATCCATAACCTTAGGATGGAGATGTTTGGACTACATAGGAGGTTGCAAGAGTTCTTTCTTACCTTGTTCTCCATGCCTCCTCCTAGGAGATGAATGATGAGTTTTCTTAATAAGTTTTTTTTAACAAAACCAAGCCAAAGAGACTACTCATCTAGATTTAATGTTAAGATAGCTT
This sequence comes from Glebionis coronaria, assembly GCA_025667525.1. Classification (NCBI taxonomy): domain Eukaryota; kingdom Viridiplantae; phylum Streptophyta; class Magnoliopsida; order Asterales; family Asteraceae; genus Glebionis; species Glebionis coronaria. The sequence continues at coordinate 126,873,372 of CM046879.1, read as the reverse complement.
TGTATTAGTTAGTTTTTTCATTTGTCATTGTATTTGCTTCATTCATGAGTGTTTCATGAAGTTTTTCAATGGATTTAGCCTTATGTGTTCCTATTCTTATGTGCACATTAATCAACTTAATTTGAAATTAAAATTGAACCTAAATCTATCACAACCTCTAAAAACTTGACTAAAATTGGTTCAAAATGATATCTAAATTGTTTTGTCACCCTTTGTCAAGACATTCTTTGTGAATGTGTTGCTTTTATGCAACCCTAGCATAATTTAGTGCTACTAGAGGTAAAATTCCAAGATTTGCAATTTTTTGAAAAAGTCTTTGTTTTTCTCAAAACCATGGAAAAACTTGGTTTCAAGTCTACTGCACGTGGATCCTTAAAGTCCCGCGGTTCCTTAAGTGGTAAGGAACCGCCGGTCCCTATAAGGTACCGCGGACAGTAAATGACTTTTGACACGTTTTTGATCAAAATTCTTTAAACCCTATACCCTGTCAAGATTCCTTGTTTGCTCAATTTGGCTAAACATTTCTTGACACTTCACACTTTGTATTCAAATTCTTACCTTGATTACATTTTACTTATACCCCAACCTTGAGATTTAATTCTCACACCTTCCCAACCTTGAGAATTCATTCTCACGCAACCTTGAGATTTCATTCTAACACCTTCCCAACCTTGAGATTTCATTCTCACACCCTCACAATGCCTAACTCCTCCATTCCTAACCTTGACATTTCTTTGTCACAACCCCACTCACCCAAAGCTTCCTCATCCAAGCTTTCAAAGAAACCGAAAATCTCGGTTCGACCTATTTGGGTTAAGAAGAATGAACCATCTTCATCCAAACCACCCAAAAACCCTACCTTCTCTCCAATCAAGTATTGAAATGAGACTTATACCATTAACCCCATCACCGGAGCAAAAGAAAATGTTCCCCCACCACCTCAATCCTTGAACACCCCTCAACTCAATGACCTTTCAACCATCCCAAACCTCACAAGGCATTGTGAAAACATTTCCTACCCTATTACCCCACCACCACCAAACCCTAGGTTTGATGCCCTACCCCCATCAAACGATTTTGTGTTGCATCATGGATCCTCGTGTGCTTGTTGTCGATTTCAACAAATTGAACTTGCTCATGTATATGAGAAGTTAAATTTCCTTGAATTCCTCCCCACTCGACCTCCTATCCAAGTTTTCGTTCCGGTGGACAAAACTTCGAATGATGCATCGTCGTCTTATTTTTCCAACTAAAGGACTAACTACTCTTAGAGTCTTTATTAGTTTAGTTGTTTTAGAGTCTTTTATTTTTTTAATCAATCTTGGAAAATTATCACTATTAGAATAGCTTATGCTTATGGTTATTTTCCATATTTTTTTGCTTTAGATACTCATATTGTGTGTATGACTATCTACCTTGTTATGTCTTTTCTTTTATGTAACCTTTGTGTTGTTTGTTTGTTATTTCCTTAGTTCTATTTTGAGTTGATCATGGACAATTTTTACAATTGCTTATGTGTAAAACCCGCATGCTTTTACCATGAATAGTGCCCTTAAGATCGTACGTCCTAGATTAAAACTTACCTCATTTAGTATTGATCACATTCATGTGCTAATAATCAAGCGAGTGCATACGTGTATGACATGACAAGTATCGATTACGTACGAACTCATGATAAACAGTTAATAAATATATCACGTGAACATAATTAAATCATGATCACCATTTAATATATGAACTAAAATAATTACGTAAATACTTATAATATAATTACGAGCGTTAAGTTACGATAAATGACACGTTAGATTAAACAGAAACACTTTAAACACGAGCACGTTTAACCATGAACGAACACGAAACATCGGGACACGAGAAAGGTACGGGTACCCCATGTGGGGCCCCCATACCCACGGCACATATACAAGAAATGGGCTTAGCCCATGGACTTTACAAGTAAAGGGGGGTAAGAGTAAAAACATGTTTTCATTTTTCACTTTCAAGAAAATAAACTAAAACCCTAAAAAGAGTTTTCTCCTCCTCCTTTTTTCTCCTTTTGTGCCGCCACCTAAACACCACCATTGGAGGGTGATTGTTTGATTTTGATCTTAAAAACAAGTGTTAGAATCCGTGTTTGTTCATCCTTTTTCCAAGCTACATAGTGGTATACCTTTCTAACCCTTCTTTTTAATTCTTTTTAATTCTTTTAATCTTGGATTATTTTCATGAACATGTTATTATTTTTTTGATTTAAACATGATAATTAATCATTGATCTAACATGTTTTGGTATTAATTAAAATCAAGGAAGGATTTAAAGGGGTGTTTGTTTCTAGCCGCCTAGCAAAACAAACCCGAGGGGGGTTTGGTTTGCTATTGCCGCCACCACCAAGACCATTTTTGGTCTTGGTTGGCTCATGTGGGACCCACGACAGCAAGGAGACACATGTGCCCCGGGTTTGGCTCGGGGTACGGTGTCGAATTCATGCCCGATTCATGGTTCGTTGGTTAATTCATGATTCATGCTACATGTTAATTTTTATGAATTATGAACTTAGGATATAATTAATTAATAACATGAAATATTAATTAAATCATGACTTAGGTTATTTTAATTATTAGTTTATTATGACATTAATTTAACCTAAGTATTTTATGCTATAAGTCATAATTAATTAATTATTTAAAACATGCTTATAATTAATTAATTTAGACATGACTTAGGTTATATTATTGATAATAATAATACACATTTTAACCTAAGTATATTCATTTCATTTTAATTAAAACATGTTATACTTTAATTAAAATGCTTAACCTATAGTTTAATTAAAATACATGAAATAATAATTAAACTATATACTATATCATATGACTTAAGAAACAAGCTTATAAACACTTAGACTTATATGATAGCTTATGTAACCAGCTTAATTCTAAATATGGAAACTTCTATTTATAGAAACTTAATTAAATAAGGCAACTAATCTAATTATGGAAACCTTCTATATATGGAAATCTATCTATTTTAGGCAGCTAATCTAATCATGGAAACCTTCTATATATGGAAACTTATTTAATTAAGGCAGCTGATCTATTTTTGGAAACTTTCTATTTTTAGAAACTAATCTATTTTAGGCAGTAAATTCTATTTTTGGAAACTTTCTATTTTTGGAAACTTTCTATTTTTGGAAACTTTCTATTTTTGGAAACTTTCTATTTTTGGTAACTTTCTATTTTTGGAAACTTTCTATTTTTGGAAACTTTCTATTTTTGGAAACTTTCTATTTTTGGAAACTTTCTATTTTTGGAAACCTGCTATTTTTGGAAAGTTACTTATTATTACACAGTAAGTATATTAATACATGAAACACCAGTAATACTTAATCAGATAAATCAGAATACAAGATAAACACAGTTTAAGGCTTTAAACAGTGAACCAGGACCTAAAACATACCAAATCAGCTATATTGAGACACAAAACCCAGTACGTAATCAGTGAATCGATACTTATACACGTGTGTATTCATGTAGTGTTAGTGATCCAGAAGTAGGAGTCTTTCTTCCGTTCATTCACTGGACTTGAGGTACGGATTCCCGTCCTTTCAGTATGGACATTCTTTCCTTATTAGGATTTCCCCGTATGCAGCCAACTGTTTTCCCTAGTATTTGTTTTATTGTTTTGATCTGCTTATGTTTAATTAGCATAATCTATAGCCATATACAAGCATGACCAGTTTCACCTAGTTATGGAGGTACCATAACCATAGCATTGGAGGCACCGATGTTATGACTTCCCCACGGCGGAGTGATTGCTCGTGGCGTCCCTTTTCAGTTTTGGCCATATTATTATATCAGGTGGGGCGTATGGGTGCATCCTAGTTACATGTTTTATTCAGTTTATCATGGTGAATGTGGTGTGTGCCTTGCACCCTTCACAAGGAGTTGATCCCTCCTACCCAAATCAGTATATTGATTAGAGGCATCCCCTCTAATCAGCATGATGAGGTCACCCCTCCAAGTATTCATGCACGTGACCTTTTCATGACCTATATGGGCTATGGTATATATATGTTAAAACAGTTTTCACAAGATAAACATAAGGCTTTTCAAACTATAAAACCAGTTTTCTTGATACTTAACCAGTTTACTCAGTACTTAGTCTTCCGCTGTTATATGTTACATGTTTACTCTTTTTCATGCTATATTGTACATCCGTGCACTGAGCGTCTTGCTCAGCCGTTTTCCTTTTCATGTTCCCAAAACGGCAGGTACTCAGGGACGCTCGTAGATCTCAAACGTAGGTGCATATGGACTGGAAGTTTTACTGTCTTTCTTTACTTTATGCATTTCCTTTACTTTGATACAGTTGCTATGGACATTGTTTCGTCCTTTCCTTTTACAGTATTTATGTTTGTGTGTGATGAGCTTTACTTTGGGGTACCGATGTTTGATTCCGGTATTTCCCTTTTATGGTTGAATAATGCTTAGACATTTATCCTTGTATGCTTTGATGACACGCCATGATTATGCGTAATATTCCATTTCCAAAATGGGGTGTTACAATTATGGTATCAGAGCCAAGGCTTCGACCTGTAGGCTCTCAAATATGACCTGTGATTAGTGGGTAGTCACTACGGTCTTCCTAGAACTGACAGTTGTTTTCATGCATTCATCATTTTTAAGCATACATATACATGTCATTGTTACAGGGTTTTTGACTAAGTAATGGTTGGTACAGGACTGGCCCTATTTAGTCGCATGTGTTTTATCGAAACTTTTAGATTTGGGACCGACCCATAGGCGTCCCCTCGATATGTCTTTTATTTTGAGTGAACTGACCGTAGGCATTCACTCTCGAGCATCAAAAGTTTTCATAAAACTGCATCATGCATTCATACAAAGATCTTCTTGCATAAAATTTTTCTCGTGAAATTTTGGCATAAATTTTTTTTTATATTTTATGTTGAACTGTAAATCATATGTTTTACGTTATACTGTCAGATGGCAAACACAGACAAACTCTGGGAGTTATTTGAAAACATGGAGGCTGAAAGGCAAGACGCCATTCTTCATGATGACGAATATCCTCCCCCACCTATCATTTTTCCCATGGAAGGAAGGAATCGACTCATGAGGGAATACTATGCCTTGAGACAGAGACCCGACGAAAATTGTGGGCAGTTCATGCAGAGGTTCCTCGGGTACACAACTGTACTGAGGGCATCCGCAGGCACCACTGAAGAGCAAGCACTACATTTTCGTTGGGGCCTTAACCCAAGGATTGCCAATAATTTATCAGATGCCCCGTTGGATACTGTGGCACAAGTGGCTTACGCAGCAAGGAAGCTTGAGATGTTGCAGGAACGCGATGAGTTCGGGGAAGCTGAAAGACCCGACAAGAGGTAAAACATTTCGTGTTCTAGCGTTAACCAGACAGCATCCTATCATTATATGTTCTATAATCATCTCTTAAACTGTATCTTCCAGGCAGAAAACTGGGGACCGGTCTCAGCCGGCAACTCAGCAGCAGCCGAATCAGCCCAAAGGAAACGGTCACTCTAACGACCGTTCTGTTGTGGAAAGGCGCAACGGTAATGATAATTACCGTAACAATGCGGGACACTCCAACAACAGCAGGTCCTACTAATTACGCATCTTCTTATGATTTCATGTTATATCTCTCATGCTGACACTATAATAATCTCTACCAGGAACCACGGTAACGGAAGGGACCAGAACCACAGGGGTTCTCAGCCTAACCGTTCAGCTAACACTGGTAAGCATCTTATGACGCTTATGTCCTATACTCGTGCATATACTTTATCCTTAACACGTTTTGTCATCAGCAGGCCCTCAGCAAGCAAGGACTCCTGCTGGAGGATTCACTCATCCTCTTTGCAGCACCTGCCATCGCAGACACCCTGGCCCATGTCGTCGTGATTCCGACGCGTGCTACAAGTGCGGCCTCCCTGGCCATCGTATGAGAGATTGCCGTAAGGGTGAAATGGAGGGTACTTCGGGTCATGCTGATACTAAACCGCCTCCTACCACTGGGCGTGTCTACACGACATCGCACGATCAGGCAAACAAATCTATAGGTACCATTACTGGAATTTTGTATATGTACGGCCAGGCTGCATGTGTTCTTTTCGACACGGGTGCCACTCATTCAGTTATTTCCACTACTTATGCTAAGAACATCAGGACACTTCCCTTGCCATTAGAAAATAAGCTTACCATTTCCACGCCTCTGAGGGAATCTGTATTAATAACTCATGTATACAAGAGTCTTCCTCTAGAGTTTGATGATAAAGTTCGTGCAGTAGATGCACTTCCCATAGACATGATTGAGTTCGATATGATTCTTGGCATGGACTGGCTATCCAGGCATCATGCTACCATAGACTGCCACTCATATCGGGTGATCTTCGGCGACATAAATGCACCAGAGTACATTCATAACGGGTTCATACCCGGACGGTCTGTACAAGTCATATCTACCTTGCAAGCACGTGCATTACTGTCACATGGCTGCGAAGGATATCTAGCTACGGTTCATGACATGGATGCTGAATCCCCATCGATTCAGGATCAACCGGTAGTCTCAGAATTTCAAGACGTCTTCTCAGATGAACTTCCAGGCATACCACCTGCAAGAGAAGTGGAGTTCAACATCGACCTTGTTCCAGGAGCTGAGCCAATCTCTAAGGCTCCGTATCGTATGGCTCCCATTGAGCTAAAAGAACTGAAGGACCAACTGCAGGAACTTCTTGAACGAGGGTTCATTCGACCAAGCGCATCTCCATGGGGCGCACCGGTCTTGTTCGTTAAGAAGAAGGACGGCAGCATGCGACTTTGCATTGACTACCGTGAACTTAATAAGATTACCATCCGCAATAGATATCCACTGCCACGTATAGACGATCTGTTTGACCAACTTCAAGGAGCCAAACACTTCTCAAAGATCGATCTAAGGTCAGGCTACCATCAGCTAAGGGTTAAAGAGCAGGATATTGCCAAGACTGCTTTTCGTACCCGCTATGGCCATTATGAGTTTGTGGTCATGCCATTCGGCCTGACTAACGCTCCAGCAGTATTCATGGATCTGATGAACAGAATCTTTCATGAATTCCTTGATAAATTTGTCATTGTATTCATCGATGACATCTTGATTTTCTCAAAGTCCACGGAGGAGCACGAAGATCATCTCCGTACTGTACTACAGATTCTTCGTCAGAAGCAGCTGTATGCGAAATTCTCCAAGTGTGAGTTCTGGTTAAACAAGGTGGCATTCTTAGGTCACATTGTATCAGCAGAAGGGATCACTATGGACCCAGTGAAGGTTGAGGCTATCACTAAATGGCCAAGACAAACATCAGCGACAGAAGTCCGCAGTTTCTTAGGCTTAGCTGGATATTATCGAAGATTCGTGGAGAACTTTTCCCGCTTGGCATTGCCTCTCACCAAACTGATGCGAAAAGGAGAGAAATTCGTCTGGACGGAAGAACGAGAGAAGAGCTTCGAAGACCTAAAACAGAAGTTAGTATCTGCACCTATTCTTACTCTCCCATCTGGTACAGGTGGATTTCAGATCTATAGCGATGCATCGGTTAAGGGACTGGGCTGTGTTCTCATGCAACATGGGAAAGTGATCGCGTATGCTTCACGGCAGCTTAAGCCCTATGAAGAAAACTACCCTACGCATGACCTGGAACTTGCTGCAGTGGTGTTCGCATTGAAGATATGGAGGCATTACTTATACGGAGAATCATGCGACATTTTCACGGATCACAAGAGCTTAAAGTATATCTTCACACAGCGAGAATTGAACATGAGACAAAGGAGATGGTTGGAACTGTTGAAGGATTATGATATTAACCTACAGTATCATCCCGGGAAAGCCAATGTAGTAGCAGATGCACTCAGCAGAAAGTCCGGAATGATAAACGGCATGGAGATCAAGGAACAAAACATAAGGGACTTGGAGCGGCTTGACATCGAAATCATGGTACGTGGGCAGCACGGATACTGGGCGAATCTTAGAGTAGAACCTGAATTACTGACTAGGATCAAGGAAGCGCAGAAGGATGATGGAGAGATTTGGGCGATAATTCAGAATTTGGAGAAGCAGACAGAATTCAGAATGGACGCAGACGGTATCGTTTGGCAGGGCACGAGACTTTGTGTTCCTGACAATCCAGAACTTCGGGAAGCATTGTTAGCTGAAGCTCACAGCTCCCCATTTTCTATACACCCTGGGTCGACAAAAATGTACCATGACATCAGACAGCACTTTTGGTGGAGTGGTATGAAACAGGATGTAGCCACGTATGTCTCCAAATGTCTTACCTGCCAGCAGGTTAAGATTGAACATCAGCGATCGGGCGGTCTCCTTCAACCGTTGGATATTCCAGAGTGGAAGTGGGACAAAATCACCATGGATTTTGTTACCGGCCTTCCGCCTACCAAGAAGAAGCACGATGCTATTTGGGTCATTGTTGATCGACTCACCAAATCAGCTCATTTCTTACCGATACGCAAGGAAGATCCGGTAAGTAAACTCGCAGATACGTACAGAAGGGAGATCATGAGGCTCCACGGCACTCCCTCCAGCATCGTCTCAGACAGAGATCCTCGTTTCACGTCGCGATTCTGGAAAGGTCTGCAAAAAGCTTGGGGTACACAACTTAAGCTGAGCACAGCCTTTCATCCTCAAACGGACGGACAATCGGAGCGAACAATTCAGACATTGGAAGATATGTTAAGGTCGTGTGCGTTGGAATGGACAGGTGATTGGGACGATTACATCTGTTTAGTCGAGTTTGCATACAACAACAGCTGGCACGCAAGTATCAAATGTGCTCCTTTCGAAATGTTGTATGGCAGAAAGTGTCGTGCTCCAACTTGCTGGGATCAAGTGGGAGAGCGAACACTCGAAGGACCAGAGATTATAGAAATGACCAATGAGAAGATTGAGGTAGCTAAACAGAAGCTGCAGGAAGCGCGATCACGTCAGAAGAGTTACGCCGATAAGCATCGTAGGGACATACATTTTAATGTGGGAGATCACGTCTTCCTCAAGGTTTCGCCGGCACGTGGTGTTAAACGCTTCGGGATCAAAGGGAAACTCAGTCCTCGGTTCATCGGACCATTTGATATCGTTGAACGAATCGGTGAAGTATCTTACCGATTGGCGTTACCTCCTCAGCTTTCGCACGTGCATAACGTGTTTCATGTGTCCTTACTCAGAGGGTACAATTATCATCCCCTTCACATGGTTCAGTATCCACTGGAACAGATACGTGAAGATCTCACCTTTATAGAAGAACCCGAACGAGTACTCGACAGGCAAGAACGAGTCATGAGAAGGAAGACGATTCCATTCGTCAAAATCCTTTGGAGGGACCATACCGAGCGGGAAGCCACTTAGGAAACAGAGGAGTCTATCCGGGCTTCTTACCCTCACTTCGTATTTTGAGTTCGGGTATGTCACTTCTTTTCAGCTTACTTTATCTATAATTCGGGGACGAATTATTCTTTTTAGGGGGGAAGAATTGTAAAACCCGCATGCTTTTACCATGAATAGTGCCCTTAAGATCGTACGTCCTAGATTAAAACTTACCTCATTTAGTATTGATCACATTCATGTGCTAATAATCAAGCGAGTGCATACGTGTATGACATGACAAGTATCGATTACGTACGAACTCATGATAAACAGTTAATAAATATATCACGTGAACATAATTAAATCATGATCACCATTTAATATATGAACTAAAATAATTACGTAAATACTTATAATATAATTACGAGCGTTAAGTTATGATAAACGACACGTTAGATTAAACAGAAACACTTTAAACACGAGCACGTTTAACCACGAACGAACACGAAACATCGGGACACGAGAAAGGTACGGGTACCCCATGTGGGGCCCCCATACCCACGGCACATATACAAGAAATGGGCTTAGCCCATGGACTTTACAAGTAAAGGGGGGTAAGAGTAAAAACATGTTTTCATTTTTCACTTTCAAGAAAATAAACTAAAACCCTAAAAAGAGTTTTCTCCTCCTCCTTTTTTCTCCTTTTGTGCCGCCACCTAAACACCACCATTGGAGGGTGATTGTTTGATTTTGATCTTAAAAACAAGTGTTAGAATCCGTGTTTGTTCATCCTTTTTCCAAGCTACATAGTGGTATACCTTTCTAACCCTTCTTTTTAATTCTTTTTAATTCTTTTAATCTTGGATTATTTTCATGAACATGTTATTATTTTTTTGATTTAAACATGATAATTAATCATTGATCTAACATGTTTTGGTATTAATTAAAATCAAGGAAGGATTTAAAGGGGTGTTTGTTTCTAGCCGCCTAGCAAAACAAACCCGAGGGGGGTTTGGTTTGCTATTGCCGCCACCACCAAGACCATTTTTTGTCTTGGTTGGCTCATGTGGGACCCACGGCAGCAAGGAGACACATGTGCCCCGGGTTTGGCTCGGGGTACGGTGTCGAATTCATGCCCGATTCATGGTTCGTTGGTTAATTCATGATTCATGCTACATGTTAATTTTTATGAATTATGAACTTAGGATATAATTAATTAATAACATGAAATATTAATTAAATCATGACTTAGGTTATTTTAATTATTAGTTTATCATGACATTAATTTAACCTAAGTATTTTATGCTATAAGTCATAATTAATTAATTATTTAAAACATGCCTATAATTAATTAATTTAGACATGACTTAGGTTATATTATTGATAATAATAATACACATTTTAACCTAAGTATATTCATTTCATTTTAATTAAAACATGTTATACTTTAATTAAAATGCTTAACCTATAGTTTAATTAAAATACATGAAATAATAATTAAACTATATACTATATCATATGACTTAAGAAACAAGCTTATAAACACTTAGACTTATATGATAGCTTATGTAACCAGCTTAATTCTAAATATGGAAACTTCTATTTATAGAAACTTAATTAAATAAGGCAACTAATCTAATTATGGAAACCTTCTATATATGGAAATCTATCTATTTCAGGCAGCTAATCTAATCATGGAAACCTTCTATATATGGAAACTTATTTAATTAAGGCAGCTGATCTATTTTTGGAAACTTTCTATTTTTAGAAACTAATCTATTTTAGGCAGTAAATTCTATTTTTGGAAACTTTCTATTTTTGGAAACTTTCTATTTTTGGAAACTTTCTATTTTTGGAAACTTTCTATTTTTGGTAACTTTCTATTTTTGGAAACTTTCTATTTTTGGAAACTTTCTATTTTTGGAAACTTTCTATTTTTGGAAACTTTCTATTTTTGGAAACCTGCTATTTTTGGAAAGTTACTTATTATTACACAGTAAGTATATTAATACATGAAACACCAGTAATACTTAATCAGATAAATCAGAATACAAGATAAACACAGTTTAAGGCTTTAAACAGTGAACCAGGACCTAAAACATACCAAATCAGCTATATTGAGACACAAAACCCAGTACGTAATCAGTGAATCGATACTTATACACGTGTGTATTCATGTAGTGTTAGTGATCCAGAAGTAGGAGTCTTTCTTCCGTTCATTCACTGGACTTGAGGTACGGATTCCCGTCCTTTCAGTATGGACATTCTTTCCTTATTAGGATTTCCCCGTATGCAGCCAACTGTTTTCCCTAGTATTTGTTTTATTGTTTTGAACTGCTTATGTTTAATTAGCATAATCTATAGCCATATACAAGCATGACCAGTTTCACCTAGTTATGGAGGTACCATAACCATAGCATTGGAGGCACCGATGTTATGACTTCCCCACGGCAGAGTGATTGCTCGTGGCGTCCCTTTTCAGTTTTGGCCATATTATTATATCAGGTGGGGCGTATGGGTGCATCCTAGTTACATGTTTTATTCAGTTTATCATGGTGAATGTGGTGTGTGCCTTGCACCCTTCACAAGGAGTTGATCCCTCCTACCCAAATCAGTATATTGATTAGAGGCATCCCCTCTAATCAGCATGATGAGGTCACCCCTCCAAGTATTCATGCACGTGACCTTTTCATGACCTATATGGGCTATGGTATATATATGTTAAAACAGTTTTCACAAGATAAACATAAGGCTTTTCAAACTATAAAACCAGTTTTCTTGATACTTAACCAGTTTACTCAGTACTTAGTCTTCCGCTGTTATATGTTACATGTTTACTCTTTTTCATGCTATATTGTACATCCGTGCACTGAGCGTCTTGCTCAGCCGTTTTCCTTTTCATGTTCCCAAAACAGCAGGTACTCAGGGACGCTCGTAGATCTCAAACGTAGGTGCATATGGACTGGAAGTTTTACTGTCTTTCTTTACTTTATGCATTTCCTTTACTTTGATACAGTTGCTATGGACATTGTTTCGTCCTTTCCTTTTACAGTATTTATGTTTGTGTGTGATGAGCTTTACTTTGGGGTACCGATGTTTGATTCCGGTATTTCCCTTTTATGGTTGAATAATGCTTAGACATTTATCCTTGTATGCTTTGATGACACGCCATGATTATGCGTAATATTCCATTTCCAAAATGGGGTGTTACATTATGGGTGATTCCATCAATTCTAAACATTAACCCATTGACAAGTTTATCATCTTCATTGGGTTGAAGCTTGATTTTGTCAATTACCTTTTTGAACATACTTAGCAAAATACTTACTTCTAATTTGAGATTTCTTCTCTCTCCCTCTCAAGTTACTTAGTAGGTAGTGATCATATATACACTGGTGTTTCTTTTCTTTCTACTAACCTTTGTGTAGCATGTCACCTTAGCTCACATACTTGGTGCCCCAAGCAAGGGGGAGCAACCACCAAGGGGGAGCTACTAGCAAAGTATGATTTTCTTCAAAAGACTTGTGCTAACCTTTTTGCTACGACAAATGGGGAGAAATGATAGTGATAAACTCGTTAATAATTCGATATTTTATGTTTCTACGTAAATGAGTTTATCGTTTGTCGTAATCAAAAAGGGGGAGATTGTTAATGCAAGTGATGTGTGTACTTGGATAAGTCTAGTTGAGTTGTAATAGATTTGATTAGTAGTTCTCACTAAACTATAAAGTGATGTGGTTGTGTCTTGTGAGTTCTCATTAAACTTGAAATTGATTAGTAGTTGTGTTGTGTGAAGTTCTCACTTAGCTTCAAAGTGAAGAGTCATGAAGATTGGTTCTAGCTTTGGATTAGAACTCGACATCTAGCCTTGTGTCGTAAAATGGTGAAGTAGGCAACGTCGTGAAGATTGGTTCTACCTTAAGATTAGAACTCGACATCTAGCCTTGTGTCGTTAAATTGTGAAGTAGGCAACGTTGTGTAGATTGGTCCTAGCTAAAGATTAGGTCTCGACATTTAGCTTAGTGTCGGAAAATAATGTAAGCGACGATGTAAGGTTTTCTCCACCAAGAAGGGAGCTTGTGGATATAATGGAAATCTCGAGTAGGTGTACTCGAGGAATGGAGTAGAAACGAGGATAGAGCCTCGTTGTCGAACCACTATAAATCTTGGTGTCTTCCCACTAGGTTGTCTCCTTCCTTACTCTTTACTTATTTCATTATCATTACACTTACCTATTATCTTTGCTAGTGCATTTGAATTGAACTTAATCATTATGCAACTTAGCTTCAAGCAAAAGATAGTTTTGATACAAACCAAATTGAAAGTAATTTTAATTTTGTTGCCAATCGAAGAGAAACTATTCAACCCCCCCTTCTAGTTTCTACAATCTTGTCCCACTTCCACTCTGGAATATCTAATGGTTGTAGAAGACTGCCAGATCGCTGATGCTCGATCTTAACCTGCTGGCAGGTAAGACATTTGGAGACGTAAGTCGCAACATCCTGTTTCATACCACTCCACCAAAAGTATTGCTTGATGTCATGGTACATCTTGGTCGAACCAGGATGAATAGAGAATGGGGAGCTATGAGCCTCAACTAACAATGCTTCCCGGAGTTCTTGATCATCAGAAACACAAAGTCTCGTGCCCTGCCATAAGATACCGTCTACGTCTACTCGAAATTCTGTCTGCTTCTCCAAATTGTGAATTATCGCCCAGATTTCACCATCATCCTTCTGAGCTTCCTTTATCCTAGAGAGTAACTCAGGTTCTACTCTAAGATTAGCCCAGTAACCCTGCTGTCCACGTATCATGATCTCCATGTCTAGTCGCTCTAAGTCTCTAATAACTTCCTCCTTTAGTTCAATGCCGTTTATCATTCCAGACTTTCTACTTAGTGCATCTGCCACTACATTCGCCTTGCCGGGATGATACTGCAGATTAATGTCATAATCCTTCAATAGCTCTAACCATCTCCTCTGTCTCATGTTCAATTCACGTTGAGTGAAGATGTACTTTAAGCTCTTGTGGTCCGTGAAAATGTCACATGATTCTCTATACAAGTAGTGCCTCCATATCTTCAATGCAAACACGACTGCTGCAAGTTCCAAGTCATGCGTAGGGTAATTTTCCTCATAAGGCTTAAGCTGTCGTGAAGCGTACGCGATCACTTTCCCATGTTGCATGAGAACACAGCCAAGTCCCTTCCCCGATGCATCACTGTAGATCTGAAATCCACCTGTACCAGATGGGAGAGTAAGAATCGGTGCAGATACTAACTTCTGCTTTAGGTCTTCAAATCTCTTCTCTCTTTCTTCAGTCCAGATGAATTTCTCCCCTTTCCGCATCAGTTTGGTCAACGGTAGTGCTAAACGGGAAAAGTTCTCTATGAACCTATGGTAGTAACCAGCTAAGCCTAAGAAACTGCGAACCTCATTCGCTGATGTCGGTCTTGGCCAGTTGGTAATAGCCTCAACCTTTGCTGGATCCATGGTGATTCCTTCTGCTGATACAATGTGACCTAAGAACGTCACCTTGTCTAACCAGAACTCACACTTGGAGAATTTAGCATACAGCTGCTTCTGGCGAAGAATCTGTAATACTGTACGAAGATGGTCTTCGTGTTCCTCCTTGGACTTAGAGAATATCAGGATGTCGTCAATAAAGACAATGACGAATTTGTCCAGAAATTCATGGAAGATTTTGTTCATCAAATCCATGAACACTACTGGAGCATTGGTAAGGCCAAATGTCATAACTACGAATTCGTAGTTCCCATAGCGTGTACGGAAAGCAGTCTTGGCGATGTCCTGCTCTTTAACCCGTAGCTGATGATAGCCCGACCTCAGATCAATCTTGGAGAAATGTTTGGCCCCTTGGAGTTGGTCAAACAGATCTTCAATGCGTGGTAGAGGATATCTATTCCTGATGGTAATCTTGTTGATCTCGCGATAATATATGCAAAGGCGCATACTGCCGTCCTTCTTCTTAACGAATAAGACCGGTGCGCCTCATGGAGATGCGCTCGGTCGAATGAAGCCTCGTTCCAGAAGTTCTTGCAATTGATCCTTCAACTCCTTCAACTCTATGGGAGCCATGTGATAAGGAGCCTTGGAAATTGGCTCAGCTACTGGAATGAGCTCGATATTAAACTCTACTTCACGTGCAGGTGGAATGCCCAAAAGTTCTTCTGGAAACACATCTTGAAATTCTGACACTATCGACTGATTCTGAATTGATGGAGATTCAGCCTCCATGTCATGAACCATAGCTAGATAGCCCTCACAACCATGCGAAAGTAACGCACGTGCTTGCAGGGTTGATATGATTTGTACAGACCTTCCGGGTACGAACCTGTTGTGAATGTACTCTGGTGCATGAACATCACCGAAAATGACCCGATATGTATGGCAGTCTATGGTGGCATGATGTTTGGATAGCCAGTCCATGCCTAATATCATGTCAAAATCATTCATGTCCAGCGGAAGTGCGTCAACAGGACGAAGCTTGTCGTCAAACTCTAGGGGAAGGCTCTTGTACACATGAGTTATGCGTATAGAGTCTCTTAAAGGCGTGGAAATGTTTAGTACATTCTCTAATGGCATAGGGGATATCCTAACATTCTTAGCACAAGCAGTAGAAATGACCAAATGAGTAGCACCCGTGTCAAATAAAACACATACAGCTTGACCATACATGTACAAGATTCCAGTGATGGTACCTGTAGACTTGTTGGCCTGATCGCGAGAAGTCGTGTAAACGCGCCCACTAGTAGGAGGCGGCTTAGTATCAGCATGTCCAGATGTGCCCTCCATCTTGACCTTACAGTCCTTTATGCGATGACCAGTAAGGCCATACTTGTAGCATGCGTCGCTGTCGCGACGACATGACCCTGGGTGCCTACGGTTGCAGGTAGTGCAAAGAGGATGAGTATATCCTCCAGTAGGTGTCCTTGTTGGCTGAGAGCCTTATAAGAACAGTATACATGAGACATGATAATAGGTACAAAGGACAATGCGGAAAATTCGTAAGATGGAATACCAGTGATAGCTGGACGGTTAGGCTGTGAACCTCTTTGGTTCTATTCCCTCCCTTACCATGATTCCTGGTAGAAGATTTCTAATGTGTCAGAATTATGAGCTATTGCATGTAACATAAGAAAATGAGTAAGTGTAAGGACCTGCTGCTGTTGGAGTTTTCAGCGTTGTTACGGTAATTATCATTACCTCCACGCCTATCCGTAGCAGAACGGTCGTGAGTCTGACCGTTTCCCTTGGGCTGAGTAGGCTGTTGCTGAGTAGCCGGCTGAGTCCGGTCCCCAGTCTTCTGCCTGGAAGATGCAGTTTAAGAGATGTAAATATTGACATATACTGAAAGGATACGGTTTGGTCACCGCTGAATAACGAATGTTTACCTCTTCTTGGGTCTCTCTGCTTCCCCGAACTCTTCTCTTTCTTGCAGCATCTCCAGCTTACGTGCTGCATCGGCCACTTGTGCCACCATGTTGAAGGTAGTGCCCTCCAAGTTATTGGCAATCATTGGAGAAAGGGCCCAACGAAAATGGTGTGCCTGCTCTTCAGCAGTGACTGCTGCTGCTCTCAGGAAGCCAGCGAACCGAAGGAAACGCTGCATGAAATCGTTGTTGTTTTCCTCAACTCGCTGCCTAATAGCGTATTATTCTCTCATGAGCCTATTCCTTCCCTCTGTGGGAAAGATATGAGGTGGGGAAGGATAGTTGTTGTTTTGGTGAAGAATGTCCTGCAAATCTGCATTGGCAGCTGCAACCATCTCCTGGATATTGTGTGTGTTTACCATCTAACAGTATAACATAAAATACATGATTAAACTGATTAAAACATAAAATATATACATGAAAAAAAATTTATACCAATAAATCATGAGAAAAATTTTATGTAGGAAAACTAGTATTTGAATGCATGATGCAGTTTTATGAAAACTTTTATATGCGCGAGAGTGAACGCCTAGGGTCAGTTCACTCAAAAACAAAATACATGGCGAGGGGACGCCGATGGGTCGGTCCCAAAGTTAAAAGTTTCGATAAAACACATGCGACTAAATAGGGCCAGTCCTGTACCAACCATTACTTAGTCATAAACCTGCGACAATGACATATATATGAATGCATGAAAACAACGAATGCATGAAAACCGACTGTCAGTTCTAGGAAGACCATAGTAACTACCCACTAATCACAGGTCGTGTTTTGAGAGCCTACATGTTGAAACTAGGCTCTGATACCATAATTATAACACCCCATTTTGGTAAATGGAATGTCACGCGTGATTATGGCGTGTCATCAAAGCATACAAGGATAAATGTCTTCAACATTACATGACCATAAAGGAAATACAGGAAACAAACATCGGTACCCCAAAGTAAAAGCTCATCACACACAAACATAAGAACTGTAAAAGAAAAGGACTAAACAATGTCCATGGAAATGAATATCAAAAGTATGAATAAATGCATAAAGTAATGAAGGCTAGGAAGCTTCCAATCCATATGCACGTACGCTTAAAGTCTACGAGCGTCCCTGAGTACCTGCCGTTTTGGGAACACGAAAGGAAAACGGCTGAGCATAACGCTCAGTGCACAGATATACAAGCATAGAATAAATAACATAAGCATATACAACATATAGCAGCGGAATTGATTAAGTCCTGGAAAACCTGACGTGACTTAGCAAAACTGGTTTTGTAGTTTGAAAAGCCATATGTTTATCTTTTAAAAACTGTTTAACATGTTTACCATTAGCCAATATAGGTCATGAAATTTCAACGTGCATGAATACTTGGAGGGGTGACCTCGTCATGCAATTAGAGGGGCTGCCTCTAATTAATATAATTTTAGGTAGGAGGGATCATCTCCTTGTGAAGGATGCAAGGCACACACCACATTCACCTAAATAATCTATAAAAACATGTAACCTAGGATGCACCCATACACCCCACATGATAACATAATAATATGGCCAAAAGCTGAAAGGGACGCCACGAGCTATCTCTCCACCATGGTGAAGTCATAACACTGGTGCCTCTAGTGTTATGGTTATGGTACCTCCATAACTAGGTGAAACTGGTCATGCATGTATATGGTTTAGGCATTTAATTAAACATAAGCAAATCAAAACATATAAAACATATACTGGGAAAACAGTGGGCTGCATACGGGGAAATCCTAGTAAGGAAAGAATGTCCATACTGAAAGGACGGAGAATCCGTACCTTGTGTCCAGTGAACGAAGAAGACGAACGGAAGAGAGTCCTACTTCGATATCACTAATGCTACATAAAAAATATAATTGTAAGTATTCTGATTACTGAGTACGTAACTGGTTTTATATCATGTCTTAGCTTGTTTTATATGTTCATGTCATGTTTTACTGATTTTAACGTTATGCTGTGTTTATCATGTATTCTGTCTATTCTGATTAAGTATTATTTGTATTTCTTATATTATTATACTTGTTGTGTAATAATAAGTAACTTTCTAAGAATAGCAAGTTTCCAAAAATAGAAAGTTTCCAAAATAGAAAGTTTTCAAAAAAAAATAGAAACTTTCCAAAAATAGAAAGTTTCCAAAAATAGAAAGTTTTCAAAAATAGAAAGTTTTCAAAAATATAAAGTTTCCAAAAATAGAATAGCTGCCTAAAATAAATAAGTTTCTAAAAGTAGAAAGTTTCCATAAATAGATTCACTGCTTAAAATAGATAAGTTTCTAAAAATAGAAAGTTTCCATATTTAGAATTAAGCTGGATTATTAAGCTAATAATATAAGCTTAAGTTTTACTGATTAATATTCTAAGTCATGTGATTAATAGTATAGTTTATCAATTAATACATGTAAATTAAATAAACTATATGTTATAAGATTTAATTAAATTTAACATGATTTAATTAAATTAAAGTGCATAAAATACTTAGGTTAAAACATGTATTAATATTTATTATTAATATAACCTAAGTCATAGAAATTAATTAATTATATGTCATGTTTTAATAATTAATTAATTACTTAGTCTAAATTAACTAATAAAATACTTAGGTTAAAATCATGTGTTATTAATAATAATAATATAACCTAAGACATGTCTTAATTAAATTAATTACATAACATGTTAAATTAATTTAATTAATCTTGTAAATAAATAAACTTGTAAAATAATTAACTTGTAAAATTAAGTCGTGAACCGAACCCGTGTTTTTAAATCTAGACATGTCGTGAACCGGACCGTGTTTACCCTTGAACCGGACCAAATAACCAACCCCTTAATGGTGGCGAACCGGCTTGACCGGTTGCTACGGTTTAAGTCAAACCGCTACCGGCTTAAGCCGGTGGTGCCCTTGTTGGTTTTTAGCCGAGACCCCCAAACCACAAGGCCACACCGACATGCGTCGGGGTCCCTTGTTTTTCTTGCGGCCGAGACACCAAAACCCCACCAAGACCATGGGGTCTCGGTTGGTGGTGATCATAAACCCACCGAGAGCTTCGGCTCTCGGTTCTACGCGTCGGCCGAACCAAACACCCCTAAAACATCCATGATTTTAACCCCCATGATTAGATCTACATGTTTTATTAATTTTTTTTAATAAACCCTTGATTTCATGTGTTCTTGATCTAATAAATAATTAAAAAGAAAAAGGCTTAAGGATTACCGATGCGTGAAACAAAAGAAAAATAATAACACGAACGATCTCACTAGAATTGGATCACCAAAAATCAACAAACACCCCTTCTTGTGTGTTTAAAACCGGCGGCCAAAGAGAGCAGAAAAAGGAGGCTAGGGTTTTGTTATTTTCTAAAAACTCTGTAATATAAAAACATGTTTCTCCTTTTTCTTATTTAGTAAAAAAAAATGGGCTTGGCCCCTTTGCTTGTTCATGCCGCGGCTAGGTGGGCCCCACAAGGGGAGACCCATTGTTTTCCGTGTTCTAATTATTTACGTGTTCTCGTGGTCGTGTTTACGTGATTTATTTATTCATCGTTTGTGTTATAATATATATTTATACGTAATCGTAATATATATTACGTAAATACATAATAATAGGTTCGTGATTATGTATGTTCATGATTTCATATTCGTGATTATAATTATTGTTGACAATAATTATCATGTATTAATATGCTTAAATACTTATCGTGTAATAACACGTACATAATACTCGTAATTACTATTCGTGAAACATTAACGTGCTATAAAAGGAAAGTTTTAATCATGTACGTACGATTATATATGTACTGTTCATGGTAAAAGCATGCGGGTTTTACAAAAGGAGCTAGTGTGGACACTAAGTTTGAAAAACCATCAATCTTCGGGAAACCGCCTCAAAATCAGTCTGTTAAACAACCGACTGCATTTGATCCGAGCGACAAAAATCTCCGAGACCGCGGTTTGCCTCCTAAGTTGATTTAGTTCATCTTTCTAGACCAGTCTCTCCATCAACTAGGCCTAATGTGACTAAAACAGCTTTTGCAAGACCTAATCACATGATTGCATCTTGCCTCCCTAGACATAGTTCAAAGAACACGTCTCGAACTAGTTCAAATGACGTTTGCCATAAAATTGGTCTAAGGGAAGCTAAGAAAAAGACACAAGTAAGAAATAGAAATTTCAAACCTAGTCAGATGTCTTCTAGATTACCCAACACTGCTAACCATAGCATGTCATATCCTAGGAGCATCAATCAATCATCTAGGAATTCTAGATCTTACTCGGACATTAAATTTGCTACTTGTAAAACATGTAGGAAATGTGTATTTAAGGCAAATCATGACTCTTGTGTCAAGAAATTCCTTAATAAGGTGAACTCCCGTGATAGAGTTAAATCCTAGTGGTCAGCTAAAATCAAACCCATTGGTAAAGTTTGGTGCCCCACTGGTAGAACGTTCACTCTTGTAGGAAATGAGTACCCTTTAACTAGGATAGTCTCCACTCCTACTAAAACTACTAGGGAGGAAATCGAAAAAGATGATACATCACTTAAGCTTGAGATTAAGTTCGTCCATAAAAGGAAACCTTTGACAAGTGAACCATCTATTCATGTCACCTCTGGCACAAATGAAGCAAACTGTGAACCCCCACATGGTTCTAAAATAGATATCGCTAACCCATATAAAAGCGTACAAACTTCAAATGAGAATGCAGGTACCAAAGTAAACGTTTAACAAGAACAAAGCGGTTCAATCGTTGTATACCGTTCAACTAAGGACACTCTCAGAGTTTGGTTACTGAAGAAGCAGATATCAGAGAAACAAGTGTCTTAGTGGATTTACAACTAAGCTTATAAATAAGGCTTATAGTTGGATCACAGATTGTAACCCGTGCTTCAAAGAAAGGGAAGATTATCTATTCAACGATAACTTACCCTCAAAACGAGAAACTAAATTTTCTCGGACACGAGCTTACGTTAATACTATTCAAAGGTTTTAATCTCGTGTATATGGCTCGTCGTCAAATTACTGACGATGACCCAAACTTCAAAGACAGGAAAGTTTATCGGCGATGATAAACTTATCCTCACAACAAGAAATTAATTTTTCTCGGGCATGAGCTTATATTAAAAACATTCGAAGTTTTTAAGCTCGTGCACAATGACTTACAGCTAAATATTAGACTGTAACTCGAACATCAATTAAAAGAAACCTTATCACGGACGATAACTTATCCTTCACAATGAGAAATTAAATTTTCTCGGTCATGATCTTGTATTAAAACATTCCATGTTTTAAGCTCATAAAGGAAAGTGTGTCCTTTAAATAAGAGAAATTTTCTTCATAACGAGAAATTTGCCTTTCTCGGTCATGAGCTTTACGTTAAAACATTCAAACGTTTTCAAGCTCATGAAAACGACTTCTAAGTAAATGTCAGCTTAGGACTCTTTCTTCAGTTAAAAGGAAAGTATATCTTAAACGATAACTTATCGTCACAACGGGAAGCTTACAACTTCTCGAAATTGAGCTCGTTTAATAAGATATTCAAAATCTTAATCTCAAGTAATTGGTTTTCAAACCGTTGAACACAATTTTTCAAAAGGTTTTCTAAATCTTTCAAAATTGTGTGTTCAACAATGTTTTGATAACAAGAGCATGTCTTCTGGAATTGATAATATTTATGATCCTAGAAATGTCGTTCAATAATGACACGGGGTTGTAAATAAAGTTCGAGCATAAGTTTAAATGATTTAAAACATTCTCAATCTGGCTTGCTATTATTTCAGATAGTAACCCGCTTTTCATATTCAAGTCAAGCATTTCACCGGAAAGCTTTGACTCAACAACGGGAATTATTTTTCTTGGGCATGGTTTACTTTATAACCATGTAAGGGATTGTGTTTACGTAATAACACAATCTAACACGAATATATGTACGCTTCAGTGCATTTATTTGTTAAAACGAGAGAAATTTTGTTTTTATGAAGTTATCATCTCCACAAACTGTAGCAATTTACAATTGGTATCTACATACTCGACGATGCGACTACTCAAACGACGACTACAGCTCTTTCGATAGAACACTGGTCAACAATTGAGGGGGATCAATTATCAAGCATTCAAAATCTTCGATGCCGAAAGTTCCAAGTTCACAAATTGGTGTCAAGACAACAATACCAATCGTACATATGGTGTCAAGAGATAACTTCAGACGTGATGAGGAGACCAACATTCGCCAACAAGAACCAAGTGATCTTATCACATGATGTTCTCATCATTCAGGTCCAACCTCGTAACTTATTAATCGTGTGAATACATTATCATTTATGATCTTTGCACGTGATAAGTACCTTACACTTTTGTTTAAAAGGTATTTAATTTACGTTTCAAGTACACCCTCATTAATTTGAGGGAGAGCTTGTGAAAATCATGAAGATAATTGGATTTTCATCTTTCTTCCCAAATTTTCTTAAAATTTCATTAAATCAATTGATATTAAAAACATCGATTGGGTTAATTTTTTTAATATGGGGGAGGAAATGTGATTTAATATTAAGATCAATTAATTCAATGGTTTGACTTAATGTGTTGGCTCATCCCAACATATGCGAAATGTTTCCGAATATTGTGGCATATGTTAAGGGGAGCAAAATGGATTTGTATTTCAAAATGGATTTCATGGTGACATACACTTGCCCATACCCTATCTATTTCATGACGGTGACGATTGTGGTGACATAAGGATGGTAGGATAGGTTAAAGTCCAATGATTCTTCTAGAACCGGAGGAATGTTCCCCAGGACATTCCATAGCTAGAAATAGTAGTCCTTAGGAAAGATGGAGAAAGTTTGTGAATGTAGCTGAATGCCGACCAAGTACTTAAGTTAGCACTGAAACAATTACAACAAAGTGCTAGTGATGACGTATTGGTAAGCATTGAAGAGGTTGAAGAATTAAAAAGAATTGTAAAGATAAAGGGTCTAAAGAAATTAGCCCTCCTTACAACTTAGGCAAAAACAGGGTCAACTCATTTAGCTATTGAGATCATTTTAATGATGCTCGATATTGAAGATAGACATCATGGACCTAGTGATGTAATGCACAACCCATTGATGAGACTGCATTTATACATAGTTTCATCGTCCAAAACGGGTTTAAAACGGAGAAAATATGATTAAAAGTGCCAAATATATGCTTCTGTTTGTTCAATGTGTATCTTAGGTACGAATATCGAGAAAAATATAAAAGATCACAAGAATCAAGCAAAAACAAACACGGGAAACGAAGCCGCACAATGAACCAGACACAAGTGTTGAATTTTCCAAAAAGACCCTTGAAGAATTGAAGATTGACAAGAATGGTCCCTCATCTTTGAAGAATTAACACTTTATACCCTTGCAAAACTTCAAAAATACAAGTTTGGTCCCTAAAGTTTGTTTAATATACAAGACATCTCCTTGAAGTTACAAGATAAACATTGTTAGTCCTTGATTTCATAACTTTTCAACACAAGGACTAACAACGCAAAATGACAAAGGACTGCCATTAAAAACATCCAAGGACCACTGATGAAGATGTTGAGTTATTACCATTAACGGGGAGGGACTAACTTTGCCAAAACATAAAACCTACTTAACTATTTCAACCAAACAACCATTAAAAATCCCGTCCATGTTATCTCCCACTCACACTTTCCACCAATCCCACCACCCCACGTCACCCACTCCCTACACATCAAACACCACTCAGTTATATTTAATAAAAAATTAAAAAAATATTATTAAATGGAAAACGCGCCTAACTCTTTCTATACCTCCCCAATCCCTCCTTAATCCCATGAACCCTAGATTCTTAATCAAGATCAAA
The DNA here is from genome assembly GCA_025667525.1 of Glebionis coronaria. Taxonomy (NCBI): domain Eukaryota; kingdom Viridiplantae; phylum Streptophyta; class Magnoliopsida; order Asterales; family Asteraceae; genus Glebionis; species Glebionis coronaria. The sequence continues at coordinate 126,848,668 of CM046879.1, read as the reverse complement.
TCAAAGGGTTATGCTATAAAACCTTCCAGATCCTCAATTATCACTAACCTAAACCTCTTTTCACCTTCAAACAAAATCCCACGTCACCCATTGGGCCTCCCCATATGTGCTCTGAAGCGACAGTCCAAGGTTCTGACAACTAATCAACGAACTTGTGCAATTTCGTGTCTCCAAAGGATTTTCAAACGGCCAAAATCACTACAACACTTCTGGCATCTAAGCATACTGCCAAAGATCATCACATGGCCTCAATTCTTGACCAAGAATTAAAAATCCAAGGGTGGAAGAGGAATATTACACATTAGGGTTTATCTTTTTATTTTTGTTCTAGAAGCATTTGTAAAGCTATATATAAAGCCCTTAGGTCTTACATTTAATTTGTTCTTGGCTTCCTAGTTCAAATACTTGTAATTACTTTTTTATTTTGAATGAAAAAGTTGGTAAAGTAATTTGAAGAATCCAAGTTCCATTTCATTTGTTTTATGTTTCTAAGTTATTTTGATCCGAGTTTAAGTTTCTGAAAAATATTTTGTTTTTCAAGTTTTTCTTTTATTTTTCATTTATATGATCTCAAGTCCAAGCACTTGGTTTTTCTTGGGCCTAAGATTGATCATACTTCCCTGATAACTGGTTATCAAGGTGGTGTGAGATCAAGGGTTTGGGAAAGATAGGTTGTGGGGACTAAGTTCTCAAAGATTTAAAAAGGCTTTCAAGAATTTATGTTGAATATTTTGATATACACGTGCTAACTTTTCTTGCATTCATATACTATACTAAAAGCTATTTCAATTAGCTTTTGGTTAGTCTATCAAGGCAAGACCCCTTTCTGTTTATTATTGATACAACACAGCCATTCCATTCAATCACAAGGCCTCTAGTTCAGCTATTGAACTACCAATAGAGACCTTGTTCAAAGACATTTCAAGACGCCCAAGGGGATTTTTCGGTTGTTGAGAAAGTGCCTTTTGGGCAGCATTGTTGATCCCCTTTTGGATGTAAAAGGGGGAGGTTCAATCTTTTGCCTTCTTTTGATAATTTTGTTAAAATTTTTATCCATATAAGAGTCATTATGAAAATCTGCTAAATCTGTGTTATTGATGCTTAAATTGTTGTTAATATGAATTTTATGCATGTTTAAGATGTTTTGTTAAGTTTCTGTTTAAGTTCTTTCCAAAAGTTTTTGAAATATTTGTGTTTTATTAAATTAAGTAGTGTTTGGGATAGTATGTTGTAGGGTATAGGGGTCAAAAGTTTAGGATCTTGTATATCTGCACATGCTGGTTTTACTTAGAGAAGTTAGTTTATGCAATAGATCTGTTGGATAAGTTGAAAAGTTTTAGTTTGGAAAGTTGTAAAAAAATATAATTTTGTCAATTGCTCAAGTGAATTTGGATATCTGTGTTAAACCATTGTATGTTATGAGATTGAAGAGATGTGTGCCATGTATGCCTACTGTGATGTTTAGGTTGTTAGATTGAGCAAGTTTGTGCCTTTGTTTGCTAGTTTGCATAAAAAATCATCAGAAAACCAAAAAGGGGGCACAAGGGGGCAATTCTTGGTTTTGTTAAATAGAATCTTATAGGCTGCTAGTCTTAGGTATAATTTGGGTCTCAAAATAGTTTAGGAAAGGAAAATAAGCTTATAATAGCTTATATGTTAAAAACAAGTTCACTCTCTTGTTAAATGCATCAGTAATAGCTATCTGCTTGCAAATTGTGTTTTTCATAAGCTGTTCTTAGATTTAGGGCTTGATCTGTGGTAACTGTGTTTGATTTTTTATACTTTTGTGTTATTACTGACTCCTCAAAACCAAATAGGTTGTAAGGATGGCTTTGTATCCTAGCAACATCATACACCCAAAAAATGGGCAACCAAAATTCCCTTTGGCATACTCATTGTTAAAACAAGTAACTGTTCATTATTGTGATTTCTGAAGCATTAATCCACGAGTTTGAGGTTTGATTTGTGATTATAACAAGTGAAAAAGTGAAAAGGATTGTTGTTTTAGTGTTAAATTAATCAAGATAAACAAAAAAAACGGAATCATAGGAAGACAAGTGCAACCATGAGGTTCGAACCCCCGACCTCACACATGATCAACCCTTTTGAAGGCCTCAACACCACACACACAAACCACTCCGCCCTAGGGACTTTACTGTCCAAAGGGGGAGTTGTTTGATATTTAAACACAACCTAATTTTGCTTATCGAAATATAAGTCGTGACCAAAACTGCTTATAACAGCTTATTAGGAATAGGTTTTTAGCTTATTTGATTTTTCATAGCTTCTTCATTGTATTTAAGACATCTTGAGTTAATTTCATATTTTTCACACCATTTAATTATTTTCTAGCATTAATTTAATCCCGTTTTAATTTTTTTATCATTTAAAAATAGATTTAGGGTTTGAAAATTTAAAAAAAATTGTTTTTTAGTCTTATAATAATATATTGGAGGTTTAAAAACATAAAAACCCTAATTAGACTTTTTAAAGTTTTATTTGATTTTTAGGGCTTTAATTAGCATTTAAAAATTAAATATTAATTAATTTAAAAAGTTACACAAAGTTTTATTTATTTGTAAACCTTAGATATATTTTTAGGTATTTATTGTATTATTTTGGAATTTTTTAGGAAAAGTTTTTATTTTGTCAATTTTTGCGATTTTACGTTTTGTACGTCGTAGCTTAATTTTTAGTGTAATCCGTCATTCCATTTAGACCTTTTTCATTCCATCAATATCAATCCAAAACACTACAAGTTTAACACACACAATTATCCTCCTTGATGTATGAACTCATACTTTGGGTCATAAGTGATTTACGTTTTCCTAAACGTACACTTAATACTTACCACTTTATAATTGGTTTGTTTTTCCTAAAATAAAGTCAAGTGTAATTTTACTACTATCACCCATCCCAGCTAACTCAGATTTCTCTCAAAATGTATTTGTTTTAATCACGCGGAGATCAACATGTTATCTATCAATTTATTCACTCCGAATAAGTTGGTATTGAAATGGTGGCACTCCTTTCCAGCCTGCGATCACTAAAATCTAAAGTGCACGATTGAGTCTAGAGCCATTTGAGATCATCAAATATCTCACTAGGACACACTTCCATATTTCCTTGCTTCCTCACACTTTGTGAAAAGTAAGAAAGATATTAAGAGTCCTAAGCAAAATCTTCATGATCTTGCCTGAATATCTGAGTAATATGCAAGTATTTACAATGAAGATGGAAATACTTCTTGAGCGAACATCAAAAAGCTCATGGTAGGTGACTTGTGCGATTCTTTATGAATCAAACTTGTGATAACTGGAAAGCAACAGTGGTTTAATTCTTAATTGAATTTAAACATGTTCCAAACCTCTACGCAATATCTTAATGATCTTGCCAGAACACTCAGAGTGACACTCTTAAGTGTTCACGGTGATGAGTAGAAATCCTTATAGTGTTAACATCAAACAGCACTTGGTAGGTAACTTGCAAGATTCTATATGAATCAAGCTCGTGACAACTGGAAAGCAACGATGGTGCGGTTCTTAATTGAATTTCACTTATTCCAGGTATATGAATTGACGGCTTCAATCATGCGGATAATTTTATCCAAATGATTGACTCTTTACGTTTGCAGTCAGCTTTGGACGGTCGAGTAAAGAGAACGGGTTTACACGCGAAATCTTGTAAACGAGGTTTTTAATTGAAACTACCTGCCACAAGTACGATATTTAATATCGTCCATCAGTCTTCACCGACTGGAGGTAAAATGCTACCTAATTAGGTTGAAATGTTCAAAGCCATTTCACCGTGTATATGTTTTGTTGCTAATTATCTTATGCAGTGTACCAACACGGTGGCATTGCGGTGTCCGAAAAGAAGATTTCCCTGCATGCTTATACTTTCTGCACTTAATACTTCAACAAATTCAAGAAAGCCTAAAAGTCAAGTCTTCCGCTGTATCAAACTCTTAAGCTTTCAAGAATTTATAAAGGTATAAGTATGTGGAACTTGAAGTCACGAGGAGGCGAATATCAGAAGTGACGAATGCACAAGGTCAAGGCAAGGAAACATGCTCAAGACTAAAGTCAAAGATCACATCAGCATATTCACAAGCACAAGATCGAATACTCAAGCATAGTATGTTAGGTTTAAGATTTTGTAAAATGGTGTGACCTCCCTTAGGGGGAGATTGTTGGAAATACAAAATTCCAAAGAAAGTCTCGGTCACATCATAGTTAGCACAGATCACGAGCTATAGACTATTTAGGACTTTGTCTCTTGGAGCAACCTCATGTTGGGAATATATTATAGCCAGTATACTTGAGCGCTGACAAGAGTAAAACAAGCGTTGACAGGAGTAAAACAAACGCTGACAGATCAAGCGTTGACAAGAAGAAGTCAAGCGTTGACACATTGAAGACAAGCACTGATGGAAGGATATGATCTACACGTTTATTATATTCTAGATTACTTCTAGTAAAGATAGGAACAACAATGTATTTTCTATATTTATCTGTACCTAGAATAGTTGATACGTAGATTATTGTACAAGGCTTCTTATGTCTATAAAAGAAGACCTTTAGGTTAATGTTCAATATAAGTTTTCATACGCTAAACACTTTCATTGTGAGCAAGTTTGATATCATTAATCAAAGTGAAAGTTTGTTTACATCTTGTTTGTTCTTGTTTAAGTATTAATTCCGCATAAAACTTAGATTGTCATATACATATACAAAGGTTTCTCTAAGTGTATTACTTGATCTAATCTCGTATACATAAAGCTAAATCGATCTAAGTTCGGGATCAACACCTCACTTGGGAGGAAATTGTTGCAAATACGTTTTTACGTATTTAGAAAGGATCAGTCACTCCAACGAGATACATCTAGTATGGGCTCATGATCTAATAATGTAACAATATAACCCATAATACAAGGCTTTTGCCCAGTAAGAAAATTTTATCGTCCGATCTTTTCGAATTGAGAAAGGGAAAAATGTGCGACTCAGTCGTCTTTTGGTGGAAAACAAGGATTTGTCGTTGTAGTAAAATTAAAAGTGCGAAACTTTAAAGTAAATGACGGTTAAATAAATCTGAAACTAATTAAAATGTAAATGGTGCAATATTAAAACTTTAAAAAGTAATTTAATTAATTGAATTAAAATAAAAGCGTGACGAAAGATTAAATTGACAATGTAATAAAAATGTAAACTTGAAAATTAAAATTAAACTAAACAATTAAAATAACACTTAAAGAAAAATAGCGAGAAAAATAAATGCTTGAAAAGTAAACAGAGGATAAACAAAACCTGAATCGGAATCCCAAAAGACTGTCACTATCCGGAATACCCAACTAAGTATTGCTTATCCAGAATCTTCCCTGAGTCCTTATCCGGAATAATTTTCAACGAGTTATCCGGAATATGGTTCCAAGGCTTATTCGGAATATGACTGTCACTCCTTATCCGGAATTCCCCTTGTTCCTTATCCGGAATAATCTTCTGAAGCTTATCCGGAATCCCCTCCAATAGTCCCTATCCGGAATAAATTACGGCTGCTTATCCGGAATAAACAAATAGCACTTATCCGGAATAACTTGTTATCCGGAATCCCTTGGATCGTTATCCAGGATAATCTTCAAACTCTTATCCGGAATAATTTGTCACCTTATCCGGAATAATACCGAAGTCTTATCCGGAATCTCCTTCAAACACTTATCCGGAATAATGTTGTCCCGCAGCTTATCCGGATTACCCGTCTAGTAGCTTATCTGGAATAAACAAATGCCTCTTATCCGGAATAATCTTCCGGATGCTTATCCGGAATAAACTGTCACTTTAATCGGAAAACACAATAGAAGACTTATCCGGAATATCTACCCATGTAGCTTATCCGGAATAATCATATGGTCACTATCCGGAATGTTGAGATGGAGGTGATATTCGGAATACAAGGGTTTTACCAAAACCCGGATTAAAACTAAAACCAAATAAGCTACGAACTAAAAATAAGCCAAAAACTAATAAGCTCTATACTAAAAACTAAACCAAAACACTTTTAAGAAAAAGCTATTAAGCTAAAATTTAAAAACTTTTAAAAACACTAAGTAATAAAAATATTTAAAAACAACTTTTTATAAAAATTAACTAAAAATCACTTAATTAAGTTTAAGAGAAACACAATACTATAAAATCAATAAGCTAACAAGATCAAAAACATAAAAGCATAACCAATAATCAAACAAGCATAACAATAAGCACATAAACATCAAAATTAAATCAATAATAAGAAAGGTAGATGAGAGATTAGCAATGAAAATTAAAGATTCAATAAACATAAAAGTAAACTTACTTGAAAATTAAAGTGCAAGACAAGGTAATTAAAGGTGCAATTAATGTAAAGGTGCAAGAAAATTAAAAGTGGAAAGACTAATGTGTCAAATTAGCTAACAACTCCTACTGACACATTAGGAGTCTATTTATAGTGATTAGGAAAACTCAGCATGTGTTGGTTCATTCTTCTTTCTTTCTCGACTTCTCGTCTTCTAATTTCTTCGACTTTTTTCGACTTTGTCTCGGGATTAATAAACTCGTCTTGTAATTTCTTCATTAATTTAGACTTGAGTTCTTTGGCTTTTATTAAACTTCCGTCTTTAGACTTTTTCTTCGATAAATCTTCAGAATTGGCCTTGGACTTCCGTTCTTTTGGCACTCTTGATCTTTTGACTTCGTCTTTTGTGTTTTTCTTCGATAAAAACCCGTGAAAGCCCGTGTTTTCCTACCTTTTCACATTTTGATCCTAAATCACAACAAAAACACAAACCACACATAATTCCGACATTTACGACATAAAATACACGTTTTGGCTTGGTTATTATTGTAGTTAAGTGGTAAAAGTATGGGTGTTTACACACCTATCAAATCCCCTACACTTGACCATTGCAATGTCCTCATGCAATGCATTAGTTACAAAGCAAGTTTTACATTTTCCATCATAATCAATCTACATTGGCCTTTATTAAAGAGACAAAATATTTAAAAGAAGGAAACAAGTAAAAAGATCAAAAGCTTACCTTAGGGTTTTAGAATGTCGTGAATGATTATCATCCTCAAGTTTCACGTTCTCCAAACCAAACTTAAAAACGAGATCATTGTTATTATAAGTTAGCAAACTAACACAAACTCATGTGGGCCAATTATTCACTTAGACTCCCTTATTCCTAGGTGTATCTCTTATATTTTATTGTTGTCTTGAATGATCACGAGGATGCATTGTTGACTTATTTCGATAGTTTATTTAGGCCGAAAATAAAGTAGGACGATTTAATCAATAGTTAGCTAAAGGACAAAATCTTTTAAAACTGCTTCTCAGGACCTCATAAAGTTCATATCTTGGCATACCTCGCTTCACGATTTGAGACCTTTCTCGGACCGATATTTGGCAGCGACTTCATACTTCAAATCTTGAGAGACGTTCATGAAATAATGGTCTTCTCTTCATAATTGGAATTTCTTCACTTGAAGTTTTGAGAGATTCTTCATATTTGGACCACGACTTCTTCATTTTTCTCCAATCTTTATTTTGGACTTTGATATACAACGATCCGCCTCCTTTTAGGACTTGGATCTATTTATCCTCATACCTTGTTAGGGCCTTTTTGGATAGACTTCTCCATGATCTTTTGGGGAGTTTTTGCTTTTCGTCGTATGTCTCAATCCTTCATATTGATTTTCGATAAATGATTCTTCACATCACTTTTGGATCTTTAGCAACAAAATGTAGCCCTCATGCCTTGTTAGGGCCTTTTCGGACTCGCCAATCTTCGCATCCCGCTTCAATAAGTTATGCCTTGGCTATGAACTCTAATCAATACCGAGCAACTTTTAAACGATCTTGGGCTAGAAGCTAAGTAACTTTTCAAATCGTACAACCTTATTTATTGAAAATATATTTATTAACAAGTGATGGGAGAAAAAGCTTATAATCAACTCACATAATTTCATGAAAGAATACCAAACTTATAATTGACTCTATCATCTCTCGTTCTCCACAATTTAAAATCTCAAGGAATGAGACTCGTGGATGCTTAGCCAATTAAATCAAAGTTTTGGGTTTTCGAGTCATCTATAGGATCTTGCAAATTCTTAGACTTTTTCAAGTTTAGAAATTGCATTTTAAAGTTCCCTTGATAAACGACTCTTCTAGGATCAATTATAGGAACTTGCGAAAAGTTCTTGTTCTTAACCCGTGAGAGTTAAGACTTTCGCGTTTTAAAGCTCCCTATATAAAAGCCTAGCAAAACTTGACTTAAACATGTTAAGGATACTAGCTAGAGTAAACTTAGATAAGTAAACTCGGGTTGACTCAAAAGATTCACAATGTTTAAAAATTAAAACCACTTTATTTAAAATTTATTCTAGCAAAGAAATAAAATAACTATACAAAGGTAAATACTAATAGGCCAAACTAGATCAAAAATTTTGAAAAATGTCGAAAAATTAGATTTTCCGGTTAAAATGAGGGCAAATACAAGGAAAAGACCACTTAACTTCGATAGAAGCCCCCCTACACTTAATATAAACATTGTCCTCAATGTTTAAGCATGTGGAAGTAACCTCCCCTACACTTAGGACATTGTGCACTTTGTTTAAATCTTGCTAAGGAAGAGACAACTAAAGTGATTCCTATTTTAATATGGAAGAATATAAAATAGAGAATCAAAAGAGTTTAGGATAGAACCGGTAAGACGGGTACACGGGATCACGGTTCGTCAAAATTCATCAAGAATGGATTGTTGAAAGCTCGAATCCCAGTACATGATTAGAAAGAAGACAACAAACAGCATACTAGGGTCTCCCCCTACACTTATTATAAAAATAAGAGAAAAAGGATAGATAATGTGGGTTGCCTCCTGAGAAGCGCTTGTTTTTTATAACCGAGTCGTGAGCCTGACACGACCTTGATTAGCATAGGAAGAAGCATGAAACACATCTACCGGGATCAAATACATGGTTTTTTCCATCAAGTAGCACAGGCTTAAGGCGAACAAGGCAAGCCAAAGAAGAGTAGGCAAGGTTCCCTTAAGCAGTTGTTGAGAACGGAGGTAGCAAGGTGAAGTGCAAGCATATCTCCATAAGTTCCAAAGATTTTTCCTTTTATTTCATCAGATGGATACTGAGATGGCTTAAAAAGTGCAATGCCTGGGTCGAACACCTTTTCCTTTAGGGGAAAATAACACTTAGGCTCAGCAGACCTTGAAGAAGATCCGATCATAAATCTCGCAATCTCATCCTCAGAAGGTGGATATAGAGGTGTCAAGACATAAGTGCTGCGGATATCGGTGTCGGCCGGCTTTTTCTCCTTTGAAGCGGGTTTCTTCATATCCAAAGTAGGATAAAGACCATAGCAAATTCTTCCTCAAATGAGTAGTCATCCAAAGTAGGATTAAGCATGGTTGGCGGAGGATCTTCATCATGTGAAGAATCACTCGAGAGAGTATCAGCCTCATCAAAATCATCATAGGTGGGCATGTAAGGATACTCAGAAGTAAAATCATCATAATCATCTCCATTGGAACTAAAATCATCAGCGTAAGCATCATAGATCGGTGGAGAATCATAAATTAGTGGAGGATCAGAATTGGAGAGAGAATCATCCACATCATCATGGAACAGTGGATTATCATAGCAAGAATCAAACAGAGGATTGTTGTAGACGACAAAATCATCAAGCACATTAATCATATTCGCGGATTCTCTTCCACTTGTTTTGGTAGTGATCTTCCCCATTTTGAATACTTGTGCATCATTCCCGACCCTTAAGATTAACTCACATCTTCGGCAACATCGAATAGATCTTTTCCGGTTCTTAAAAATGGCCGACCAAGTATTAAAGGAATACGAGGGTCCATTTCATAATCAACAACAACAAAGACGACCGGAAAAGTGAAGGTACCAACTTTAATAAACACGTCTTCAGCAATACCAACGGGATAAGCGAGAGTACGATTTGCTAGCTCAAGAGTCATCTTTGTTGGTGTAAGATCGGGTAATGATAGTGTTGTCCAAACACTTAAAAGCATCAAATTAATACTTGCCCCGAGATCAGCTAGGTAGTAAATTCTTTGGTTTTGTTAAAAATGAAAGGCAACACAAAACGACCGGGATCTCCAAGTTTCTCCGGAAGTTATTTCAGAATAACTGCAGAACAGTTTTCATTTAAGCGTGTGTTGACAAGCTCAACCAGCTTTTCCTTCTTGTTAAGCAATTCCTTGAATGCTTTGACGAATTTCAGCATGTGGAAAAGTGCTTCAACAAGGCTAATGTTGAAATTCATTTGAGAGATCATCTTCAAATAGTTCGACACTTGAATGTCATCCTTAGTTAGCAAGTTAGGCTTGTCCAAGCGAGAAGGATAAGGAATATTTGGTTTATAGGTGGAAGGTGTAGGTGTAGGTGTAGCAGGTAAAGGTTGAGAAGTTGAGGGTTTAGAGGTGGAAGGTGGGGTTTGTGAAGGGTTCTTCTTCTTCGGTACGTCTTCATGACGAGGCGGAGACAGTAATGGTGAACTAATACTAGGCGTGGGAGTAGGAGGGATAAATGGTGGTGGAGGAGTTGTAGATGGAGTAACTGGGGGTGGGATAGATGGTCCTACTACGGTTGCTCTACTGCGTGTAGTAATAGCACTCACATTCGCTCTCGGGTTGGTGACGTGTTGGAAGGTAGAGAGCCCGAATTAGAGGGTTGAATAGTTGGTAAGAAACTAGCCAACATATTCTTCAAATCATTTGTTTGAGTGCTGAAGGAGGTTTGTATATCATGTCGAAGCTCGGATCTAATGTCATTACCTTGCTTAGTGATATCCCCTTTCAAATTGATAATTTGGCTTTGCAGATTCTTAATTTTCTCTCCTTGGGTTCTCATTAAAGCTTCAACATCTTGATTAATGGGTGGGGCTTGTTGAGCGGGTGGGTGATAAGGATTAGAAGATCTAGGTGGGATTTGGTTGCTTCTATTGTAGTTGTTGTTGGGGTTGTGGTTTTGATGAGACAAACCGGGTGAAAGATAGTTGTTAGAACGGTAACTTAACAAATTCTGATCACCTTGAGGTCGGGCTTGGTAATTTTCCGGTGAATAGTCACCATAAGCCGCATACACGTTTTCCGGATTGTCATGAGTAGAAGGACAATCAGTGTATGAATGAGGACCACCGCAAGTCTCACAAGAAATTGCTACAGCTTTAACTTGTTGTTGTTGGTTTGTAGCGATGAGCAAGATATTTTTGTTCATTTCGGCCATCATGCGGGTGAATTCGGTCATATCGGGGTTTGCTGAAGTAGAAGAAACATTGACTCTCAGGTTATTCCTTGAAGAAGCGGATGAATCCTAATTTTTGTGATGAGTAGTCATGTTCTCAATAAGCTCTCTACACTCCTCGGGTCTTCTTTTCATAAATGTGCCACCGGCGGCTGCATTAATAGTATCACGATCACGAAAAGTTAAACCATTGTAGAAAGTGTCAATTAAGGTAACGAGGAGCATGTTGTGGTTTGGACATCGATCGATCAAAACATTATATCTTTCCCAAGCATCAAAGAGAGATTCATCGGGTTCTTGAATGAAACCGATGATTTGATTTCGAAGGCTCGTAACCATGGATGGTGGAAAGTAGCGCGACAAAAATCGTTGAGTCATGTCGTCCTAAGTATGAATGGAATTTTTCGGGAGACGATCAAACCATTTTTCGGCGTGGTGGGATAAAGTATGTGGAAAGAGCTGTAGGCGAAGGACATCCATAGTAACACCGGGCAACTTCATGCTTTGAATAATAGTAATGAATTTGTCGAGGTGCTTGTTGGCATCATCATCAGGCAATCCGCGAAATGGATTAGTTTGCACTTGTTGGATCATGTGATGCTTCAACGAAAACTCCGGAGCCGTGATTTGCATCGGCGCAATCGGTCCTCCTCGTCCATACATTGTGGGTTGACAAAGCTCCTCCATTGTCCGAAGATCGGGCTGTGGAAGAACATTGTTGTTGTTATTGTTGAGGTGCGGTGGGTTATTATTGTTGTTCACACCTGCCATATCTAAATCTTCACGAGTCTCGGGCTCTGGATAAGTTGAAGATCTAGTACGCATACACCTGCAAAAGCAAAAGAAAACAATACCAAAGAAATAGACAATATATATACACTATAAAAATAAAAATAAAATATTTTTGGATTTTTGAAAATTTTTAGTTTTTATGGATTTTTAACAATTTTTAAACAAAGAAAATAACGTTCACGAGTGAACGGATCCCAAAATTCAACGCGTCTCTCACAGAAAACCGTTAATCTTTACGAAAAGAGCCGACAGCGGCGCCATTTAATACAAGGCTTTTGCCCAGTAAGAAAATTTTATCGTCCGATCTTTTCGAATTGAGAAAGGGAAAAATGTGCGACTCAGACGTCTTTTGGTGGAAAACAAGGATTTGTCGTTGTAGTAAAATTAAAAGTGCGAAACTTTAAGTAAATGATGGTTAAATAAATCTGAAACTAATTAAAATGTAAATGGTGCAATATTAAAACTTTAAAAAGTAATTTAATTAATTGAATTAAAATAAAAGCGTGACGAAAAATTAAATTGACAATGTAATAAAAATGTAAACTTGAAAATTAAAATTAAACTAAACAATTAAAATAACACTTAAAGAAAAATAGCGAGAAAAATAAATGCTTGAAAAGTAAACAGAAGATAAACAAAACCTGAATCGGAATCCCAAAACACTGTCACTATCCAGAATACCCAACTAAGTATTGCTTATCTGGAATCTTCCCTGAGTCCTTATCCGGAATAATTTTAAACGAGTTATCCGGAATATGGTTCCAAGGCTTATCCGGAATATGACTGTCACTCCTTATCCGGAAGTCCCCTTGTTCCTTATCCGGAATAATCTTCTGAAGCTTATCCGGAATCCCCTCCAATAGTCCCTATCTGGAATAAATTCCGGCTGCTTATCCGGAATAAACAAACAGCACTTATCCGGAATAACTTGTTATCCGGAATCCCTTGGATTGTTATCCGGGATAATCCTCGAACTCTTATCCGAAATAATTTGTCACCTTATCCGGAATAATACCGAAGTCTTATCCGGAATCTCCTTCAAACACTTATCCGGAATAATGTTGTCCCGCAGCTTATCCGGATTACCCGTCTAGTAGCCTATCCGGAATAAACAAATGCCTCTTATCCGGAATAATCTTCCGGATGCTTATCCGGAATAAACTGTCACTTTACTCGGAAAACACAATAGAAGACTTATCCGGAATATCTACCCATGTAACTTATCCGGAATAATCAGATGGTCACTATCCGGAATGTTGAGATGGAGGTGATATTTGGAATACAAGGGTTTTACCAAAACCCGGATTAAAACTAAAACCAAATAAGCTACAAACTAAAAATAAGCCAAAAACTAATAAGCTCTAGACTAAAAACTAAACCAAAACACTTTTAAGAAAAAGCTATTAAGCTAAAATTTAAAAACTTTTAAAAACACTAAGTAATAAAAATTTAAAAACAACTTTTTATAAAAATTAACTAAAAAGCACTTAATTAAGTTTAAGAGAAACACAATACTATAAAATCAATAAGCTAACAAGATCAAAAACATAAAAGCATAACCAATAATCAAACAAGCATAACAATAAGCACATAAACATAAAAAATAAATCAATAATAAGAAAGGTAGATGACAGATTAACAATGAAAATTAAAGATTCAATAAACATAAAAGTAAACTTACTTGAAAATTAAAGTGCAAGACAAGGTAATTAAAGGTGCAATTTATGTAAAGGTGCAAGAAAATTAAAAGTGGAAAGACTAATGTGTCAAATTAGCTAACAACTCCTAATGACACATTAGGAGTCTATTTATAGTGATTAGGAAAACTAAGCATGTGTTGGTTCATTCTTCTTTCTTTCTCGACTTCTCGTCTTCTAATTTCTTCGACTTTGTCTCGGGATTAATAAACTCGTCTTGTAATTTCTTCATTAATTTAGACTTGAGTTATTCGACTTTTATTAAACTTCCGTCTTTAGACTTTGTCTTCGATAAATCTTCAGAATTGGCCTTGGACTTCCGTTCTTTTGGCACTCTTGATCTTTTGACTTCGTCTTTTGTCTTTTTCTTCGATAAAAGCCCGTGAAAGCCCGTGTTTTCCTACCTTTTCACATTTTGATCCTAAATCACAACAAAAACACAAACCACGCATAATTCCGACATTTACGACATAAAATACACGTTTTTTCTTGGTTATTATTGTAGTTAAGTGGTAAAAGGATGGGTGTTTACACACCTATCAACCCACAAAGCCCACACATGTAGGGTGGGCTATATATACCCCTCCTAGCATGTTAGGAGGGGTTGGTCCTCACATTTTTCACACATTAATCTAATATTTCTTTTCTCTCCAACCTCTCTCTACTTTCTCTCTCTAGTTCTTCATCTATCTCTATCTCTTCAGATCATTCGAAGCTTAGTATAATCCAAGGATTACGTATGCCTACAATTAAACCTGATTTTATTTTGTTTAATCATCTGACCAAAAGATTTCAGCAGTCACGTTATGTGATGCATGCTCTTCACTAGGTACATGGCTCGAAAACTTAGTGAGGGTCTTTTGGTTATTCTTTTGGGGAAGACTCATTAGACATGGATCTTATACGATTTATTACTTTCATATACAATTTGTCTTTATCTCTACCCTTTATTCTGTCTGTTTTATGTGCTTATATGTTATTGTGACTTGTAATATATAATAAGCTATATTTTTGAAATCATTAAAACAGATTTATACTTATATCGAGACTTGCTTTAATATTTCGTATTAAAAACACTTATTTAATATGTCGTATTAAAAACACTTATAATTCCTTGTGACTAGATATGTGTTATATGTAATACTTGTTTTTTTCCAAAGTTAATACGGACATAAAAACTATGAAACTTGTTTTTATTATAAGATAATTATTTTTGAAATCATATTGTCACTCGAGTTGGGCTTACGTACCGTAATGGTGACTTATAAATCGTCTTATTAACGCCGTGATTTGTAAAATATATTAACTTGTAATACTTAAATACAACAATGTTTTGTGTTTTACTAATGATGGATCTTGCTACTACATTCGTTTACATATTTAAACCATTTAATGATCTTTAATGCTCTCTAGTGCCATATTCATGCTCCGACATCTATACGGTAATTTTCCTAAGCACTTGTGACTTGGGCACATGAACAGTAGTATTGGGAATAAAATTAGTGTTGGTTATATTACATTACCAGTGTTCATTATATTAATGTTGGTAGTAGTATTCTTAGTATTGGTTTGTTGGAAATGCGTTTCGTATTTAGAAAGTCTCGGTCACTCCAACAATATAGTTATAGGCTCGTAGTATTGTTTAATTAATGTTTATGTTTAGCCCGACTCATGAGCATGCTCATGGGCCGGAGGCCCAAGTCCACTTAGGGACTTGGGTATATAAACCCCCTTTCCACCATGGAAAGGGGTGTTGGTTGTTTACTTATCATTTTACATAATACAAGTTTTCTTTCTTTCTCTCTCTAGAAAACAACAACCCCCTTGATTAGATCTTAGATTATCTTAATTCTATAATTGGTATCAAGAGCCATAGGGTGATTTAAGGTATTTGATTCGTGTTGTTTACTTTTTGATTGGGTTAGTGGGTGTTTTAGGATAATCCATCTCAAATCTTGAAATTTTTTGTGATTTTATGGTTTAAAGTTGTAAACAAAGCATTGGGGTTACTTATGTTGGTAGAAATCACAAAAAAATTTCGTGTTTTTGGGTAATTTTTTGGTTACTGTATCAAAAATCGCATTCATTTTCGGAACAGGGTTTAATATTCCGAAAATACATCTTCGGAAAAAAGTTTTTCATTCCGAAAATCCGTCTTCGGAAAAGGGTTAATTATTCCGAATATATTTGTAAATCAAGTTATCCGAAGATTCATAATTATTACGAAGATTCATAGTTATTCCGAAGATTCATCGTATTCCGAAGATTTAGAGTTCATCCGAAAATCCCATTATTCCATTATTCCGAACAATCCATCTTTATCCGAATATCCAATTTTTCTGAAGATCCAAAATCATTCTGAATATCCCATTATTCCGAATAACTTGTTTTATCCGAATATACTACTTTTTCCGAAGATCTAAATTTATTCCGAAGAATTTATTATTCCGAAGATTTCTTCATATTCCGAATAGGTCTGTTTTTCCGAAAACAGGGATTTATTCCGAAGAGTTGGTATTATTCCGAAGATTTCTTGATATTCCGAATAGGTCTGTTTATCCGAAAACAGGGGTTTATTCCGAAGATTTGGGTTTATTCCGAAAACTTGTGATTGGTTTACTTAGAAGATTTTCCATGGATTCTTAGTGGATTTTAACATCGTTACATCAACAACAACACTTTTTCACGACCTTATTTCATTGGACGATCAAAAGATAATCTTTTTCCATCAAGTGTTCAAAAATGAATCCTCATTCATTTATGCCGACAATGACATCGCTTACCGATATTTCCATCATCTCGGGTACCGATACCCATCCACCTTTGCTCATCAAAGAACTCTTTGAAGCATGGCAAGGTCGCATGATGACATATATTATGGGTCGACCGAGTGGGAGGTTAATGGTCAAATCAATCAAGGAAGGACCTCTTGATTATGGTACCATTACTATCGACAATGTAAGTAGGCCTAGGTTATTTGAAGAATTAACTCTTCCCAACTAACTCATTGCCGATGCGGATGAAAAGGCTCTTTAAACTATTCTTCAAGCACTTACACCTGATATTTATCGAATGGTAAGCAATCACACGGTAGAAAAGGATTTGTGGGAACGTTTGACAGTATTACTACAAGGGACTTCATTGTCTAAACAAGAACGCGAGTGTCAACTTTATGATTTGTTTGATCGGTTCACATACATTCCAGGGGAAACTCTTCATGACTACTATTGGCAATTTACCACATTGATGAATGAATTGAACGTGTATAATCTGTCGATTTCTCAATTTCAGCTCAACACCAAGTTTCTCAACACACTACCTATATAATATAGCCAATATGTCACTGATGTTAAGCTGATTCGAGATTTGCACAAGTCGAACTTAGATCAACTATACTCGTTCTTGCAGCAACATGAG
The DNA here is from genome assembly GCA_025667525.1 of Glebionis coronaria. Taxonomy (NCBI): domain Eukaryota; kingdom Viridiplantae; phylum Streptophyta; class Magnoliopsida; order Asterales; family Asteraceae; genus Glebionis; species Glebionis coronaria. The sequence continues at coordinate 126,831,450 of CM046879.1, read as the reverse complement.
AAGCATGTCATCAAGAACCGTATGTCTCACAGATCATACCCTGACCACTTGGCGTTAATGGCAAATCATCCAACATTGTCATAGAACAACACTCTTTCTCCTATGGGACAACACGCCTACTACCAGTCGGCTTATCAAACTCCAAGCTTCCCACAATATTCCATCTTCCCACAACCACCAACATCATATCAGCAACCAACATTATCATCACAACGGGCTCAACAACCATACTCTCCTTATCAATCACCAACAAATCCTGCTATCACTTACCAACAGCATGAAGTTCCTCAACGTCACTACTAACAACATGTTAGTACTCCTTCAAGTGTGTATGTGGCTCCACCAGCACCGGTTTTCTACTGCGATGATGAGGTTCCAATTCCCGAGTTCAGATAAGGGGATAATCCTACTGATGTTCTTGCACAAATGTCTGCCTACATAACTCAAACATTGAACAAAAGAGGTTATAGAGGACCATCTCCAACAAACAATCAGTTGAGAACTTCTTCTAACTATCGTCAACAAACAACAATTCAAGATGGTAGAGTTACCGTGCAGCCACTTCAGGGGAGATCATGCTCATCTAATACTGTTGTACGCCCATTCAACACTACTTCAAGAGGAAACAACAGTGGCAAGGTAAATATGATTATCTGCTATAACTGCAAAGGGGAAGGACACATGGCTCGGGAGTGTAAGCAGCCAAAGAGGAAGAGGGATGGTACATGGTTTCAGGATAAGATTTATTTGGTTAATGCTCAAGCACAAGGTAGAGAGCTCGATGAAGAGGAGCTAGCATTTCTAGCAGATCCAGGAGTTGCGGATACTGAAGGATTCACAGCAGCTTCTACCAACAATGCAACATATCAATACGATGATCTTGATGCATACGATTAAGACTGTGATGACCTCAATACCGCCAAGGCAGCTCTCATGGAAAATCTTTCACTTTATGGGGATGATACAATTTCTGAGGTACCAAATACTGCCAATGATACTAGTATTGTACCTTATCAAGTTGAGCAAGTGTCTGAGTAGAACAGCCTCCGGTGGTTAGTAATTCAAACGAGGGGACAGACAATGATAGCAATATCAATGCAAGTCCCCAGACTTTGAGTGAAACACGACTGGGAGCTATTACATCTACACATTCATCTGCTCAACAAGATTTTTGTTATGGTGTCGGCATCTATGCTTGGCCAAATGAATAATGCGGTCCTTGAAACCCTCGGTGTTAATCAGACATTATCTGCTGAGCTTGCTTTGTATAAGGAAAAGGTTAAAACCTTGGAATTAACTCCAGTGACCACTACCTTAACCAATCATGAATTTGATAGGTTTAGGAAAGTCCAAATGGATTACTTGCTAGAAATTGAAAGTTTAAGAGCAAATCTTTCAAAAGAACTTAAAGAAAAAGATTCGGTCGTTACTAATTTTCAAAAACTACAAACTGATTTCGAAATTCTCGAGTCTAAAAGGGTTGAAACGGAAATTAAGGCGTCTGAGAAAGTTAAAAAGACTGAAGTTTTGCTTTTAAAACAATACTCTGCTTCACATCTAGTACACTTGTTTCATTCATCATTTAAGGAATCCACTCTATCGCGTCTAATAGACTTACCACCTAACCCGGGGTATGTAAAGCAAGCATTTAACCACAACCCACAACTTTATGATGCAACCAAGTTAGGATTGGTCTTAGATCCGATTGGTAATTCGAATGAATCAGAGAATATGTCATTGCATGAAGAGAATCAGTCAAAAGTGATTTTCACATATCCTAAGTATGATTATGAACACCTTAATGCAGAGAATGCAAAAACAGATTTTAGAATTCGCTTTAATATACAAAGGGAATTTTTCCATACACCAACTTACATGTCTACTAGTGAAAACCTTAGTATATTTCCTACACTTGTCAATCCGAATGAACCTAAGGAAATTCCAAAGGGTCTTCCACTGGTAAGTACAGTATTGCTAAGCATGAAAGAGATTAGGCGATACCTCATCGGATTTGACAAGGTCATTAAGGAATGTACGACTTCAACGGCTCAAACCGCTAGAGAATGGGCTTTCGAACACATGAAAACGGTGTTTGAGAAAGAGATCGTTCCGTTTGTAAACAATATTAAAGAAGGATTTCTAGATCTTGGGGATAATCTTAATTTCGAAAGGGCTGAAGTTCGAAAAGTTTTCTATGAAATGGATGATGCTTACGAGCAACATTTAATTGAGAAACAAAAGATTTTTTCCGAATATGACCAATTCTTGGAACATGTAGTGTCTCTCGAAGTGATGCAAGTTGTTACTATTGAATGTGCTATTCAGATTACATCTGCTATGAATAAATGTGATGATGTGCATACTTGTGAATAATATAGATAATCATTCTTGTCACGAATCTAACGCTGAATTTTTAAAGCTTCAAGATTCTTATAACTCACTTTCAAAACGTTTTGATGAGCTTCAACAACATTGTATATCTCTTGAAATTGAAAATCAATCTAAAAATGAAACTCCTTCAAAAACTAATGATTGTGAAAACTCCGTTGAGACTAGTGACAAGATGATTCAGGTGGTTCAGGCATTAGAGGAAGAAATTATGAGACTTAAGAGAGAATCATTAGCAGAGAAATTGGAACTAGAGGCTGCAGAGATTAAAAATCATGTCCTAGAAGATAGAATTACTTCTATGCTGAGTTTGAAAAAGTAAGGCAGGGTGTCTCACAAGTTTCTGGTTCAATAGAAGAACGCTTCGCTATTAATGCGGCAGAGAAAAAGTCACTTGTTGACCAACTGAACAAGAAATGTGAAGAAATCTCTGACCTAAATATTCAGCTCATAGATAAAAATATGGTTATAGCTGAATTGAAGGAGACACTTCAACTCAAAGGACAAGAATTTGATAATAATCCAGCTACAATCTCTGCCCCGCCCTCTAGTGCTCCAAAAACAAAAGAAGTGGCGCTTTTTAGGAACCCGACCCTTAAGAATTCAACGGTTTACATGGATTATATGAAAAAAGGAAATTAGGCATGTGCTTCTTACTAGGGACATTTTAGATGATTTATATGAATCTGATCCCACTAACAACGAGTACAATGTTGCTCATTTATATATTGAGCGATTTCAATGTTGCCTATCATATCTAAATTTCATAGGTCCACCTAGTTCCGCATCACTTAAACAACAAACCTCCACCATTGCCATGACTCCATTCAATAAGAACCCTGGAGCTAAGCCTATATTAAACACACCCATCAAGGCTAAATCAAAATCTATCACTAATATTCCCTTGGCTTCTATAGGAGTAATTGTATCTACTAAGGCTAAAGGATCTCAAGACAAGAAGAATAGGATCAAGCCTTCCACTAGTAGGACTTCGAAGAAGAAAGTAGAAGTTCACCCTAGGAATGTTATTCCAAATTTGAATAAAAAGAATCATGTAACTAAGACTAAAGGTCGTGCGCTTGTGCAGCACCCTAAGCAAAATGTGATTTCTAATTTGAGATGTTGGAATTGTAATGAATGCAGGTTTTCTAAGCGTCATGATTTATGTCTTGTTGATCACCTGAATGAAATGTATGTAATTAGGAACAATCTTGAATGGACTCCAACGGGGAAGAAATTCACCCAAGTTGGTTGGCAATGGAAACCCACTGGTAGGACCTTCACTGCAAATGGAACTACGTGCCCTTTAACTAGGATCACATCCAAGGAAGTTAGGTCTCAGCGTCCTTCAAATAGGAACACTAGCACTAAAAAGTTGAAAAAGCGCCCTTTAACTAGGTTTGCCCCCACTATTGTCCCTACTAGTGAAGAAGTACCTCAGGATCTTAGACAACTAGAATCTAAGCCGGCATCTAGGAATAAAATTTGGAAGCCTAAGAATTCTTCTGTTAGCAAATCTAAGATAAATATATCTATACCTGCTAACACATAGGAACTAATAGATTCCGATACATCGTCTTTGTCTGGTGATATTTTTAGGTGGTCCAAATCATCCTCTGGTACTTAGACCCTGGATGCTCAAAGCATATGACCGGAGATCGCTCGATGCTCAAAAATTTCGTCAGCAAGTTTCTAGGAACGGTTAAATTCGGCAACGACCATATTGCGAAGATCATGGGTTATGGTGAATATCAAATTGGGAATGTTATGATTTCAAGGGTATATTACGTGGAGGGACTTGGTCACTACTTATTTTCAGTGGGACTTCAAACCTTAAAGTTGCTTTTCGACAACATACTTGCTTCATTCGTGATCTTGTAGGAAATGACTTGTTAAAAGGTTCTCGAGGGGACAATCTCTATACTCTGTCAATTCAGAACATGATGGCTGCCTCTCGTGTATGCCTTCTCTCCAAAGCATCTAAGACCAAGTCATGGTTATGGCATCGCCGGTTATCTCATCTCAACTTTGATGCTATTAATCATTTGGCTAAAAACGAACTTGTTCGTGGTCTTCCAAAACTTAAGTTCGACAAGGATCATTTATGCTCCGCGTGTTCTTTGGGGAAAAGCACCAAGAAATCATACAAACCTAAAGCTGAAGATACCAACCAAGAACCACTATATCTTTTGCACATGGATCTTTGTGGGCCAATGCGTACGGCTAGTGTGAGTGGTCGTAAACATATCCTCGTAATAGTGGATGATTTCTCAAGGTTTACATGGGTTAAGTTTTTAGCAACCAAGGATCAAGCACCAATATATATTATTACCTTTCTTAAGATGATTCAGGTACGTCTTAATGCTACTGTTCGCTGCATTCGAACTGATAATGGAACTGAGTTCGTTAATCAGTGTTGTACCATATTATTTAGATGATTAGTGATAGAAAATAGATGAAAAGAGATGGATTCCTAGAGAGAGAAAGTAGTGAGAGAAAGTAAAGAGAGAGGTGATTAAACTTTGTGAATATTATATTAGGAAAGAAATTAGATACAAATGACCATCCACCCTCTTAACATGCTAGGAGGGTAGTATATATAGTCCACCCACATGCGGGCTTTAATGGGCTATTTATTGGGCCGGGCTTGTGTTTTGGACTTTGATTAGTTTAAATCCAAGCCCGTGAACCACGACTATTTAACTAACTATTACAATGTTTTACTAAATACTACAATAGAAACCTATGACCGGACATTCTTGTTTGACTCAGTATTTTGAGGCTAACAATCTCCCCCAATGTTAGGTCATTCCACTTCGATATTTGGATTCCAGTGGAGATTTATGAATTTCGTCATAAATGAGTCTTGAACGTGTAATAGTAGTCTTGTTCCTTCATGCTGTGATCTTTGAGCCTTTGTCATTGTCTTTCGACTTAGTCTTTTATCTTGAGATCTTCAAATCATTCTTGACTTGTCTTTGTCATCTTGCGATCTTGTGTCTTTATCCACATGTTCACACTATTGATTGTTGAATAAGTCTTTGGGCATGAATATGTGATTTTGAATCTTTGACTTTGCTGAGTACACCGTGACGCCACCTTCTCGAGACAAAACATAGACACGGAATGAATGGCTTTGACATTCGTCCTAAATCGGTAGCGTTTTACCTCCGGTCGGTGAAGATCGTTAGACGATATTAAATACCGTACCTGTGATTAGGTAGATTCAATTAAGAATCTCCTTGACAGGGTTTCGCGACTGTACTAGCCGTTCTCTTTACTCGACCGTCTCAAAGCAAAACTGCTAACATAAAGAGTGAATCAATTGGATAGATATCCGCTTGATTAAAGTCGTCAATTCAAATTCCTGGAACAAGTTTGATTCATAAAGAATCATACCATTGTTGCTTTCCAGTTGACATAAGTTTGATTCATAAGAATCTCACAAGTCACCTACCGTAGCGCTGTTTGATGTTGACGCTAGAAGGATTTCCATTCGTCACTGTGAATATTAATGAATATCACTCTGAATGTTCTGGCAAGACCATAAAGATATTGCGTAGAAACCTGAAACGAGTTTGAATCAATTTAGAATCAAACCACTGTTGCTTTTCAGTTTTACACATGTTCAATTCATAAAGAATCTTGCATATGACCTACCGCAGTGCTGTTTGATGTTAACACTGGAAGGATTTCCACTCATCATTGTGAATACTAAGTAGTATCACTCTGAGTGTTCTAGCAATATCACAAGGATATAGCGTAGTACTTTCTTGATCTTCATCCGTGTGTCCTAATGAGATTTGATTGATCTCTTGGCTCTAGACTCGATTTGTGCACTTTTAGTGGTCGGAGGCTGGAGCAGATGCCACCTATTCAATATCAACTATCTCGGAGTGATAAAGTCAATAGAAGTCGTGTTGATCTCCGTGACAATAAAACAAACTTCTTTTGAGAGAAGCCTGACTAGCTAGGAAAGGGTTGTGCTTCACATCACTGGGTCCATGATGAGTTTGTCTTCATGATGAGTTGACCCGGTTTCTGCCTAAGTTGTATGGAGGGCTTTTTTCTTTAGACCCTTTATCCTTACATTTCTTTTTCATTCTTCAACCCCTTCAATGCTTACCAAGACATCATTAATAGCACCTTGTTGTGATTGTTCCAGTGCTATCATCAGTACTTAGTCGGCATTCAGCTTCGTTCACATTCTACTCCATCCTTCCTAAGGACTACTAATAATCTATTAGATTGTCCCTGGGAAGATCCCTCCGGTTCTGGTTGGATCATAGGACTTAAACCTAACCACCCTTTTGACACCAATAACGTCGTGAATTAAAGATGTTGTGGGTATTTGATCGTAACCATGAAAACCACTTTAAATTCTAACAAAGTGTTTGAAAAACATTTAACACCTTGCTAGTTTTGTCGTTTCAGAAAAGCTCCCCCTTCACATGTGCATTGAAATGCGAAAGAATTTAAGTAGACATTTTGCACATGTGGGTAAGAGTTAAAGTGCTTGAGTCTTTAGATCACATTTTAATCACATTTTCTCACCTATCTCTAATATATAAAATCTTTTGATATTAGAGATACCAAATTTGATTAAAATATATTTTAAAAAATAGTCTTGAAAAAACTTCGGGAGAAAAATGTGTCAAACTTAGCATGAATTTTGTAACGCCCCCCCTCAAAAATTGATCCAATAGAATTGTCATTACGAGGATTTGATCCACATTAAACTTTTGAGGATAGGAGTTGTTGAACACACAATTTTTGAAAGATTTTGAATATCATTGAGAAATTCTTGAAAAAAAAATTGTGTTCAACCCTTTTAGAAAAATCAATTCTTTTTGTCGAAAAGGTTTTTCTTAAGCAAAAACTTGAGTTCATAGACTTTGAATGTCTTGACGAATCCACTCAAGTGTAAGAAGATTTAACTTCTTTTGCTAAGGGTAAGAGCACTAAATCGTACACTCCCCCGTGAATATAGTTCCGGGTTGCAATCTGAAAGTGATTACAAACCACTGTGTTGAGCTCAAAACATTGAATGTTTTGTGACAAGCTCAACCCAAGATAGATTGCTCTACCCGTTGTTGGAAATATTGTCCAAAATAGACAATTTCCTGTTGAAAAGATAGAAATGACATGTTTTGAAAAATATTTACAACTTTCATTCGAGCTTTATGTACACACCCGTGTCGTTATTGAGCGACATTTCTAGGTGCGTCCATATTATCGATACTGAAAGACATGTCGAGAAGAATATTTTTAGATTATCAAAGATTTTTTAATTTTGTATTTTTCTTTTTGATTAATATTTACAGGTAGATGTATGATAGATGAATCAAGCAGGCTTCTTTGCCAGAATCTCCAGTTCTGCTGGAGTCAAACATCTCATACCAATTTGCCTAACAAGATACGCAAACCTCTCTTTCGAAAGAGCTTTTGTAAACAAGTCAGCTAATTGGTAATCAGTTCCAACAAAGTATAATTCAACAACACCCTTTTCAACTTGTTCCTTAATGAAGTGATATCTGACATCAATGTGCTTTGTGCGGGAATGATGTACCGGATTGCAAGAGATGGCTGATACAGTTGTTTTTGCAACGGGTTCTAATTCTCTCGATATCCTCTCGAATTGATCTCAGTTAAAAGTGGAATGATTTGTTCTTGGTGACAAAAAGTGGATTTGGTTTTCTATTCTAAATAATTGAAGTGAATAAAGATTAAAGCCGGAAATAGTAGCTAAGAACAATTAAATGATAAAGCAGAAAAATACTCTTACTGAAAAATGCCCTATGCTGAAAATAATCCTTATGCGGAAAGATCTCCTATGCGGAAAACATTGGCCATTCGGAAAGTAGTGATTAAACAGAAAAATCTGCTCTATTCGGAAAGACTGCTATGCGGAATAATCTGCTCAATTCGGAAAATTGGGCTATTCGGAAAAACTCCTTTATGCGGAAAGTAAGGTCTATGCGGAATGCTATGCGGAATAATAAGCTTATTCGGAAAATTGATGCTATTCGGAGAAACTGGTCTATTCGGAATATATGAGATATTCCGAATAAGGAAAAAATAAAGTAGGCTATGCGGAAAATCAATGCTGTTCGGAATATTCAAAATATTCCGAGTAAGGGAAATGACAACTTTGGCTATGCGGAAAATTATTCCGAGTAAAGGAAATACAAACAACCCTATTCGGAATATCTAGGATTCCGAATAAGGGAGGTATAAAATCGTCTATGCGGAAAGTTGAGGAATGAAAGAACAGTGGCAGTAGCGAAGAACAGGGAACACGTTTTAAATCCAAAATCAACTCCAATACTTAAAAAGGTTTTACCAAACTAACCAATAATCATTAACATACCTTAAGAAACAAATCCCACCAATAAAAACACTAAATCAACAACTTTTTAAAATCAAACTCGAATCAAATAAGAAACTTAGAAACTTGCAATAAAAATGATGAAGAACAAGATGAATGAAAAGATTGAAATGGATTAATTAATGGAAAAGTAACAAGAGTATTGAATCAAACTTACAAGATTGAGAGAAAGAAGAAAAGTCACCAAACTCCCTAATGGAGTTGGTTAAGGAACGAACCTAAGGTACTGGAAAAAAGAAAAATGAACTAACTCCCTAATTGTGTGAAGGGAGTGTCTATTTATACTCCTAGTGTTTGGTTGGTGAGTGGGCTTTCTCCCTTTCTTCTTGTCTTCTCGTCTTTTCAGAAAAGTTGACGTTTACGATTCTGATTCGGGATTTGTTGTCGATTAAATCCAACTCGTCTTTTAATTTCTTCGTTAAATAGACTCGAGTTTCTTCGACTTATGAAAATCTTCCGTCTTTAGTCCTTTTCTTCGATAAATCTTCGAATAGGCCTAGTGACTTCAAATCTTTTTGCATCTCTTGGACAATAGACTTTATCTTGAGTCTTTTTCCTTGATAAATCCCGTGCAATCCCATGTTTTCTTTAATATTCGTCCGGTTAGCTCTGAAAACACAATAAACACAAAAACCACACATAATTCCAAACAAATGATATTTAATACGTGTTTTGGTTCTTGTTTTAGCCAGAATTAAGTGGTAAAAGGATGGGTGTTTACACACCTATCAAATCCCCTACACTTAACCATTGCCATGCCCTCATGCAATGCTTAGTGATAAAGCAATTTTTACATTTTTCTCATAATCAATCAACCTTGGCCTTATTCAAATTCTACTAAACAATAATTAAGATACTAAGAGAACTTAAAACTCTAAAATAAACAAAAGGATGGAAATAACTTGCAAAGAAATCAAGGACTTACATTAGGGCTTTGGTGTTGCGAAGATTTATCACCCTCAAGTTTCACGTTCCCCAAACTAAGCTTAAAAACGAGATCATTGCTACTATAAGTTAGTAAATCAAACACTTACACACATGGCTTAATTAAATGCTTAAACTCCCTTATTCCTAGTTGTTTCTCTTATATTTTATTTTTGTCTTAGAATGATCATGAAGATGCATTTTTGGACTTATTTCGATAGTTTATTAAGGCTGAAAGCAAAGTAGGACGATTTGATCAATAGTTAGCTAAAGGACAAAATCTCTTAAAACTGCTTCTCGGGATATCAAAAAGTTCATATCTTGGCATAACTTGGTTCACGATTTGAGACCTTTCTCGGGCCGATATTTGGCATGTACTTCATACTTCATATCTTCGAGAGACGTTCTTGAGATAATGGTCTTCTCATCATAATAGAGTTTCTTCACTTTGGAGACTTTTGAGGGGTACTCCAACTTTGTTGACCACGACTTCATGATTATTTCTTCAATCTCTAATTGGGATTTTGAGATACAACGATCCGCCTCCTTTTCGGACTTGGATCTATGTATCCTCATACCTTGTTAGGGTCTTTTCGGATAGACTTCTCCATGATCTTTATGGGAGTTGATTGCTTTTCGTCGTGAGTCTTGATCCTTCATATTGACTTTAGGAATAATGCTTTTCACATCACTTTGGATCTTCAGCAATAAAATTGAATCCTCATGCCTTGTTAGGGCCTTTTCGGACTCGCCAATCTTCGCGCCCCGCTTCATAAGTTATGCCTTGGCTATGAACTCTTATCATTACCGAGCAACTTTTAAACGATCTTGGGCTAGAAGCTAAGTAACTTTTCAAATCGTACGACCTTACTTATTGCAGATAAATTATTAGCAAGTGATGAGAGAATAGGCAAATAATTACACCAAGTGAGCTTGCGCAAGAATACCGACTTATAATTGACTCTATCATTTCTCGTCCTCCACAATTTAAAATCTCAAGTAATGAGACTCGTGAACACTTAGCCTAATAAACCGATTAAGGTCTACATGGTTAAGGATACTAGCTAGAATAAACTTGGATAAGTCTATTCGGGTTGAGTCAAAATAAACGCAACGGGCCTAATATGTCAAAGATTCCTAAACTAGCTACACCACATTATTAATATTTTTGACTTTATTGCGGGATATATACGTATGAAAGCAACGATAAAAATTTAAAAATTACGACTAAATGGCCAAAGTTAATAAAAAATTTGAAAAATGTTGAAAAATATGATTTTCCGGTTAATTGAAGGCATTTTCATGGAAAAGTCCACTTAAAACTTCGATAGAAGTCTCCCCTACACTTAAGATAAACATTGTCCTCAATGTTTAAGCATGTGGGAAAAGTCTCCCCTACACTTATGACATTGTGCACGTTGGTTAACTCGAGAGCACGGTTCTTCAAAGATTTCCAAGATTGCATTTATCCCTGTAAGCACATCACCACACAAACACAAACGACCAAAATAGGTCCTCCCCTACACTTAGGGGGTTAAAGGGATAGATACTCGGGCCGCCTCCCGAGGAGCGCTTGTTTTTGATAACCGAGTCACGAGCCTGACTCGACCCAAAATTAGTTCATGGGGAACGTGGTGAGGGATGGAATCACCTCGTGAGAGGTGTCCTCACCAAAGTACAACTTCACTCGTTGGCCATTCACCTTAAAATTTGGTCCATCAGGTTGAGCGAGCTCGAGAGTACCATATGGAAAAATTTGGGCGATGGTGAATGGGCCGGACCAACGAGATTTGAGCTTGCCCGAAAAGATTTTCAACCGAGAGTTAAAAAGTAAGACTTTGTCTCCAACATGGAACTCTCGGTTTTTGATCTTAGAGTCGTGAATGAGCTTAGTTCTTTCCTTATAGATCAAAGAATTTTCATAAGCCTCATTCCGAAGTTCATTGAGCTCATTGAGTTGGATCTTGCGTAGGTCACCGGCTTTGTTTATATCAAAATTAGCCCACTTCAAGGCCCAGTAAGCCTTGTGCTCCAACTCAATGGGAAGGTGGCACGCTTTCCCGTACACAAGACGATAAGGCGTACAGCCGATCGGGGTCTTGTAAGCAGTACGAAAAGCCCACAAAGCATCATCGAGTTTATCAGCCCATGCGGCACGATGCTCTCCCACGGTTCTTTCAAGAATTCGCTTCAGCCCTCGGTTTGATATTTCAGCCTGGCCATTAGTTTGTGGGTGGTAGGCTGTGGAAAGACGATGATTTACACCGTACTTAGCCATGACTCTAGTAAATTGGTCATTGTAGAAATGAGTCCCACGATCACTAATAATGGCACGAGGCACACCGAATCTAGCGAAAAGAGCTTTCAAAAAGTTACAAACCACCCTTGCGTCATTAGTAGGCAAAGCTTTGGCTTCAACCCACTTAGAAACGTAGTCAACGGCTACAAGGATGTATTTGTTTCCTTTAGAAGAAGGGAATGGCCCCATAAAGTCGATACCCCAAACATCAAAAATTTCACACTCTTGAATGAAATTCTGAGGCGTCTCGTCTTTATGTGTGATTTTGCCTTGCTTTTGGCAAACATCACATCGTTTGACCATATCGTGAGCGTCACGGTATATGGAGGGCCAATAAAATCCCGAATCAAACACTTTTTTAGCGGTGTAGTTGGGACCAAAGTGACCACCGGTGGGTCCTTTGTGGCAAGCATCAAGGATGTCAGACGCTGCCGGTCCATCAACACATCGGCGAATAATCAGCTCAGCACATTGTTTGAATAGGTAAGGGTCGTCCCAAAAGTAAGTCTTGATGTCGGTGAAGAACTTCTTCTTTTGCTGGGACGTCAACCCTTCCTTGAGAATTCCACCCGCCAAGTAGTTTGCAAAGTCCGCAAACCACGGGGTTTCATTCGGCTTCGAGTTTATAGACATTAAGGTCTCCAAGGGAAAAGAATCATTGATTTCTTTGATCGGATGATCCCCTTGGTATGGATCCTCAAGTCTGCTAAGATGGTCCGCGGCTAGGTTTTCTGCTCCTTTTTTATCGCGGATGTCGATTTTAAATTCCTGGAGCAGCAAAACCCAGCGAAGAAGTCTTGGTTTGGAATCTTGCTTTGTCAACAAGTACTTCAACGCGGAATGATCGATGTACACAATGGTGGTGGAAAGGACAAGATAGGGGCGAAATTTTTCAAAAGCATAGACAACAGCTAAAAGCTCTTTTTCGGTAGTCGTATAATGCAATTGTGCCCCAGTCATTGTCTTGCTAGCGTAATGGATCGGTTGGAAGTGTTTGTTCACTCTTTGTCCAAGAACCGCTCCAATAGCAAAATCACTAGCATCGCACATCAACTCAAAAGGAAGCTCCCAATTAGGGGTAACCAAGACGGGTGCCTTAGTTAGCTTATCCTTAAGTGAGTCAAAGGCTTCGAGACACTCTTTGGAAAAGATAAAAGGAGTATCTTTTTCCAAGAGGTGGGTCATCGGGCGAGCGATTTGAGAAAAATCTTTGATGAATCGACGATAGAAGCCCGCATGACCCAGGAAACTTCTCACACCCTTCACTGTGGAAGGTGGAGGCAACTTTGCGATAACATCGACTTTAGCACGGTCAACTTCAAGACCGGCCTTCGAGATCTTATGTCCAAGCACGACGCCTTCTTTTACCATGAAATGGCATTTTTCCCAATTTAGAACAAGGCGAGTGTTTCGCACCGCTTGAGCATACGTTCCAAATTGGCAAGGCAAGAAGAGAATGAATCCCCGAAGACCGAGAAATCATCCATGAAGACTTCCATGGTTTGTTCGACCATGTCATGGAAGATAGCTAACATGCACCTTTGGAAAGTCCCGGGCGCATTACATAAGCCAAAAGGCATTCTTTTGTAAGCGAAAGTGCCATAGGGACAAGTGAATGTAGTCTTCTCTTGATCTTGGGGATCGATGGGTATTTGAAAATAACCCGAAAAACCATCGAGAAAGCAGTAATATTCATTACCGGCTAATCGTTCAAGCATTTGGTCCATGAAAGGTAGAGGGAAATGATCCTTTCTCGTGGCATCATTGAGTTTGCGGTAGTCTATACAAACTCTCCACCCAGTAACGAGACGAGTGGGAATCAACTCGTTGTGTTCATTGGGAACAACGGTTATTCCGCCCTTCTTGGGCACACAATGGATTGGACTAACCCATGGTGAATCCGAAATAGGGTAAATCATACCCGCATCAAGAAGTTTGAGAACCTCTGTTTTGATGACTTCATGAATTTTTGGATTCACCCTTCGTTGGCTTTGAATAGTGGGCTTGAAGTCGTCCTCCATGAGAATTTTGTGTGTGCAGAAGTGAGGATCAATTCCACGAATATCGGAAATCTTCCAAGCAATAGCCTTCTTGTGAGCTTGCAGCACGGCAACGAGGCGAGTCTTCTCTTCATCTTTCAAATCCGTTGCAATAATGACGGGCGACTTCTTGTTGTCGTCAAGGAACACGTACTCGAGATGTGGCGGCAACTCCTTAAGTTCCAAATCCGGAGGATTTTCGACGGGAGGCGTTTTCAAAGTTGGAGTATCGATAGCAATGACCGTGGGAGATGGAGGCGATGGATTGTCTTCGGTGAGAAGATTGTCAAAGAAACTCATATCTTCATCCCCCTCGGTGGGAGAATCATTAGTAGCTAAATTCACATCTCCCATGGTATCTTCAAGATTGTTCTAGAATAAATCACTATCTCCAAATAGAGACAACGATGAATCAATGGAGGACACGGTCTCAACAGTGGGAAGAGAGGTAGGAATACTTTTGCAAGCATCATTAAAGTGTTCTTCACAAGCCTCATCGAGAACGTCAATACAATTAACACTCTCATATGAATAAGGTTGTTTGGACAACTTTCCCATGTTGAAGACTACTTTGTCGTCACCCACTCTCATGATAAGCTCACCGGCTTCAACATCAATAAGAGTGCGACCGGTCCTTAAGAATGGACGACCAACAATCAGTGGTACACGAGGGTCCATCTCGTAGTCGACGACAACAAAATCAGCAGGGAAGGTGAATTTGTCGACTCCTACAATAACGTCTTCGGCTATCCCCACTGGATAAGCAACCGTACGGTTGGCCAATTCCAAAGTCATTTTAGTGGGGACTAGCTCTGGGAGAGATAATTGCTTCCAAACACTTAGAGGCATGAGATTAATACTGGCACCTAGATCGGCTAGGGCCATGCAATTCTCTACTCCCGGGAAATTGCAAGGGATAAGAAAACGACCCGGATCACCAAGCTTGGTTGGCAATTTCCTTAAGAGCACTGCAGAGCAGTTCTCATTAAGTTGGGTGTTGGCAATATCGAGGAGCTTTTCCTTGTCGCTCAGAAGGTCTTTAAACATTTTGGCGTATTTGGGCATGTGAGCGAGAGCCTCAGCGAAGGAGATATTGAAATTCAGTTGTTTAAACATTTTAAGAAAGTTAGAAACCTGAATATCATCCTTGCTCTTTTGCTTCTCTTTCCTCAACCTTGAAGGATAAGGTATATTGGAAGAAGACGAAGTCTTAAGGGGAATAGGATCACTCACAACCACGGGTGGGGGAGGGGTAGAAGGAAGAGGTGGAGAAATTGGGGAAGGAGAAGGAGGAGGAATAGGAGCAGGCGACTCGGTCTCCTTAGTCACAACCACCGGTGGAGGTATAGGAAGCTCGGGTTCCTTGGTACCTTTGCCACTTCGAGTGGTGATTGCGTTCATCTCCCCTCTTGGATTAGCAACGGTGTTACTCGGAAGAGTACCCAAAGAAGAGGGTTGACTACTTTGGAAGAAACTAGCCATCATGTTCCTCAGATCATTAGTTTGGCTATCCAACGTATTTCTCATATCTGCTCTCAAATCATTTCCTTGCTTGACCAAGTCGGCTTTCAGGTTGAGCACCTCTCTCTGAAGATTTCCCACTATCGCATTATTAGTCCTCAAATAAGTTTCCACTTCTTGGTGAAGAGCGGTGGGTTGGTTGGGAGGAGCATTGTATGCGGGTGGTTGGTAAGCAGGTTGTTGGTAGACTTGGTTGTTTCGTTGAGGTGGTTGTTGTTGCTTGTGAGGAGGGATGTATGGTTGTCGAGATTGTTGTTGTTGTTGAGGAGGACGGTTAAGGTTTTGTTGTTGGTTTGGGTTGGTAGGAGGGAAACCAGGTGGTGAAAGATAGTTGTTGCTGCGGTAGCTAAGCAAGTTACGGTCACCTTGGGGTTTTGCTTGATAAGCAGGTTGAGGATAGGTGCCATATGCCGCATTCACATTCTCAGCAGGGTAATCTTGGGTGGCGGTACAAGTGGTGTAAGAGTGGGGACCACCGCATATCTCACATGGTTGGCTGACAGCGTTCACTTGAGCGTTTTTGGCGTTGTTGCTGTTGTTGTTGCTGACGGTATGTGTGACAAGCGATTCAAGAAGCGTGGTGATTTTGTCAAGTCGCTTGTCGCTGTCATTAGTGCTAGCACTAGCAACATTGGTCCTAACACTCTTGGTTTGCACACGAGATTTGTTCTCAATGATATCCCAAGCAGCATTGGAAGTCTTAGCCAATAAATTACCCCCTGAGGCACTATTCAGTGAATCTTGGTCACTCATGCTTAAACCATTGTAAAAAGTATTAATTTGATGTACTTTGGTAAAACCATGTTGTGGGCATTTTCTTAAAAGATCTTTAAAACGATCCCAAGATTCACTGAATGACTCATCGTACTTTTGTTCAAAGTTTATAATCTCATTCCGCAAAGCGGTAGTACGAGAGGGTGGAAAAAAGTAATTGATAAACTTTGTTTCCAAATCCGTCCACGAGAGAATACTCTGTGGCGGTTCCTTAGCAAGCCAATGCCGGGCTTGTCCCTCTAAAGAAAAGGGAAAAAGTTGTAACCTTATAACCTCCTGTGGAACTCCATTGAATTTGACCGTGTTGGTGAGTTGTAGAAATCTCTTGATGTGGTCGTGTGGATCATCAATGGTGCGTCCCAAGAATGGTTGAGCTGAGACCATCTGGATAAAGCCTGACTTGAGCTCGAAATTGTTGGCGGCAATTGGTGGTATAACAATTGGATCCGTGTTGCCATCGACATGAGCTTGCAGCAATTCAATCATTGGGCGATTATCCGGAAGGGGCTCATTGTTGTTGTTATTCAGGTTGTTGAAAGGCGGGTTGTTGTTGTTATTATTGTTGTTCGGAGGTGGTATGTTATTGTTGTTTTGTACACCAGCCATGTCTAAGTTATCGAGAGGCTCAGGCTCTTGATAAGACGTGGATCGAGTGCGCATACACCTGCAAAAGAACGAACAAAGAAAAACAAAGCAAAAATATTTTTGGTTTTTATGTTTTTTACTTTTTAGGATTTTTTGAAAATTTTATATTTTTTAGTGTTTTTGAAAATTTTTATGAAAAAGTAACGTTCACGGGGAACGGATCCCAAAATCCAAATTCTCACAAAAAACTTTTGATCTTAACGAGAGGAGCCGGCAGCGGCACCATTTGATACAGTTGTTTTTGCAACGGGTTCTAATTCTCTCGATATCCTCTCGAATTGATCTCAGTTAAAAGTGGAATGATTTGTTCTTGGTGACAAAAAGTGGATTTGGTTTTCTATTCTAAATAATTGAAGTGAATAAAGATTAAAGCCGGAAATAGTAGCTAAGAACAATTAAATGATAAAGCAGAAAAATACTCTTACTGAAAAATGCCCTATGCTGAAAATAATCCTTATGCGGAAAGATCTCCTATGCGGAAAACATTGGCCATTCGGAAAGTAGTGATTAAACGGAAAAATCTGCTCTATTCGGAAAGACTGCTATGCGGAATAATCTGCTCAATTCGGAAAATTGGGCTATTCGGAAAAACTCCTTTATGCGGAAAGTAAGGTCTATGCGGAATGCTATGCGGAATAATAAGCTTATCGGAAAATTGATGCTATTCGGAGAAACTGGTCTATTCGGAATATATGAGATATTCCGAATAAGGAAAAAATAAACTAGGCTATGCGGAAAATCAATGTTGTTCGGAATATTCAAAATATTCCGAGTAAGGGAAATGACAACTTTGGCTATGCGGAAAATTATTCCGAGTAAAGGAAATACAAACAACCCTATTCGGAATATCTAGGATTCCGAATAAGGGAGGTATAAAATCTTCTATGCGGAAAGTTGAGGAATGAAAGAACAGTGGCAGTAGCGAAGAACAGGGAACACGTTTTAAATCCAAAATCAACTCCAATACTTAAAAAGGTTTTACCAAACTAACCAATAATCATTAACATACCTTAAGAAACAAATCCCACCAATAAAAACACTAAATCAACAACTTTTTAAAATCAAACTCGAATCAAATAAGAAACTTAGAAACTTGCAATAAAAATGATGAAGAACAAGATGAATGAAAAGATTGAAATGGATTAATTAATGGAAAAGTAACAAGAGTATTGAATCAAACTTACAAGATTGAGAGAAAGAAGAAAAATCACCAAACTCCCTAATGGAGTTGGTTAAGGAACGAACCTAAGGTACTGGAAAAAACAAAAATGAACTAACTCCCTAATTGTGTGAAGGGAGTGTCTATTTATACTCCTAGTGTTTGGTTGGTGAGTGGGCTTTCTCCCTTTCTTCTTGTCTTCTCGTCTTTTCAGAAAAGTTGACGTTTACGATTCTAATTCGGGATTTGTTGTCGATTAAATCCAACTCGTCTTTTAATTTCTTCGTTAAATAGACTCGAGTTTCTTCGACTTATGAAAATCTTCCGTCTTTAGTCCTTTTCTTCGATAAATCTTCGAATAGGCCTAGTGACTTCAAATCTTTTTGCATCTCTTGGACAATAGACTTTATCTTGAGTCTTTTTCCTTGATAAATCCCGTGCAATCCCATGTTTTCTTTAATATTCGTCCGGTTAGCTCTGAAAACACAATAAACACAAAAACCACGCATAATTCCAAACAAATGATATTTAATACGTGTTTTGGTTCTTGTTTTAGCCAGAATTAAGTGGTAAAAGGATGGGTGTTTACACACCTATCAATGGCTATGGCCGACTTTGAGTCACAGTACATAGGTACTTTATCAAAATGGAAGCCATAATCCGTGAGTTGTGTTCTCATCCAAAGAACTTGAGCGCAACACGCAGATAGAGACACATACTCCGCTTCGGCTGATGAAAGTGACGTGCAATCCTGCTTCTTGGAAGACCATCCCACAAGCTTGTCTTGACCTAGAAATTGTGCACCACCAGAAGTACTTTTACGTGTATCAAGACACCCTGCATGATCAGAATCTGAATAGGCCATTAGAAAGAAACCGGTTTCCCTCGGATACCAGAGTCCCATGTGAAAGGTATTCTTAAGGTACCGAAAGATCCATTTAACCTCCTTGAGGTGCTTTTCAGTGGGTCGTGCTTGATATCGTGCACAATAACATGTAACATGATGAATATCAGGTCTGCTTGTTGTCAAGTACATGAGGGACTCGATCATGGAACGATATCTCGTTTGATCTATGGGTAATCCCTCCAAATCAGCATCTAGGGATGTGGTTGATAATGGTGTCCCAACGGGGTCACATGATGTCATACCATGCTTTGTGATTATCTCTTGACAATACTTAGCTTGGTTAATGAATATACCACTTGGGGATTGGTGAACTTGAATTCCTAGAAAGAATTTTAGTTCGCCCATCATAGACATTTCAAACCTGCTGTGCATTACTTTTTCAAACCATTTTGAAAGTTTTGGGTTTGTAGACCCGAAAATAATGTCATCAACATAAATCTGCACAAGCAAAATGTCATCCCCATATTTATAAGTGAACAAAGTTAAATCAATGGAACCTTTTGAGAAACCTTTGGAGACCAGAAATTTCGAGAGCTCGTTGTACCACGCCCTTGGAGCTTGCTTGAGTCCATATAGTGCTTTGTGGAGACGATACACCTTGTCAGGATAATGAGGATTGACGAATCCTTCTGGCTGGGTGACATAGACTTCTTCCTTCAAAGGACCGTTAAGAAATGCCGTCTTTACGTCCATTTGGTAGACAATGAATCCCTTATGTGCAGCATAAGCAAGAAAAATCCTGACCGCTTCCATTCGAGCTACTGGTGCAAATGATTCTTCAAAATCAATACCCTCTTTCTGTCCATACCCTTTAAACACTAGCCTAGATTTATTCTTGATGATCGTGTTCTCTTCATCCATCTTGTTTTTCCAGATCCATCGAAGATTTAATGGTGTTACATCGTATGGTCTGTCAACAAGTTCCTAGACTTTAAGTCTTTCAAATTGTTGAAGTTCATCCGTCATCGATTCAATCCAAGCATGATCAGCTAATGCTTCTTTCATGTTTTTCGGTTCAGCTGAACTCACGGCGAGTGCGAACATACAAACATCGGCATCGGTGTTAAGCTGTCGTCTTGTACGAACGGGCTGTGAAGGGTTTCCAGTTACATGAACCAAAGGATGATCTCGTGTCCAATGATGTGTTGAAGGATGTCGTTGGTAGAACGTATGCATATTTGACGGATCAAGATGGCGAGTAGAAGACTCTCTAGTTTCGTGTACCGGTGTACCGAATAGGTTGATAAATTCGTCTTCATCAGATAATGCATCGTCTGCTTGATTTGTGTTCTCTGGAGCTATGACAGTAGTTGTGGATGTTGTAGGATCGATTGTTGAAGTGATATTCTGAGGAGGTAAATCTGCAGCAACCCGTGTTGAAGTAGATGAAGTTGTATCCATTTGTTGACGATGATCGGTATCATCATTCATAGCATGAGTGACAGCGGAAGACTTCGATACAACTTGTTTCTCCCCCGTAAAATATTCATCATACATTGGTCCATATAACATTTCCAACTCTTCAATTGTCGTGTCGACTGTCATATCAGCTCTAGGAACATGTTCTGGAACCAGCGTTGAACTTGACGATTCATTGCTGTGGTCTTGAGTTCTGAGTTCCGTGCGGTTGTGAACGAAAGTCGTTTGTTTTTGTGGATCGGGACTTAAACTGTTTTGTTCAAGTGTCATTTCTTGCAATTCATCAAATCTGATATGAATAGTCTCGACTATCAGTTTTGTTCTCTTGTTGTACACTCTGTATCCCTTAGACTGAGTTGCATATCCCACAAGAATACATGCATCACCTTTCTCTTTCATCTTATCCAAATTTTCACCATCTCGTATAATGTAACAAGTACATCAAAAAACATGAAGGTGTTTGAGTGAAGGTTTCTGATCATGAATTATGTGATATGGTGTCTTTTCGTGTCTTGGGATAATTAAGGAGCAGTTTTGTGTATAGCATGCGGTTGACACGGCTTCGGCCCAAAAGTATAGTGGAAGTTTTGAAGCGGATAATAATGTTCGAGCAGCTTCAACCAAAGTACGGTTTCGTCTTTCAACAACGCCGTTTTGTTTGGGTGTTCGAGTAATAGATGTTTCATGTTTAATCCCTTCGGCTTCAAAATACTTTCTCAGATTAGAATTCAAAAATTTTGTACCTCTGTCAGTACGAACCACTTTAACTTGAGCTTGAAGACCACGTTGTATCAATTTAAGGAAGCTGATGAGAACGTCGGGTGTTTCATCCTTCGACCTCAAGAAGTGAGTCCATGTGTACCTTGAGTAATCATCGACTATTACCAGAATATATTTCTTTCCATTGATACTCTGAACACGCATGGGACTACACAGATCCATGTGAAGAAGATCTAACCGTCCTTTAGAGCTTGGTGTGGTCTTTGTTTTGAAGCTACTTCGTTTAGCTTTGCAAAGTTCACAAGAAGAACAAAGATGATCTTTGATGAATTTCAAGCTTGGAAGGCCTCTCACAATATCTTTCTTGGAGATCAAGTTAATGGTATCAAAGTTGAGATGAGAAAGACGTTGATGCCATAACCATGCCTGAGTCGATGAAGCTTTAGCCATGAAGCAAATTGGAGTTGATGAAGTTATGTCTTGAAGTGAAATGGTATAAAGATCAGTACCCCGTGTACCAGTAAGTATGTCATTCCCATCATAATCACGAACAAAACATGTCTTCTTTCTGAAAGCAACCTCCAAATCCGCATCACAGAATTGACCAACCGAGAAAAGATTGTGATTGAGCCCTTCGACGTAGTATACCCTTTTAATCATGATATTCCCCTGAACCAAATCTCCATATCCTAGGATCGGTGCAAATTGATCATTTTCGAATCGGACCATACCCAGGAACTTCTCTACGAAGTTAATTAGAAGCTTGATATTCCCCGTCATGTGCTTCGTGCATCCGGAGTCCAGTATGAAGAGAATTATTTGTATCACCTGCAGAAGAGTTAGAACACGATGGAGAATTTGCTAAATTGGATACCACAGTAGTTGTGATAGTAGAATCATTAGTGTCCTTATCAACATTTAAAGGCAAACTAACACTCGTTTTCACATTTTCTGTCCTAGCTTTCGGTATCCATTTATGTCCGGGAGGACATTGATTAGCAAACCACCATTTCCAAGACTTGCTAGCAGACTCATATAATTCCTTAATTTTGCTTCTAGGATTCTTAGTGGTGGAGTCTGATGCATTACTTTTCTTAGTGGGGGTAGCACCAGAATGTTTCACTTTGCATTTGGGTTTACTAGCTCTAATAGGCATCGCAACTTGCTTCTTAGTTCTAGTATCTACGCCTTTGACTTTATTCATAGCACACATAGAATGATTAGCATTAGAACACTTGCCACATTTGACACAAACAAATTTCACATTCATAGCATTCAAATCATTCACATCATTCATATCGTCATTACATGCGATTACAGACTTTTTATTCTTAAAAACATTCAAATTCCTAGGGTGTGCTTCTACTTCCTTCATCTTCCCTTGATTCTTGTGTTTCCAGACCTTATCATTCACTTGAGTGCTCTAAAGCTGAGGGCGGCTAACACTAGTAGTGGAGACTATTCCTGTAGTAGAAGACACACGAATATTAGTGTTTCTAGAAGTCTGAGGCGATTGAATAACTTTGTTTGTGGGCTTAGTGTTCATTCTATACATCCCTGGTTTAATCACATTAGTGTGCTTAACGCTTGGTGCTATGGCATTCCTTATGGGTTGATTTTGTGATAACCTTTCCTTTCCATCTATCTTGGGGGCAAACATAGGTTTTGCAAACGAGGAATTTGATAAAGCAGATGGTTTTCCCAAGATAGAGGATCTATTCACTTTAGAAGCATTAGGTTGTCTAACAACAGGTTTCTTAATGCTAGGTTCCACGATTTTCCCACCCATTTTAGCAACGAGTTACTACAACTCTGCTATCGCTCTTTCCCTGTCTTGTAACTGAGCTTTCAACCCTTTAGTTTCCAAATTCTGTTCATTTATATCTCGAAACGTTTGGGAAAGTTTTTCTTGCAATTTATTATCATGTGGAAAACTACCAACGTCTTTTTGCAAAGTAAGTTCAAGAGAATGACAATGTTTTTGAAGGAAATCAGTTTTGTGTTGAACTAACTCAAAAGCCTTTTTATCAACATTTTCTTTACGTTTCGAAAGCTCAACTTCAAGACGTTCACATTCTTTGCTTTTACCAAGATATTGGCATGCAACTTCAGAATATTCATCAATATCAGCACAAGATGTAAAATAAGCACACATAATATCTTTAGAAACGCATTCTTGCAAGAGTAAATCATATTCATCTAAAAAATCAGACTTCTCCATTTGAAGATCTTCAATGTGTTTCTCAAGAGATTCAACATATTTTAAATCATCATACATTTCAGTCCGAATGAACTCCTCAAGTTGAAGAACAGTTTGTTTAATCAACGCCGTGTTAGGAATTAAGAGTTCTTTCACAAGCAAGGTAATATCTTGAGGAATCGGACGTGTCCACTCAGCATTTTCACGTTTTGCCCAGTCTCTTTCAACAATAGATTTAACATTATCTATGTGGTGTTTAAGAATACCTAATGTTTTCCTACTCTTGCTTTTAGATTCATCTAGAGGGAGGTAGTTTATGTATTTGTAAACATTAGATTTCTTAGGGGTAAATGCTTTCTTCCATTGAATTCTCTTTTGTTTGCATTCTAGGAACACTTCCTCACGAGTTTTCTAAGTTTGTTTGTTGAAAAGGCCATAAAGACTATTCTCATAAGCATAATTATATGGTTTCACAAACTCCTTATTGACAAGAGGTTGACTATCATCATCCCAAAGGGAAGTCTCTTCACTATCGGCACTAACAGGCATGCAATCAAGATCGGTTCTTTCAGTCTCATCAAGATAAAGACACGGGTTCGCAGCTTGAGCTTTGGCAAGGTACTCAGGACTTGCAAAGCTAGCTTAACCCTTAAACATCGAAGGAGGTGCCAGCATTCTTACAGATTGAATAGAATTATGCGTTTTATAAACAATGTTCTTCAAAAATTCGACTTGTGCTTTTAGTTTTGTTACTTTTTCAGTTTCTTTATCATATCTACTTTTGAAGTCTTGTTTTAACGCATCTACCTCTTGTTTTTTATCCTCAAGAATTTTAGCAGATTCTGTAGTGGTCATAGAGAGCTTTTGTTCAAGTTCATTAACTTTGGTATTGGCAAGGTACGTTTTTTGACGTTCATCCATTAAGAAAACATTATATTGACGCTTCTCTTTAGCTAATAACTCAAGAGTTGTATTATATTTGTTTTCAAAATCGTCTTTTTGACTTTTTAACGTACTTCCCTTGTACCCCTCAAGCTCTTTGGTTTTCAGAAGGAGCTCATCTCTATAGCTTTCAGTCATCTCAGTAGATTTGATAAGAGCAGCTTTGCATTCTTCAAAACTTTGAGTGAGCGTAGCGTTTGCCTTCTTTAATTGCTTTTGACTCTTTTTATTTTCAGTGACATCTTTTTGTAAAGTAGCAATTAAATTAGCAAGCGCAATACGTTCCTCTTCATCATATTCATTTGCATGTTGATCATCCTCAGACTCATTATTGAACATGTCTGATGAATCGGGTGTGGTATTGCTATCAACCGTTTCCATCATACACGTGTCATTAATGGCAGTTGGTAGATCACTATGCGCAGGAATATCACCAAACACATTATATTCATCAGTAGTGTGTACCTTATCGATTGGCTCAGTGTCAAAGATAGCGCCATTTTCATCTTCAGTGACTTTGAGAACTTCTTCAACCTTTGCCATGTACGAGTAATGTGCATCGAGCTCTTGATCAGAATCTTCATCATCAGTATCATCCAGCATTGCTCCTTCCTCAGCTGACAATTTAACCCTGCTTCCATTTTCTTGCATAGCAGCATCTTTTCCTTGTGATAGCTGGAGTCTCTAACCCTTTTCGGCTTCCTGCATTCCTTTGCCATATGCCCATAACCTTGGCAATTAAAACATTGAATCCCACTCTGTTGAACCACTTGTCTTCCAACAGTTTCCCTATTCCCAGTAGCAGCAGCAATCCTCTGAGTATCATACTTGGCAGTTTGTCGATCATACCTTGCAGAACCCTCAACATGTGTTGGATTATGTCGATCATACCTAGAAGGACTTTCACCACGTCGACGTGTGTCATACCTTGGAGGAATCTCAACATATCGGTTCTTGGTGTTAGATGATGTACGAAGATTGTTGTTTGTGGGTTTGTAGATTTTCTTGTAAGTCTTCATTATGAAAGCAATTTGTTGTTTCATCTCTTGGTTCTTTTGAGCTTGGTCTTCATCACTATCTTCTTCAGATGAGGACTCAGATGGTGGTGATGGTGCTCTTGCTTTGCCTCGAGATCTTGTGGATAATGAAGACTTAGATGATGTGGAAGATCGTGGTGAAGATGATGTAGTGGAATATCGTGGTGAAGATGATGTAGTGGAGTATGGCTGATGAGACTGCTTTTATACATAGTCTCATCTTCCAAATAGGGCTTAAAATGCATTAAATATCATCAAAATACCCAAATATATGCTTGTGTTTGTTGCTTGTGTATTTTAGGTACGGATATTGAGAAAATGACAAAAGATCACAAGAATCATGCAAAAACAAACACGGGAAACGAAGCCGCACGATGAACCAAGCCCTAATGAAGAATCTTCCAAGAAAACCCTTGAATATTTGAAGAATTATGAAGAAGGGTCCTCCAATATGGAAGAATTGACAATTTATACCCTTGTATCTTCATAATTACAAGTTTGGTCCCTAAAGTTTGTCAAAATTACACAAAGGACCCTTAACTTTGAAGATTGGCAACATTGGTCCCTCAACTTGTGAAGACTTATCACAAATGACCCTCCACTAATCATTTGCACAAGTTAAATACTTGAAGTTTGAAGACATGAGCAAGAATAGCCCTTGAAGAATGCAAATATTGCATGTATGGTCCTTTTTCAAGTTTGAAAGTATCTTGGGCCAATTTCAGCAACTTGATGAAACTTGTTTTACAAAGGAAATAAGTTTTATGCCATTATTTACAAAGTGAACAAAATTGAGATTAGAGGGACTATTACTGGCAGACAAGAAACTACTCACCATCCAACCAAATCTTGCCACCTCACCCACTTACTCCCATCCACCAATCAAAAACGCCCCAGCACCCACGTCATTTCTCCACTTATTCACTTGTTAACTGTTTTTTTAATCAGTTTAATAAGGAAAATTAGTGTGGGAAACAAGTGTTTAAACACTTTTTAAACCTCAAACAAATCAAACCAACATTGTTTATCATCCCTTTCACATAAACCCTAACTCCTAATCGCACCCTAATCAAAGGGGTTTTATTCACAAACCTCCAGATAATTGATTAAACCCACCCCAAACCATTCCCACCTCCCAAAAAAATGTCACCCTCATCCTCACATGTCTGTCCAACCCTCCCCTGACCCACATTTTGGCTCCAAGACAAAACCAGTACAAGAAATCAACGAATTGGAGGGATTGCTTACTCTTTACAACCACATTGGATGGCCAAGATCAAATCCAACAGCTGTATCATCACATGGCATCAAGACAAAATTCAAAATTTTCAAAGATACTTCAAAGATGCGAATTTCTTCAAGGGCAAAAGTGGAAGTTTATATCATTAGGGTTTTAACTTCCATTCAGTTCTAGAATGAATTTGTAGCCTCTACATAAAGGCATATAGGACTTTCATTTGTTCTTGTTCTTTTTTCCTTCTCCTTGGTCAAGACCTTGTAAATCCAGTTTTATTTAATGAAATGAAATGGTATTGAGTTTGTGACGAGAAACAAAAGAGCCCATTTACTTTCCATTGCATTTTTACATTTTCCAAGTTAAAGTTCATTTTAAGTTTCTGTTTGGTGATTTTAGTTGTGCAATTTTTAAGAATTTTGGTCCAAGTGTTTTAAGCTGGTCTTATAAGCCTGATAATCTTGTTGATTATCAAGCTTAAGTGAGGGTTAAAACACTTGTTGATTTAGTTTTTATTAAAGTTTTAAGAGAATCAAAAAAAAATTCAGTTTTTATTTTTATCAAATAAGCCATAAATAGCTTAACTGATAAGCTTGTTTGTAGCTTATTTGCCTTGAGAACAGTTTGATCTCTTGTTTACCTTCTTTCTTAGCAGGTTCCAAAAGCTCAAAACATCTTAAAAGGCATATTGGGTGTGTGTGTCAACAGTGACCACCACCTTCACTTCTCTACTAGCCACCTTGTTCAAGGTTCAGCACAAGCCACCAGCTTGTGGGAGATGGCAAAGCAGCCATTGTGGGGCCTGGATGTGGGTCCCACAAGGTAGTCACCTTGTTCCCTTTTTCAGTTTTATAAAATATTCAGTTTCATGTGATTTTTGATGAATTTTTGTGAACTGCTTGATTGTGTGTTATACTTGCTAGATTAGGTCTTTTACTGATTAATATGCATGTTAGAAGTATTGATATTCAGTTTGAATAGGATTTGCTTTGATTTGGTTTGAAAAAAGTGAAGTTCAGATTTTAAAGGAGTGTTTGGATTAGGATATAAGTTGGTTTATATTGCTATAAATCTTGGTTAAAACCTGTCTTAATCACTCAATTTAGTATTATTAGGTTGTATGCTAGATTGGTTTTCAGTTTGATGGGTTTTAAGTTACAATTGCATGTTAAAATTTAAGGAAAAGAAGAAAAATCAGAAAGTGCCTTGTTTTACTGAAATTGTGAAAATTTTGCCATCAAGGTTTGATTATCTGTTAGAGATAGGTTATAAGCAGGGGTGGTAATCATTTTGTTGTCATTTGGTGAGCTTAGGTGCAAAATATCGAGCTTTGAATCTCACATTTGTGTTAACTAGATCAGCAAAACATACACACTCATGTTTATGCATATCAGAGACATAATTATTGCTTGATTGTGATTTTTGTGGGTAGTACTTGCTTTTTTTTTGTGTTTGTCTTGACTCCCTATACTCAACTGAGTATAGGGGTGCCCATTTGTCCATCAAAAATCATCAACACACAAAAAACAAGTCCTCTTGTTAATTTCTTCACAAGTGAAGATACGGTTTTCTTTCACTTTTGTGTTCATCAGAAACACATTGCAATCTGGGCTTGTTTTGATCTTATTTACTTAATTATAGCTTACTTTCTTTGATTATAAGTTTGTTTAGAGTGTATTAGAGTCATTAGGATTGAGTTTTAAAGTTAAAAAAAAAAAGTTTTAGCAAATAGCTCCTTGGCCTGGACTCGAACACGGGACCCCTCGTTGGAGGACTATACGTGTTAACCAGTGATCCAAGTGCTTTTCTCTGTTATCCTTCCCACCCATTATTCTTTTATCATCTTTTTCATTTGTGCTAGTTAAATTAAGCTATAGCTTAATTAGCTTATTTAAGCTTATTGTATAAGCTTATTTGCTAGTTTGTATTTTTCCTAGGTCTGTTACCTTATTTGGGATTTTTCTGTGCTAAGTTTTGATTTTTCTCTTTCTTTATTTATTTTTTATCATTTTTTAATTACTCGTTTCTATTTAACTAGATTAAAAATAGAAAAAAGCATTTTAAAAATCTGAAAAAATAGTTTTTAGGTTTTTAATCATATTTTTGAGGTTTACAGCTATTTAAGTTTTCAATTTAACTTATTTTCGATTTTATAGGATTTTAGGGTTTTTAACCAACTTTAAAATTTAATATAAAATTATTAAATAGGTTTTGGAAACTTTTGATTGCATTTTTGTTTTAGTTACATTATTTTAGATTTTTGGTAATTTTTTAGAATTTTTTTATGAACTTTGAATTTTTTGGAATATTTTATTATTATTTTATTATTAAAAATTGAAAGTTTAATTTTTTAAGTTTTTACATTTTTCCTAGATTGTAGTCACTTAATTAGGAGTTTTGTAACTTTCCAAATATTTTTAGGACTTTTCAATTATTTTCTAGAATTAATTTAAGTTTTAATTGATTTTAATAGTTTTTAAGTGTTTAAAAATAGTTTTATTTGGTTTTAAAATTTTAAAAAATACTTTTTAGCTTAATTAGGTTAATTTTGAGGTTTACAAACTTAAAAATCTTGTTTAGGACTTTTTAATAATTAATTGTGATTTTTAGGGCTTTAATTAGCATTAAAAAGTCATTATCTAATTAATTAAAAGGTTTTAGCAAGTTTGGATTTTTTGTAAACTATTAGAATATTATTGTGGATCTTTAGTAATTTTTAGGAATTTTTAGGTTAAAATTTTAATTTTTGCACTATTTACGGTTTTACGTGATCGCCTTTTTCGTCTTAGTTTAATCCGTCTTCGTAACCGTCTTTCTCTTCTAATCTCATTTCTTTCTTTCTTTCTCAATCATATAATCACAAATCAAAATCAATTCATTACACAACGCACTAGCCTCCTCGAGAACGAACTCACTTTTAGGGTCATTCACACACGGTTTTCCTAAATCGTCGTGCATACTTGCCCTATTTTGTCATCCTTTTCCTAAAGGGTACTTAAACTCTACAATTATTTTGGCGCCGCTGCCGGGGAGGCGTGTTGTGTTTTGATTTGAACATTGTTGTTTTTATATATAGCCATAATAGTAATTGTATTAGTAGCACTCTACTAATACGTATTATCGGTTTTTCGTTTTTTGTGAATATTATTAATATATTGTATACGTAGAACAATAAATTTACAAGTACTTCAAATACGTGAGAAATCACAACCTTGACTTGGGAGGTCATTACCCAATCATTGTATTCGAATCTCAAACCAAACAAAAAAGGCAAAAATAGATAAATACTTTCGTGAAGCTCGATTTTGAAAGATACAAACTATAAGGTGGGTATAAGGCGGTTGTATTTCACGACCTAAAGGAAAAAGGCTCTTAAGTGCTTCGCGCCGCCTCGTTTCCTCCGCTTGCTTGTGCGTATTTTGAGATTGAGAGCTAATCGAGGGTTTTGCCGCCCAAAGTATTACTAAGTATCATATATATTTTCTTGGTTACTATTGATTAAACCCTCTTGAATGATTTGGTGTTCCACCATCGTTCTAAAGTCATCGAAGGCGTTCACTTCACGTGATCGTTTTCATTCCTTGAGGCTTCTTTAATCGAGAGATTTGATTAAGGAGGAGATTTGTAGATTTGTGTCTACCTAATACATTCCAAAAATCCAAAAAAAGTAAAAACAATCAAAAACCACAAAAAAATTGAAAAAGTAAAAACACCAAAAAGAATCTTCTTTGCTCACCCTCTCGTTGTACGTGACGTTTATGCAAACTCGCTCCAAAGCAAGACGTGCTCGTAAACGAAGAAACAAATCAATCACTCCTTCTAGTGAGGAGTCTCCTTTTGACGAACCCATTGTAGTGAAAGAAGCACCCATGGCTAATCGAACTATAATGGAGTTGCTTCAAGCACCCACCGAGGGTTATGGAGAAGCGATTGTGATTCCCGCGATCCTTGCGGAGAATTTTGAGGTTAAGACGGGTTTGTTGTCCATGATTCAAAACAACAAGTTTCGAGGTGACAAAAAGGACAACCCTCATAACCACATTCTCCAATTTAATCGTCTCACCGCCACTTGCAAGTTTAAGGACGTCTCAAACGACTCGATTAAGATGATGCTTTTTCCGTATTCCTTATCGGGGCCCGCAAAAATTTGGTTAGAGAAAGAGCCACCCAATTCTATATTGACGTGGAAGGATCTCGTTTCAAAATTCGTGAACCAATTTTTTCCGCCCTCTAACACTACGCACTTGAAAAACGAGATTTCAAAGTTTTCGCAAGAGTATAATGAGAGTTTTTCAACTGCTTGGAATAGGTTTAAGGAAATGTTGCACGAATGTCCTCATCATGGTTTTTCCGACTTGCATCAAATTGACACGTTTTACAATGGCTTGAACGATCATGAGCGTGATTATCTTAATGCCTCCGCGGGTGGTAATTTTTTGTGTAAGACGGTCGAGGAAGCATTGTTAATCATTGAGAATAGGTCTAAGGTCTATAGTCCTCGTAGCACGTCGAGTGTTCATAAGACTTCGTCTTCGCCTTCGCCTTCATTGTCACACACCATTGATGCTTGCCAAATCGAGGCTAATTTGGAGAACAAGATTTTTGATAAGCTTAAAGGATTGTTAATTGAGTTTAAAGTTGGTGAACAACCCACTCCCGCTACGGCTAAAGCGGTTGAGGTTTCTTGTATATATTGTGGTGGAGCTCACGATTACTCCGAGTGTATTACCAACGGTGGTAACACTTCGAGTGCCTTCACGGCCGCGGGAACTTATAACCAAAACGGTCAAGTTCCCCGCACTAATCAATTGACTCCACCGGGTTTTCCACCAAATCAAAATGCTAACAATTATCGAAACAATCAAGTTGGTTACCAAAACAATCAAAGGAACAATTACGAGGGTAATAACAACTATGGGAATCAAGGAAGTAGTAGCCAATTGCAAAATCAAAACCAAAACCGTAATTTTCAAAACACGAGTCAAGGTCTTCAAAATGTTTACACTAAAGAACTTCCAATGGACTTTTTGAATTACGCTATGGCAAATGATAAGATTTTGGAAAACATTCAAGAGCAATTGGCTAGTCAAGCTAGGGACACGGCTAAAAACACCAAGGAGTTGGCTAATTTTGTGAAGGAAAATCTTAACATGAGAAATGAGTTGAAAAATGATTTTGCTAATCAAATTAGAGGTCAAAACAATAAAATTGAACAAATTCATGCTAGGCTTGAACAAAGAATTGACCAAAAAGCCGCTAGTCAAGATCTTAAGTTTAATAGTCAAGATGCTAAGCTTAATGCCATTTTAGAAGCCGTCATGGGGAACAAAGCCTCTACTTTGGGAAGTTTGCCTAGTAACACCGTTTTAAACCCGAAGGGAGAGATGAAAGTGATTAGCACACGAAGTGGTAAGGCACTTAAATAACCGACGCCTCAACCAATTACTCCAACGGTGGAGGAAATTGAGGAAGAACCCGAGGTGGTGGTCGAAAAGGAGCATATCTCAAGCCCACAAAGTACCGCTCATGCCACACCTACGGTCGACCCTTTACCAACATTGGAACCCGAGATTCCAAAGGCTATGCCTATGCCCCAACCCACACCACCCTTACCTTACCCATCGAGACTTAGGAAGGAGAAACGACAAGAGCGCGACAACTATCAATTTCAGCTTTTTATGAGAATGTTTCGTGAGTTGCACCTTAATGTGAGTTTCGCCGATGCTTTGGTCATGATGCCTCGATTTGCCGCTAACTTTAAGAGTATGTTGAACAACAAGGAGAAATTGCATCACTTGTCTAGTTGTTCGTCGGTTTATCTTAATCGCATACCTCAAAAAGTCGGTGATCCCGGTAAATTTTTGATCCCTTGTGCAATTCAAGATATGGAAGAATGCTATGCCTTGGCCGATCTTGGTGCTAGCATTAACTTGATGCCACTTGCAATCTTCAAGTCGCTTAATCTTCCTAATCTTACTCCTTCACTAATGTCTATCGAGTTGGCCGACCATTCCACGATTCGTGCATGTGGTTTGGCGGAAGACGTTTTTGTGAAAGTGGGGAAGTTCTACTATCCCGTAGACTTTATCGTCGTTGATATCCCCACGGATCCTCAAGTTCCTCTTATTTTAGGTCGTTCGTTTTTAGATACGTCTATGGCTTTAATTGATGTTCATGCTAGAAAGATCACCTTACGTTTCAACGACGAGGAACTTCTTATAAACGCAACTCAAAATTCTCAACTTTCTCATGTTTATTCCGTTGCTACCATAAACCTCGTTGATATGATCGACGTGGTTTGCGAGGAATTTTCACAAGAGGTTCTAGGGTTTGGTGATGAAGAAACTAGTGGCAATCCCACTATGTTAGATCCAATTCTTGATAATTCGACACCAACCTTCACTCCATTTGAAGGTGGTGGTTTTACGTTGGAAGAATGCAATGTTCCACGTACTTGTGACGAAGACCTCGACAACGATGAGGACTTCTCGATTATCAAGGATTTTCTTAACGATTTCCCATTTCC
This sequence comes from Glebionis coronaria, assembly GCA_025667525.1. NCBI lineage: Eukaryota > Viridiplantae > Streptophyta > Magnoliopsida > Asterales > Asteraceae > Glebionis > Glebionis coronaria. The sequence goes on along the minus strand of CM046879.1, from coordinate 126,798,328 downwards.
TCCACCCGATGAGGTTATGAGTATCGAGCCCAAATCTTCACTTGAGGAACCACCTATTCTCGAGTTGAAAGATTTACCTCCTCACCTCGAATATGTCTATTTGGAGGAGGGCGACAAGTTGCCGGTTATTATTGCGAAGGAACTTTCGAATGATGAAAAAACCGCACTTGTCGATGTTCTAAAGGACCACAAAGGGGAGATTGCGTGGAAGTTATCCGACATTAAGGGAATCGATCCCAAGTTTTGTACCCACAAAATATTAATGGAGGAGGATTTCAAGCCCACAATCCAAAGTCAAAGAAGGGTGAACCCCAAAATTCACGACGTCATCAAAAAGGAGGTCCTTAAACTCCTTGACGCGGGAATGATTTACCCTATTTCCGATAGCCCTTGGGTGAGTCCTATTCATTGTGTCCCTAAAAAGGGAGGGATGACCGTTGTGCCAAACGATGCCAACGAGTTGATTCCCACTAGACTCGTGACCGGATGGAGAGTGTGCATTGACTATCGAAAGTTGAATGAAGCCACTCGAAAAGACCATTTTCCCTTGCCCTTCATGGACCAAATGTTGGAGCGTCTTGCGGGAAACGATTTCTATTGCTTTTTAGATGGTTTTTCCGGTTACTTCCAAATTCCCATCGATCCTCGTGATCAAGAAAAAACTACGTTTATGTGTCCATATGGAACGTTTGCCTATCGTAGAATGTCATTCGGACTTTGCAATGCACCGGGAACTTTTCAACGGTGCATGATGGCTATTTTTCATGATATGATCGAGAAGACGATGGAAGTCTTCATGGATGACTTTTCCGTGTTTGGTAATTCGTTCACTTCGTGTTTGTCGAACCTTGAGAGAATGTTGAAACGTTGTGAGGAAACCAACCTTGTGCTCAATTGGGAAAAGTGTCATTTTATGGTTAAGAGTGGAATCGTCTTAGGGCACAAGGTCTCGAAAGCGGGGATTGAGGTAGATCAAGCTAAGGTAGACGTCATCGCCAAATTACCTCATCCCAAAACCGTCAAGGGAGTTAGGAGTTTCCTAGGCCACACGGGCTTTTATCGTCGATTCATCAAGGATTTTTCAAAGATTTCTCGACCCATTACACATCTTCTTGAAAAAGAGGCACGTTTTGTCTTTGACGAAGATTGTGTACGAGCCTTTGAAATCCTTAAGAGGAAACTTACCGAAGCTCCCATTCTTGTTGCTCCCAATTGGAACCTCCCCTTTGAGCTTATGTGTGATGCTAGTGATTACGCTATAGGGGCCGTTTTGGGGCAACGTCATGATAAGCACTTCTTGCCTATTCACTATGCTAGCAAGACGATGACCGAGGCTCAACTTAAATACACTACAACGGAAAAGGAGTTCCTTGCCGTGGTGTATGCATTTGAGAAGTTCCGACCTTACCTCGTCTTGACGAAATGCATAGTGTATACGGACCATTCGGCTATTAAGTATCTTATGGCAAAGCAAGATGCTAAGCCGAGATTACTTCGTTGGATTCTCCTCCTTCAAGAATTTGATCACAAAATCGTTGACAAAAAAGGAGCCGAGAATCTAGTGGCCGATCATCTTTCTCGTTTGGAAGATCCTCATCAAAGTGTTTACGAGCCCAAGGAAATCACCGAAACATTTCCGCTCGAGACACTTGGTGTAGTGAATTCTAAGCTTGATTCTTCCACCCCATGGTTTGCGAATTTTGCAAATTACCATGCGGGTAACTTCATCATTAAGGGTATGACGACTCAAGAAAAACGAAAATTCTTTAGTGACGTCAAGTTCTACTTTTGGAACGACCCTTACTTGTTTCGAACTTGTGCGGATCAAATCATCCGACGTTGTGTATTTGGCACCGAAGCTTCTAACATCCTTAGAGCTTGTCACGAGGGACCCACGGGTGGTCACCACGGTGCTAATCTCACGGCTAAGAAGGTGTTTGATGCCGGCTTCTTTTGGCCTACTATTTACCGAGATGCACAAGATCTTGTGAAGTCATGTGATGCATGCCAACGACAAGGAAAAGCCTCACAAAAAGATGAAATGCCACAAAATATCATCCAAGTGTGTGAGATCTTTGACGTTTGGGGTATAGACTTTATGGGGCCGTTCCATCATCTCGTGGTAATAAGTACATTCTCGTTGCGGTTGACTACCTTTCTAAGTGGGTGGAGGCCAAGGCCTTGCCCACCAATGATGCTCGTGTCGTAGTCAAGTTTTTGAAGCAATTGTTTTCTCGGTTTGGAACCCCTCGTGCTATCATAAGCGATCGTGGAACCCATTTTTGTAACACCAATTTGAAAGGGTTCTAAGGAAATATGGGGTTACACATCGGCTTTCTACGGCTTATCACCCACAAACGAGTGGGCAAGTCGAGGTTTCAAACCGAGCGTTGAAGAGGATCTTGGAGAGATCCGTTAGGGAAAACCGACAAACTTGGTCGGATAAGTTGGACGATGCTTTATGGGCCTTTAGGACCGCTCATAAGACACCCATTGGGTGCACTCCCTATAAGCTTGTGTATGGAAAGAATTGTCATTTGCCTATCGAGTTAGAACACAAGGCTTATTGGGACCTAAAGCATTGTAATGATGATATGGAGACCGCGGGAAAACACCGGAAAATGCAATTAAATGAATTGGATGAATTGAGGGATATTGCTTATGAAAATCCATTGATTTATAAACAAAAAACTAAAAAGTTGCATGATTCAAAAATTAAAAACCGGGTTTTTAACATTGGGGATCAAGTTTTGCTTTTTAATTCAAGATTAAAAATCTTTTCCGGTAAGTTGAAATCCCGTTGGTCCGGTCCATTCAGCGTGACTCAAGTGTTTCCTTATGGGACCATCGAGCTAGCTCAAGATTATGGTCCTAACTTCAAGGTGAATGGACATAGGTTGAAGAACTACTTTGGCGGGGAAGTTCCATCCTTGAACTACCTCGACCAAATCACCTTCCCCAATGATAATTAGTATTGAGGGGATCGAGTTGAGCTCATGACTCGGTAATCAAAAACGAGGTGCCTCGTGGGGGAGTCCCATGCTTATCCTATGTACATATTATCTCTTTCTAATGTAGCTTACGTGTGGGGATTTGTGACCTTCCAACCTTTGTTTCGTGGTTGTTTGTGAATTGTGGCTTTTAGATCATGATCTTCACGATTGGAGCCTCTCGTGTTCGTTTTATGGGAGCACTCGATCATTTTCTTTGGAGACATTTCTCAATATCCATGATATATCCTTGATTGTTCTAACCTTAGGTTTATAGCACACTTCATAAACGGCTTTAAATTTAATGGTTACACCCTTTCCATGCTAGATTAGGCATTCGACTACGTCTCTAGTATGGGGGTGTTTGCACCCCTAGACTCGAAACATTGAAGAAAATGTTTAACTTTAGTATGGGGGGTGAATAGATACTTGCCTTGCCAAACCTTCACGCTTTCCAAAGTTTATCGTTTTGTTTATCGTTTTGTTGCAAAATAAGGCTAAAAATGGCCAAATTTTAAAATTGTTCTCATGTTTTATAAGTGTTTGAAGACACGAATGTAGGTTTTCCGATGGCGAGAATAAGAGTAATTTTTGACTCGACCGTGCGTGTTGAGCACTTAGCTTTGATTCCTTAACTACACATTAGGCTAAGTCTCTTAAATGAGGACGAGAAATGATAGAGTTAATTATAAGTTACTATGCTAAGCGTAGAGTACTCGTATTCTTTCAAAAACTCATGTGTTCTCGTTATTTGCTTATTCTCCCTTCGCTTGTAAATATTTTTTGCTTAATAAATATTAACTTAGCGGTTTAGTTGGGATTGTTGGGTTTCTAGTCTTTTCTAGTAGCTTCCGTGTAATTAAATTAGGAAGACATTAAGGTATCGCCAGCGTCACGGTTTTGAAGTATTGGCACCCTAATAATCGAAAGCTTCACCCAATAATAAGATTTCAAGTGCTCACCTAAATCAAGCAAACAATTTGAAGCCCACAAGGCCGAAAAATCTATGCAAAATTGAAAGTGAATCAAGCCTTAATCTTCGAAGCTTTAAAGATCCAAAATTCGCTTTAGCGTGAGGATATACGTCTTGCTAATAAAACACCGATGATGGCGGATAATAAAAGGCAAGATAAGACCGATTTTAATAAAACCACCGATAATGAGGTGGATAATAAAATTCTAAGGTAATCCATGATAATAAAACCACCGATGATGGAGGATAATAAAAGTCATGGTCAATAAGTCTCATGTTCAAAACCGTTATAAAACTGTGTTTATCGATTCTTCTTGTCAACTTAATTTTTTAACATCGTTGTCTATTGGGAGGGGTTATTGATTCGATGGTCTTAGTTACACCGTTAGGACTCTATTTTTAGACCTAAATCTCTATTATCGCATAAGTCAACGATGTATCCTCGTGAAACATTCAAGACAAAATAAAATATAAGAGATACAACTTAGGAATAATGGGAGAATAAGTACGTGATTAGGGCATATGAGTAGTGTTAGCATTACTAACTTATAATGACAATGATCTCGTTGCACGCTTGGCATGGAATTAGGGTGAAAATCGAGGACGATGAAATTATTTCTAACGAAGCATTCACGTGTTCTTATCCAATGAACCTAAACGTCCTATTTTGCGATGAAAATCATACATTATGTCTAAAACACAAGTAGTAGTAATAGTAGTAGTGTAGCTAGTTTATCATTCCAATAAAGTGAATAAAAATGAATTTTGGAGATGCTATGATACTTTATTCTAGCATTGCGTGAGGGCACGGCAATGGTTTAGTATGGGGGAGTGATGAGACTGCTTTTATACATAGTCTCATCTTCCAAATAGGGCTTAAAATGCATTAAATATCATCAAAATACCCAAATATATGCTTGCGTTTGTTGCTTGTGTATTTTAAGTACGGATATTGAGAAAATGACAAAAGATCACAAGAATCATGCAAAAACGAACACGGGAAACGAAGCCGCACGATGAACCAAGCCCTAATGAAGAATTTTCCAAGAAAACCCTTGAAGATTTGAAGAATTATGAAGAAGGGTCCTCCAATATGGAAGAATTGACACTTTATACCCTTGTATCTTCATAATTACAAGTTTGGTCCCTAAAGTTTGTCAAAATTACACAAAGGACCCTTAACTTTGAAGATTGGTAACATTGGTCCCTCAACTTGTGAAGACTTGTCACAAATGACCCTCCACTAATCATTTGTACAAGTTAAATACTTGAAGTTTGAAGACATGAGCAAGAATAGCCCTTGAAGAATGCAAATATTGCATGTATGGTCCTTTTTCAAGTTTGAAAGTATCTTGGGCTAATTTCAGCAACTTGATGAAACTTGTTTTACAAAGGAAATAAGTTTTATGCCATTATTTACAAAGTGAACAAAATTGAGATTAGAGGGACTATTACTGGCAGACAAGAAACTACTCACCATACAACCAAATCTTGCCACCTCACCCACTTACTCCCATCCACCAATCAAAAACGCCCCAGCACCCACGTCATTTCTCCACTTATTCACTTGTTAACTGTTTTTTTAATCAGTTTAATAAGGAAAATTAGTGTGGGAAACAAGTGTTTAAACACTTTTTAAACCTCAAACAAATCAAACCAACACTGTTTATCATCCCTTTCACATAAACCCTAACTCCTAATCGCACCCTAATCAAAGGGGTTTTATTCACAAACCTCCAGATAATTGATTAAACCCACCCCAAACCATTCCCACCTCCCAAAAAACGTCACCCTCATCCTCACATGTCTCTCCAACCCTCCCCTGGCCCACATTTTGGCTCCAACACAAAACCAGTACAAGAAATCAACGAATTGGAGGGATTGCTTACTCTTTACAACCACATTGGATGGCCAAGATCAAATCCAACAGCTGTATCATCACATGGCATCAAGACAAAATTCAAAATTTTCAAAGATACTTCAAAGATGCGAATTTCTTCAAGGGCAAAAGTGGAAGTTTATATCATTAGGGTTTTAGTTTCCATTCAGTTCTAGAATGAATTTGTAGCCTCTATATAAAGGCATATAGGACTTTCATTTGTTCTTGTTCTTTTTTCCTTCTCCTTGGTCAAGACCTTGTAAATCCAGTTTTGTTTAATGAAATGAAATGGTATTGAGTTTGTGACGAGAAACAAAAGGGCCCATTTACTTTCCATTGCATTTTTACATTTTCCAAGTTAAAGTTCATTTTAAGTTTCTGTTTGGTGATTTTAGTTGTGCCATTTTTAAGAATTTTGGTCCAAGTGTTTTAAGCTGGTCTCATAAGCCTGATAATCTTGTTGATTATCAAGCTTAAGTGAGGGTTAAAACACTTGTTGATTTAGTTTTTATTAAAGTTTTAAGAGAATAAAAAAAAATTTCAGTTTTTATTTTTATCAAATAAGCCATAAATAGCTTAACTGATAAGCTTGTTTGTAGCTTATTTGCCTTGTGAACAGTTTGATCTCTTGTTTACCTTCTTTCTTAGCAGGTTCCAAAAGCTCAAAACATCTTAAAAGGCATATTGGGTGTGTGTGTCAACAGTGACCACCACCTTCACTTCTCTATTAGCCACCTTGTTCAAGGTTCAGCACAAGCCACCAGCTTGTGGGATATGGCAAAGCAGCCATTGTGGGGCCTGGATGTGGGTCCCAAAAGGTAGTCACCTTGTTCCCTTTTCAGTTTTATAAAATATTCAGTTTCATGTGATTTTTGATGAATTTTTGTGAACTGCTTGATTGTGTGTTATACTTGCTAGATTAGGTCTTTTACTGATTAATATGCATGTTAGAAGTATTGATATTCAGTTTGAATAGGATTTGCTTTGATTTGGTTTGAAAAAAGTGAAGTTCAGATTTTAAAGGAGTGTTTGGATTAGGATATAAGTTGGTTTATATTGCTATAAATCTTGGTTAAAACCTGTCTTAATTACTCAATTTAGTATTATTAGGTTGTATGCTAGATTGGTTTTCAGTTTGATGGGTTTTAAGTTACAATTGCATGTTAAAATTTGAGGAAAAGAAGAAAAATCAGAAAGTGCCTTGTTTTACTGAAATTGTGAAAATTTTGCCATCAAGGTTTAATTATCTGTTAGAGATAGGTTATAAGCAGGGGTGGTAATCATTTTGTTGTCATATGGTGAGCTTAGGTGCAAAATATTGAGCTTTGAATCTCACATTTGTGTTAACTAGATCAGCAAAACATACACACTCATGTTTATGCATATCAGAGACATAATTATTGCTTGATTGTGATTTTTGTGGGTAGTACTTGCTTTTTTTGTGTTTGTCTTGACTCCCTATACTCAACTGAGTATAGGGGTGCCCATTTGTCCATCAAAAATCATCAACACACCAAAAACAAGTCCTCTTGTTAATTTCTTCACAAGTGAAGATACGGTTTTCTTTCACTTTTGTGTTCATCAGAAACACATTGCAATCTGGGCTTGTTTTGATCTTATTTACTTAATTATAGCTTACTTTCTTTGATTATAAGTTTGTTTAGAGTGTATTAGAGTCATTAGGATTGAGTTTTAAAGTTAAAAAAAAAAAAAGTTTTTGCAAAAAGCTCCTTGGCCTGGACTCGAACACGGGACCCCTCGTTGGAGGACTATACGTGTTAAACAGTGATCCAAGTGCTTTTCTCTGTTATCCTTCCCACCCATTATTCTTTTATCATCTTTTTCATTTGTGCTAGTTAAATTAAGCCGTAGCTTAATTAGCTTATTTAAGCTTATTGTATAAGCTTATTTTCTAGTTTGTATTTTTCCTAGGTCTGTTACCTCATTTGGGATTTTTCTTTGCTAAGTTTTGATTTTTCTCTTTCTTTCTTTATTTTTTATCATTTTTTAATTACCCGTTTTTATTTAACTAGATTAAAAATAGAAAAAATCATTTTAAAAATCTGAAAAAATAGTTTTTAGGTTTTTAATCATATTTTTGAGGTTTACAGCTATTTAAGTTTTAAATTTAACTTATTTTCGATTTTATAGGATTTTAGGGTTTTTAACCAACTTTAAAATTTAATATAAAATTATTAAATAGATTTTGGAAACTTTTGATTGCATTTTTGTTTTAGTTACATTATTCTAGATTTTTGGTAATGTTTTAGAATTTTTTTATGAACTTTGAATTTTTTGGAATATTTTATTATTATTTTATTATTAAAAATTGAAAGTTTAATTTTTTTAAGTTTTTACATTTTTCCTAGATTGTAGTCACTTAATTAGGAGTTTTGTAACTTTCCAAATATTTTTAGGACTTTTCAATTATTTTCTAGAATTAACTTAAGTTTTAATTGATTTTAATAGTTTTTAAGTGTTTAAAAATATTTTTATTTGGTTTTAAAATTTTAAAAAATACTTTTTAGCTTAATTAGGTTAATTTTGAGGTTTACAAACTTTAAAATCTTGTTTAGGGCTTTTTAAAAATTAATTGTGATTTTTAGGGCTTTAATTAGCATTAAAAAGTCATTATCTAATTAATTAAAAGGTTTTGGCAAGTTTGCATTTTTTGTAAACTCTTAGAATATTATTGTGGATTTTTAGTAATTTTTAGGAATTTTTAGGTTAAAATTTTAATTTTTGCACTATTTACGGTTTTACGTGATCGCCTTTTTCGTCTTAGTTTAATCCGTCTTCGTAACCGTCTTTCTCTTCTAATCTCATTTCTTTCTTTCTTTCTCAATCATATAATCACAAATCAAAATCAATTCATTACACAACGCACTAGCCTCCTCGAGAACGAACTCACTTTTAGGGTCATTCACACACGGTTTTCCTAAATCGTCGTGCATACTTGCCCTATTTTGTCATCCTTTTCCTAAAGGGTACAAAAAATCTACAATCAATGGCTTAGGAGCACGAGAGTGAGGATCTTGAACATGTTGAGTGGTAGTCACTAAAGCAAGTGGATTAGCCGTCTTTGCAACACGTTCAGCTCGAATCTCATTTGCTTCATTCTGAAATTGCTTCAAGATGTCAAAGAGTCGATGATATGAGACCTCGTCTAACTTTTCTTGTTGTTTCACCAAAGTGACGAACCGTGTCCACTCGGGTTGAAGTTGTTGAAGAAATTGAACATTGACTTGCATGGTGGAGACTTGCAGATTATTTCTTGTCATGTCATTCATCATCTTATAAAACCTGGAGTAGTAAGAGTCAATTGATTATCCATCCCTTGAAGTAAACTTGCCAAAATTCCAAAACAAGTTTGTTTTGACATCTTGATTGTTGAGTGATTCTCCTTGTTGCAATCGTTCAATAGCAGTACACATTTCATGTGTTGTAGGACAAGCATCAACCGTGGAATAAATGTCATCTCCAATCCCACTTAGAACCATATAGATGGCTTCCTTCTCCGCGTCATGCCAAGCACAATCTTCAGGTGTGAGATCAGCTCTTGTTTCATCACGTTCACTTGCAGGAATTGGATCAGTAGTATCTGTGGCTGCTCTTGGAGGACTTGAGATTCTCTTGAATACATATGGTCCATGAGTAATGCATTTCCTCAAGGCATCACCATTTGGTCTTGTATCAAGGTATCGTATGAAACGAGATTGCCATTGAGCATACCGACCAGATACAAGCATTGGTGGTCTCTCTTTATTCCCCGCCACCATGATATTGTTGTTTGTGACACGATACTCTTGAGTAGAATCCATATCTAGATGCTTGAAATCGATGAAGTGTAAATGGATCTTAAGTAGATGTGTGTTGATTGTTGTTGTCGATGAAAAATGTGAAAATCCCCTAAAAATTGTCTTCACAAGAAACCAAAAAATCGAAGGCGAAAAATCACACGTTCAGAAAAATTTGGTATTTCGGAATAATGAGATTTTCAGAAAAATGCAAATCTTCGGAATAAGTACTATCTTCGGAATAATCTTCGGAATAAGCAAGTTTTCAGAATTATCTTCGGAATAAGCAAATCTTCGGAATTATCTTCGGAATAAGTAATTCTTCGGAATAATCTTCAAAATCCGCAATTCTTCGGAATAATCTTCGGAATCAAGACTTCTTCGGAATAATGAGTTTTCAGAACTTTCTTCGGAATAAATGCTTTTTCGGAATATTGGTGTTTTCAGAACTTTCTTCGGAATAAGTGCTTTTTCGGAATATTGTTGTTTTCAGAGAAAATTTCGGAAAAATCTTTTTCGGAATAAGTAGATTTTCAGAGAAACACCTCTTCGGAATAAGTAGATTTTCAGAGAACCACTTCTTCGGAATACTGAAATCTTCGGAATCTTTTTCTGAATAACAATGATTTCAGAAAAAATTTCGGAATAACCACTTTTTCAGAAAAATCCCTTTTTCAGAAAAATAAACCCTTATCCGAAAATCCTTTTTTCGGAATAATTAACCCTTTTCCGAAAAACTGAATTTGGAATGATCTTTAAACAGTAAGCGAACCGTACCTCCAAAATGAATCCAAACACCTCAAAATCTTGCGATTTTGACCACAAAAACCAAACCAAATCCCTACCAAATCGATATAAATGATTTATATCAAGATTTCTTGCCCGAAAATACTAAACAAAATTTAATTCGGGATGATTTATATGGAAAAATCAACAGAATCAAATTCAAACCAAACAACCAAACGCAATCTACCCCGTGGTGATTGATACCAAATGTTGTCCCATATTATTTAGATGATTAGTGATAGAAAATAGATGAAAAGAGATGGATTCCTAGAGAGAGAAAGTAGTGAGAGAAATTAGAGAGAGAGGTGATTAAACTTGGTGAATATTAGATTAGGAAAGAAATTAGATACAAATGACCATCCACCCTCCTAACATGCTAGGAGGGTAGTATATATAGTCCACCCACATGCGGGCTTTAATGGGCTATATATTGGGTCGGGCTTGTCTTTTGGACTTTGATTAGTTTAAATCCAAGCCCGTGAACCACGACTATTTAACTAACTATTACAACGTTTTACTAAATATTACAATAGAAACCTATGACCGAACATTCTTGTTTGACTCAATATTTTGAGGCTAACAATCAGACTCTACGAGACTATTATGAAGAGGTCGGTATTTCACATGAAACTTCAGTTGCTCGCACTCCACAACAAAACGGTGTCGTGGAAAGACGTAACTGTACACTAATGGAAGCTGCTAGAACTATGTTGATTTCTGTGAATGCTCCTTTATTCTTATGGGCTGAAGCAGTAGCAACCGCATGTTATACCCAAAACCGCTCCATCATTCGTAAGCGCCATGGAAAAACTCCATATGAGCTACTTCATGGACATAAACCTGATATTTCATTTCTTCATGTGTTTGGTGCACTGTGTTATCCAAATACTAATAGTGAGAATTTGGGCAAACTTCAATCGAAGGCTGATATTAGAATTTTCATTGGTTACTCACCCGCAAAGAAAGCTTACCGAATTTATAACCGTCATCTTGGCAAGATAGTAGAAACTTTGGATGCCGATTTTGATGAGCTGACAGCGATGGCTTCTGAGCAACACAACTCTGAACCCGGATTGCATGAGATGGGAACCGGTACAATTAGTTCCAGATTAACTCCCAACAATCCGGTTTCTCCATCATTTACACCACTTACAAGGTCCGAGTGGGATGAGTTATTTCAACCTATGTTTGATGAATTCTTTGATCCTCCAAGTGATGACTCTCCAGTACCTGCGGCAGTAGCTCCGATTCTCGAAGTTGTTGCTCAAGATAATGGAAATCAATCAGATGCATCTACAGTTACAATTGAACCAAATGCACCATCCCCTGCCAATTCTCAAACTACACCCGAATCAACACCCCCACTCGTTCCTAATAATGTTGAACAGGATTACTATGATCACGATTTGGAAATTGCTCACCTACAAGAGCTTCCATTCTTTGGTTCATAAATACCCGAAAACCCTAACGGTGCGTCTACCTCAGAGGAAGCTCTTGCAATCATTCACTCCAGACCACCACGAATTGAAAATCACAACACCAAATGGACAAAGGATCACCCAATCCGCAATATTATTGGTGACATCAACCGACTAGTCTTAACACGCCATTAACTACAAGAACATGCATTATATTGCTACTTTGATGCATTTCTTTCCGATATTGAACCTAAAACTTGGCAACAAGCCATGACACAATCATCTTGGATTGAAGCTATGCAAGAGGAACTTAATGAATTTCAACGTCTTGAAGTATGGGAATTAGTTCCTTTACCCGACAACGTTGACATCCTTACATTGTTGTGGGTATATAAGGTTAAACTTGATGAGTTAGGTGGAGTGTTAAAGAACAAAGCTAGATTGGTTGCTAGAGGTTACAAACAAGCTTTGGGTATTGACTTTGAAGGATCCTTTGCTCCTGTTGCACGATTGGAGGCGATTAGACTATTCCTTGCATATGCTGCTCACATGAACATGATCGTCTACCAAATGGATGTTAAGACGGCATTTCTTAATGGTGAATTAAGGGAATATGTCTACGTAAGCCAGCCGAATGGATTCGTCAACTCGGAGTATCCTAATCACGTGTACAAGCTCAAGAAAGCTCTTTATGGGTTGAAACAAGCTCCACGCGCGTGGTACGATCTCCTATCGTCTTATCTCATCTCGGAAGGCTTCTCCAAAGGCAAAGTGGAACCTATATTGTTTATTCTCAAGGAGGACAATGACATGATACTGGTACAAATTTATGTTGATGATATAACTTTTGCTGCCACTAATCAAAGACTGTCTGACCATTTTGACAGAATCATGTCCACTCGTTTTAAGATGTCAATGATGGGAAAATTTTCATTTTTCTTAGGGTTGCAAATTTCTCAAAATCCCAGAGGCATCTTCATTAATCAATCTAAATATGCTCTTGAATCGTTGAAAAAGTATCATTTTGAAAACCGTGACCCCGTGGATACTCCAATGGTGGAGAGATCCAAGTTAGATGAGGATAGGGATGGGATTGCTGTCGATCCTAAACTTTACCGTGGAATGATCGGCACCCTTCTCTTTCTGACTGCTAGCAGGCCTGATTTGCAATTTGCTATTTGCATGTGTGCCCGGTATCAGGCTCGGCCTACCGAAAAGCATTTACATGTTGTGAAAAGGATCTTTGGATATCTTAAAGGAACACTTCATCGTGGTCTGTGGTATCCAAAGGATTCCTCTACTGCACTAATATCATATGCAGATGCGGATTATGTCGGGTGTCAAGATACTAGACTAGCACTTCTGACAGTGTGCAACTTCTTGGAGATAGACTGATTAGTTGGGCATCCAAAAGGCAGAAAAGCGCTGCTATATCAAGTACAGAGGCTGAATACATTGCTATGTCCGGTTGTTGCGCTCAAGTTCTATGGATGAGATCACAATTAACTGACTACGGTCTTGGATTCAACAAAATTCCGATGTACTGTGACAATAAAAGTGCCATTGCTCTTTGCTGCAACTACGTTCAATACTCCCGGGCAAAGCACATTGACATTCGCTACCATTTCATCAAAGAGCAAGTGGAAAATGGAGTGATTGAACTGTATTTTTTCAACATTGAGTATCAGCTGGCGGATATATTCACAAAGGCTTTAGATCGAGGACGTATCGAGTTTTTGATCGAAAAGCTAGGCATGAAATCATTCTCACCGGCGACACTTAAGGAGTTGGCAGAAGAATCTGCAGAATAGTGGTGGTAAACTATTCTAGAGTATCCTTTTATCGTGATCTTGTATATTATCATATATATATAAACCACCAAAAGCAAAATACAAAAATATAAAACATACTAAAACCATAAAAAATATAAAATCAAGAAAATCCACAAATATTTGTATTTTAAATCGGGCATGTAGTTTAGTACGGTGATATTTACGGCCTAAGAAATGTCGATTAAAATTGACACATTGTCATAAATAGAGTCCGTATAAAAGTTGTACATATTTTAAAACATGCCCATTATGGCTTGTAGTTATTTCTGACTGCAGCCCGCTTTTCGCATTAAAGTCACGTATTTCGTACGAAGACGTTGGCTCACAATGGGAATTAATTTTCTCGGGTATGGTTTACTTTAAAACCATACAAGGGATAAATTTTACTTTATAACTTGGTCTAACACAAATTAATGTACACTTCAGTGCACTTATTTTGTTAAAATAAGAGAAATCTTATTGCCACCACGAATTGTTCTTATATCATCTTAAACGAAAAAAGTCTTTCATCAGTACTCTTAAATACAAAGACTACAACTCTTTAAGTAGAAAACAGGTCTGTATTTAAGGGGGAGAAAATATCAAATTGTTTTCATCATCAAATCGGTCTTCAAAAGTCTTTCAGAAAAATAATTGGTTATATGCTAAATGGTGAATCATTGTTCGTGTGTATTCTTCGTGCTTCGTGATTTTTCGTGATTCATGTGACTCGGTATTAGGTTTTTTCGTGAAAATATAATTAATGTGCGATAAGGCATAGGAGTTCAATTCCGTTGTTTGGATTGTGTGTGATTAAATAGGATAGTCACTAAAAGTAAATAGACGGAAATAGGAGGACTAAAAGAGTAAAAAGGGAAAATGTTTACATTGACCTAAGTCAAATAAATAAAACTGCCCCCACTCTCTCCTTTTCGTTTTTTTATTTGTTTAACACAAACACAAACAACAACCATTGCCGCCATTGTTTTTATCCAAAAGCTTCTCTTTGATTCTAATTCTGCTATAAAAATCAAAGGTACATATGTTTTATCTAATTCAAGCTTATGTTTCCTTTAATTCTTCGTTTGTTTAGTCAATCCCCAAAATATCAATTTAGGGTTTATGGATTTAATTGGGTTAAATAACTGAACTGATAAGGGGGTTTCGCGAGGGATAGGTATAAGAACATATGTTGTTGTTTAGATTGCCTCCAGAAACACAAAAACTGCTTAGGAAGAATAACCAGTTTGTATTTGGTGATGAACTGTTTATCCGAAAAACAGGAAATTAGGCTAAGAGTTTTTTTTTCTGAAAATATATCGTTTATCCGAATAAATAGGGTTTTTCCGAAGTACTATCCTTTATCCGAAGAAATCTTAAATTCTGAAGATATTGAATTTATCCAAAAATAAATGTTTTATCCGAAGATATGATATTTATCCGAAGACATTATATTTATCCGAAGATAAACGATTTATCCGAAGATTTTTAATTTTTTCGAAGATGTTAATTATTCCGAAGAAATTATTTTTATCCGAAGAAATTTTATTTATCCGAAGATATTGAATTTATACGAAAAAAATGTTTTATCCGAAGATATGATATTTATCCGAAGACTTTACATTTATCCGAAGATAAAAGATTTATCCGAAGATTTTAATTTTTCCGAAGATTTCATTTTATCCGAAGAATGTGCACTTATACGAATATATGTTGTTTATCCGAAAATATCACCTTTTTCCGAAAAACTTTGTTTTATCCGAAAAAGTTTAGTTATCCAAAAATGTCCATCTTTCCGAAATAGATAGGTTTATCCGAAGAAGTTCTTTTATCCGAAAATGTCCATCTTTCCGAAAAAGATAGGTTTATCCGAAAAACTCCTTTTATCCGAAAATGTCCATCTTTCCGAAAAAGTCTGTTTATCCGAAATTGAGCATTTTTCCGAAAAAGATACTTTTATCCAAAAAAGTCAGTTTTATCCGAAGATGGTGATTAATCAGAGAAAGTTGATTTATCCGAAAAATGACCACTTATCCAAATGTGTTTGTTTTTCTGAATGTGTTCTTATTCTGAATGTGAGTTATTTTGGAAATATGTTGTCATTCAATCGTGTTTGATTGTGTCTTTAGTTTCTCGTGTATTTGATTGCTAGTTCACTATGATTGATTGTTCTCTATGGTATATGTTTGACTTGCTTAGGTATAGATACATCATGATATATATATTTGTGTGTATCAATCTTGTAGGTTTTTGTCTTAATCAGAAAACATGTCTAAGCCTACCGAGCAACAAATCAAAGCTGATCAGGCACTTGTCTCTACCAAAGCTCTAAAGTTCATACCAAATAACTTTCGAATAGAAGACAAAGAAGATTCTACCCCAGCTCACTATGCTTTCAAAGTAGCCATAGATATTCTTGATCGAACCCCTATAAAGAAGGCTTTACGGGATACGGCTTCGGTACCAACTGATTATATGTATGAAATATGGGCTTCAAAGAAACGGCTATCAGACAGAAAGATCACATTCACTATCAACAAGAAGGAACATACTCTCACCATTCATCACTTTCGTCAAATATTCGGATTACCAACTCCACCTACAGGTCAACGGTTTACAGTAGACCCTGACAAGAATGAAATTGTTAAGATGTATCATTGTCTTGGATACTGTGATCCTAAGTTACGAGTGGTGTCTTAATTTACCACATCTAATTTGGGACAACCTTGGAAAGCATTCTTCGGTATACTCATTCGTTGTCTTACTTCTAAATCAACTGGATATGACTCTTTGCGTCTTTCAGTTGCTTGTATCTTTTGGGGAATCTACATGGGTAAGAATGTGAATTATGTAGAGTTACTATGGGAGGAGTTTCACTATCAACTCTTCCACAATACCAAGAAGAAGAAGGGGTACTTTCCTTTCCCACGTTTTATCAAACTTATCATTCATCACTTCATGCAAATAGATGCTTCAATCGATAAGCGTGAAGGAAGTCCTCACCATAATCTAGATGACGATGCTACTATTGTGGATTTAAAGCACCACGGACACACCGGTGTTTACTCAGGTACTCCAACCGCTATTCCTAATCACATGTTGACTGATGAAATCAAAGCAAGTGATGCATACAAGCAATTGTTGGATGAAATGGAAATTCAAAAGGAAAGAGTTGCGTTACGAGATTTCTCTTCACCAAAACCCAAAGGCAAAGGCAAACACAAACAAAGTGAACCATCAGAAGAAACAGGCTCGCCTAAGCCCAAAAAGAAGAAAAGTGTTGCCAAGACTAGTGGGAAGGAGCTAATGCTTGAGGATGAAGATGAAGATATTAATGAAGAAGAACTGCTTCGCAAAACTGAAAGACGCAATGTAAAGAAAGCTATAATGCAAAGTAAGAAAGACACAGGGGGTAGTGGTTCTGGTATGAAGGCAAAGGAAACCATGCTACCTCCTGATATTGCTGAATTTGGGAAGCCTGATGATTACATACCTCTTCGTGAGAAATCTGCCCAAGTTGATGACGATGTCGACATTTGATGAGACGGCTTTTATACATGGTCTCATCGTACAAAACGGGCTTAAAATGCATAAAATATCATTGATTATACCAAATATATGCTCGTGTTTGTTACTTGTGTATTTTTAGGTACGGATATTGAGGAAATGGCAAAAGATCATAAGAATCATTCAAAAACGAACACGGGAAACAAAGCCGCACAATGAACCGGGCCCAAGTTTGGATTTTACAAAAATGCCCTTGAAGAATTGAAGATTGACAAGATTGGTCCCTCTACTATTGAAGACTTGGCAATTTATACCCTTGCAAATCTCAATTATTGCATTTGGGTCCTTAAATTATCAAGTATTTACAAGATCAGCCCTTGAAGAATGCCAAAATTACATTTGAAGTCCTTAATTTAAGTTTGAAAACTTAAATGTGCCAAAATTGACAAGATGGCAAAGTTGTTATCAAAGGGAAATGAAGTTGTTGCTATTTATTACAAAGTGGAAGAAAGAAGAAAGCTTGGGGGGGTCAAACTGCCAAACAACCAATCTTACACACCCACTCAGAAACTTACACGTCACATGACCCACCCAAATACCCATAACCCTACCCAACCCGTAGCCCACAACCCATTACCCAACCAACTTATTAAACCAGGGTCAACTGGTCAAACCCCCCCATTTCCCACCAAAACACTTCATTTAAAAACATTTTTACCCAAAATGGATTAAACCCCCATCCTAATCCCACTTAAACCCTAAATTACCCCAGGCTCAATTAAAATCAAAACAAAGGGTTATTATCTCATATTATCCAGATCCTTGATTACCTACTTTCTCACCAAAACCCACATTCCACATCACCACAAGACACACCCATGTGTCTTGTGGGACCCTCCCCTGCACCCGTCTCTTTCCCCCAAACCCTAAACCCGACAAATTAAACGGCTGGATGTAATTCCTTTGACCCCAAGCACTTTTTGACGTCCAAGATCAATTTAAGCAGCTGGCATCTTCACATGATTCTCCAAAGATCACATGAAGGCACAATTTGACCATTTTCAGTCAAAAGTCTCAAGGGCATTTAGGGCATTTTATCTGCTAGGGTTTTATCATTCTAGATAGTTCCTAGTACTTGTATAAAGGGGAGTCGACTTGTGACCCCTTTTCTTTGTTCCAGATTTTTACTCCAAAAATTGTAATTTCTTTTTAAGAAATTAAAGTTGGTGTTTTTATATAAATGTAATTCCTTTTATTGTTTTTAAAAGTTGGTATATGTTTGTTGAGTAAAATCTGAGTTCCATTGTTATTTGTGAACACTTGTGTGTTTTGAAAATTTCAGAAAGAAAGTTTCTGAAATTGGGAAATTTTTTGGTGGAAATTGTTTCAAGGTTTGAATTTCAGGTAGTATAAGTTGTTGTTTAAGGTGTTTTTGAAAGGAAAAATATTGGAAAGATTTTGAAAAGGGTCTAAAAAAGGTTTCAGAAATTCAGAAAAGTGCATTTTGTGCTTGGTTTGTTTTTTTTCATTTTTTCTTAGCAGGTTATTAGAGCTTGATTTGATAAAGGTCCAGCATAGGACCCAGCCTATAGGGAGGTGGTTTTTCAACCACTAAGGGTCCTGGATGTAGGACCCTTAAGGTAGCTTCTTGTTTCCCATTTCATTTTTTAGTTTTCTGAAATTTTATGTGATTTGTGTGAATGTGCATGAAAAGTGTTAAGTGTTGTTCATATGGTTTTATATTGCTTAATTGAGGATATTATGCATATTGAGAGTAATTAGAATCGGATTGGATTGGATTTGAGTTCATTGTGTTTGAAAAATTTGCTTATTCAGTTTTTAAGGGGTGTTTGGATTAGGGCTTTAATTGAGTTTAATGACTTGAATCTTGGTTAAAACGTGTTAGATACATTCCTTATGTTAGTGTTAGGTGATAAGTGTGTTTGGTTTTCAGATTGGTAGGTTATTGAAGCAAATTGCATGCTAAAATTTGAAAAAGAAGCACAAAACAGTTAAGCCTCATCTCTGCTTGTTTTTGGTGAAATTGGTGCTTCAATCTTTATAATCTGCTAGAAAATAGGATATTATAGGATTGTGTATTGGTTATGTGATATGTTGTGAGCTTATGTGCAAGAAATTTGGCCTGGAATCTCACCATTGTGCCTAGTTTATCAGATAACACCCTCAGACCTAGCAAGTTTCATCAGCAACCTTCTTTGGCATCTTGTGCTTGTTTTTTGTGTTTAGCTTTCTTGATTGTGTATTTGATTTGACTCCTTATACTCCAAAGAGTATAAGGGTGCCCCATTGTCCATAAATCATCAACAAGAATCAAGAAACAAGCCCTCTTGTTTCATTTATGCACAAGTGAAGAAACACATTTGCTTCGTGTTTTTCAAAAGCCTAACTGGGCACGTTTTTGACTTTTAAAGGCTTGAATCTTTGCTCTTTTGTTATTAAATTTGTGTTTTTAAGTAAATTTAAGTCACTGGTTTGTGTTTTTAAGTTTAAAAAAAAAGAAACAAAAAGGACGTGGCCAGGACTCGAACCTGCGCCACTCCTCTCACAACACACACACGTTACCATTGCGCCCTAGGGTCTTTGACTGCTAGGGTTGCATTTGAAAATTACTTAAGGTGTTTGTGTTTTGGCTTTTGTTAAATAAGTCGTAGCTTAATAAGCCAATTCAGGCTTATTGGTTAAGCTTATTAGCTCATTTTCATTTTTCATAGGAAAGTTATATAGTTTAGGATTTTTCTACACCAAGTTTTCATTTTTCTCTTTATTCAATTATTTTTTATCATTTTTTCTTTAGCCGTATATTATTAAATAGATAAAAAATAGTTAAAATAGGTTTTAATTTTTAGAAAAATAGTGTTTAGTTTTTAATTTATATATTTGAGGTTTACAGCCCAAAAGGTTTTCAAAAACTTTTACTTTTAATTTTATTTGATTTTAGGGTTTTTAGACAACTTTAAAATTTAATATAAAATTAATAAAAAGGTTTTAGGAACTTTTGATTGCATTTTTGTTTTAGTTATATTATTTAGGATTTTTGGTAATTTTTTAGAATTATTTTATAAACTTTTTATTTTTTTGATTATTTCAACATTATTTTATTACTAAAAATAGAAAGTTTGTTTTTTCTACTTTTTTCATTTTTCCTAGGTTAAGGAGACATAATTAGGAATTTTGTCACTTTCCAAATATTTTTTAGGCTTTTCATTTCATTTTTAGAATTAATTTAAGTTTTAACAGATTTTAATAGTTTTTAAGTGTTTAAAAATAGTTTAATTTGGTTTTAAAATTTTTAAAAATAGTTTTTAGATTAATTAGGATATTTTTGAGGTTTACAAACTATTAGATCTTGTTTAAGGCTTTTTAATAATTAAAAGTAATTTTTAGGGCTTTAATTAGCATTAAAAAGTCATTATCTAATTAATTAAAAGGTTTTAGCAAGTTTGGATTTTTTGTAAACTCTTAGATTTTATTGTGGATTTTTAGTAATTTTTAGGAATTTTTAGGTTAAAGTTTTAATTTTTGTAGTTTTTACGGTTTTACTTGTATGCGTTTTCGTCTTAGCTCGATTCGTCTTCGTAACCGTCCATTCTTTTCTTTTCTCATTTCTATTATCTTTTCTTCTTAATAAAATCATCAATCACATCAACTCATTACACAACACACGTGCCTCCTCGAGAACGAACTCACTTTTAGGGTCATACACACACGGTTTTCCTAAATCGTCGTGCTCACTTGCCCTACTTACGCTCTTTTTCCTAAAAGACGTATTTCTACGACTATCATTTTGGCGCCGCTGCCGGGGAGGCGTGTTGTGTTTTGATTGAACCATTGTTGTTTTTTATATAGCCATAATTAGTATTTGTATTAGTAGCACTCTACTAATACGTATTATCGTTTTTCGGTTTTTGTGTGAATATTATTAATATATTGTATACGTAGAACAATAAATTCACAAGTACTCCAAATACGTGAGAAATCACAACCTTGACTTGGGAGGTCATTACCCAATCATTGTATTCGAATCTCAAACCAAAGAAAAAGGAAAAAATAGATAAATACTTTCGTGAAGCTCGATCTTGATAATACAAACTATAAGGTGGGTATAAGGCGGTTGTATTTCACGACCTAAAGGAAAAAGGCTCTTAAGTGCTTTGCGCCGCCTCGTTTCCTCCGCTTGCTTGTGCGTATTTGATTTTGAGAGTGAATCGAGGGTTTTGCCGCCCAAAGTATTATTACATATCATATATAGTTTCTTGGTTTCCATTGATTAAACCCTCTTGAACGATTTGGTGTTCCACCATCGTTCTAAAGTCATCGAAGGCGTTCACTCCACGTGATCGTTTTCATTCCTTGAGGCTTCTTTAATCGAGAGATTTGATTAAGGAGGAGATTTGTAGATTTGTGTCTACTTAATACATTTCACCAATTTCCAAAAAAGGTTAATACCATCAAAAACCACAAAAAAATTGAAAAGTACAAAATACCAAAAAGAATCTTCTTTGCTTGTTTTGTACGTGACGTTTATGCTCACTCGCAATCAAGCAAAACGTGCACGTAGACGAAAGAACAAAACTCCCACTCCAACTCATTCTAGTGAGGAGTCTCCTATTGACGAACCCATTGTACGAGAAGCACCTACCATGGCGAATCGAACTATGATGGAGTTACTTCAAGCACCCACCAAGGGTTATGGAGAAGCTATTGTGATTCCCGCTATCCTTGCGGAGAATTTTGAGGTGAAAACGGGTTTGTTGTCGATGATCCAAAACAACAAATTCCGTGGTGATGAGAAGGACAATCCCCACAACCATATCCGCCAATTTAATCGTCTTACCGCCACGTGAAAATTTAAGGATGTCTCGAATGACTCGATTAAGATGATGCTTTTTCTGTATTCCTTAGCGGGGCCCGCTAAAATTTGGTTAGAGAAAGAGCCACCCAATTCTATATTGACGTGGAAGGATCTCATTTCAAAGTTTGTGAACCAATTTTTTCCGCCCTCTAAGACTACGCATTTGAAAAATGAGATTTCTAAATTTTCACAAGAATCAAATGAAAGTTTTTCTACAGCTTGGAATAGGTTTAAGGAGATGTTACATGAATGTCCTCATCACGGTTTTTCCGATTTGCACCAAATCGACACGTTTTACAATGGACTTAATGATCATGAAAGAGATTATTTAAATGCCGCCGCGGGGGTAATTTTTTGTGTAAAACAGTTGAAGAAGCTTTGGTCATAATTGAGAATAGGTCTAAGGTCTATAGCCCTCGTAACACACCGAGTGTTGCCAAAATGGGCTCATCATCGTCTCGTAGTATCAATGCCTTGCAAGATGAAGCAAATGAGGAGAATCGGTTTTTCGATAGGTTTTCAACCCTTATGTCCCATTGGAAAGCTCAAGAAGCTTCGAATTTCGCTTCGGTTAAAGCGGTTTCTAAGAGTTGTTTGTCGTGTGGTGGAGCTCATGATCTTTCCGAGTGCATTACCGCGGATGGTAACACTTCGAGTGCTTATGTAGCCACGGGAACTTATAACCAAATCGGTCAAGGTTCCCGCCAAAATCAAGCTCCACCAAATCAAAATGCTAATAATAATCGAAACAACAACCAAGGTGGTAATTATCAAGGAAATCAAAGGAATTATAACAAGGGTAATTATCAAAGTGGAAATGGGCAAATTTCAAACCAAAACCAAAACCGTGATTTTCAAACTTCGACTCAAGGTTTTCAAAACGATCACACCAAAAATATTCAAGGAGAATTTTTGAATTATGCAAAAGCTAATGATGCTAAATTTGATAACATGCAACCTGAAATGGTTAGCTTAAGATCCGAGTTGAAAAATAAGCTTAAAAACGAACTTGCTAATGAACTTAAAACTCATGCTAATAAAATGGAAGGAAATGTCACACGACTCCAACAAAATCAACAAAAAATGGAGCAAGGTCAACATGAGATTAAGCAAGAGTTGTTAAAAGCGGATGCTAGGCAATCTAAGTTTGAAGACCGTATGGCTAAAATGTTTGAAGCTATCATGTGTAAGCCCTCTTCTTCGGGTGGTCTTCCTAGTGATACCATCGTGAACCCGAAAGGAGAATTGAAGGTTATTACTACTCGTAGTGGTAAAACTTTCAAAGAACCCATTTCTCGTCCAAGTACTTCTATGGAGAAGGAAAAAGAGAAAGAACCCGAGGTTGTGGTTGAAAAGGAGCAAGTTATAAGCCCACGAAGTACCGCTCAAACCACACCTACGGTTGAACCCACACCAATCATGGAACCCGAGATTCCAAGGCCGTTGCCTATGCCTACTTTGCCCCAACCCACACCACCTTTACCCTACCCTTCAAGACGAGACAAGGAAAAGGCACAAGAATGAAATAATTATCAATTTGAACTCTTTATGAAAATGTTTCGTGACTTTCATTTTAATATAAGTTTTGCCGACGCCTTAGTCATGATGCCTCGATTTGCCGCGAACTTCAAAAGTATGTTGAATAACAAAGAGAAATTGCAAAAATCGTCTAGTTGTTCATCGGTTTTTCTAAGCCGCATACCTCAAAAAGTCGGTGATCCTGGAAAGTTTTTAATCCCATGTGCTATACAAGACATGGAAGAATGCTACGCCTTGGCCGATCTTGGTGCTAGTATTAATTTGATGCCTCTTGAGATTTTTAAATCGCTCAATCTTCCAAATCTCACTCCTTCAAGAATGTCAATCGAGATGGCCGATCATTCTACGATTCTAACTTGTGGAGTTGCTGAGGACGTCTTCGTAAAAGTTGGAAAGTTCTACTATCCTGTAGACTTTATTGTTGTTGATATTCCCATCGATCCTAAAGTTCCGTTAATTTTAGGTCGATCTTTTTTGGATACCTCGAGAGCACTTATCGATGTGCATGCAAGAAAAATCACTCTTCGTTTCAATGAGGAAGAACTCGTCATTAATGCAACCCAAAACTCCACACTTTCTCATGTGTATTCTATCACATCTTTGTACAATGTCAATCCCATCAAAAACATTTGCAAAAAGATTTCCAATAGAGTTTTAGGAGTTGTTGAGAAAAATGAAGTTCCGTCCCCTCCGCCGATGGAGGTTAAGAGTGTTAAGCCTACGATTCCAATCTCGAGTGATTCTTCGGATGATGAATATGTTGATCCCGATGGGGAGGTTTTCTTTGTTGACAAAAGATTTGAAAACTTACCACCACCTAAGCCAAAAAGATTTCAAAATGTGAGAATTTTTAGTGTGACTAACATTGCTTTAGATACACCAAATATTTTTGATATAATCAAATCGGGTTTTCACAAGGAGAGTGTAAAAGATGAAAAAGGAAAAGATTTTGAATTGAATTTAAAAGATTTTTATACAACTCTAACTCCGTCATCACCACGTGATTTGAGTACTACAAGCTCGTCTTCCCCTTTTGACGATGCTTTGTGTGGACTTAGTGTGGGGGAATCCCCTTATGTTCCCTCCCCTTTCTCCACCGAGGACGAGATATTTGATCCTGGAATTGCTTATAAAGGGAAATCTCGGTCTTCCACCGATGCAATAAATGGAAAATCTTTTCATTTGATTGGTGCGAGTCTACCTCGAGTAGCTGATGTTTTTAGAGACTTACCCATTGTCCCACCCTTCTATTTCTTCTCTCCTATTTTCTTGAAACTCTTTGAGTTTTTGTTGGCACACCTTGAAGTGGCGTTGATTAGTTTTTCCAATGAAAACGAGAACGCCATCTTCGATCCCGGTATTTTGCACCATTTAAGGACTTAGTCCTTTATACCGGTTGTTTTTGGGCCTTGTTTATCATGTAAGCCCCACCAAAAATTGACCATACCATGATTATCCCTAGATGATCACATTTATGGGGATTCGAGTCGAGCTTTTGACTCGGTTATCAAAAACAAGGTGCCTCGTGGGGGAGACCCATGCTTATCCATGTACATATTATTGCTTTCTAATGTAGTTTAATGTGAGGGGATTTGTGCCCTTCCAATCTTTGTTCCGTGGTTGTTTGTGAATTGTGGTTTTTAGATCATGATCTTCACGATTAGAGCCTCTCGTGTTCGTTTTATGGGAGCACTCGATCGTTTGCTTTGAAGACTTTCCCAATATCCATGATATATCCTTTTGAAGTTCTAACCTTAGGTTTTTAGCACACTTCATAAACGGCTATTAATTTAATGGTTACACCCTTTCCATGCTAGATTAGGCATTCGACTACGTCTCTAGTATGGGGGTGTTTGCACCCCTAGACTCGAAACATTGAGGACAATGTTTAACTTTAGTATGGGGGGGTGAATAGATACTTGCCTTGCCAAACCTTCACGCTTTCCAAAGTTTATCTTTTTGTTTATCGTTTTTGTTGCAAAATAAGGCTAAAAATGGCCAAATTTTAAAAATTTTCTCATGTTTTATAAGTGTTTGAAGACACGAATGTAGATTTTCCGATGGCGAGAATAAGAGTAATTTTTTACTCGACCGTGCGTGTTGAGCACTTAGCTTTGATTCCTTAACTACATATTAGGCTAAGTCTCTTAAATGAGGACGAGAAATGATAGAGTTAATTATAAGTTACTATGCTAAACGTAGAGTACTCGTATTCTTTCAAAAACTCATGTGTTCTCGTTGTTTGCTTATTCTCCCTTCGCTTATAAATATATTTTTTGCTTAATAAATATTGACTTAGCGGTTTAGTTAGGATTGTTGGGTTTCTAGTCTTTTCTAGTAGCTTCCGTGTAATTAAATTGGGAAGGCATTAAGGTATCACCAGCGTCACGGTTTTGAAGTATTGGCACCCCAATAATCGAAAGCTTCACCTAATAATAAGATTTCAAGTGCTCACCTAAATCTAGCAAACAATTTGAAGCCCCACAAGGCGAAAAATCTATGCAAAATTGAAAGTGAATCAAGCCTTAATCTTCGAAGCTTTAAAGATCCAAAATTCGCTTTAGCGTGAGGATATACGTCTTTGGCTAATAAAACCACCGATGAGGCGGATAATAAAAGGCAAGGCAAGACCGAAGTCATAATAAAAGCTTCATGGCGAAGTTGAATAAAAGATGGAGGTAAACCAAAGATAATAAGGCCCTTCCGTTAGGGGGCATATAAAAGTCTTGGTAATAAGTCTCATGTTCAAAACCGTTATAAAACCGTGTTTATCGATTCTTTTTGTCAACTTAATTTTTTAACATCGTTTTCTATTAGGAGGGGTTATTGATTTGATGGTCTTAGTTACACCGTTAGGACTCTATTTTTATACCTAAATCTCTATTATCGCATAAGTCAAACAATGTATCCTCGTGAAACATTTAAGACAAAATAAAATATAAGAGATACAACTTAGGAATAATGGGAGAATAAGTACGTGATTAGGGCATATGAGTAATGTTAGCATTACTAACTTATAATGACAATGATCTCGTTGCACGCTTGGCATGGAATTAAGGTGAAAATCGAGGACGATGAAATTATTTCTAACGAAGCATTCACGTGTTCTTATTCTATGAACCTAAACGTCCCATTTTGCGATGAAAATCATACATTATGTCTAAACCACAAGTAGTAGCAATAGTAGTAGTGTAGCTAGTTTATCATTCCAATAAAATGAATAAAATTAAATTTTGGAGATGCTATGATACTTAATTCTAGCATTGCGTGAGGGCACGGCAATGGTTTAGTATGGGAGAGTGATGAGACGGCTTTTATACATGGTCTCATCGTACAAAACGGGCTTAAAATGCATAAAATATCATTGATTATACCAAATATATGCTCGTTTGTTACTTGTGTATTTTTAGGTACGGATATTGAGGAAATGGCAAAAGATCACAAGAATCATTCAAAAACGAACACGGGAAACGAAGCCGCACAATGAACCGGGCCCAAGTTTGGATTTTACAAAAATGCCCTTGAAGAATTGAAGATTGACAAGATTGGTCCCTCTACTATTGAAGACTTGGCAATTTATACCCTTGCAAATCTCAATTATTGCATTTGGGTCCTTAAATTATCAAGTATATACAAGATCAGCCCTTGAAGAATGCCAAAATTACATTTGAAGTCCTTAATTTAAGTTTGAAAACTTAAATGTGCCAAAATTGACAAGATGGCAAAGTTGTTATCAAAGGGAAATGAAGTTGTTGCTATTTATTACAAAGTGGAAGAAAGAAGAAAGCTTGGGGGGTCAAACTGCCAAACAACCAATCTTACACACCCACTCAGAAACTTACACGTCACATGACCCACCCAAATACCCATAACCCTACCCAACCCGTAGCCCACAACCCATTACCCAACCAACTTATTAAACCAGGGTCAACTAGTCAAACCCCCACATTTCCCACCAAAACACTTCATTTAAAAACATTTTTACCCAAAATGGATTAAACCCCCATCCTAATCCCACTTAAACCCTAAATTACCCCAGGCTCAATTAAAATCAAAACAAAGGGTTATTATCTCATATTATCCAGATCCTTGATTACCTACTTTCTCACCAAAACCCACATTCCACATCACCACAAGACACACCCATGTGTCTTGTGGGACCCTCCCCTGCACCCGTCTCTTTCCCCAAACCCTAAACCCGACAAATTAAACGGCTGGATGTAATTCCTTTGACCCCAAGCACTTTTTGACGTCCAAGATCAATTTAAGCAGCTGGCATCTTCACATGATTCTCCAAATATCACATGAAGGCACAATTTGACCATTTTTAGTCAAAAGTCTCAAGGGCATTTAGGGCATTTTATCTGCTAGGGTTTTATCATTCTAGATAGTTCCTAGTACTTGTATAAAAGGGAGTCGACTTGTGACCCCTTTTCTTTGTTCCAGATTTTTACTCCAAAAGTTGTAATTCCTTTTTAAGAAATTAAAGTTGGTGTTTTTATATAAATGTAATTCCTTTTATTGTTTTTAAAAGTTGGTATATGTTTGTTGAGTAAAATCTGAGTTCCGTTGTTATTTGTGAACACTTGTGTGTTTTGAAAATTTCAGAAAGAAAGTTTCTGAAATTGGGAAATTTTTTGGTGGAAATTGTTTCAAGGTTTGAATTTCAGGTAGTATAAGTTGTTGTTTAAGGTGTTTTTGAAAGGAAAAATATTGGAAAGATTTTGAAAAGGGTCTAAAAAAGGTTTCAGAAATTCAGAAAAGTGCATTTTGTGCTTGGTTGTTTTTTTTCATTTTTTCTTAGCAGGTTATTGGAGCTTGATTTGATAAAGGTCCAGCATAGGCCCCAGCCTATAGGGAGGTGGTTTTTCAACCACTAAGGGTCCTGGATGTAGGACCCTTAAGGTAGCTTCTTGTTTCCCATTTTATTTTTTAGTTTTCTGAAATTTTATGTGATTTGTGTGATTGTGCATGAAAAGTGTTAAGTGTTGTTCATATGGTTTGATATTGCTTAATTGAGGATATTATGCATATTGAGAGTAATTAGAATCGGATTGGATTGGATTTGAGTTCATTGTGTTTGAAAATTTTGCTTATTCAGTTTTTAAGGGGTGTTTGGATTAGGGCTTTAATTGAGTTTAATTACTTGAATCTTGGTTAAAACGTGTTAGATACATTCCTTATGTTAGTGTTAGGTGATAAGTGTGTTTGGTTTTCATATTGGTAGGTTATTCAAGCAAATTGCATGCTAAAATTTGAAAAAGAAGCACAAAACAGTTAAGCCTCATCTCTGCTTGTTTTTGGTGAAATTGGTGCTTCAATCTTTATAATCTGCTAGAAAATAGGATATTATAGGATTGTGTATTGGTTATGTGATATGTTGTGAGCTTATGTGCAAGAAATTTGGCCTGGAATCTCACCATTGTGCCTAGTTTATCAGATAACACCCTCAGACCTAGCAAGTTTCATCAGCAACCTTCTTTGGCATCTTGTGCTCGTTTTTTGTGTTTAGCTTTCTTGATTGTGTATTTGATTTGACTCCTTATACTCCAAAGAGTATAAGGGTGCCCCATTGTCCATAAATCATCAACAAGAATCAAGAAACAAGCCCTCTTGTTTCATTTATGCACAAGTGAAGAAACACATTTGCTTTGTGTTTTTCAAAAGCCTAACTGGGCACGTTTTTTACTTTTAAAGGCTTGAATCTTTGCTCTTTTGTTATTAAATTTGAGTTTTTAAGTAAATTTAAGTCACTGGTTTGTGTTTTTAAGTTTTTAAAAAAAAAACAAAAAGGACGTGGCCAGGACTCGAGCCTGCGCCATTCCTCTCACAACACACACACGTTACAATTGCGCCCTAGGGTCTTTGACTGCTAGGGTTGCATTTGAAAATTACTTAAGGTGTTTGTGTTTTGGCTTTTGTTAAATAAGCCGTAGCTTAATAAGCCAATTCAGGCTTATTGGTTAAGCTTATTAGCTCATTTTCATTTTTCATAGGAAAGTTATATAGTTTAGGATTTTTCTACACCAAGTTTTCATTTTTCTCTTTATTCAATTATTTTTTATCATTTTTTCTTTAGCCGTATATTATTAAATAGATAAAAAATAGTTAAAATAGGTTTTAATTTTTAGAAAAATAGTGTTTAGTTTTTAATTTATATATTTGAGGTTTACAGCCCAAAAGGTTTTCAAAAACTATTATTTTTAATTTTATTTGATTTTAGGGTTTTTAGACAACTTTAAAATTTAATATAAAATTAATAAAAAAGTTTTAGGAACTTTTGATTGCATTTTGGTTTTAGTTATATTATTTAGGATTTTTGGTAATTTTTTAGAAATATTTTATAAACTTTTTATTTTTTGATTATTTCAACATTATTTTATTACTAAAAATAGAAAGTTTGTTTTTTCTACTTTTTTCATTTTTCCTAGGTTAAGGAGACATAATTAGGAATTTTGTCACTTTCCAAATATTTTTTAGGCTTTTCATTTAATTTTTAGAATTAATTTAAGTGTTAATAGATTTTAATAGTTTTTAAGTGTTTAAAAATAGTTTAATTTGGTTTTAAAATTTTTAAAAATAGTTTTTAGATTAATTAGGATATTTTTGAGGTTTACAAACTATTAGATCTTGTTTAAGGCTTTTTAATAATTAAAAGTGATTTTTAGGACTTTAATTAGCATTAAAAAGTCATTATCTAATTAATTAAAAGGTTTTAGCAAGTTTGGATTTTTTGTAAACTCTTAGATTTTATTGTGGATTTTTAGTAATTTTTAGGAATTTTTAGGTTAAAGTTTTAATTTTTGTAGTTTTTACGGTTTTACTTGTACGCGTTTTCGTCTTAGCTCGATTCGTCTTCGTAACCGTCCATTCTTTTCTTTTCTCATTTCTATTATCTTTTCTTCTTAATAAAATCATCAATCAAATCAACTCATTACACAACACACGTGCCTCCTCGAGAACGAACTCACTTTTAGGGTCATACACACACGGTTTTCCTAAATCGTCGTGCTCACTTGCCCTATTTACGCTCTTTTTCCTAAAAGACGTATTTCTACGACTATCAACATTCATGACGAACAACAAGCTCATGACAGATTGAAGGATATGGACATTGTCGGGTCTACTGATACGACAGCATTTGTTAACACTGAACATATTGTTACAAATGTTGTTACTACCAAAGCTACAAGTACTACAGTGCCTCCACCAGTTACTACAGTGCCTCCACCAATTACTGCAGTGCCTCAATCAGTTACTATAATGCTTCCACCAGTTTCTACAGTGCCTCCACCAGTTATTACAGTGACTCCACCTGCATCAATTCAACTTCCCTTAACTCTACCAAGTCAACCTCTCCCTGCTTCAGTTTTTCAAGCACTGCCATAAACATTGCTCCTACACAACAAACACCAGTAGCACCGATATCGTTGATTCCATCATTACCATCATTGTTCATGCTACAAATGGAACAACTCATGACAGCTCAACAAGAAGAGATGGTTCGAGTTAAACAGGAGTTAGCTCATAGACAGCAAAGTGAAGAATCCACAAGAAAAGCACAAGAAGATGCAATTGCTAAATTCCAAGAAGAGTTAGAATTATCTCGCAAACTACATGTAGAAGAACTAGCTCAAGTCAAAGCAAATGAAACCGCCAAAAATGAAGCAAAGTTAATTCGTCTTCAAGAACTCAAAAAGAAGTACCGAGATGAGAAAGAGATTCTTGCCAAAGCTAATGATTAAATTGTTGAATCACTTGATGAAAAGGTTAAGGAATCTATCGACACTCTGCGAGACGAGTTGAAACAAATTGTTGCAAGCAACTTCATGATCAAGTCTTCTGACACTCATAAGTCAGATTTTCTCATTGCTCAAAGGCTCACGGATTATGAGTTGAAGAAACTCTTACATGCTCTGATGATTCAAGTCAGGTCCTACAACCAAACCAAAGCTCAAAAGAACCTTCACAAATCTCTTAAAACGGCTATGGATGAAGATACTGAGATATTCAAGAAACATGGTACTGTAGTTCCTTACAATATCCTAAATGAAGAGAAAGAGGAAGACGAATCCGACAATGATGACGATGATGTTGATGATGACAATGATGATGATGATAATGATGATGACGACGAAGGTGATGATGAAGAAGGTGGTGATGACGAAGGAGGAAGTGATGAAGAAGGAGCTAGTGATAATGAAGACGGTAGTAATGACGAAGGCGGTAGTGATAAACACAATGATGGTGATGATAATGGTGATGATGACGACAAAAATGGTGACGATAAAGAAGAAGGGGACGGTGATACATGGAAAAAAGATGGAGATAAAGAAGACAAGTCTGATAAAGACAAGTCCAAAGGTGACAAATCTCACAAAGATGATGTTACCAAGGATAAATCAACTCCAAAACCTCCACCTCGCCAAGGCAAACGCACCAAGAAGTTTCACGATGTAGATGCTAATACAGCCTCATCACATACTCCAGCCACAACCGCTCCTGCAACCACATCTGTTCCCATCACATCTGCCCCAGTTACTGCTGCTTCAGTTACCACACCTTTAGTGCAACAACAACTTACGGAACCCGATCAACCAGTACCGGATTTTCCAATCTCTGATCCAGTCCAAGACATACCAGAAACTGAAGCCGTAGCCGTACCTGTTGTTGATGTTCCTGTCCCTACTCAAGTTCCTGATATTCCAGAGTCAATTGAACCAGCATGGGTGGATACACTCGAGGAAGATGACAATACACCTGTACAACCTTGGGTTTCAAATGCCGTTGCACTTCGTCCACTGACAAAGGCTGATGAAGATGAATTCTCCTAATTCCTAAGCAATCCAATAGATTTTTCAAGATTCTTGGAGTACAACTATGGGTCTAACATAACTCAAGCAATGGTTGTGAGAGGACTCAAAAATCCCAAACTTCGTGTTAAATCCAAGATCAGCAGTACGGAATACGAGTACAACGCAAATGAGCTTCTAAAAGCATTGAGAACTACTCAAAGGGACGGTCTTCATGCACCTGAAAAACCTCCTCTCCCCACAGCTGTAGATGATGATCAAATTTCACTTGAATTCTTCGTTAGCAAGGATCTCGAATACTTGGTCAAGGGAGCAAAAAAGTATGCGACGTCCTTAACATTGGTAAAAGCTGCAACTTGGGATTTGATACCTTCGATAGAGGAAAAAGTCAATCGTCTTTGGGTTCCACAAGTATATCCTGAATATGATCGATATGCCGAATTGGGTTCTTCACATTGGGATGAGCGTGTGTGACGCGCCTACAACTATGCATGTCTGCACAACTCAGGTCCTCAAGTCTTTTCTCTAATTCGAATCAAAAGCATCCAAGGAGTTAGGATTGAACCCAAAATTGGCTATCAACACTTGACAGAGATCAGAATCAAAAGAGAAGATGATAGTATCTACACTATCCAGGAAGGAGATTTTCCACTTCTTCGTCTCGAAGATATTTAAGACATGCTGCTTTTGATCACTCACAACGCGCTCAGACACTTGAACTCTGAAGAACTCAGTGCCCTGAATTCAACTCTTAGAATGTACACACGTCGAGTTGTCATCAAGAAAGGAGTTGAAGATCTGCAAGTAGGAGTAGAAAGTTATCAAAGGAAGCTAAATCTTTCAAAACCACGTACTCAAGTGTTGTCGAGGCATACAAACAAATCTCCATACACCAGCACAACTGACCCGATGCCTGGTATTTTCTACTTGAATGGCCGTGGCCTAATGAAGTTCATGAGAATTCCAGAGATCACTAAATTATGTGACGGGACTCTCACCCATATTAGGGAAAGGTTGGTGCATCTCAACAAGTACAAGACTCTTCCAGAGGTTACTGTAGAATGGCACATGGTATTTCAGCAGAGTGCTACCTATACGATCAAGAAGATTGATGAAAAGCTGAGGGAAAGACGTCTTATAAGAAGTCTAGAATGATTCGTTGGTGGAAGACCATATGGAGCGCACCACAAGCTAATGGAACGATCCATTTAAAATGGGTCGTACTATCTCAGGTCAACTCCATATATTTTCTTGTGAATATGTAAATAATGTGAATATTGTGCTTTTGTGGCTTGCTGTAGTGTGAAAGTATGATCATGTTTCAAGAATTTCTCACGAGATTCTAAATCTTTCAAAATCTATCATACTCAAGCACTACAACTAACCCTCATTAACTTGAGGGGGAGCATTGACATGTTCTATGGCCAGCAACTGATTTCATTTTGTTACCCAAAGACTAGTTAATCTATTAATATCCAAAATATTGATGGTTAACATTTTGGATAAGGGGAGAAAATGGGATTAAGGAGACTTGTAAAAATATATGGCTAAAATTGAAAAGAGCTTAATGGTAAACCTAACTTGATATTATGCTATGCATATGTTAAGGGGGAGCATTTTGTTATCAAAAACACTTAAGGTACAAAACACTCTTGATATTTATATCACAAGTACATCAGTGATTTTTAAGGAATTTTCATAAAGACGAACACTTACCCAAAACACACTTAATTCACGACGGATGTGGTGACAAAAGGGTGGTAGGATTAGGTGCTAGTCCAATGATTCTTCTGTTGGATTTAATCGGTTAGGTTCACATAAGCATGGTTAGTTTCATAAGTATTCTATTAGTTTGAATTAGTATTCTATATTGGACCTGGTATTAAGGTAGTGTACTAGGAAAGTGGTGATACTTGTGTCCTGTTCTTTAGGGGAAGTCTTATGTGCCCACGTTGGTAATTTGTGTTACTATTTTGTAGGTTGTGTATGGCTATATAAAGCCTTTGTTTTGTTAAATATATGTAGCACATTATTAGTATTCTTTCCCCACTTTTAATATATAACTTGCATATCAGTGAGTTGTGTTAGTTGTGAGGTAAGTGAGATCGAGGTGTGCTAGCTGGTATCCTTCATTTGGTATCAGAGCGAGTTCGATCAAAGGGCGGGTTTGAGAGTCGGTTTAAGAGAAGGGTGCAGCCCTCCGCTGCAGGGCAGAAGCAAAAAGAGGGCCTGGTTTCAACCCATGTAATCAGGCAGAAAAAGAAAGAAAGCAAGAGCAAGAAAGAGGAAAGTTGCAGCAAGAAAGAAGGAAGGTTGTCACGTCTGCAGCAAGCTAGCCAGCAAGCAAGCTAGCAAGCCAGCATGCAAGACAGAAAGACAGAAAGAAAGAAAGAAAGAAAGAAAGAAAGAAAGAAAGTCGGGCGTCGTAGAAAGTTCGATGCCGTAAAGAAAGAAGAAAGTAAAGTCTGGTGCCTTGAGAAAGAGAAAGAAAGTCAGGTGCCGTGACTTGAATAAGAAAGTGTGAGACCGAGAAAGAAAGGAAGACCGAAGGCCGAAAGGCCAAAGACCGAAAGACCGAAGATTCACAGAAAGACCGAACAAAGTTTTCTTTCAAGAGAAAACAAGAACGAGAAAGAAAGCAAGTACAAAAGAGTGGCGCGTAGCAGGAGCAAGGAAGAAGCATCAGGAGTGGCTCTTGTGGAAATGGAAGACTACAACACAGTTAGTGTGGTGTTGGAAGTTACATTGCCGACATGGATTCAAATGTGTCTTGAAAAAGTCGAGAAACAAGATGTTTCGAAAGAAGGTGTTCAGGACGTGATCGGGGTGCCATGAATAACCGATTAAGGGGGTAATTGTTGGATTTAATCGGTTAGGTTCACATAAGCATGGTTAGTTTCATAAGTATTCTATTAGTTTGAATTAGTATTCTATATTGGACCTGGTATTAAGGTAGTGTACTAGGAAAGTGGTGATACTTGTGTCCTGTTCTTTAGGGGAAGTCTTATGTGCCCACGTTGGTAATTTGTGTTACTATTTTGTAGGTTGTGTATGGCTATATAAAGCCTTTGTTTTGTTAAATATATGTAGCACATTATTAGTATTCTTTCCCCACTTTTAATATATAACTTGCATATCAGTGAGTTGTGTTAGTTGTGAGGTAAGTGAGATCGAGGTGTGCTAGCTGGTATCCTTCATCTTCTAGAACCAAAGGAATCTTCCCAATGACAATTCCATAGGTAGAAAATAGAAGTCCTTAGGAAAGATGAAGAATGGATTGAG
This sequence comes from Glebionis coronaria, assembly GCA_025667525.1. Classification (NCBI taxonomy): domain Eukaryota; kingdom Viridiplantae; phylum Streptophyta; class Magnoliopsida; order Asterales; family Asteraceae; genus Glebionis; species Glebionis coronaria. The sequence goes on along the minus strand of CM046879.1, from coordinate 126,762,660 downwards.
AAGTAGCTGAATGCCGACCAAGTATTGATGCTAGCACTGAAACAATCACAACAAGGTGCTAGTGATGATGTATTGGTAAGCATTGAAGGGGTTGAAGAATGAAAAAGAAATGTAAAGATAAAGGGTGTAAAGAAAGAAGCCCTCCTTACAACATTAGGCAGAAACCGAGTCAACTCATCTTGAAGACAAAGTATCATAGACCCAGTGGTGCGATGCACAACCCCTCCCAGCTAACTCAAATATCTCTCAGAAGATATTTGTTTTAATGTCATGAAGTTCAACACGTTATCTATCGGTTTATTCACTCCGAATAAATTGATATTGAAAAGGTGGCAATCCTCTCCAGCCTCCTCTCACCAAAACAAAATGCACCATTGAGTCTAGAGCCACGAGATCATCAAAAGTCTCATTAGGACACATTTTTAAAAACAAGAAAGATTTTTATGAGTCCTACGCAATATTCTTGTAATATTGCCAGAATATCTGAGTGATACGAAAGTATTACAATGAAGATGGACATCCTGCTTGAGCCAACATCAAACAAGCTCATGGTAGGTGACACGTGCGGTTCTTTAAGAACTAATCTTGTGATAACTGGAAAGAAACGATGGTTTGACTCTTAATTGAGATTAAACTTGTTCCAGGTCCTCTACGCAAAATCCAAGTGATCTTGCCAGAACACTCAGAGTGGCACTCTTTAGTGTTCACAGTGAAGAGTGGAAATCCTTCCAGTGTCAACATCAAACAGCACTGCGGTAGGTGACAAGCAAGATTATATTTGAATCAAGCTCGTGACAACTGGAAAGCAACGATGGTGAAAATCTTAATTTAAATTCATTTCTTCCAGGATTCATGAATTGACGGCTTCAATCATAAGGATATCTATTATTCAAGTGATTCACTCTTTATGTTCGTAGTCAGCTTTGGACGGTCAAATAAAGAGAACGGGTTTACCCGCGAAATCTTGTCAAGGAGATCTTTAATTAGAGCTACCTGTCACAAGTACGATATTTATTATCGTCCAACGGTCTTCATCGACCGGAGGTAAAATGCTACCGAATCATAATAAAATGTCAAAGCCATTTTATTCGTGTCTTATTATGTTGTTGCGTTTGAAGATGGTGGCGTTGTGAGGTACCAGATGAAGTCGTCCTCACATACTTATTCCTTCTACATCAAATATCTCAGCAAAATTCAAGAAAGTATGACCTAAAAGTCTTCCGCTGTAACAACTCTAAACTTTCAAGAATTCAACAAAGGATAGGCATGTGGGACATGAAGTCACAAAGAGGCAAACATCACAAGAAGGCAAAGACTACACATGAAAATGATCTCAAGTTACAAGACAAGTCAAAGCCAAAAGAACATGTTGCAAGCCAAAGCTCAAAGATTATTACAACATATTCACAAAGAATGAAGTAAAGAAAAAAAAAGTGGACTACGAGCACAAGAACGAAGATCTAACATGCTAGATTAGGACTTTGTAATTTAGAGTGACCTCCCTTTGGGGGAGATTGTTGGAAATACGTTTTTCGTATTTAGAAAGTCTCGGTCACTCCAACAATATAGTTATAGGCTCATAGTATTGTTTAATTAATGTTTATGTTTAGCCCGACCCATGAGCATGTTCATGGGCCGGAGGCCCAAGTCCACTTAGGGACTTAGGTATATAAACCCCTTTCCACCATGGAAAGGGGTGTTGGTTGTTTACTTATCATTTTACATAATACAAGTTTTCTTTCTTTCTCTCTCTAGTTTCTCTCTCTAGAAAACAACAACCCTCTTGATTAGATCTTAGATTAACTTAATTTTACATGGTTACATTAAACATTTGAATTCGATGTGGTCAAACCTCAATGTTGGTAGAGATGTTGGTACTGACTTGAAGATAAATGTTGAATATATGTTACATATGAATAGAAGATATTGTGTATATCTTCTAAATGTTTAACCTTGTTTGTTTATATCTTTGTCTTGTAAAGGAATCCTTGCACTATAAAAAGAGGTCTATGTTTAGGTTTATATACGATTAATATTCATCTCTCTGCATAGTAATTTCGTTTCAAGGTTGTAACCCTAGTACTCTGTGTTGAGGGTAGTCGTATTAATAATATTGTGGTGATTGGTTTATAGCATTTTTCATATACTATTATACACATATAATCTTCATAATATCAAAAAGTAGATTTCGCATACTCTTTTATATCACTTAAAGTTTCTACTAATACTATATAGGATTTATCATGTGTAGTCTAAGCCTACAAGCTAGGCTAACAAGATCACAAGGGATCAACAAGTGGTATCAGAGCTTGTTGAGAAGCTTTATTCTTGAAGGTTATTCAATAACTCTTTTAACTAAAGAGATGGATACAGAGGTTGCACTACATAACGCAATGAACAAGGTTCCAGTCTTCAAACAAGAAAGTTTGAATAGTGGAAATTCATATTCACTCAATTTATGGAAATGTACAATTGGAATCTATGGGAAGTCATTGCCCATAGAAACACTCACACCAAACCTGTAGTAGCTGATGGCAAAGCACCAGAAATATTACCTAAACAGAAGAAGAATAGAACAATGGTATGAAGATGCTAAATCTATGTTCGATGTGTTTGTTATGAGGTTTGTAGGAATGAATCCACCAAGAAGGCGAAGAAAGCTTTGCTAAAATTAATGTTTGAGATCTTCAATGCTGAGGGGTCAGATTCTCTTGATTCTATTTATAATAGACTTCAAGAAATTGTGAGCAAACTTATCCATCAAGGATAAAAGGCTGAGCAAGAGGACATAAATGCAAAGTTTCTAAGGAGTATTCCTACTGAAATGGCTATAGAGGTATCCATTTGGGAGAACAAGGAGGATATTGATCAAGTTAATATTGATGATCTGTACAATCACTTCAAGGTGGTTGAACAGATTCTCAAGAAGAAAACTAGATCAGTCTCCAATGATACTAACCTTGCATTGATATCAAGTTCTATTCCTACCAGTTAAGAAAACAAAAAAGGTTCCCTTTATACTGGTAATGCATCTCTTAATGCTAGTAGTACTTCTTCTAATTCTGATTAAGTAACTATTGGTGTTGTTGGTTTAAGTGATGGAACTATTCATATATTCTTATCCAACAATGAGAATGTAGAAGAAATTATTGTTGAGAATTTGCAACAATTAAGTGATGATGATTTTGTAGAGCTGAAAATAAAGAATCAACTTTCTTTTCTCATTATGAGATAAGAAGATTTCTTAAAAGAACTGGGAAGAAGATCATTCTAAATGCTAGTAATAAAATAAGTTTTTATAAGTCTAGGGTAGAATGCTATAATTGTCACAAGAAGGGACATATTTCTAGGGAATGCAGAAGTCTAAGAAGTGATGTAACTATTGAAGAGCCTTCTACCAAGGCAGTAGTAGATGTTGATAGAGTTGGAATAGACTAGACCTTCATGGAAGATGAGGAACTTATCACAAACATGACACTCATGACACTTTTAGACTCTGAGGTAATTCTTAAGAAAAACTGTACTACTGAATGTTTGAAAACTTATGAGGAACTTAAAGAATGTTGTGATGGTATTAAAAGGAACTCTGATAGATATACTCGTGATTTTACTAGTTGTCAAAGAGGTTTAAAAATATTAGAACAACAAATAGTATGTTATAAGGAAGAAGAAAGTGCCTTTAAAGACTCTATCATTCTTTTAAAAAGAGAAATAGCTTTTCAAACTCGTGAAATCACTGACCTTAATTCTAAATTAGAAACTAGTGAAATTATTAAGCTTGAAAATGAACTGAAATTTAAAAGTCTTAGTAATGAAACTAAAAGCATGGAGAAAATGATTGATAGTCAGGTAATGTTTAGAGATTTGCTAGTTGAAAAGTTCTTTGTCGTATGTCTAATCGAATTGATTTCTGGTTCAAAATGCGACTCAATTGTTTTTGGTGAAAAAGAATATTTTTGGTTGTTTTAAAATAAATGTGCAAGACGTAAATGAAAATGACGTTAATTTAAATCTAATTCTAATTTAAAATAAATGACAAGAATTTAAAAACGTGACGAAAAGTAAATATCAATTAAAGTAATTGACGCAAACTTAAATCTATCTAAGGCAAACTTAAAACGCAACTAAAACTTATACTAAGGCAAGGCTTAAAATAAATCTAAGGCAAGTAAACTTAAAGTGCAACTAAGGAAAAAGGCGGGAAAAGTAAAGCTTGAAAATTAAAAATTAAAACTTAAAAACAGTAACTTAAAATAACCTGAAAATACCTCACTCGGAATAATTACTCGTTCGGAATGTCACCTTCACCCGGAATAATTCTTCTTCGTTCGGAATAAATTAACATAAAACACGCATTCGGAACAATTGGCTCATCCGGAATATTGATTCATCCGGAATATGTCACTTATCCGGAATAAACCCTTCACTCGGAATAATGCTTCACTGATCCGGAATAAATGAGACAAAACCTTGATTCGGAATAAATGACCTTGATTCGGAATATTCCGAATCAACTCCCTTGATTCGGAATGTTGTCTTGATTCGGAATGTTCCGAATGAACTCCATCACTCGGAATGTTCCGAATGAACTCGTTGATCCGGAACAATCTTCAAAACCTTCGTTCGGAATGTTCCGAATGAACAGCTGATCCATAATGTTGAATCTTCCGAATGAAGACCTTGATCCGGAATACAAGTTATTCCGGATGAACACCTCCTTGATCCGGAATGTGGAATGTTCCGAATGAACAATCTTTGATTCGGAAGAAGTTGTCTGATCCGGAATATTAGATTGGTTCGGAACAAATGCTTGGTTCGGAATGTTTCTTTGGTTCGGAACAATCACAACACCCCTTTGATTCGGAACAACCTGCTTGATTCGGAACAGTCAACCAAATACCTTCACTCGGAATATTTGGCTTTTGATCCGGAATAAACCTGGGAAACAGAAACAGCGAAGAACACGCAAGAACAAATATAACACGAATCCAATCTAATCTAATCAAAATCAACCACAAGATTAAATCAAACTAATCAATAAACATCTACTAATCATAAACAAACAATCTAAATCAACAAAACTAACAATAATAATCAAAATAATCAAAACCCACTTAATCAATTTAATAATAACTCAAGAACATGAACATAAACAATAAAGCATAAAGATTAAAGATCGAATAAGAAAGGAAGATAGAAGATTGACAAGAAAAGTAAAGATTTACAAGAATTAAAAGGAAACTTACTTGAAATTAAAGGTATTTAAGGTGCAAGACAATGTATTTAAATGACATGTAATTAAAGTGCAAGGTAATTAAAATGGAAGAACTAATTGTCACTATTAGCCAACAAGAACAAATGAAAGGAAATGAAAACTATTTATAGGAGGATTGGGGAGGTGCTTAGGAAGCTTCCTCCCCTCTTTCTTCTTTCTTTAATTGCATCATTAAGTCCTTAATCTTCTTAATTCTTTGAATTTAATGACTTTGTCTCGGGATTTCTTTAAACTCGTCTTGTATTTCTTCAATAAATTAGACTTGAGTTCTTCGGCTTTTAGTAAACTTCCGTCTTTTGACTTTATCTTCGATAAATCTTCAGAATTGGTCTTGGACTTCCGTTCTTTTTGCACTCTTGATTTCTTGACTTCGTCTTTTGTCTTTTTCTTCGATAAAAGCCCGTGATTGCCCGTGTTTTCTCCCCTTTTCACATTTTCATCCTAAATCACAACAAAAACACAAACCACGCATAATTCCGACATTTACGACATAAAATACACGTTTTGGCTTGGTTATTATTGTAGTTAAGTGGTAAAAAGGATGGGTGTTTACACACCTATCAAATCCCCTACACTTGACCATTGCAATGTCCTCATGCAATGCATTAGTTACAAAGCACGTTTACACTTTTCATCACAATCAATCCACCTTGGCCCTTATTAAAGAGATAGAAAATTATAAACATTCAAAGTAAAGAAATCAAAAGCATACCTTAGGGTTTTGGAAATGTCATGAATGATCATCATCCTCAAGTTTTCACTTTCTCCAAACCAAGCTTAAAAACGAGATCATTGTTATTATAAGTTAGCAAACTAACACGAACTCATGTGGGCCAATTATTCACTTAGACTCCCTTATTCCTAGGTGTATCTCTTATATTTTATTATTGTCTTGAATGATCACGAGGATGCATTGTTGACTTATTTCGATAGTTTATTAGGCTGAAAATAAAGTGGGACGATTTAATCAATAGTTAGCTAAAGGACAAAATCTTTTAAAACTGCTTCTCGGGACCTCAAAAAGTTCATATCTTGGCATAACTCGCTTCACGATTTGAGACCTTTCTTGGACCGATATTTGGCAGCGAATTCATGCTTCAAACTTTGAGAGACGTTCATGAAATAATGGTCTTCTCTTCATATTAGGAATTTCTTCACTTGAAGTTTTGAGAGATTCTTCATACTTGGACCACGACTTCTTCATTTTTCTCCAATCTTTATTTGGGATTTTGATATACAACGATCCGCCTCCTTTTAGGACTTGGATCTATTTATCCTCATACCTTATTAGGGCCTTTTTGGATAGACTTCTCCATGATCTTTATGGGAGTATTTGCTTTTCGTCGTGTGTCTCGATCCTTCATATTCATTTTTGATAAATGATTCTTCACATCACTTTGGATCTTTAGCAACAAAATGTAGCCCTCATGCCTTGTTAGGGCCTTTTTGGACTCGCCAATACTCGCATCCCGCTTCAATAAGTTATGCCTTGGCTATGAACTCTAATCCATACCGAGCAACTTTTAAACGATCTTGGGCTAGAAGCTAAGTAACTTTTCAAATTGTACAACCTTATTTATTGCAGAAAAATTTATTAGCAAGCGATGGGAGAATAGGCTTATAATTAACTCACATAAATTCACGAAAGGATACCAAACTTATAATTGACTCTATCATCTCTCGTTCTCCACAGTTTAAAATCTCAAGGAATGAGACTCGTGGATGCTTAGCCTATTAAATCAAAGTTTTGGGTTTTCGAGTCGTCTATAGGATCTTGCAAACTCTTAGACTCTTTCAAGTTTAGAAATCGCATTTTAAAGTTCCCTTGATAAACAACTCTCTAGGATCAATTATAGGAACTTGCGAAAAGTTCTTGTTCTTAACCCGTGAGAGTTAAGACTTTCGCGTTTTATAGCTCCCTACATAAAAGCCTAGCAAAACTTGACTTAAACACGTTAAGGATACTAGCTAGAGTAAACTTAGATAAGTAAACTCGGGTTGAGTCAAAAGATTCACAACGTTTGAAAATTAAAACCACTTTATTAAGAAAATAACTATACAAAGGGAAAAACTAATAGGCCAAAATAGATCAAAAATTTTGAAAAATGTCGAAAAATTGATTTTCCGTTTAAAATGAGGACAAATACAAGGAAAAGGCCACTTAACTTCGTTAGAAGTCCCCCTACACTTAATATAAACATTGTCCTCAATGTTTAAGCATGTGGGAGTAAACTCCCCTACACTTAGGACATTGTGCACTTTGTTTAAATCTCGCTAAGGAAAAGACAACTAACGAGATTCCTATTTTAATATTGGAAAATATTAAATAGAGAATCAAAAGAGTTTAGGATAGAACCGGGAAGACGGAAACACGGAATAACGGGTCGTCAAAAATCATCAAGAGTGGATCATTGAGCGCTCGAATCCCTGAATAGTAGAAGAGAGGAAATAGCAAACACCAACGGGTCTCCCCTACACTTAGGATAAAGAAAGCTAAAAGATAGATACATGGGTTGCCTCCCAAGAAGCGCTTGATTTTTGTTCACCGAGTCGTGAGCCTGACTCGAGCTTGATTAGCATAGGAAGAAGCATGAAACATATCCACCGGGATCAAAGACATAGATTTCGTCCATCAAGTAGCACAAGCTTAAGGCGAACAAGGCAAGCCAAAGAAGAGTAGGCAAGGTTCCCTTAAGCAAAGATGGAGCACGGTGGGAGCAAGGGTGAAGAGGTGCAAGCATATCTTCAAAATTTCCAAAGATTTTTCCTTTTATTTCATCAGACGGATACTGAGATGGCTGAAGAATATCGATACCGGGGTCGAAAACCTTTTCCTTTAGGGGAAAATAGCACTCAGGCTCAACAGAATTTGAAGATGATCTACGAAGAAAATGCACAACCTCGTCCTCAGAAGGTGGACAAAGAGGTGTTAAATCATACGTGTTGCGGATGTTGGTGTCGTCCGGTTGCTTCTCCTTTGAAAGAATTTTCTTCAAATCTGAAGTAGGATCAAGACCATAATTATCAAAGTCTAAAGGAGAAGCATCACTCTCATGAGGGAAGTAAGTATTGAGAAAAATAGAGAAGTCTTCCTCAAATGAGTAGTCATCCAAAGTAGGATTAAGCATGGATGGCGGAGGATCTTCATCTTGAGAAGAATCACTCGAAATAGTATCGGCCTCATCAAAATCATCGTAAGTGGGCATATCGGGATACTCGGAAGTAAAATCATCATAATCATCCGTATCTGAGCTAGAATCATCATCATAAGCATCAAAGATCGGTGGAGAATCATATATGGGTGAAGGTTCCAAATTGGATAGAGAATCATCCACATCATTTTGAAACAGTGGATTATCATTGCAAGACTCGAATAAAGGATTGTTGTAGATGACAAAATCATCGAGCACATTAATCGTATTCGCTGATTCTCGTCCTCCAAAGGATTTGCTTGTAAGCTTTCCCATTTCAAAAACTTGTGCATCATCCCCGACTCTTAAGATGAGCTCACATTTATCCACATCAATTAAAGCTCTACCGGTTCTCAAAAATGGGCGCCCAAGTATTAACGGAATACGAGGGTCCATTTCATAATCAACAACGACGAAGTCGACCGGAAAAGTGAATGTGCCAACTTTAATGAACACATCTTCGGCAATACCAACGGGGTAAGCGAGAGTGCGATTGGCTAGCTCAAGAGTCATTTTGGTGGGTGTAAGGTCGGGCAATGATAACTTTTTCCAAACACTTAAAGGCATCAAATTAATACTGGCCCCGAGATCGGCTAAGGCAGTAAATTTGTCGGTTTGGTTAAAAGTACAAGGAAGCACAAAACGACCGGGATCTCCAAGTTTCTCCGGAAGTTCTTTAAGAAGGACGACAGAAAATTTTCATTCAATCGAGTATTAACAAACTCGGCCATCTTCTCCTTCTTATTAAGCAATTCCTTAAACATCTTGACAAATTGTGGCATTTGAGCAAGAGCTTCAACAAGGGTAAAGGTGATTTTCATTCCGGCTATCTTTTCCAAAAATTTAGCGACTTGAAGTTCATTCTTTGTCAAAATTCGAGCCTTGTTGAGTCGAGAAGGGTAAGGAATGCTGGGGTTGGGTGGTGGGGGCGTAGAAGGTGAAGGTTAAGATGCTGAAGGGTTCTTCTTGGGTACATCGTCATGACGAGGCGGAGACGGTAATGGTGTACTAATACTAGGTGTAGGAGTAGTAGGGATAAATGGTGGTGGAGGAGGTGTAGATGATGGGGGCGGGATAGGTGGTCCTACTAAAGTAACTCCACTACGGGTAGTAATAGCACTCACATTCGCTCGCGGATTGGTGACGGTGTTTGAAGGAAGAGAGCTCGAAGAAGAGGGTTGAGTGGTGGGCAAGAAACTAGCCAGCATATTCTTTAAATCATTTGTTTGATTGCTAAAGAAGGATTGAATATTATCTCGAAGCTCGGGTCTAATGTCATTCCCTTGCTTGGTGATATCCCCTTTCAAATTGATAATTTGGCTTTGTAGATTCTTGATTTGCTCTCCTTGGGTTCTCATTATGGCTTCAACATCTTGGTTAATGGGTGGGGCTTGTTGAGCGGGTGGGTGATAAGGATTAGAAGCTCTAGGTGGGATTTGGTTGCTTCTAGTGTAATTGTTGTTAGGGTTTTGGTTTTGAGGAGAAAAATCGGGTGAAAGGTAGTTGTTTGACCGGTAACTCAGCAAATTTCTATCCCCTTGAGGTCGAGCTTGGTAATTTTTCGGTGAATAATTACCATAAGACACATACACGTTTTCCGGATTTCCTTGAGTAGAAGGACAATCAGTGTATGAGTGTGGACCGCCGCATGTCTCACAAGGATCGGCTATCGCTTTAACTTGTTGTTGGTTTGTAGCGAGAAGCAAGATATTTTTGTTCATTTCGGCCATCATGCGGGTGAATTCGGTCATGTCGGGGCTTGCTGAAGTAGAAGAAACATTGACTCTCGGGTTGTTCCTTGAAGAAGCGGAGGAATCCCAGTTTTTGTGATGAGTAGTCATGTTCTCAATAAGCTCTCTACACTCCTCGGGTCTCCTTTTCATAAATGTGCCCCGGCGGCTGCATTAATCGTATCACGATCTCGAAAAGTCAAACCGTTATAGAAAGTATCAATTAAGGTCACAGGGAGCATGTTGTGGTTTGGACAACGATCGATCAAGACATTATATCTTTCCCAAGCATCAAAGAGAGATTCATCGGGTTCTTGCATGAAACCGCTGATTTGATTGCGAAGGCTCGTGACCATGGATGGTGGAAAGTAGCGCGACAAAAAGCGTTGAGTCATGTCATCCCAAGTATGAATGGAATTCTTCGGGAGACGATCAAACCATTTCTCGGCGTGGTGTGATGAGATGGCATTTATACATGATCTCATCGTTCTTTTCGGGCTTTAAATGCATTAAAATGTCATAAAATACCATATATATGCTTGTGTTTGTTCACTTGTGTATTTTAGGTATGGATATCGTGAAAAAGACAAAAGATCACAAGATACAAGGAAAAACGAACACGAGAAACGAAGCCGTACAAAGAACCGGGCCCTAATCATGGAATATTCAACAAAATACCTTGAAGACTTGAAGACAAACAAGATTGATCCTCAATGAATGAAGAAATGACACTTAAAACCCTTGTATATTGATAATTACAAGTTTGGTCCCTTAAGTTTGTCAAAATTGCAAAAAGGTCCTTCAACTTTGAAGAAATGGCAAGATTAGTCCCTCAACAAATTCAAATTGCCAATTATGGTCCCTCATGAAGTGAAAGACACATTGAAGACCTTTGAAGATCAACTTTGTCCAAGAACAGCCCTTGAAAAATCACAAAATGGCAAAAATACTCCTTGAAAACTCTTTTCCAAAGTATTGTGCCAAAAATGTAAAAGAGGGAAACTTATTAACAAAGGAAGATAAGTTTTAGGGCTGGAAAACCTTTTATACCACAAAACCCAAAACACAAGGACCAACTGTGGCAGCTTTGAAACATTCAAATAAACTGGCGCCTAACACATGTGTTTCCCCCAAAATCGGATCAAAGGGGTTTACTGTTCATCTTTTTACAGCCCAGAATTCACCCCAACTTAAACTTGGGTAAAATCCAATTCACCTCTCCCACGTTTGATTCACACATGAGAAAACCCTTCCCACACACAAACACCCCAATCCCACGCGTGTGGTCCCCACCCCCAATTCCCCAATCCACCAATCACATCAATCCTTGGGCACCAAGCACACTGACGTGTCCCAAATCAAAGGCTAAGGTTATTTGCTTACTCTCAAAGCAAAAACAAACGTCCAGGATCAAATGTGGACAGCTCATCACCAAAAATCGTCTAGAAGCTTTAGGGGCAAATTTGGGATTTTCTACTGTTAGGGTTTATGTTCTTAGTCTTCTAGGTTCTTCTATAGAGCACTATAAAAGGAGGCATCAACCTGTGATGACCCCTTGTTCCAGTTTCTAAGCTCACACTTGTAATTCCTTTTTAGAAAAATAAAAGTTTGGTTTTTGATATTAATCAAGTGTAATCCCTTTTTATGGTTTTTAAAAGTTGTGTATTGTGTTGATGCTTGATTCTGAGTTCCACTTTTGATATTTGGTTGAATAAATTTGAGTTTCAAAATTATTCAAAAGTTTCTGAAAATCTGAGAATCTTTGGTAAGGATTGTTTCAGGTTTGGATTGTTAAGAAGTTTGATGTTATTGGTTGATTAGGAGTTTAGAAAACGTGTTTCAAAGGTTTGAAAAGTTTTTGGAAGGTTTTAAAAAGAAAGAAAAAAAATCAGAAAAATATATTAGCTTGTATCATCTTGTGTTGTTCTTTGATTTGTCATAAACAGGTGAGAAGGCCTGTTGATTTGTGTTCTGCACCAGCCCCAGCTGGTAGGGAGGTGGATGTGCATCCACTAGGACCCTTGGATGTAAGGGTCCTAAGGTAAATCCCTTTTACCTTATAAAAAAGTTCAGAAAAGTGATTTGCTTGATTGGTTGATTAAAGTGTGTTTAAGTTGTTTGATCAGTGTTCATTTGTGTTAATTTGCATGTTAGATACCATTAGGATCAGTTTGAATAGGTTTAGTAAGGTTTTGATGTGAAAAAGTTAGTTTTCTAGATTTAAAAGGGTGTTTGGATCTATGTTTTAGCAGGGCATAGATCCTTGATTATGTTTTAAAAACGTGTTAGGGTTATTGATTAAGGTTAAGCTAGGTTTGTAGTTAGTTGGTAATTCATTTAGAACAAGTTTTGAAGCTGGTTGTGTGGTAAAAAGTTAAAAAGAGTAACTCAAATCTGCATATTCAGATTCTGCCTGATTTGTTCATATTTTTGTGCTTGATCTTTGAAACTTGTTGGGAATTAGGTTGATTTAAGGATTGTTTTGGCTTGTATGTTACTTGGTAAGGTTGTGTACCAATTTTGGGAAGTTGAGAGTCATTAGATTGCAAGTTATTGGCCTAATTACCACCAGACCTACTCATTTTGTGCATCAGCAACTTGGTTTCATTTTGGTGTGCATTTGGTTGTGAATTGGCTTGCTAAGTGCTTATATCTTTGCTGACATTGACTCCTTGTGCTTCTATGAGCACAAGGGTGCCCCATTGTTCCATAAACAACCACCAAATAAGCTCAAGCCAAGCTCCTCTTGGTGTTATTCAGTTGTGAAGCAAAACAGAAACAAAGCACATGTCTGCTTGTGTTCATAAGTTGAACCTGGCACATTTTTGATCTTAATTTGGCTAAATCTTGGCTAAATAGTGATATTGGATTGGTTTATAAGCTTGTTAGTGTCACTGATTGATTGGGAAAAGAAAAAAATAAAAAATAAAAAAAAGAAGTAAAAAGGGGGTTGCTAAGACTCGAACCCTGGTCACCACACTCACACACATAACACTTAACCGTTGCGCCCTTGGGTCTTTTACTGACTAAGGGTGCAAAGGTTAATTACTTAACCCGTTTTTCCTTTTGGCTTAAATAAATAAGCCGTGGCTTATTTTGCATTTTTCAGCTTATTTGCTAAGTGTTTTTGCTTATTTTCATTTTTCCTAGGACCTTTATAGTATTGTTGACTTTTCTAGCTTATTTCCTTATTTTTCCATTTATTAGTTTATTTTCTAGGATTTATTTAATATACGTTTTTTATAAAGTCATTAAAAAATACCAAAAAGATTTTTAATTTTTAGGAAAAATAATTTTTAGGTTTTAAAATAATATTTTGAGGTTTACATATAGTTTTGGTTTTATAAACTTTAATTTTTAATTTTATATTATTTTAAGGTTTTTTATAAACTTTAATAATTTTTATAAAATTATTAAAAAGGGTTTAGGAGCTATAATTTGTGTTTTTCTCTTAGTTATATTATTTAGGATTTTTATAAAATTTTTAGAATTAATTTTAGTAACTTTTTATTTTTAGCAATATTTTAATATTATTTTAATATTAATTTTTCAAAATTTTATTTTTCTTTCTTTTCCATTTTTCCTAGGTTCCTTATCATTAATTAGGACTATTTCCATTTTTAGAATATTTTTATAGCTTTTAGATTTATTTTTATAATTATTTTAAGTTTAATTAGGTTTTAATCATTTTTAATCATTTTTAGAGATTTAAAAATAGTTTTAATAGCTTTTAATTTTTAGAAAAATACTTTTTAGTCTTATAATAATATAAGTTAAGTAACTTTTCAATAAAATCATATTTTAGACATTTGAATTAGTTATATTTAATTTTAGGGCTTTAATTAGCATTTAAAATTAAATATTTAATTAATAAAAGGTTTTAAAATATCTTTGTTGGATTTTTATCTTTATTTATATTATTTTAGACTTCTTTTTAGTCTTTTTAATTCTTGATTTTGTTTTTGGTCTTAGCATAATAATTTTTAATTTTTGTAGTTTTTCACGTTTACGTCTTTTTCGTCGTAGTTTAATTTTAACGTAACCGTCTTTTCATCTTCTCATCCCCATTCTTCTCAATATTAATCTCAAATAACTACAAGTTAATTCACACACATATACCTCCTTGGGAAACGAACTTTTTCTCTTCTCTTTATTTGATTGAGGGTCATTACTTGTGGTTTTCCTAAATCACTCGTTAATACTTACCGCTATTTTGCGTTGCTTTGTTTTTCCTAAAATAAAGTATACATAAAAAGACTACAATCATTTTTGGCGCCGCTGCCGGGGAGGTGTGTCGTGTTTTAATTTGGAAGCTTTTGTTTTTGATATTATCCATAAATAGTATTTGTGTTAAGTGGAACTCCCTTAACACGTATTATCGGTTTTCTTGGTTTTTCTTGTACAAATATTATTAATATATTGTATTAAGTATCACAACAAAATACAATATCTCCAAAAGTGTGAAAACACAACCTTAATTGGGATTTGATCTCCTAATTATTGTATTCGAATCTCAAACAAAAAGAAAAGGCAAAAATAGATAAATACTTTCGTGAAGCTCGATTTTGAAAAATACAAACTATAAGGTGGGTATAAGGCGGGTATTATAAAATATACCCTAAGGAAAAAGGCTCTTAAGTGCTTCGCGCCGCCTCGTTTCCCCGCTTGCTTGTGAGTATTTTGAGATTGAAGGCTAATCGAGGGTTTTGCCGCCCGAAGTATTATTACGTATACTATATTTGCTTGGTTTTCTTTGTGATTAAACCCTCGTGAACAATTTGGTTTTCACCAAAGTTCTAAAGTCACTCGAAGGCGTTCACTCCACGTGATCGTTTTCATTCCTTTGAGGCTTCTTTAATCAAGAGTTTGATTCGAGGAGAGATTTTGTAGATTGTTGTCTACGAAGATACACCAAAATCCAAAAAAATTAAATATCATCAAAAACACAAAAAAATTGAAAATTCACAAAACAACCAAAAAGAATCTTCTTTGCTCACCTCCCATTCTTCGTGAAGTTTATGATCACTCGTAATCAAGCTAAACGAGCTCGTAAACGTCTTCAAAAGCAAGCAAGTCAAGGATCGTTGATTGTTGAAGAACCTCCAATTGTTGAACCTATTGTAGAACAAGAAGTCGTCATGGCTAATCGTACTATGATGGAGTTGCTTCAAGCACCCACCGAGGGTTTTGGAGAGGCCATTGTTATTCCCGCCATCCTTGCGGAGAATTTCGAGATTAAGACGGGTTTAATGTCTATGTTGCAAGCAAACAAGTTTCGAGGTCACGAGAAAGACAACCCGCATTACCACATTAGGAATTTCAACCGTCTCACCGCTACTAGCAAATTCAAAGATGTTCCACATGACGCCATTAAGATGATGTTGTTTCCATATTCGTTGGATGGACCCGCAAAAATTTGGCTCGAGAAAGAACCGCCAAATTCGATTTTGACATGGGCCGATCTCGTTTCTAAGTTTGTGAACAAGTTTTTTCCACCATCTAAAACAACACACTTAAAAAATGAGATTTCACGATTTGTGCAACGTAACAATGAAAGTTTTTCAATGGCATGGGAACGATTTAAAGAGATGTTACATGAATGTCCTCACCATGATTTTTCGGAATTGCATCAAATTGATACCTTTTATAATGGGCTTAATGATCATGAACGAGATTATTTGAATGCCGCCGCGGGTGGTAATTTTTTGTGCAAGACGACAAATGAGGCTTTACAAATCATTGAAAATCGATCTAAGGTTTATAGCCCTCGTAACACACCGAGTGTTGCCAATATGGGTTCGTCATCTTCGTCACAATCGTCTCGTAGCATTAACGCCTTACATGATGAAGCTAATGAGGAAAATCGGTTTTTTGATAGATTTGCTAATCTAATGTCCCATTGGAAGGCTCAAGAAGCTTCCAATTCCGCTTCGGTTAAAGCGGTTGCTAAGAGTTGTTTATCGTGTGGGGGAGCTCATGATCTTTCCGAGTGCATTACCGCGGATGGTAACACTTCGAGTGCTTATATAGCAACGGGAACTTACAACCAAAACGGCCAAGGTTCTCGTCCAAATCAAGCTCCACCAAACCAAAATGCTAATAATTATCGAAACAACAGCCAAGGTAATTACCAAGGCAACACACGCAATTACAACAAAGGGAATTATCAAAGTGGGAATGGACAAATCTCTAATCAAAACCAAAACCGTGATTTTCAAAACACTACACAAGGTTTTCAAAATGCTCACACGAAAAATTTGCAAGGAGAATTTTTGGATTATGCTAAAGCAAATGATGCTAAATTTGATAATATGCAACGTGAGATGATTAGCTTAAGGTCCGAGTTGAAAAACGAGCTTAAAAATGAACTTGCTAATGAACTTAAAACTCATGCAAACAAAATGGAAGGAAATGTCCAACGTCTTCAACAAAACCAACAAAAGATGGAATTAGGACAACATGAGATTAAGCAAGAGTTATTAAAAGCGGATGCTAGGCAATCAAAATTTGAGGACCGAATGGCTAAGATGTTTGAAGCAATCATGTGTAAGCCCTCTTCTTCGGGTGGTCTTCCTAGTGATACCATTAACAACCCGAAGGGAGAAATGAAGGTTATTACTACACGAAGTGGCAAAACTTTCAAGGAACCAATCTCTCGTCCAAGTACTTCTAAGGAGAAGGAAATCGAGAAAGAACCCGAGGTGATGGTCGAAAAGGAGCATATTACAATCCCACGAAGTACCGCTCAAACCACACCTACGGTTACACCAATACCAATTGTGGAACCCGAGTTTCCAAGGCCATTGCCTAATGACCAACCCACACCACCTTTACCCTACCCTTCGAGACGTAACAAAGAGAAAGCACAAGAAAGGAACAATTACCAATTTGAGCTATTTATGAAAATGTTTCGTGATTTGCATTTTAACATAAGTTTTGCCGATGCTTTAATCATGATGCCTCGATTCGCCGCAAACTTCAAAAGTATGCTTAACAACAAAGAAAAGTTACAACAATCGTCTAGTTGTTCATCGGTTTTTCTAAGCCGCATACCACAAAAAGTCGGTGATCCCGGTAAATTTTTGATTCCGTGTGCTATTCAAGATATGGAGGAATGCTACGCCTTGGCCGATCTTGGCGCTAGTATTAATTTAATGCCTCTCGAGATTTTCAAATCGCTTTCGCTTCCGGCTCTTACTCCTTCGAACATGTCCATCGAGATGGCCGATCATTCTACGATCATGGCATGTGGAGTAGCCGAGGACGTTTTCGTTAAAGTCGGAAAGTTTTACTATCCCGTTGACTTTATCGTTGTAGACATTCCTATCGATCGAAAAGTTCCTCTCATTTTGGGTCGTTCATTTTTGGATACATCAAGAGCACTTATCGATGTTCATGCTCGAAAAATCACCCTTCGTTTCAATGAGGAAGAACTTGTCATCAATGCAACACAAAACTCCAATCT
Organism: Glebionis coronaria; assembly: GCA_025667525.1. NCBI lineage: Eukaryota > Viridiplantae > Streptophyta > Magnoliopsida > Asterales > Asteraceae > Glebionis > Glebionis coronaria. The sequence continues at coordinate 126,744,999 of CM046879.1, read as the reverse complement.
TTCTCATGTATATTCTATTGCAACTTTAAACCATGGTGACTCGACCAATGTCGTTTGCAAAGAATTTTCACCAAGAGTTTTAGGGAATGTCTCCAAAAACAATTTACCATTTCCTCCGCCGGTGGAGGTTATGAGTGCTAAGCCTACAAAGAAGAAACCATCAATACTTGAATCGAAAAATCCGTCACATTCATTCTTGAAAAGTATTGATAAGTTGCCGGTTTCTACGGAAGATCTTTCGGATGATGAATATGTTAGCCCCGATGGGGAGGTTTTCTTCGTCGATAAACGTTTTGAGAACTTGCCACCACCAAAACCAAAACGGTTTCAAAATGTGAGAATTTTTAGTGTGACTAACATCGTCTTAGAAACACCGAATATTTTCGACATAATCAAAAAGGGTTTTCATAAGGAGAGTTTAAAAGATAAAAAAGGAAAAGATCTTAAATGTGATTTAATTGATTTTTCTACAAATCTAACTCCGTCATCACCACGTGTTTTGAGTGCTACAAACTCGTCTACTCCTTTTGACGATGTTTTGTGTGGTTCTAGTATGGGGGAAGCCCCTTATGTTCCCTCATCCTTGTCCACCGAGGACGAGATATTCGATCCCGGAATTTCATGTAAAGGGAAATCTCGGTCTTCCACCGATGCAATAAATGGAAACTATATCTATTTGCTTGGTGCGAGTCTACCTCGAGTAGCTCAAACGTTTGTCTTACCAATTGTCTCACCCTTCTATTTCTCATCTATTTTCTTCAAACTCTTTGAGTTTATGGCACATGTTGGAGTGGTGTTAATTTGTTTTTCCAATGGAAACGAGAACGCCATTTTCGACCCCGGTATTTTGCATCATCTAAGGACTTAGTCCTTTTTACCGGTTGCTTTTTGGGCCTTGTTAATCATGTAAGCCCCATCAAAAATTGACCATACCATGATTTTCCCTAAATGTTCACATTTTAAGGGGATCGAGCCGAGCTCATGACTCGGTTATAAAAAACAAGGTGCCTCGTGGGGGAGATCCCATGCTTATCTTTTATATTCACTAATAAGGGGACTTGTACCCTTCCAACTCGTTGTCTCGTGGTTGTTTGTGATTGTGTTATCTAGATCATCATCATCGTCTACGATTGAAGACTCTCGTGTTCGTTTACGTGAGCCTCCATCGTTCGTTTGAAGAAATTTTTCACGAATCCATGACATATCCTTTATTGTTCTAACAATTATCTTTTAGCATACTTAATAAACGGCTTTAGATATATTGTTGATCACCCTTTCCATGCTAGATCCTAAGCATTCGACTCTTCGTCTCTAGTATGGGGGTGCTCCACCTTTAGACTCGAAACATTGAGGACAATGTTTACCTTTAGTATGGGGGGTGAATAGATACTTGCTTTGCTACGCCCTCACGTTTTCCAACTTTCAATGTTTTGTTTTGCTAAATAATAAGGCTAAAAATGGCCAAATTTTAAATTTTTCTTAGTTTTCATAAGTGTTTTTAAGACACGAATGTATATTTTCCGATGGGTAGAATAAGAGTTAATTTTTGACTTGATGGGCATTTGGAGCCATTTACATTCCTTAACCCGCTCAATTCAAGTTTTGCTAGACTTTTATATAGGGAGCTTTAAAACGCGAAAGTCTTAATTCATTCGGGTTAAGAACAAGAACTTTTCGCAAGTTCCTATAATTGATTCTAGAAAGTCACTTATCAAGGGAACTTTAAAACGCATTCTCTAAACTTGAAAAAGTCCAAGAAAGTGCAAGATCCTATAGGTGGCTTGAAAACCCAAAACTTTGATTTGATATAGTCTTAATGAAAGCTAATCCAAATTTGGCTTAATTTTGACTTGCATGGCTAAGTATTCACGAGTCTCTTTAATTAGAGGTCTTTAAATAGTGAAGAACAAGAAATGATAGAGTTAGACAAGTGATCATGCTAAACGTAGAACATGAAAGTGTTCTTTCAAAAACTCATATGTTTTTAATTGTGGCTTTTTCTTCCCATAAGATCAATGCATTAGGAATAAATCATAATTGCAATAAGTAAGGTCGTACGATTTGAAAGGTTACTTAGCCTCTAGCGCAAGATCGTTTAAAAGTTGCTCGGGGTTGAATAGAGTTCATAGCCAAGGCATAACTTATTGAAGCGGGACGCGAAGATTGGCGATCATCCAAAAAGGCCCTAACAAGGCATGAGGAGCTCTATTTTTGCTAAAGATCCAAAGATGATGTGAAGTATCATTATTCCAAAATCAATATGAAGGATCGAGACACACGACGAGAAGCTATTACTCCCCTAAAGAATGGAGAAAGTCTATCCAAAAAGACCCTAACAAGGTATGAGGATAAATATATCCAAGTCCGAAAAGGAGGCGGATCGTTGTATATCAAAATCCAAAGTAAAGATTGAAGAAAAATGATGAAGTCGTGGTCCTATATGAAGAATCTCTCAAAAACGTCAAGTGAAGAAATTCCAATTATATGAAGAGAAGACCATAATTTCAAGAACGTCTTCCCAAGATTTGAAGTATGAAGTACATGCCAAATATCGGTCCGAGAAAGGTCTCAAATCGTGAAACGAGTTATGCCAAGATATGAACTTAAGGAGATACACGAGAAGCCGGTTTTAAAAGATTTTGTCCTTCGGCTAACTATTGATCAAATCGTGCTACTTTGCTTTCGGACTAATAACTACTCAAATAAGTCAATATGAATCACTTGTGATCCATGACAAATAGATAAAAAATGCTAGTAACCCATTTCCTTTTATAATAACTAGGATTGCGGGGAGAAAAAGTATTACACAATTTGGACGTATGAGTAGTGTTAGCATTGTGACTTGTACCAACAATGATCTTGTTTTTGCACTTAGCATGGAATGTATGACAATCAAGGATGACGAAATTTACTCTAAGGGACATTGACTTGTTTCTATTCTTTGACCCTAAAAGTCACATTTTGGTGATGAAAATCATACATTATGTCTTTACACATCATCGTAGTATGTTGCAAGTCTTTTACTATTTAATAAAGGTTAATAAAATTGAACTTTGGTGATGCTTAGATACTTTATTCTAGCATTGCGTGAGGGCACGGCAATGGCTTAGTATGGGGGAGTGATGAGATGGCATTTATACATGATCTCATCGTTCTTTTCGGGCTTTAAATGCATTAAAATGTCATAAAATACCATATATATGCTTGTGTTTGTTCACTTGTGTATTTTAGGTATGGATATCGTGAAAAAGACAAAAGATCACAAGATACAAGGAAAAACGAACACGAGAAACGAAGCCGTACAAAGAACCGGGCCCTAATCATGGAATATTCAACAAAATACCTTGAAGACTTGAAGACAAACAAGATTGATCCTCAATGAATGAATAAATGACACTTAAAACCCTTGTATATTGATAATTACAAGTTTGGTCCCTTAAGTTTGTCAAAATTGCAAAAAGGTCCTTCAACTTTGAAGAAATGGCAAGATTAGTCCCTCAACAAATTCAAATTGCCAATTATGGTCCCTCATGAAGTGAAAGACACATTGAAGACCTTTGAAGATCAACTTTGTCCAAGAACAGCCCTTGAAAAATCACAAAATGGCAAAAATACTCCTTGAAAACTCTTTTCCAAAGTATTGTGCCAAAAATGTAAAAGAGGGAAACTTATTAACAAAGGAAGATAAGTTTTAGGGCTGGAAAACCTTTTATACCACAAAACCCAAAACACAAGGACCAAATGTGGCAGCTTTGAAACATTCAAATAAACTGGCGCCTAACACATGTGTTTCCCCCAAAATCGGATCAAAGGGGTTTACTGTTCATCTTTTTACAGCCCAGAATTCACCCCAACTTAAACTTGGGTAAAATCCAATTCACCTCTCCCACGTTTGATTCACACATGAGAAAACCCTTCCCACACACAAACACCCCAATCCCACGCGTGTGGTCCCCACCCCCAATTCCCCAATCCACCAATCACATCAATCCTTGGGCACCAAGCACACTGACGTGTCCCAAATCAAAGGCTAAGGTTATTTGCTTACTCTCAAAGCAAAAACAAACGTCCAGGATCAAATGTGGACAGCTCATCACCAAAAATCGTCTAGAAGCTTTAGGGGCAAATTTGGGATTTTCTACTGTTAGGGTTTATGTTCTTAGTCTTCTAGGTTCTTCTATAGAGCACTATAAAAGGAGGCATCAACCTGTGATGACCCCTTGTTCCAGTTTCTAAGCTCACACTTGTAATTCCTTTTTAGAAAAATAAAAGTTTGGTTTTTGATATTAATCAAGTGTAATCCCTTTTTATGGTTTTTAAAAGTTGTGTATTGTGTTGATGCTTGATTCTGAGTTCCACTTTTGATATTTGGTTGAATAAATTTGAGTTTCAAAATTATTCAAAAGTTTCTGAAAATCTGAGAATCTTTGGTAAGGATTGTTTCAGGTTTGGATTGTTAAGAAGTTTGATGTTATTGGTTGATTAGGAGTTTAGAAAACGTGTTTCAAAGGTTTGAAAAGTTTTTGGAAGGTTTTAAAAAGAAAGAAAAAAAATCAGAAAAATATATTAGCTTGTATCATCTTGTGTTGTTCTTTGATTTGTCATAAACAGGTGAGAAGGCCTGTTGATTTGTGTTCTGCACCAGCCCCAGCTGGTAGGGAGGTGGATGTGCATCCACTAGGACCCTTGGATGTAAGGGTCCTAAGGTAAATCCCTTTTACCTTATAAAAAAGTTCAGAAAAGTGATTTGCTTGATTGGTTGATTAAAGTGTGTTTAAGTTGTTTGATCAGTGTTCATTTGTGTTAATTTGCATGTTAGATACCATTAGGATCAGTTTGAATAGGTTTAGTAAGGTTTTGATGTGAAAAAGTTAGTTTTCTAGATTTAAAAGGGTGTTTGGATCTATGTTTTAGCAGGGCATAGATCCTTGATTATGTTTTAAAAACGTGTTAGGGTTATTGATTAAGGTTAAGCTAGGTTTGTAGTTAGTTGGTAATTCATTTAGAACAAGTTTTGAAGCTGGTTGTGTGGTAAAAAGTTAAAAAGAGTAACTCAAATCTGCATATTCAGTTTCTGCCTGATTTGTTCATATTTTTGTGCTTGATCTTTGAAACTTGTTGGGAATTAGGTTGATTTAAGGATTGTTTTGGCTTGTATGTTACTTGGTAAGGTTGTGTACCAATTTTGGGAAGTTGAGAGTCATTAGATTGCAAGTTATTGGCCTAATTACCACCAGACCTGCTCATTTTGTGCATCAGCAACTTGGTTTCATTTTGGTGTGCATTTGGTTGTGAATTGGCTTGCTAAGTGCTTATATCTTTGCTGACATTGACTCCTTGTGCTTCTATGAGCACAAGGGTGCCCCATTGTTCCATAAACAACCACCAAATAAGCTCAAGCCAAGCTCCTCTTGGTGTTATTCAGTTGTGAAGCAAAACAGAAACAAAGCACATGTCTGCTTGTGTTCATAAGTTGAACCTGGCACATTTTTGATCTTAATTTGGCTAAATCTTGGCTAAATAGTGATATTGGATTGGTTTATAAGCTTGTTAGTGTCACTGATTGATTGGGAAAAGAAAAAAATAAAAAATAAAAAAAAAGAAGTAAAAAGGGGGTTGCTAAGACTCGAACCCTGGTCACCACACTCACACACATAACACTTAACCGTTGCGCCCTTGGGTCTTTTACTGACTAAGGGTGCAAAGGTTAATTACTTAACCCGTTTTTCCTTTTGGCTTAAATAAATAAGTCGTGGCTTATTTTGCATTTTTCAGCTTATTTGCTAAGTGTTTTTGCTTATTTTCATTTTTCCTAGGACCTTTATAGTATTGTTGACTTTTCTAGCTTATTTCCTTATTTTTCCATTTATTAGTTTATTTTCTAGGATTTATTTAATATACGTTTTTTATAAAGTCATTAAAAAATACCAAAAAGATTTTTAATTTTTAGGAAAAATAATTTTTAGGTTTTAAAATAATATTTTGAGGTTTACATATAGTTTTGGTTTTATAAACTTTAATTTTTAATTTTATATTATTTTAAGGTTTTTTATAAACTTTAATAATTTTTATAAAATTATTAAAAAGGGTTTAGGAGCTATAATTTGTGTTTTTCTCTTAGTTATATTATTTAGGATTTTTATAAAATTTTTAGAATTAATTTTAGTAACTTTTTATTTTTAGCAATATTTTAATATTATTTTAATATTAATTTTTCAAAATTTTATTTTTCTTTCTTTTCCATTTTTCCTAGGTTCCTTATCATTAATTAGGACTATTTCCATTTTTAGAATATTTTTATAGCTTTTAGATTTATTTTTATAATTATTTTAAGTTTAATTAGGTTTTAATCATTTTTAATCATTTTTAGAGATTTAAAAATAGTTTTAATAGCTTTTAATTTTTAGAAAAATACTTTTTAGTCTTATAATAATATAAGTTAAGTAATTTTTCAATAAAATCATATTTTAGACATTTGAATTAGTTATATTTAATTTTAGGGCTTTAATTAGCATTTAAAATTAAATATTTAATTAATAAAAGGTTTTAAAATATCTTTGTTGGATTTTTATCTTTATTTATATTATTTTAGACTTCTTTTTAGTCTTTTTAATTCTTGATTTTGTTTTTGGTCTAAGCATAATAATTTTTAATTTTTGTAGTTTTTCACGTTTACGTCTTTTTCGTCGTAGTTTAATTTTAACGTAACCGTCTTTTCATCTTCTCATCCCCATTCTTCTCAATATTAATCTCAAATAACTACAAGTTAATTCACACACATATACCTCCTTGGGAAACGAACTTTTTCTCTTCTCTTTATTTGATTGAGGGTCATTACTTGTGGTTTTCCTAAATCACTCGTTAATACTTACCGCTATTTTGCGTTGCTTTGTTTTTCCTAAAATAAAGTATACATAAAAAGACTACAATCATGGTGTGATAAAGTATGTGGGAAGAGCTGAAGGCGAAGAACATCCATTGTGGCACCGGGCAACTTCATGCTTTGAGTGATAGTAATGAATTTGTCGAGGTGTTTGTTGGCATCATCCTCAAGCATTCCTCGAAATGGATTAGTTTGCACTTGCTGGATCATATGATGCTTCAACGAAAACTTCGGAGCCGTGATTTGCATCGGTGCAATCGGTCCTCCTCGTCCAAACATTGTGGGTTGACAAAGCTCCTCCATTGTCCGAAGGTCGGGCTGTGGAAGAACATTGTTGTTGTTATTATTGAGGTGCAGTGGATTATTGTTGTTATTAACACCTGCCATATCTAAATCTTCTCGAGTCTCAGGCTCTTGATAACTAGAAGATCTAGTACGCATACACCTGAAAAGGCAAAAGAAAACAATACCAAACAAAAAGAGAATATATATACACAATAAAAATAAAATCTTTTTGGATTTTTGAAAATTTTTAATTTTTATGGTTTTTTAACAACTTTTAATTTTTTTGTTTGATTTTTGAAATTTTTAAGCAAGAAAATAACGCTCACGAATGAACGGATCCCAAAAAGCAACGCGTCTCTCACAGAAAACCGTTAATCTTTACGAAAAGAGCCGGCAGCGGCGTCATTTGATAACTGGGATTTTACTAGGTTCAAAATGCGACTCAATTGTTTTTGGTGGAAAAGAATATTTTTGGTTGTTTTAAAATAAATGTGCAAGACGTAAATGAAAATTACGTTAATTTAAATCTAATTCTAATTTAAAATAAATGACAAGAATTTAAAAACGTGACGAAAAGTAAATAGCAATTAAAGGAATTGACGCAAACTTAAATCTATCTAAGGCAAACTTAAAACGCAACTAAAACTTAAACTAAGGCAAGGCTTTAAATAAATCTAAGGCAAGTAAACTTAAAGTGCAACTAAGGAAAAAAGCGGGAAAAGTAAAGCTTGAAAATTAAAAATTAAAACTTAAAAACAATAACTTAAAATAACCTGAAAATACCTCACTCGGAATAATTACTCGTTCGGAATGTCACCTTCACCCGGAATAATTCTTCTTCGTTCGGAATAAATTAACATAAAACACTCATTCAGAACAATTGGCTCATCCGGAATATTGATTCATCCGGAATATGTCACTTATCCGGAATAAACCCTTCACTCGGAATAATGCTTCACTGATCCGGAATAAATGAGACAAAACCTTGATTCGGAATAAATGACCTTGATTCGGAATATTCTGAATCAACTCCCTTGATTCGGAATGTTGTCTTGATTCGGAATGTTCCGAATGAACTCCTTCACTTGGAATGTTCCGAATGAACTCGCTGGTCCGGAACAATCTTCAAAACCTTCGTTCGGAATGTTCCGAATGAACAGCTGATCCGGAATGTTGAATCTTACGAATGAAGACCTTGATCCGGAATACAAGTTATTCCGGATGAACACCTCCTTGATCCGGAATGTGGAATGTTCCGAATGAACAATCTTTGATTCGGAAGAAGTTGTCTGATCCGGAATATTAGCTTGGTTCGGAACAAATGCTTGGTTCGGAATGTTTCTTTGGTTCGGAACAATCACAACACCCCTTTGATTCGGAACAACCTGCTTGATTCGGAACAGTCAACAAAATACCTTCACTCGGAATATTTGGCTTTTGATCCGGAATAAACCTGGGAAACAGAAACAGCGAAGAACACGCAAGAACAAATATAACACGAATCCAATCTAATCTAATCAAAATCAACCACAAGATTAAATCAAACTAATCAATAAACATCTACTAATCATAAACAAAGAATCCAAATCAACAAAACTAACAATAATAATCAAAATAATCAAAACTTACTTAATCAATTTAATAAAAACTCAAGAACATGAACATAAACAATAAAGCATAAAGATTAAAGATCGAATAAGAAAGGAAGATAGAAGATTGACAAGAAAAGTAAAGATTGACAATAATTAAAAGGAAACTTACTTGAAATTAAAGGTATTTAAGGTGCAAGACAATGTATTTAAATGACATGTAATTAAAGTGCAAGGTAATTAAAATGGAAGAACTAATTGTCACTATTAGCCAACAAGAACAAATGAAAGGAAATGAAACCTATTTATAGGAGGATTAGGGAGGTGCTTAGGAAGCTTCCTCCCCTCTTTCTTCTTTCTTTAATTGCATCATTAAGTCCTTAATCTTCTTAATTCTTTGACTTTAATGACTCTGTCTCGGGATTTCTTTAAACTCGTCTTGTAATTCTTCAATAAATTAGACTTGAGTTCTTTGGCTTTTAGTAAACTTCCGTCTTTTGACTTTTTCTTCGATAAATCTTCCGAATTGGTCTTGGACTTCCGTTCTTTTTGCACTCTTGATTTCTTGACTTTGTCTTTTGTCTTTTTCTTCGATAAAAGCCCGTGATTGCCCGTGTTTTCTCCCCTTTTCACATTTTCGTCTTAAATCACAACAAAAACACAAACCACGCATAATTCCGACATTTACGACATAAAATACACGTTTTGGCTTGGTTATTATTGTAGTTAAGTGGTAAAAAGGATGGGTGTTTACACACCTATCATCAGGTTCATGATAAATGCAAGTGGGAACTAAGATACAATGGTGATTACCATGTTGTAGAACCCCCGCTTGTGTATTTTCCTTATATACCAGATATGGCATATACTAGTTTACCATAGTTTCAAAAGAAGGAGGAACCAGAATTTTTTCCAATTATGTTTGAAGAAGGAAGTGATAGTGCTACCTCTTCTAGTAAAACTTGTGTTGACATCCCACATGTTGCACGAACTGCTAGTACAAGTGTTGATAGTCAGGCTGAGGGTTTGACCTCTGATCCAAGTATTTCAAAGAACATAAACTCTCAGACTGATGTCAAGCTAGAAAAGAAAATTGTTGCCAAGAAAGCTGGTGAGTTGAACCCTAAGGCTCCTAGATATCAACTTGTTAAGAAATTTGTCAAATATGCTGAAATGTACAAGACTAACATACTTAGGGGTAATTAAAAAACAGAAAAGACTAACATACTTAGCTGAAACGTACAATTATATTAGTATATATCTTAATAAAGAGTAACCTAAATGTTTAAGTGTGTGATCTCTTGGGCTGGGTACTTCTAGTCGTATAAATATTACTATGACATACGTACATTCCAACATTTAACATTGTCTGAAATGAAGGAACTGTCTACTCAATTGCAAGGGTTATTTGTTATAAAACAAAGTTCTTCTCCCTAGGAAGCTCCATATTTGTCCGTTAAGAAGAAGTCTGGATGTTTTCAAATGTGTATCAACTACCAAGAACTGAACAAGGGGTATATTAAAATGGCTTTCAATAATGTAGAGACTCACTATCACCCTACCATATATATTATTGAGAAAAAATCAAAAGGTGGACTTGATAGTCTGTTACATTTGATAGCTTATCTATTGAATCCTTATTACTTCTTTAAAGATCCAAGCTTAAAAGACGATGTTATGGAACTCCCAAAGTACAAAGAAAAAGAAGAAGATTTTGAAAGAATGTTAGCAGCAAAAGGGTGTTTTCAAAATAACACTTCTTATGATCCAATTATATAAGTTTTTATTCAAGTTTTTACATTTTGATTTGAAATTAATAGTTTTTGTGATCTATACAATGGCTGAGCAGCAGACTCAGATCAGACTGGACCGACCAAAATCAAACCGGACCGAGGACAGAAATAGTCCAAAACTCAAGACTAAGACCCGACCAAAATGATACGGTCCAGTCTTCGGTCTTGTTCGGTCCTAATTAGGCAAAATCGACGAGTTTTTTTAAGACCGAACCAGACCGACCGGACCGAGGACCAAAATGGTCCAAAATCACGGACCGAGGACCGGACCGAAATTGCCCGGTCCCTGTCGGTCCGGCCAGGTTCGGTTTTCCGGTTTGATTTTTCGGTCCGGGTCTACGGTCCAAATGCTCACCCCTAATCTATACATGTTGTTAGCTATTGTTAGCTGTCGTAAGCCGTTAACTGGTGCTTTGTTGTTAGCTAATGTTTTGATGTTAGGTGATGTTAATTATAGTTAACTACTATTAGCTGATGTTAGGTGTTGTTAGGTACTCTTAGAGATTGTAATCATTAACCGTTGGAAATTTTGCTAGGTACTCGGTGGATGAATCATGAAAATGAAAAAAAAAACCTAAATGGCCATAAAGATCCTTTCATTGACCACTAGCCCTTCCGGTTGTGAAAGAAATTGAAGTGTTTTGAGGGGTAAGTAATTATGTGATAGACATAAAAACTAAAATGTAACTACGCTAATAATATTGTTATAACTAATATTATTTTTAACTTTGTTAAAAGATAGATTTAAAAAAAGAAATCAGATTGATAGCAAAGGTTACATGATCTTGTATTTGTTGAGTTCAATGCCAAACTAATTAATAAGTGGGACGGGTGAAGAATTAAAATATAGATATTTTGCGGGTTTTTTTTATGGTGGTAAAGCGCAGTCCTAGACAGTTGCTATCAGTGATGATGAGGAAATATAAGAAGATGGTAGTACCAAAGTTGGTGAAGAAGACGTTGGTGTTGATAGAGAACTTCACGAGGATGATTTGTGTCGGATGAAGAACAAGTAGAGGGTGAAAAGAATTTTGAATTCAACTTCGACGATGAAAGAAGGTTTTATTTAAAAAATTGAAAAAGATGCAAGACTAGTATAGGAAAAAGTTTAACATAGATTTTTAGTTTAGCATAAACTTAATCAACCAATCACAATCACTCATTTTTATCATGTAACAAAAAAAAACTCATTTTTTAAAAACTAAATATCTCACAAACCGTTTATCGTTACGTAAAACAAAACATATCATCGCGACGAGAATTAAATTATTTATCTATCAAGGGGCACATGTATATACTTTCGACGAACTTTTTTTTTGAATTTTTTTCTTAAGTCACGTATGAGAGAATCATATATGATTCCTCATTAAACATATATGATTTTCAAAAAATCATATATGATTCATATCACGAATCATATATGATTTTCTGAAAATCATATATGATTCGTTACGAATCATATATGATTCTCTCATACGTGACTTAAGAAAAAAAATCGAAAAAAAAGTTCGTCGAAAGTATATATATGTGTCCCTCGATAGAAAGATGATTTAATTCTCGTTGCAATAGTTTATCTTTTTCGTTTGACGATTTACTGTTTGTGGGATATTTAATTTTTAAAAAAGTGAGGAGTGAATTTTTTTAAAAATGGGTGATTATGATTGGTTGAATAGGTTTATGCTAATTTAAGGGTCTACATATATCTTAACTCAATCTAGTACAATAGTTTTTTTTAACATTATTTATAATGCGCAACACCTTTGGTAAACTCTTATGCATAGCACCTTTTGTCAATTTTTATGCATAACATTTTTGTAAACTCGATATGTATATATAATATGATATTATTAGTTTATTGCGAAAATTTATAAAAAAATTATCGTTTTTGTCACGAAACGTCATTGCTTCGTCATTACTCATAAGGCTTGAGACTTGAATGTGTCGTCAAGTCACGCCTCATGTTATCTGAAACGTCGATAGCACCCAATGTTTATACCATAATAAATCATCCTTCTACCGAGTACCGACATCATTACTGGAGACAAAACAAAAAAATCGTACTGACAACGATTCATTAGTGTACGATTTTTAGCCTACTTTGGGTTCTTTCGAATGTTGGATTCTTTTGTCTATCTATGGGCTTGATTAGATGTAAGCAATCCAAGAACCTTATAGACCCACATTTCATAGTCAAATTTTTAAGAATTTGTTTCGACTTCCTCCTATTTGTAAAAGATAAAATCATGAATCAGTTTCACCGAGAAATTTGATAGCAATGTAGGCCAAAGGAAATGACATCGCATAACAATTAAAAAAAAAAGCTTTGATGTGACCATTTCCCCTCGAATACCTTGCATTTTTTTGCCAAAATTTTCTCTTTCGAATCGTTAGAAAACCGCATGTTACAAGAATATATTATTTTTATAGTAAAAAACAAACAGTAAGATGAATACTAATGTGTTCCGTTTTGTAACAATTAGCAACTGCAGCATCTTAATTTGAATTAGTTTATAGGTCCGTGCCTCGACATATTTTAAGAAGTCAGGCATTTTTTGTAACGCGTTATGAGTGTCTAGAGCGTGATTTAAATGGCTTTTCCAAATAAAAGAAAAAATGTGATTCGAATGTGAGTCCTACTTTTTTAAAAAGAAGTGCCAAGTCCTGGTTAAATCTGAGATTTTATATTTTGTTATCCTAAAATCTCATTATGTTTTACATATGTTATCTGGGATGCCAAGGAGCCAACGGCGAGTGAATCTGAATGAGGGAGTCTCGCGGGGTATCTGGACGCCTATGAATTTTTGTATGTAACAAATCAATTTTTTCTAAATATATTTTAAATATATTATTTCCATCGAAATATATATAAGCGTTATCTAGTTAATATACTTAAAAGATCATAAACCTATCCCTCGATACTAATGTTTTGAAAAACCAAATCAGCCGGTCGGAACAACACCGATAAGTTAAGTAATTTTTGAATCACGGACTAACGGGACGTAGTCGAACCTGAGTGAACTGATTAAAACCCATGATAACCCACTACAAAACTAGTTAACAAAAAAGTTGGCGGAAATTTCACTTCGTCAACTGAGACAGTCTGCCGAAAATTGTGAAACTCGTCAGAAATAGTGGCAAGAGAGTTGCGACTATTACTTTAAAATAGGTGAGATCTCAAGTTTGATTCCTGTTAGGTGCAAACAACATTGTAGTGGTCAAGCCAACCTCTTGAAGAGGAAGGATTTTACCTGATTTGAGTCTGTGTGATAATGGGTTCAAACCTCGTGGATTAGTTGGTCATAAAGTCGAAAAACCATGGTTACCAAAAAAAACATGGATGAAGTCGTGAATTCTTTGTCTAAAATCCTTTTAACAAGTCGAAAATTTATGGAAATAGTTTTGACTTACCAGAATCTCGCTTACGATAGAACCGCCGATCCAACCGATTAAACCAGAAACCAACGATCGCCCACTTCGACGACTGGTCCAAAACCTTGGCGCATACGGTGTCACAAATGGTAGCCCATTTGTGTTAAATTAAGGCCAAGTCTTATTATTTAACAAGTCATTTTTCAAATTTACACTGTGAGAGTTTAATATAACAGGCCCATTATATTTTGATTGGATTATCTAGTAAATCCAGTTGACAGAGAGTATTAACGTATCTTTATTGGAACTTAAGCTCAAAATTTCTTTGTCAATTTATCTTCATGAGATCAATATATGCTCTCTCTTTTTAACATAAACCATATCAATTAATCACATTTATTCAAATCAACTTTTATTTTTTTTATTAAAAGTTAAATATTTTACAAACAGTAAATCGTCAAGTAACAAAAAATACACTATTACAACGAGAATTAAATAATCTTTCTATTGAGGGGCATATGTATATACTTTCGCCGAACTTTTTTTTTCTGCGAAAATCATATATGATTCGTATCACGGATCATATATGATTTTAAAAATCATATATGATCCGTGATACGAATCATGTATGATTTCTCTAGAAAAAATAAAGTTCGTCGAAAGTATATATATGTGCCATCGACAAAGAGATGATTTAATTCTTGTCACGAAGTTATGTTTTGTTTTACGTAACGATTAACGATTTGTGAGATATCTAATTTTAAAAAATAGATTTTTTGTAAGATGAAAAAAATGAGTGAATGTGATTAATTAATTGGGTCTATTCTAAAAAAGGCATGTTTTGAACTTTTCTCCGATGCCAATAATGTAAAATGATAAGAATATCCGTTTAACAATGGGTATATGTCTGACGACGTCAATTTTTGAATAGAGAGCTGAATGCACACTCCTTTAATTTATTGACACATTCTAAAAATAGTGTGTCTTAGACATATATACTCTTATATCATATCTACTCATGTTCATTCTACAAGGGTATTAAAGTCAACACACAACACTTTTGAGTGCGTCAATCAATTAAAAGAGTGCAAATCACCTCACATATTTTAAAGAGCCTCAAATTATGGTAAAAGCCCAACATATATAACTAATGTTAAATTGACTTGTATAAAACTCATGGGATAAATTGTCATTGAGAACAAACTACAAGCAATAATACAAGTAATATTGTCACAATACTTCAAAATCTTGTGCATTTTTGCCACCGAGTTGACGATTTTTCAATTTTTGCCGTTTTCTTCCGTTTTAATTCCCACACGTGCCTGGTACGTGAGGTTATATTCATCTTTTCCCGTGCCACCCCATCTCGTCATCCAATATTCACCTTTCTCTTATGTAATTTTCGTCCCCGAAAACATTTAATACCCGTCACGGTTGCTTCCATATTTTGTTTATGCATATTGCGTCCCTCAAATCGTTTTCCCAACACGACATCATTGCTTTCCCGGTTAAAAAATTCAATTCGAGGTTTGAATTTACAATGAAAAGTATCTATCATTTATGTTATAAATACATCATCTCGTTTCCTTCCATTCATTCTGTATCTCACCACAAAAACACCAATCAACGCCAATCAGAACATGGATAATTTTTGGCAAAATCGCTCTCGCGGTACCACCATCCATGATTTGGGTCTCCTTTATGGTAATCTTCGGTCTCCTTTAGGTCTTCTATATGGTAAGCTTGGTTTTGGATATGCTGCTATTTTTATTGCCTAGTTTCTAATTGATGTGTGTTTTCTCTTTTTTTTCACAGAATCGAATCAAAACTTGTTTACTGTGCAAATCCATCACAATGGTGAATTTACCTCACCACCAGAAAGAATTTATCGGTTTAGTACTATAAGTTGGTTTGACTTAGTTCATTGTGACAAGTTTGGTATGTACACACTCGCAAAAATGTTTAAGGAGCTAGGGTACATAGAAGGTATGGTTTTGTTCCCGCATTTTAGGATTCCTAGACAATCATTGGACGACGGTTTGCTACCACTATCGTCTGAAGAAGACGTTGACGGATTTTTGGAGTATGTTGCTAGGTTTAAGGAAATGGATGTGTATATTGAATCAAGTGTTTCGTTGGTACATCAACACCTGATAGAACAAAAGGCAAGTAAGGGTAAGGTTGTGGTGGTGGAAGAAAATGTTGTTGATGATGTCGTGAAAGAGTTGGCTCCAGAAAGTGTCAGCAATGAGAAGATGGTAACATTTTGTCAGACTAGCTTTGTTGGGAGGGAAGGAACTGTGGTGGCTAAATATTTTCGTGTTTGTGATGATGACACTGAGTTCCCACCACCATGGTCAACAAAAAAATGTTTGAAGATAGGAGTAGAAAGACGTGCTTAGTATGAGTTCAGGGTAGTATTGGAAGAGCTTGACAATGTGTTTGGGCTTGATGAATCAAGCCATGAAGAACAACAAGTCTCAAACGATGACACTTGTGATGATGTCTCCTTTGGTGATGTTGATTTTGATGATTTTGATACTTTTGTTGGTTATGCTGATTTTGGTGAGGAGATGGAGGTTCATCAATATCAGACTGACACTAGTGATAGCATCAATGGAAAATCAGGGGAATTTCCTACATGGGAAAGCTATGAATATACCTTGGAAGAGGCTGTGAATATTGCCATTAATTTTGACTAGAATGATGATCCTTAACATCTTGATGATGAGCCTGAAGAAATCAGTGACATGTTTGGTGACATTGATGAAGCACTGGATGAGCTTCAGCAAATAACTCAATCTGAGATGTGGATGACATTCATGTTTATTATCAGCAACAATTAGATGAAGCATAGGTTGTTGAGGTTAAACAAGAGGCTATTGAGGTTAAACTTGAGGTTGTTGAGGTTAAACAAGAGGCTGTTGAGGTTAAAGAGGCAAATGATGGTGATGATGCTGCTACACAAGAGCTGGTGGAAGACCTCGAGAGGAGAAGAGTGATGCCATTGATGAAAGGTGGTGCAATTTAAGTTGTCGTGACAAGTTTTAGTAACTCAAAGGTCGTGCAATTTAAGTCCATGAAAAGTTTTGCTTACTCAAAGGTCGTGCAAATTACATCCTTCAAAATGTGTCAGAATGTGGACCACCAACTTTGTGTGCGGGAAACAATTTGAGGGACGCAATATGCATAAACAAAAGGTGGAAGCAATCGTGGAGGGTATTAAATATTTTCGGGGACAGAAATTACATAAGATAAAGGTGAATATTGGATGACGAGATGGGGTGGCACGGGAAAAGTCGAATATACCCTCATGTGCAAGGCACGTGTGGGAGTTAACGGAAAAAAAACGGCGAAAATTGAAAAATCGTCAACTCGGTGGAAAAAATGCACAAGATTTTGAAGTATATGGTGGCAATATTGCTTGTAGTTTGCTCTCAGTGGCAAATTTACGAAAATGAGAAAGTTCAGGGACGTTTTTTGCAGTTTACGCAAATTTATAATTGCCATATTCTAAAATACACGGTAGCAAATCTTGCCTATTTTGATAAGCTTGGACATTTTTTGACACTAGTTCAAAATAGATGGAGCATTTTTTGCTCATCCATTATTATTAAATGGACGCACATTTAATATATTAAATAGGCTCAAAGGGCGCATGCAAAATACTAATTAGGATACTCGGAAAATATTTTACATTTAATTTTTTATCCCCCGCTTTCGAACAAGTATTATTATTTTTAGTTTCTACCTTTTTATATGTTTTGTTTGCCTGTTTTAGCTTACGCCCATCTAGCCCGCTTGTTTACCCGTGCCCGTTTAGCCTGCCGCTTGTTTTACCCGATGCCCGTGCCCGTCGGACCTGCCTCTTTTTCCACCTCTAGTTGTACGCTACAAATTGGTTTTTAAACAAAAATAAATTTTCCTTTTTAGATGGCCTCTTTTACTAACATGGCACATCCTTCCGAAATTCAGAGGGATGACCTAGATAAATAACAATGTATTTTAAAAATCTTAGCTCGTCCAAATATTATCCATGCCAAGTGTCACCTGTTAGATAAGCTAAAAACACTACAACATATTCCACAAATAGCAACGACAAGTTTTGTGTAGGTATAGATTGTTTTGTTGTCGCTAAAAGTTATATCGATCATATAGTGTAACACCTACTCTGATAAAAAAACAAAGTGTCACGTAATGATGTCATATTAGAACATATATAAACACAAGCGGAAGTTTTGATTTATTAAAATATCAAAACAACTCTCCAAAAGTGTAAAATTCCAAAACATAAAGGTTTAAATGCAAACTTCAAAAGATAAAGGTCTTCAAAAACATTTATTCAGACACAAGGGTGACTCTAAGGCATTTCTCTAAACCCAAACTCTAACTTCCCAGCTTTCCGCTTAATACCTGCCGCGGGAAGAGAAAATGTGGCTCAGCTAACGCTCAGTGAACATATATAATATAAAGATGTGAGAACACGGAATTTCGATAATTTTCTATTAACTGTTATACGTGCTTATTCACGCTTTCACCACATTCCCTAATTATTTTACAGTGATACGTGTCATCCTCGAATTTTAGTTAAATATAAAATTTTATGAATTTCGCTAATTTACGATATTATTAGCAAAATGCCCAAACATCATGTTTGTAATTTCTATGAGGTTTTATCACATTTTATATGTCTTACTATTGACTCTTTGCCTCAAAAATAATGAAAAACGACATCTTGAGCAATTACGGACGCAATGGTGAACTTTTCCGTTTTTGAGTTTTCCGGCTGTCGGATTGGGTTTTCGGGTCCGAACGTCGCAATAAAATTTATTTTTATGTGATTTCTGGTTATTCTTGACTCCTTGATCCAACTTAGTGAAATCCGGGCCAAACGAGTGTTTACGAGTAATTTTATAGAAATTTCGTTTTAAAGATAAATGAGTCTCGGTTTTCGTCGGAAACGACACGTTATTTAAACCCGTAAATTTTAGAGAGCTTAGCACTAAAATTTTGGGCCATTTTGGAGTATTTTCGGCTGGAATTAATCTTACGGAGCCCATATTGACTTTTTTGACCATTATACTTAAACAAGGATACCAAACAAACACATCTACAAAATATTTGACAAAAAAATACAGTTCTTTCCTCTTGTTCCCTATGGCCGACGAACACAACACCACCCCCAACCCTTTGATTTTTTTTGAACTAAGGTAAATTTACACTAATTCCATGTTTAATCTTTGATTCTTAATCATTCCCATGTGTTAAGTACAACATGCATTAACTTTTTGCATGAAATCAAAAAATCATCAAATCTTATGATTTGATGATGTTTTTATGAAATCCTATGTTTGTTTTTGTTGTTCCAATGCATAAAACCTTATTTTGTTGGATAAAACTTTGATTTGGGTATGTTATTATGACCTAGGGCCACGGAATTTTTATGATCAAGGAGGAAGGAATCGAGGTTGTTTGTGTTTTGGTTGATTCATACTAGTTGTGAAGGTATAATCGTAACTAGTGTTTTGATTTTGATGTTGTTAGCATTTTTGATTCAATTTGGTCATTGATTTTGAAATAATGGGTGAAACCCACTGATATTATGAATACTTAGGGCATATTAGGACTTAGGACACTTGCGTGGCGATTTGGTATAGCTTAAGAGTTGCTTGTTCGCGATTAGGTTGCTAATTGGGGTCGTTTTGATAGTATGGAAATCACCACAGAAAAAAACAGGTCATGGCAAACTTTTCTTAAACATATGATCTTGTTTTTATTTGAAAAATAGATACCCACTGATGTGCTTAGTATGTGGTGAGTTGGATGGAAACGGGAAGTGTCCGGATGTGCCCGGAACGGCCGTTTTACTAAACTATGTCAAATCTGAATGTTATGCTTAAAACGTGGGTAAATTGATTTGGGTAAAAAGGATGAATTTATGATTTTATAACTTTTTACAGTAGGTGCAATCATAATACAACTTCTCTTTTTGGTTTGGTGTCAAAATCTTATACCATTTGGGATTTATGCTCAAGTTACCGAAGGCATCTTAAGACGTTTACAACTTTCTGTTTTGATAGTCTGCCACTAAAAATGGAATTCCCGTTGATTGAAAATAGTTCTAGGTCTGTTTTTGCCCAAATTAGAAAGGTAAGAGAAATACCTATACATGTCAAGAAATTTCACCTCCTGTACTATTATAGATTTTTAGATATGACCAGTTCTTCAAAGCCATTTTCAAAAAACTGAATTCAGCCCAATATTTTAACATTATGAACCGAGCCTAAAACGTGTTTAAAACCCGCATCAAATGCTTGGACCATCATATAAGGTTAATGTCATGTTAATACAGTAGGTTCAAGGTATTTTGGTCAATTTCACCTTAAGCTTAGGTTTCGCCATCGCACGCAAGTTACCTAGTCATACTATGTCCCGCCACTTCTAAAACGTTATTGCTTCATTGAACGTATTCTTATTACGCGTCACCATTGCATAGGTCCCTGAAGACTTCTTTTTGCTCAGCCCCTTTTACCTTGTGATTACTTACTAAAGGTGAGTTAATAGCCCCTTTTACTACTTTATTCATGATTTATAAATGCGGGGTGAGAAATACATGCGTAGAATACGTGCAGTAGACTTTTTACAGTATTACTTTTACTAGTATTCAATCAAGTATTCAATATTGCTCTTACAGTTTCATGATTTACTTAATGCCTTAGTACCTTAGTCAAAAATCCTCTATATCATGAACCGTTAATTCACATATCGCAAGTGCGACTGTTGTGGATGGATCCATCGGGATTGACAATCCCCGTCATGAGTACCGACGCATATACATTCGTTTATACAAGTATTTTGACTAGATACTTATTAGAGGTCCCAAGTAATACATATGTTAACGCTTCGGTGTCATGAGCTATTGCATTAAGTGAAGTACATTTAAATTGCACATTGGTGCAACTTTCTTTTCTTTAATATTACATGTTTATATGGAAAACATTGCTTGTATTCCACAACTTATTCTATTAAACCTATGAATTTCACTCAGCTTTATGTTGACATATTTACATGTTATTTCTCAAGTAATGCTAATGCTTAATTTTTCTAAGGATGGGAGCCCGTAGGATCCGGCAGCTGGACGATTCCATGTCATTATTGGTTGAAACTTTTGGGAAAACTAATTATGCCATGTTAATCATGCCAAGTAAAAGTACTTTTATGCACTAAGACTATTATGAGTATGTTGGTAAAATTATGTGACTTTTGTTGATGTCATATTATGCAAATCTGGGACCATATTTATATATTTTATTCCGTAGCTTTTGAATAAATTCGTGAAGTGTGTCATTTTATTTGCTCTGTCTTTTATTTACCTTATTGCCATGTATGTTGTTACCATGATGTGGGACTCCAAAATGCTTACCTGTCTCGTTACCAGATTTTTGGGGTCTTACAGATTGGTACCAGAGCCATGGTCATAGTGAATTGAGTCGTTTTAAACTTAGTATATGACCCATATTTTTCAAGAAAATCCTATGAGTCTTAGTGCCAAACATGGAATCTGCCAAGATGTTCGGTATCCGCGTGGGTAACTCTCTAATCCTTACTATTGCTTGAGTTATACCTATATTGAGACTTGTATAATTTACTACAATATTCATTACTTTATTCTTGTATTCTTCCGATTTTTTTTGTACCGACTATTTCTAACGACTTGCTTTTATCGTTTGCGCGAGTTTTCGTGATAACTCCAGTTGAGATATTCTAAGTGTTTTAGTCGATGAGATCTTTCTAAATCTCGCTTTGCTACTCATTTATGTCACCATTTTACTTGACATTTTAACATTGTTCTAAATTTCATGTTTCACTGATTATTCTTCTTTCGAATTCGAATTATAATATTCGCTTACATTTCGGAAACGTCATGCTGATTTTTAGCTAAACGTCTAGTTCGTGACGATTGATTGGATTACAGCTTTTCGCATATAGATTTCTAATATTCTTCCTCGTTTAAAATATCCTACACTTGGGAGCGCGACTTATTGATATTTCGCCTTTTCTTTGGTATCTATTATGAGTTTGGAAGAGATCGCACGCCTATGAAGTTTTTACTTCGTATATTGAAAATTAAGTCAAGAACGTTGTCCGTTTCTTTTGTTTATAGTCTTGTTGACTAGTATTCTTTAAACGCCCTTCTGCCGATACTTTCATTCATTCTTATGAAATGTATTTTTCGTCGTTTTAGAATCCATAAGCCATGTGCGTATTCGAAGTGGTAAATGAAAATTGTTGGTGAAACAAGTTAGACAATAAGGAATTGGCGACAACTGAAAAGCTACAAAAAATCATGATCCAAACGCCCCCTTATAAAATTTAACGCGCTGCAGAATTCTTTAGCACGCATAACGAACTTCAAAACTTTTATAGATTTCATTTTAGCCGAATAAAATGATAAATCTTGTTTAGCCGATCGTTTTGATATAAAATTCGACTTCTAATTCTTTATAAGGAATATTTTGTGGCAATTGGAAATTTGAGAAAAATAATATAAATAAAGTTTGCTGATGTACACGCATTTCGAGGTCCGAAATAAGGTCAAATTTTATTTTCAGTTTTACAAAATAAAAGAGCTTATTTTTACGCTCGTTTTGGTTATTTTCACACCCTTTAACTCATCCGCATTAAGAAGTTACAGCCGAAATACGGTTGAAAACCCATTCTGGACCAGCAGGTTTGCTTGGTGTTTTGCTACAGGTTAGGACCCATTAAACCCTTATGTTTTGCCTTGGTTAGTTAGTATACATTATAAGCTAAGCCTGGCCGCTGAGCTTGCGTTAATAGCCATCAGCAGTTGAATTTTATGACTAAAACGGTGATCGCTAATCTTATAACCGATTTTCTAAAGTTTTAACTTTTCTCTAAGATGAATTTTTTTCTATTCATTTGGAAAACTGAGATAAATTCATATATCTAGGAATGTCGAGTATGAAAACACCTTTCCGACGGTATAAGGTTCATCGTCTATCTCTTCATAACGAAGAAATACCGGGCATTTTAGAAACTAGTCTAATAGGGAGCAACCGACTTAAACTAGCGTTTGGTTTAGCGTGCTTGGTATGGTTAATTAGTGTTTAGCCAAGATTTATCACTTGAAACATTTGAGAAACATATAATGATGATTTTTGATGCAAAGGTTTAGTGTCGTTAGCTACCTTTGAGTTTTGACACATAAGTGGGTATTGTTGACTAAATTGAAAAGTTACAAAATTTTGATTATATAGTTGTTGTCATAGGTATAACTGTGTCGTAAATGTGTTTTCAGCCTTCGGATAAAACTACAAAGTTGTCCGGAATGATGTTTTTAGTCACCTCTACAGAAACGGAAGCTCTAAAGTGGGCATTTGACCCTCAAAAATGTAAAATACAGACTGTAAGGTTTGACTTTTTCGTGCAGAATGCTTTTTGGTTTTTATTTTTAAAAATGTATCTAGACTTCAAAACTTTTCTTAAAATTCATCAGATATTAACTTCATGATGTTTATGACTTCTCTGAATTTTTGTAGAATTTTTCCAAGAGTCTAAATAGGATTTTTAAGCCTCGCGAAAAGAAGTTTTCTGCATTTTTTCATTAAGCGAGTAAATGACTAGTTCAATACCCAAACGCCCCTTAAGCAAGCCTAAACCTTATGGAGTGGATTTGGGTTGATAAATACTGATTCTTAGGATGTTTAACATCATAATTGAATTGAAATTGAGGTCTAATGATTAGTAATTCGCCTCGAGTCGAAAAAGCCAAAAGTTGACTATTTTCTATACGGTTAGTCAAAACTTATAAAAATGAGTTCTAAGCTATATAGCTTGATGAAACAAGTTTGTATGACCACATTTTGTTGTATTCCAGTAACTGTCACACCCCACCATGGCGGAATATGGGGCACGACGTATGGATATCATCACAACAATAGCGTGTCTATAGAGATAACTACATGATATAAGAAATGTCATAAAATGGTGACAGAAATGTCATGACAATATCTCAACAATGCAGGAGTCTAGGTAAGTAGGTAACAGTCCTACCTCTTACCCAAGACAAACAAGTAACATAATCAAAACAAACATATTCACAGCATCAATTTAGAAAAACAAGACAGTGTCTCTTCCATCCCATCTGGAAGTCAAAATCATTAGTAGACATGGGACTATGAAACTCACCTGATTGCTTCTTCACAAGTCCTCGCACTAGCAACAAGCTAACAAACCAAAGACACGCAATCAATACATGAACCAATCACTAAGATGGCTCATCAACCTATGATGGATATCTAGCCTATTCCCATATAAATACCTCATTTATATGCTCTAAGCATCTCATTACACCCCTCTATAAAGCCCTTAACTCCTTTTACTTCATAACCCGTCCCGTTAACATTTTACCCAAAACAGTCCCGTTTTTCATACCTTAAACTATGGGTCGATCTCCCCCTTAAACATACCCATGATCTCTGTAAAAGGAATATTCATACTTTTACATATGTTATCTAAAACCTCCCACTTGCCCTAACCTTAAAGCTACTGTTAAGGCCCCGATATATGTGTATATATTGCTACCTATCCATAATTCACTGATTTTAAACGTATGAAAATTTCATTACCATTAGAGGGTCTTACCCTAAACCACAATCTTAGCGCAAGTGCAGATACTTACTACAATATATAAACCATCTCTCATGTTCGTGAGAAGATCTCAATGCAACCCTAAGTACCCCAAACAACCCAAAACTTAAAAAGAAAACAGGCTGACTTCAAAACTGTATTGACCTCCGACTGTTGTAACCTTTTTTTGACCCACTTCCCGACCTCCAATTTAGTTCTCGTTTCTTGAATTGGAAAGCCACTTCAAATAACTTTCCAGGGGTACTTGGATCGCATCTTGAAAGTTCCTATAACTCTAGATATGATCAAAACAATAACCCAAAAATTCTGCCCAGTTTTTAAAAACGGGTTTAACAAAATCAATCTTATTAATTAACCCTAATCCCTCTAATTACAAGCCCTAATTTATGTAATCATTATAACACCATTAATATAACATTAATTTACTGTTTTAAAATGAAACCCTAACCTAAATCCATCATAAGATGATTTAGACATCATTAAAATAATTAAATTGAAAAGGGATTAAAGACTTTACCTTTGATTTATGAAAACCCCAAAAAAAATTATGAAGAACCCTAATTTTGTAGAAACTCACGAATTTTCTTTGTCCCAGGAGAAAAATAATAAATTTTGGTTGTTAATAAAACAATATATAGGTTGTGGTAACCCATTCCTAGCCCAACCCAAAAACCCATTTCCTTTTTCTCTTTTTTTCCTTTTGTTCTTTCTTTCTTGCGTCCAAACCGACCCAAACACCCATTAAATTCGTTTTTTTTCTTTTTATTATTAATATATGTATTAATAATATTACCTTAATTTCCCTTAATTTATTTCAGCTCCTAAAGCCTCCAAAACCTCAAAACCGTAAAACTAGTCAAATTTACGCGTTTTACCGTAAAAGACGTAAAATATACACTTTTAAAAAAAATCTCAAATTTTGAAATAAACTTTATAACTAAGTCCTAAATGACTTAAAACCATCCCGAAAAATATCCATATGACTAATTACCTCATACGAGACCTCCAAAAGGTAAACCGTAAATCCTAAAAAAATATACTATTACTATAATACTTATACGTATACGTAAACACCAAAATATCACCATTTCATTTCATAGTCACTAAATGTGAGCTCATGAACATGAAATAACCGTTCCTCGATTTACTTATGAGTACTCTATACTCATAAACGATAACCACACCAACCTCGTTCACACAAAATAAACACGTAAACACACAAATCAAGTAATCACACATAAAATAACCTAAAAATAAGACCAAGTGACGAACCTCAAAACCACGGTTGTCACATCACTCCCTCCTAATAGAAATCTTGTCCCGAGATTTACTACTTAGGATCAAACACACAAACAACAAATCACACGAGGATACTTGTTCTAAACGAACTCCTCTCATTTCCATGTGAACTTTAGTTCAAGTCTCAACTTACCACATATACTAACCAACAATATTTAAATTCATTGCCAAACTCTTGACCTCACAGTCAATAAATCTCACAAATGACTCTTTGATAAAACAAAGACTCTTATTAACACAAGTCCCGAATAACCATACAGGCAAAATGCATTCTCAAACAACCTTTACCAATCCCAATACATGAAATGTATTATGTATACAACTTATTTTCCCCAGGTAATTCTATGCTCATATGCTACTGGTCCGATCTTTCCAAAGATCATAAATGGACCTACAAAACTCTACATCAACTCTTTCATTTTACCAAAACATACCACCCGTTACTATGGGTAAAACTTCATACATAACTTTGTCACTAACTCTAGTGGTTTCCTTCTTTCTATATAGCATCCCTTGTTGCACTCATCCTTTCCACAAACATCACTACCACATTAGTAGCCTCTTTTACCAATTCTAGTCCACAATTCCAAGGCTCTAAGCCTCCTAAACAATCAGTATAGGTCAGTGCCATTTCCTTTTCCACACTACGACAATATTAGCCTGCGTTGTGCTTTATTCTACTCATTAGGCTCTACCAAAGTTTTACCTTCGGTTCCTATCTCGACCTATTTCATTCATGCTTCGCTTCTATACACACTTCCTTCTTTCTTCCTCAACTCCTACCATACATCACGATGTGATGCTTCCCATCGTTTATTCCCTTGCCATAATCCTTCATAAGGCATTCCATACATATTAGGCTAACTTTTACGCAGAACCCTCTATTTCATCACATCCGTACGCAATCCTTCCAACTTCTGAACTATGTGACTTCTCCTTCCTCTTGAAATATGTGATGAATTAGTCAGTCTATCGACTATCACCCAACTCCCATCGTACTTAATCCTCCACCGCATTATGTATCCCTTCCACCAACTTCGTCCTTACATCGCCCTTTCTAAGCTGCTCCTATCTATGTAGAAAGTATAGTCTACGTCCCTTTTCTCCATATGATTGTCCAAGCCACGCAACATACATGTTGACGCATTCTCTGCTTTAGACAACTCAACTCGTGCAACCTACATCCTTCATCCAAACCACCCTAATACGTCATCCATATAGTTCAAGTTCGTCTCAGCTTCACTTCATTCTTCTTATTCCATGTCTCATCAACCATGCTTGCCTTTCCCAGATGGTACTTGGCCTTGCCATTTTCTTCGTCACTTAACTCCACCCACCACCTTTGCCAAATGTTCAATCAAGGTGATTGAATATGTGTTGGAGACGTTCATGATCCGTATAGATCATTCTCTACGTCTCGTACCCCAAATGCCTCTAGCATTCTAGGCAGATATAACAATCCAGCTCCACTAACTAAGTCTATCTAGTTCTTCCCAATCTTCAGTTCCTGCAACGTATAAGCAATCGCCTTTCTTTGTCGTCCTCGTACGCGTCCAAATCCTTGCTCCACGTATCGTCATGCTTCGCGAATTTATCCAGTCCTTCCGATAATGCCAAGATCGGCTCATTATCCAATCCACTTCTTCAGCCTCCAAAATGCTTCCTCATCCTTCTTCACTTTGCCCCTTGCTGGTTCCATGATATGCCATCATCTCTAACTACTCATCATGGTAAACTTAATACTAAAACTCACACTCGAAAATCTCACGTATAACTCCACTCCAAAACCAACACCTAATTCGCCTCGCTCTCCTTCTTAGACTTTGAGTAGATCAAGATGTCGTCGATACTCCCGATGACAACTCATTTACATACGTTCATGCACACTCGCTTCATTGACTCCATGAAATCCGCTAGTGCTTTGGCGAAGCCAAATGCATAACCGTAAACCCAAAGCGTTCATACAACATCCTTAGCAGTTTCAACTACGTCCTCCTTGCACCCTCTCCTAGAAGCAATACAAATAAATTTCCTACCTCGTTCTACTTGCGAAATTCTACACGCATTTTAACAGACCAATACTTCCTCTCATCAGACCACTCAACCTCTTTCCACATCCAATCTACTACTAAGCAACTCAACTTTTACCTTGCATCCGTTGCAATTTCCATCAACTCTTGTTCTTGAAATCATCCCATCATCAATTTCCTTGGGAAGGCACTAACTGAAACTCCTCTCACCTCCCCTACTTACTCTATTTATGGTTCTACCTCACAGTAATAGGCAAACCTACTAAATTTCAGGAAATTTTCGGAAAACTTACATGCCCTACGAACAATCATAAATACCTTTGAGGTATTGTATTCCCTTCCAACACTCTCTATGGCGCGTTACTTGTGCTAGTTTCCCACAAATCTCTATTCATCTCCTTGGTACTCCTAAGAGACCTCATAACCACATTAGTTCGTCTACGAACTTCTTTCCTCCCCGCTAAGGGTATTCCGACCGTTCTCTCATGGCCACCTACTTAAGCGTGTAGGCGCGACCAAGTCTTTCATACGACTACCTCAACGCTCCCGAACAATACGAAACCAAAACTACATCCTGAATCCATCAGATACGATCAACGAATCAAACCAACGGATAACTAACGACATTTCACGTGCACCAATTAAAACCAGTCAAAACCCACGAGACTCAAGAGAAAACTCAAACCCAAAACGTATATCAATTCAAAATGACCCATGACAACGAAAAAAATAATCCAAGAAACACCCAATGGCAACCAAACATATTACGCCCCGCGACATATTATTTAAACCGTGCAAAAGATCGACTTTTCCAAAAGAATATATATCTTTTTTTTATTATTACCTCCCACATCTATGTGACTCAAACAATATAACAACAACCTTCTAGGCGATCTCAAAACTCAACCCAAAGACTAGGTATCCCGTGCACCCCAAATAAATATAAACTACTATTCAAAACTCAACCTTGAACCCGACACTTGTACAACAATTCCGACCAGTCCACTGACCTCCCATGACTATACTTTCTGAATATTTGAAAAGTACGTTCCGAGTACATAATTTTTGGCTTTTGAATCACCCAAAAAGCTCTAAAACGAACAAGTTATGACCAAAACAGTTTTATACTAGTTGTTTTAAAAAAAACTAAATAATAAACTTAGTGATTAATGCAAATCCTTTTAAATGAAAAATGTAATTGTATGTGTAATCTTCATAAACTCAATTTAACCTTGTATGAATAACTATAAATGACATAAATCGGTCAAACTCAATTATATAAACTATGTAGGTAGAAAAAAAAAATTTTACTTCGCTTTATTTCAAAGAAAGTCTTTTAGAATTTGAAATATATAAGTGTTGATTAAAAAGAAATCTTATGTTGCACCTTGTTTCAAACACGACTCCAACACCCTACCCTTATTTTACCGAATACAGCCAACCATCTAACTCAATATATACCGACCAAAAGAAATGCAAGACCCAACACAAAAGATTTCATTATCTCAAAAGAAATCCCAAGTTATTTCAATAGACCTGAAACCATAAATACCATTTTAAAACGTACACGTGAAATACGAAACTCAAAGAATACGCTACAAGACACACTTCAAAAGATTCAAAACGTCGTTGGAACTCCAACAAACTCCGGCACCATAAAACACGAACAAACACAAGGTACGTTCAAGTTATAATAACTAGTGAACGACCATATACCATAACCTAATAGTAGTATATATACATCCGCATATATATACCTATTAAATCTCCCAAAAACATACTCGTTATCTTACATATCAAGTCGATCGCGTCATACACTCGTTTTTCATACGAGTAATCACCTTCTCACTGTGCCACAACAAGGCAATAAGCCCACCTCGAAAACCAAACCATATCGTGTGACCCCATAATCACACAACACAACTATAACCCAAAACATATAACACAAAAGAACAATAACCATATCATAGGCAGCCATTACATAAACCCATATATTATACGTATACCCAAATTCTACATCTCATAATATACAAGCATGTACTAACCCTCTTTCATGCAATCATACTTGAGAACCCATTGAAGTTGTGGTACTTGTATAACTATGTTGGCCACCATACTTATACAATTACCCTTTCCCCAATGCACTCCCTCCTATAATGACACTTATAAGAATCAATACAACATATAACACATAAATCCATCTACTCACATAAGCTCATAACCACATAACCAATAAGGTCCAAAACTCCATCTATTAAAATAACATAGTAAAACTCTTGGAATACAGAAATCCATAGTCTAGCTAAAACAGCCTAGACTAAATCCAAAATGAAAACATAATCAGTTATAAGTCATGCCGCCCATAAGAGTGGAAACAACTTAAAATCCTTCATACCCACCTACTCCTAATAACTCGAACCACCACATTATTCTTAGGGAATATGACTTAAACATCAAAAGAAAAGTAACATACCTCAGGTATGTAAAATAACTCGATAAAAGATAGAAACTACCTTGTACTAAATTATGTACTATAATGTACAATTTAAGCAAAATACAACAGTGACTAGCGTGGACGATTATGGTTCAACCCGCACTAGTCACAAACCCGAAAAGAAAATAACATGTGACTAAGTATGAACATATTACGGTTCAATTCATACTAGTCAAAACATCGCAATAAATAACATCCAAACACATCAATTATAATAAAATTCACACATACTCCTATGACGCCTATATGTAGGGACCCTTAAGCTATAGACTAGGCTACGCGACTAGGCAACCTAATTCTCTATAACCATTGTCTCTGATACCATTCTGTCACACCCCACCATGGCGGAATATGGGGCACGACGTATGGATATCATCACAACAATAGCGTGTCTATAGAGATAACTAAATGATATAAGAAATGTCATAAAATGGTGACACAAATGTCATGACAATATCTCAACCATGCAGGAGTCTAGGTAAGTAGGTAACAGTCCTACCTCTTACCCAAGACAAACAAGTAACATAATCAAAACAAACATATTCACAGTATCAATTTAGAAAAACAAGACAGTGTCTCTTCCATCCCATCTAGAAGTCAAAATCATTAGTAGACATGGGACTATGAAACTCACCTGATTGCTTCTTCACAAGTCCTCGCACTAGCAACAAGCTAACAAACCAAAGACACGCAATCAATACATGAACCAATCACTAAGATGGCTCATCAACCTATGATGGACATCTAGCCTATTCCCATATAAATACCTCATTTATATGCTCTAAGCATCTCATTACACCCCTCTATAAAGCCCTTAACTCCTTTTACTTCATAACCCATCCCGTTAACATTTTACCCAAAACAGTCCCGTTTTTCATACCTTAAACTATGGGTCGATCTCCCCCTTAAACATACCCATGATCTCTGTAAAAGGAATATTCATACTTTTACATATGTTTTCTAAAACCTCACTTGCCCTAACCTTAAAGCTACTGTTAAGGCCACGATATATGTGTATATATTGCTACCTATCCAGAATTCACTGATTTTAAACGTATGAAAAGTTCATTACCATTAGAGGGTCTTACCCTAAACCACAACCTTAACCCAAGTGCAGATACTTACTAAAATATATAAACCATCTCTCATGTTCGTGAGAAGATCCCAATGCAACCCTAAGTACCCCAAACAACCCAAAACTTAAAAAGAATACAGGCTGACTTCAAAACTGTATTGACCTCCGACTGTTGTAACCTGTTTTTGACCCACTTCCCACCTCCAATTTAGTTCTAGTTTCTTGAATTGGAAAGCCACTTCAAATACCTTTCCAGGGGTACTTGGATCGCATCTTGAAAGTTCTTATAACTCTAGATATGATCAAAACAATAACCCAAAAATTCTGCCCAGTTTTTAAAAACGGGTTTAACAAAATCAATCTCATTAATTAACCCTAATCCCTCTAAATACAAGCCCTAATTTATGTAATCATTATAACACCATTAATATAACATTAATTTACTGTTTTTAAATTAAACCCTAACCTAAATCCATCATAAGATGATTAAGACATCATTAAAATAATTAAATTGAAAAAGGATTAAAGACTTTACCTTTAATTTATGAAAACCCCAAAAAAATTATGAAGAACCCTAATTTTGTAGAAACTCACGAATTTTCTTTGTCCCAGGAGAAAAATAATGAATTTTGGTTGTTAATAAAACAATATATAGGGTGTGGTAACCCATTCCTAGCCCAACCCAAAAACCCCTTTCCTTTTTCTCTTTTTTTCCTTTTGTTCTTTCTTTCTTGCGTCCAAACCGACCCAAACACCCATTAAATTCGTTTTTTTTTCTTTTTATTATTAATATATGTATTAATAATATTACCTTAATTTCCCTTAATTTATTTCAGCTCCTAAAGCCTCCAAAACCTCAAAACCGTAAAACTAGTCAAATTTACGCGTTTTACCGTAAAAGACGTAAAATATACACTTTTAAAAAAAATCTCAAATTTTGAAATAAACTTTATAACTAAGTCCTAAATGACTTAAAACCATCCCGAAAAATATCCATATGACTAATTACCTCATACGAGACCTCCAAAAGGTAAACCGTAAATCCTAAAAAAATATACTATTACTATAATACTTATACGTATACGTAAACACCAAAATATCACCATTTCATTTCATAGTCACTAAATGTGAGCTCATGAACATGAAATAACCGTTCCTCGATTTACTTATGAGTACTCTATACTCATAAACGATAACCACACCAACCTCGTTCACACAAAATAAACACGTAAACACACAAATCAAGTAATCACACATAAAATAACCTAAAAATAAGACCAAGTGACGAACCTCGAAACCACGGTTGTCACAGTAACTTACATGTATTTTTACAACTTTTCATTATTGGGTCATACTCGGGTCATACATTGACTTTTGTTGACTTTTTATGTATTAGATCGCGGATAATTCTTAAAGTATAACTATTGCCTTTCTTCAGCCGATTCTCTATCTGAACGCATATGAAATTCTTTTGTCCTTTATTTTATACATGACTCATTTGCCATTTCATTTGTCTTTCTTTTCTTCTATCGCACCATTGATTTGGGTCAAGGTTTGAAGTTCTTGTTTTTACATCATTCGTTATCATCTTGACACGTGTTTCATGGTTATTCTGACTAAACCTTTTGAAACTTATCAAGTTGTGACCATTTCATTGATTGTCTTGAACTACTCTTTATTACCCTGATGTAACTCACTCGCTATTTTATAAGTTGTTCTATAAACCCAAACTGGTTTTGTTTGCGAATCATTTTATAAAATGTTCCACTTGGGCCTTATTAAATACTTGAATGTTATCTTATAAAATTAATTTATATTAATTTTACTATGTGTTTTCACAAATTGTTCAAACAATTGGTCTCGTAAAGAATTCTTGCAACAATAAAATTGTTGATTTAAACATCTAGCCAATTAGTACTGGCGAAAAGTTTCATAAATTATTTTGATTCCATATACATATTTTAAATCATATGATATGTGATACTGGTTTGACGAAGCTGAGCATTGCATTGCTAGTCCTAAATTATGCATGGCCTGATCACCTATGCGTAATTTAGAAGGAGCCATGCGAGGCCAAATAGTAGTCACCTAAAATATCTTGTCAAATAACTTTTACTTGTGTTTCTAAAAAAAAATTTTAGATAAAATAAAGTTTAGAAAACCTATTACATCCTATGCGAGTAGCACCAGTTCGCGACATACCCATATAATCCCTTATCTTTTCTTGAACAAAGTACATGCCTCAAGCACATTTATCCTTATTCAACGATCTTTGTTTTGTTGGTTACCTCATCTTCCTTCGTGACATAGTTCTCGTTACAACTTGTCTAATTTCTTACCATTGATACCAGACTTGAAAGTTTCAACGTTGTTATGCTTCTACATCGATCGACCTCCTTTATCTATCTTTATAGACCTTCGAAACATCTCCGGACGCGAATAGTGATTTATGACTAGAAGTGAACGATGATTTCGTGTATTTGTCATGATGTGAGTTAGACTCTGTTGTCTTGAAAATTATTTGTGTAAACCATGTGATGACTTCGCTCTCTCATTGCTAATGTTGTTCATTTTACTGGAATTACTCTCAAGTGACTTCTTAATAATTTTTATTGGTTCGAAAACTTGTTGTGTGGCTTTTCTCTTTCGATCGTGTATCGACCATCGAGAATTTAAAAAAAAAAAAAAAAAAAAACCGTTGTTGGTGACGCCAACCACACTCGTGAATTAATCATTGCTAACTCCTTAATTTCTTATTTTCGTATCATCGATGCATCTATCCTATCATGTTCATTAAGAAAATGATACGAATTATGTTTGATTCCCTCGTACTATTACTCGTCTCGTACTATTACTCGTATACTAATTGTTGATTCTTATTCGGTTCATACTCGTTTGCTATCTTGTCACATCTTGAAAACTCGGATATGTCACATGTTTACCATTTGAGACATTAAACACCTATATAGATTTCTATAAATTATTCTAAACTTTAAGAACGTTTTACACACTTTATCAAGTGTTTAAATTACCAAAATATCCGTTTCAAGTTAAATATAAGATCTATACATCCTCTCTGGTAGAATTATAACTAGTGTTTGAAAGGATGCCAAGCTGTATCTTTTAAAGTATTTGATTGTATCATACTTTACTTTCGACCTAATGAAATTATCATTTTAATTTATAATTTCTAACAAAGAAAAAAAAAATTGGAAATTTGATTTTTTTTTTCTAATGGTAACGATAAACCTGAGTTTTTAACAATAATTTCATACAGTCATCCCAAAAGCTCTTAAACTGATTGAAATATTTATTTGAACTAAGTTACTTTTACTTCGAAATCCTGATCAAGAAAAGATATAGCAACTGGTTACTCACTAAATATATATATAGTTTGATTTCAAATCACTAAACCGTGTAAAGTTTTCTTATAATCAAGAAAATACTTAAGCCAAATCGAAAGTAATACCAAATCCTAGACTGACAACTTGTAATCCAAATGTCTATATGTAATTCATATTTCCCTTCTATTTTTCTATAAGTAAATTGTCATGCTTTACAGTTGCGTGATTTGCGATTCCTTGTTTATTAACCATCTTGGCTCATTTTAGAGCGCCTTGTCCGTTTAAGCAATTATTGTGTTCATGTTATCTTTTGATATTTCTCCGTACTGAAAGGTCATTATTTTAATCCAAGTTTGAAATTATCGAACGTATTGGCCCAATGGCTCATCGTTTGAGCTCACCGCAAGAACTAAGTTACGTTCATAACGTGTTTCACATTTCCAACCTTAAGAAATATTTGGCCGAGTCAGACATTCAAATTCCGTTAGAAGAGATCAAAGTCGACGACAAAATGTATTTCGTTGAAGAGCCGATCGAAATTGCGGACCGACAAGTCAAGAAACTTAGGCGTAGTTGGTTTCCAATCGTTAAAGTCTGTTGGGACTCGCGACGTGGCGCTGAATTCACTTGGGAAAGCGAAGAGCAATTCAAAGTCTAGTATCCTCATCTCTTTCCGTCACCTACTGCCTCCAGTTAAACTCTGAGGGACCAGAGTTCCTTTAGAGGGGAAGACTGTGAGAACACGGAATTTCGATAATTTTCTTTTAACTGTTATACGTGCTTATTCACGCTTTCACCACATTCCCTAATTATTTTACAGTGATACGTGTCATCCTCGAATTTTAGTTAAATATAAAATTTTATGAATTTCGCTAATTTACGATATTATTAGCAAAATGCCCAAACTTCATGTTTGTAATTTCTATGAGGTTTTATCACATTTTATATGTCTTATTATTGACTCTTTGCCTCAAAAATAATGAAAAACGACATCTTGAGCAATTACGGACGCAATGGTGAACTTTTGTGTTTTTGCGTTTTCCGGCTGTCGGACTGGGTTTTCAGGTCCGAACGTCGCAATAAAATTTATTTTTATGTGATTTCTAGTTATTCTTGACTCCTTGATCCAACTTAGTGAAATCCGTGCCAAACGAGTGTTCACGAGTAATTTTATAGAAATTTCGTTTTAAAGATAAATGAGTCTCGGTTTTCGTCGGAAACGACACGTTATTTAAACCCGTAAATTTTAGAGAGCTTAGCACTAAAATTTTGGGCCATTTTGGAGTATTTTTGGCTGGAATTAATCTTAGGGAGCCCATATTGACTTTTTTTGACCATTATACTTAAACAAGGATACCAAACAAACACATATACAAAATATTTGACAAAAAAAATACAGTTCTTTCCTCTTGCTCCCTATGGCCGACGAACACAACACCACCCCCAACCCTTTGATTTTTTTTTGAACTAAGGTAAATTTACACTAATTCCATGTTTAATCTTTGATTCTTAATCATTCCCATGTGTTAATTACAACATGCATTAACTTTTTGCATGAAATCAAAAAATCATCAAATCTTATGATTTGATGATGTTTTTATGAAATCCTATGTTTGTTTTTGTTGTTCCAATGCATAAAACCTTATTTTGTTGGATAAAACTTTAATTTGGGTATGTTATTATAACCTAGGGCTACGAAATTTTTATGATCAAGGAGGAAGGAATCGAGGTTGTTTGTGTTTTGGTTGATTCATACTAGTTGTGAAGGTATAATCCTAACTAGTGTTTTGATTTTGATGTTGTTAGCATTTTTGATTCACTTTGGTCATTGATTTTGAAATAATGGGTGAAACCCACTGATATTATGAATACTTAGGGCATATTAGGACTTAGGACACTTGCGTGGCGATTTGGTATAGCTTAAGAGTTGCTTGTTCGCGATTAGGTTGTTAATTGGGGTCGTTTTGATAGTATGGAAATCACCACAGAAACAAACAGGTCATGGCAAACTTTTCTTATACATATGATCTTGTTTTTATTTTAAAAATGGATACCCACTGATGTACTTAGTATGTGGTGAGTTGGATGGAAACGGGAAGTGTCCGGATGTGCCCGGAACGGCCGTTTTACTAAACTATGTCAAATCTGAATGTTATGCTTAAAACGTGGGTAAATTGACTTGGGTAAAAAGGATGAATTTATGATTTTATAAATTTTTACAGTAGGTGAAATCATAATACAACTTCTCTTTTTGGTTTGGTGTCAAAATCTTATACCATTTGGGATTTGTGCTCAAGTTACCGAAGGCATCTTAAGACGTTTACAACTTTCTGTTTTGATAGTCTGCCACTAAAAATGGAATTCCCGTTGATTGAAAATAGTTCTAGGTCTATTTTTTCCCAACTTAGAAAGGTAAGAGAAATACCTATACATGTAAAGAAATTTCACCTCCTGTACTATTATAGATTTTTAGATATGACCAATTCTTCAAAACCATTTTCAGAAAACTGAATTCAGCCCAATATTTTAACATTATGAACCGAGCCTAAAACGTGTTTAAAACCCGCATCAAATGCTTGGACCATCATATAAGGTTAATGTCGTGTTAATACAGTAGGTTCAAGGTATTTTGGTCAATTTCACCTTAAGCTTTAGTCTCGCCATCGCACGCAAGTTACCTAGTCATACTATGTCCCGCCACTTCTAAAACGTTATTGCTTCATTGAACGCATTCTTATTACGCGTCACCATTGCATAGGTCCGTGAAGACTTCTTTTTGCTCAGCCCCTTTTACCTTGTGATTACTTACTAAAGGTGAGTTCATAGCCCCTTTTACTACTTTATTCATGATTTACAAATGCGGGGTGAGAAATACATGCGTGGAATACGTGCAGTAGACTTTTTACAGTACTTTTACTAGTATTCAATCAAGTATTCAGTATTGCTCTTACAGTTTCATGATTTACTTAATGCCTTAGTACCTTAGTAAAAAATCCTCTATATCATGAACCGTTAATTCACATATCGCAAGCGCGACTGTTGTGGATGGATCCATCGAGATTGACAATCCCCGTCATGAGTACTGACGCATATACATTCGTTTATACAAGTATTTTGACTAGATACTTATTAGAGGTCCCCAATAATACATATGTTAATGCTTCGGTGTCATGATCTATTGCATTAAGTGAAGTACATTTAAATTGCACATTGGTGCAACTTTCTTTTCTTTAATATTACATGTTTATATGGAAAACATTGCTTGTATTCCACAACTTATTCTATTAAACCTATGAATTTCACTCAGCTTTATGTTGACATATTTACATGTTATTTCTCAGGTAATGCTAATGCTTAATTTTGCTAAGGATGGGAGCCCGCAGGATCCGGTAGCTGGACGATTCCATGTCATTATTGGTTGAAACTTTTGGGAAAACTAATTATGCCATGTTAATCATGCCAAATAAAAGTACTTTTATGCACTAAGACTATTATGAGTATGTTGGTAAAATTATGTGACTTTTGTTGATGTCATATTATGCAAATCTGGGACCATATTTATATATTTTATTCCGCAGCTTTTGAATAAATTCGTGAAGTGTGTCATTTTATTTGCTCTGTCTTTTATTTACCTTATTGCCATGTATTCTGTTACCATGATGTGGGACCCCACAATGCTTACATGTCCCGTTACCTGATTTTTGGGGTCTTACAAAAGACAGTACAAAACAAGAGATACAACGGAATCTATGAAACATAAATCATAAGGAGCATACGAAGTGAAGGAAGAGTAATGTCAAATGAAGAATAACATATTTGAAAAGGAATGCCCACAATCTCACACATATCACATAATCACATATATCACGTGCAGTTGCAAGGTTTTCTCAAATATATCGCATGCAGTTGCATGGTTCTCCCAAAATGCACATAGGTGGATCTGATCTAATGTACCGAAAGCGATATAGAGTGTATCGCACACACTCACCAATCACTACATATCATATTACCTATGATCCATCCATATGTCCCCTGCAAAACAAATCATGTATGTACACTAGCTCGATGACTAGTGATTTTTTTGGCTTTTGTAGTAAAAACTCTCCAAAGAAAACACTAATGGGTCATTTGCAGGAAAATTATATCAAAAAAGAATTCAACAATTTTTTCCAGTAGCTATAGACGTCGTTAGAGATTCACCTAACGCTTTCTAGAGCCAAGCTATAGCAAAATCGATTTTTTCTAATTTTTTTATTATTTATTTTTGTATAACTATCCAAAATATATATCTTTCAGGATTTGCAGACTAAGTTAAATCATTAAATCATTACATTTATCTTTATTTGTTTTCTACGAATAAACCTTTATGTAATTTAACAAAGGTTGTATTATATTATGCCATATATTTTACGTGGGTCAGTGTTTTCGTCTTTGATTTTTAGGTTATATTATATGAGAATTATTCATGAACGATTATCCCGAACGATGGAAGAGTAGTTGACAACTATTGGATGAAGATTTTTCTCGATGACCATGCTTTTATCCGCTTTTTCCCAAACAGGGTAGTATTAGTTTCTTTCGTCTCTTTACTTAATTTCCATTGGTACTTTTAT
Source organism: Glebionis coronaria (assembly GCA_025667525.1). Classification (NCBI taxonomy): domain Eukaryota; kingdom Viridiplantae; phylum Streptophyta; class Magnoliopsida; order Asterales; family Asteraceae; genus Glebionis; species Glebionis coronaria. Next base: position 126,705,551 of record CM046879.1, on the reverse strand, counting down.
AACAGTTAGGACAATGTTTGTCTTAAGTGTATAGAGGATAAGTAAGATCCGTGGATCCTTAGATCCTATTCTTCTACTTGTATTTGCTATGTCCTTGAAATGATGAGTAATATATAGAAATATAGTTAGGACAGTGAATTTGAATCAAAACTTAAAAAGATGTATCACATAATCCGGAGAAAACTATATTATGTAGCGCGTCTCATGGATAGGATTTATATTGCTAGCCTTTAAACCGTAGCACTTAAAAAATTGCACCCCAAAATGTGTGGTCCTCCTTTAGATCTTTAGGAATTCGAGCACCCATATTTAGTGTTCAAGATAGTTTACAATCTTTAGCTTTCTCGAGTTAAGGGTCTGTGCAATCATGTGTGTCTCTTTCATGGATTTGATTGTATTATGTGTAGGTTAGGCACCTTTTTTGGACTCTGATATCAATTAAGACGATATGAGTGTACCATAGTATATTCGATTCTAAAACTTGCTTAAGTGAGATCGCATTCGTGTATTTATAATTTTGCTAAGTGATAAGAGGCATTCGGATAAACCTATAGATATTTTAGTGTAAGTTATGATGATCGCATTGGTCATATATCTCTCCCCACACTCGATACTTAGCACTCATTTTAAGTGCAAGTCACCGCTGGTTACACCTCTTTGAGACCATATTTTAGTGGTTCTCATAATTTAATGAAGTGCATCGTTTACACCCAATAAATGTTACAACGAAATAGCTTGTCCCCCCTTACATGCACTCAATTATCGTGTTAACCCATATATTTACACCAAATTATTGTGTTAACCCATATATATATAAACCCTGAGTTAACCGTGTTGCTTAAATCTAGAAGGTATTGAATACGGTTTTGGATGGATCGGGAATTATGGTTTTTGATATATCAAAGAATAATGGGAAGAATCCTTTTACCCCATATGTGCTTAATAAGAATCCATGTTCTAGGGAAGGCAAAAGCATCTGAAACCCACAGGGAAAACTGAAACCCGAACCGCTTGGGTCAGGTTCAAGATGGTTTGGTGTACTTGGATGAGGGTTTGGGTATGGATAACAAAACTTATCCATGTACGAGTTCGATTACGGGTTCTAGTAATGTCTGCCCTGATTACCCGTACCCGTTAAGAAAAGAGAACAAGAGAAGAAAAGCAAAAGCAAATACGACTTGCTGTCTATAATGATAGATAGATGTATCAAAAACTTTTAATTGGTATTTTTGTTTTTCTCCTATTTTCTTTTCGCCCAGGAGACATCGTCGGAGACCAATTGTAACACCCCCAAATTACCACGCAGCGAAATACCACTTTGGGGCGCTACTCATAGCACATCACACACAATCATAGACAACGACCTCAAAAGAGTCGTTAAAATAATATACAACATTGTCTAAAAGTTTCCCATCCTAATATATATAAAATCAGAGTGGCGTTTAGTCTCAAAAACCGTTACCAACACATCACGTTTATCAAAAGACTTTAAGTGAATTGTTCAATGCAAAGGATGGAAAGATAATCAAAGTTTTAGACAAGTAAGCACCAACTCCCTCCTCGCATGCTCTGCTGCTATCCATCTTAGAAATTCAAAATCAGTTACATAGCAAGTAAAATTAAAAAATCTTCATATCCACAGTACTTTGTCATTGATAACTTGATCCTTAGTCAATCCAGAAGTACACACATCCTTGTGACGCTTAAACAAGTCGTCTATTCACTGAACGGTTAACGGTTCTTAACAATTAGCTTATAAAGCTTGCGATCATCCAGACACATTAGAAATGGTTCATCGAAATAAATCACAACTCAAGAGAAGTCCAGCGGGTTACTCGTACATAGATGATAATCAACGATAATCATAAGGACGACGACACTAAACGATTCATATCAAAGAAACACGATTCGAAGAAAGACGTACGTACACCAAACAACCACAAATCGAGTCAGGCATGCTTGAGCCCACTCATTTATAACGCCTTCTCTACATCAAAAGGCGTCCCCCTCCATGTATACAAGAGTTTATAAATTTATGGTTCGGGAACTTATAAATTTCTTGTTCAAATGAAAAGGCGTCCCAATCCATTTCAACAAGACAATTATAAGTCATCCTACTCAATTATTACTACCTCTCAATACGATGTCATATCCAAATTTTATACCATAGTAAATACAAGGTGTCAACAAACTTACTTCATGATTTCCGTATTCAAATGTCCCATTCCATCTGAATAAGGAAAACACAAACAATCTAAGGTCCAGTGGTTTAAAACTTTCTTATTCAAATGCCCCAACCTATTTCTATAAGACAACCTTAAACGACTCATAGTTGGGAAAGTTAAAATCTTTATATCTAAATGTCCCATTCCATTTAGATACAAAGTATTAAGTCACTCAACCGAATGACTACTACGAACATATCTGTTAGAAATACGTTTTAACGTATATTAGAAGTATCGGTCACTCCACAATATGATTTATGTTGTAATAGCTCGTAGTTAGTAATTAGTTATTATTTGCTTATTAACTTAAGTAAGAACCGGTCCATGGGCTTGTCATGGACCGGCCCAAGTCCACTTATGACTTGGAACTATAAATACCCCTTTCCACTAAGGAAAGGGGTTGGTTGTTGTCATTTTCATATTTTCCACTTAATAAAATACACATAGTTTCTCTCACTTTCTCTCTCTAACTTTCTCTCTCTAGAAATCAACAAACCCCTTCATAGATTCATTGATTATCATTATTCTACATTTGGTATCAAGAGCTATGGGGTGATTTAAGGTGGTGATTTGTGTGGTTTTTTAGTTTTTGATTGTATTAGTGTTCTTTAAGAAAAATCATCTTGATTCTTGGTGTTTTTGGTGTTTTTGTGATTGGGATTAGTGGATAAGTATTAGTTGTTACTTATTTTAGTCGAAAGCACAAAACTTTTTGGGTTATTTGGTCAAAATCTGGGCTTAATCTTACTTTTTACTGTTCGACTGTTCATCGGACAAAGTTTCTGTTCATTCAGCAAAAGTTCCGGATCAAGGAGTTCCGGATCAAGAAGTTCCGGATCAAGGAGTTCCGGATCAAGGAGTTCCGAGTCAAGAAGTTCCGAATCAAGAAACTTCAGAATCAAGAAGTTCCGGATCAAGAAACTTCCGAACCAAGAACTTCCGAGTCAAGAAGTTCCGGATCAAGAAACTTCCGAACCAAAGAGTTCCGAGTCAAGAAGTTCCGGATCAAGCCAAACTTCCGAACCAAGAACTTCCGAGTCAAGAAGTTCCGGATCAAGCCAAAGTTCCGAACCAAGAACTTCCGAACCAAGAAGTTCCGGATCAATCCAAAAGTTCCGAATCAAGGTATTCTTCCGAATCAACAAAAAGTTCCGAATCAAGGTAATCTTCCGAATCAAACTTCCGAATCAACAAAAAGTTCCGAATCAAGGGTTATTTTGCTTGTTTTTTCGACGATTTTTTAGAGGATTTAATCTTGGTTTCATACAACAAAAACACAACACAATTCACAAGCTTTAATTCACTGCTCGATCAACCGATAATCTCTGTTTCTTTGAAGAAAAACAAAATGAATCCAAATTCAGTAATGCCTCAGATGACATCTCTTACGGATATATCGATCATAACGGGAACTGATAGCCGTCCACCGATGCTTATTAAAGAGGTGTTTGAAGCATGGCAAGGTCGAACGATGCAATATCTAAAGGGAAAACCAACATACGGAAGGCTTATGGTCAAATCGATTTTGAATGGTCCACTCGATTATGGTACCATTACGGTTGACAACGTGACTAGACCACGAGAATTTGAAGAACTCACTCCAGCTCAACAACTTGTTGCAGATGCAGATGAAAAAGCTCTTCAAACAATTCTCCAAGCTCTTCCCCATGACATCTATAGGATGGTGAGTCAGTATACGGTGGCAAAGGATCTATGGGAACGGTTAAAGGTGTTGCTACAAGGCACGTCTCTCACCAAACAAGAAAGGGAGTGTCAGCTGTATGATTTGTTTGATAGATTCACCTACAACCCAGGGGAAACGCTTCACGATTATTACTTCAGATTCACCACACTCATGAATGATCTGAATGTATACAATCTTGTGATTGCACCATTCCAGGTTAACACCAAATTCTTGAATACTCTACCTCAAGCTGAATGGGGTGAGTATATTACCGATGTGAAGTTAACCCGGGATTTGCATAAGTGCAATTTAGATCAAATCTATGCCTTCCTTCAGCAACATGAGAAGCATGTGATTATGCACCGTTCTCCTCGTGGTATGCACCCAGATTCCTTAGCTTTGATGGCGAATCAACCAAGCTTGTCTCACAACAACACACCTTATATCTTGGGACATCAAGCTTATCATCAATCACCTTACATGACACCAGCCTTTCCCCAATACTCGATTCTACCACAACCACCCACCTCACATCAGCAACAATATCGGTTCAATGCACCCTCACCACAGTATGCTTCACAACTTCATCCAGCAAATGTTGCACCTTATGCAGCATATCCATCAAGCTACCCTGATCAAATGAGTATTCCTTCTACTGATTATGCAGCTTATCCAGATCAAGCACTGTATTGTGATGATGAGGAAGTCCCAGTTCCTGTATTCCAACAAGGAGCTGACCCAGTTGAAGTGCTAACTACTATGTCTGCTTATCTCACAAGAACTTTAAGCAAACGAGGATTCAGAGGATCAGCTCCTACCAACAATCAGTTGAGGAATTCATCCAATTCTCGCCAACAAGCTACAATTGAGAATGGCAGGGTAATGGTTCAGCCAATTCAACCATATCAGGGGAGAACTTCCACATCAACCAATGTTCGCACCGCCAATCCTGCTCCTGCTCCAATGGTCAACAACCCTCCACGGGCTAATACGGGCAAGTTGAGAATGATTACATGCTACAACTGCAAGGAAGAGGGTCATATGTCCAGGGATTGTAAGAAACCCAAGAGGAGAAGGGATGGACAGTGGTTTGCAGAAAAGATCTATCTGGTAAATGCTCAGGCGCAAGGAAGGGAACTTGATGAAGAGGAGCTTGCATTTCTGGCTGACCCAGGGATTGCTGAACAAGACGTTGTCACTACGCAGAATGCAGCTTACCAAGCCGATGATCTTGATGCGTATGATTCCGACTGCGATGACTTTCAAACTGCAAAGGCTGCTTTCATGGCAACTTTTTCCAGCTTAGGGCCAGATAAGAAATCTGAGGTACTTATTAATAACACCGATAATGCCACTGATGCTAGTATTCAACCACATCAAGTTGGGCAAGAGAGTGCTGATTCGAATGAATTTTCGGTGGTGAGTCTTTCAAATGAGGAGACAAACAATGATAGCAATATCAATGTGAGTTCCCAGACTTTGAGTGAATCACGACCGGGACCCAGTTCGCATACGCCTACTCCTGCTCAACAAGATTTGGTCATGGTTCCTGCTACATTACTTAGCCAAATGAATGCTGCACTCTTAGAAACCTTAGCTAAGAATAAGAATTTGTCTGATGAGCTTGCCTTAAGCAATGAGAAAGTACAAACTTTGGAATTAGTGCCTTCGTCTAGTGTTCTCACAAATCTCGAATATGATCACTTTAGAAACAAACAAATGGGTCACTTGCAAGAAATCGAAAACTTAAGAGCAAATCTGTCTAGTGAACTTAGAGAAAAGGAGTTAGTGGTCACTAATTTTCAAAAACTTCAAACTGATTTTGAATTACTCGAATCTAAGAAGACTGAAATGGAGATAAATGCTACTAATAAGATTAGAAGTCTAGACTACTTGCTGTTAAGACAATACGCTGCTTCACAACTAGTTCACTTATTTGATGCTTCGTTTAAAGAGTTTAACTTATCACGTCTAAAAGGCCTTCCCCCTAATCCACGATATGCAAAACAAGCTTTAAGACATAGTCCTAGACTTTATAATGCAACTCAATTAGGATTGGCGTTAGACCCGATTGTTTTTCCCAATGATCAAACAAGTAAGGATCTAGTTGATGAGGATCGGTCATACAATTCAGCAAAATATCCCGATTGTGATTATTTTAAAATGAATAAGGAGCTTGCTAAAACTGATTTTAGAGTTCGCTTCCATATGGATAAAGATCTCATTACAGCACCAACCTACATGATAGAGGAAGAAAGCCCTAGTACATTTCCTACACTTGTCAACATGGACGGTCCTAAGGAAATTCCAAAGAATCTTCCACCTGTTAGCACTGTATGGTTAAACTTGAAAGAGATTAACCGATACTTTACTAACTTTGACAAGGTCATTTTGGAATGTACGACTTCAAATGGCTTAAACGCCGGAGAATGGGCTTTCGAACACATGAACGAGGTGTTTAAAACTGAGATCAATCCGTTTGTCGAAAGTCTAAAAAGAAGTTTTGCATCTCTTAAGGAAAATCTTCAGTTTGAAATTGGTGAAGTTCAAAAAGTGTTTTATGAAATGGACACAGCTTACGAACTGCAACTAATTGAAAAGGAAAAGATTTCAACCGAATATGACCGATTCTTGTCCGAAGTAATCTCGTGTGATGTGCTTACTATTGTAAATGTTAAATATTCGAATGAGCTTACATCCGCTATGATGAATTGTGATGCTGTGAATATTTGTGAGGATATTTGTGATGATGTTTGTGATATTTCTGTAAATGTTGCTGAAACTGTAAATGAGGTAGATAGTCATTCTTGTCACGAATCTAACGCTGAGCTTTTAAAGCTACAAGATTCTTATAATTTACTTTCTCAACGCTTTAATCAACTAGAACAACATTGTATATCTTTAGAATTAAAACAACAAGCTCAAAATGAAAATCTTTTGATATCAAATGTTTGTGAAAACGGTGTTGAGACAAGTGACAAGATGATTGCAATTGTTAAGACATTAGAGGAAGAAATCATGAGATTGAAGAGAGAGATATCATCAAAGGAAACATTAAGAATGGAACTAGAGGCCGCAGAGTCTAAAAACCAAGTCTTAGAAATTAGACTATCAACTGTTCTAGGGGAGATGGATCGGACAAGGCAGGGACTATCCGCTCTTTATGGTTCACTAGAAGATCGATTCGCTTTTAATGCGACACAGCAACAATATTATATTGAACAACTGAACCAAAAGTGCGAAGAAATCTCTGACTTGAACATCCTGCTCATAGACAAAAATATGGTTTTGGCTGAGTTAAAGGAGACACTTCTTCTCACCCGACAAGAAGTAGTTGATAACTTAGCTACCGACTCTGCACCGTCCACTAGTGCTCCAACAACCAAGAAAGTAGTGCTTTATAAGAATCCGCTTCATAAGAGAAACCAGCTTACCTATGATGATTATATGAAGAATGCCATTAAGCATGTCGATCTTCTTAGGGATATTTTAGACGATCTGTATGCCTTAGATCCCTCAAGTAGCGACTATTATTCGGCTCATGAATATGTTAAGCGAGTTCAATATTGCTTGGCTTATTTACAATACATAGGTACACCAGGTTCTGCACTACTTAATAATAGGCCCATTGCTGTCACTCCATTTAATAAGACTCCAGGAGCGAAACCGTCAATGGCACAATCAAGTAAGACACCTTTAAAATCTGCTGCTAATGTTCCCAATTTGCCTTCTACAGGATTAAAAGCGACTACTAAGGCTAAAGGATCGCCACTCAAGAAAGATAAGATCAAGCCCGCCACTAGTAGTGCCACAAAGAAGAAAGTAGAAGTCCACAATAGGAATGCTAGTTCAGTTTTAAATAAAACGAATCATGTTAAGACTAAAAGCTCTGCGCCTGTGCAGCAGCCTAAACCATTCGTGAATTCTGATTTAAATTGTTGGAATTGTAATGAATGTATGTTTTCCCAGCGTCATGATTTGTGTCTGATTGATCACGTTAATGAAATGAATGCTATTAAGAATGGTCTTGAATGGAAGCCAACGGGTAGAACTCGTGCCCAAGTTGGCTGGCAATGGCGTCCCACTGGTAGGACCTTTACTCTCGATGGTAAAATGTGCCCTTTAACTAGGAATGCATCCATTGAGGTTAGGTCTGAGCGTCCTTTAGTTAGGAACACTCGCACTCAAGTAAGGAAACAGCGCCCTTTAATTAGGTCAGCCCCCACTATAGTGCCTATCAGTGTAGAAATACCTCAGGATTTGAGCCAATTAGAATCTACACCACTAATTAAGAAGAAAAAGGCTAGGAAATCTAAGAAACCTAGAGTTAGCAAATCTAAGATTATTAAATCTATACCTGCTAATAACAAGGAACACTCAGATTCCGATACCTCTACATTGTCTTTGTGTGGTGATATTTTCAGGTGGTCCAAATCATCCTGTGGTATTTGGACTCCGGTTGTTCAAAACATATGACCGGAAATCGCTCGATGCTCCGAAATTTCGTCAGCAAGTTTCTTGGTACGGTTAAATTCGGGAATGATCATATAGCAAAGATTATGGGATATGGTGAATATCAGATTGGAAACGTGACGATTTCTAGGGTATACTATGTTGAAGGTCTTGGTCATAACTTATTCTCAGTAGGACAGTTTTGTGATTCCAACCTTGAGGTTGCTTTTCGACAACACACTTGTTTCATCCGCAACTTGGAAGGAAAAGATTTGTTGAAGGGATCTCGTGGTGCAAATCTTTACACTTTGTCCTTACAAGACATGATGGCCGCTTCTCCAGTATGTCTTCTCTCTAAAGCTTCTAAGACCAAGTCGTGGTTATGGCATCGCAGATTATCTCATCTTAATTTTGATGCTATTAATCATCTGGCTAAAAACGAGTTAGTTCGTGGTCTTCCCAAGCTTAAATTTCACAAGGATCATTTATGTTCCGCGTGTTCAAGGGGGAAAAGCACCAAGAAATCTTACAAACCCAAAGCTGAAGACACTAATCAAGAAAAACTTCATCTTTTGCATATGGATCTTTGTGGACCGATGAGAACTGAAAGTGTGAGCGGTAAGAAATTCATTCTCGTCATTGTGGATGATTTCTCAAGGTTTACATGGGTTAGATTTCTACGTACTAAGGATGAAGCTCCGAAAGCTATCATCACTTTTCTGAAGTTCATTCAGGTACGTTTGAATACCACTGTCCGCCGTATTCGTACAGACAATGGTACAGAGTTCGTCAACCAGACTCTTCGTGATTATTATGAAGGAGTTGGTATATCACATGAAACATCCGCTGCACGCACTCCACAACAAAACGGTGTCGTTGAAAGACGGAATCGTACACTTATGGAAGCTGTTAGGACCATGCTTATTTATGCGAACGCTCCATTGTTCCTGTGGGCAGAGGCTATTTCTACTGCATGTTTCACCCAAAACCGTTCTATCATTCGGAAACGCCATGGAAAAACACCTTATGAGCTTCTACATGACCGCAAACCCGATGTTTCATTTTTCCATGTGTTTGGTGCTCTGTGTTATCCAAACATCAATAGTGAGAACTTGGGTAAGCTTCAACCAAAAGCCGACATAGGTATTTTCATTGGTTACTCACCGTCCAAAAGAGCATACCGAATTTATAACCGTCGTCTTGGCAAGATTGTAGAAACTATGGACGCAGATTTCGACGAGCTGACAGCGATGGCTTCTGAGCAACACAGCTCTGAACCCGCGCTTCATGAGATGGGACCCGGTGCTATAAGTTCCGGATTAGTTCCCAACAATCCTACTTCTACATCATTTTTACCACCATCAAGGCCCGAGTGGGATAAACTGTTTCAACCGTTGTTTGATGAATTCTTCGATCCCCCGACTGATGAAGTTCCAGTACCTGTAGTAATTGCTCCAATACCTGAAGTGGTTGCTCAAGTCAATGAACCTTTATCTAATGCATCTACAATTCACAATGAACCGGATGCACCTTCACCAAGTGATTCTCAAACTACACCTGAATCATCACCTCTACTTGTGCCTAATGATGTAGAAGAGGATACTACTGATCACGACCTGGAATATGCTCACTTGCAAGAGCTTCCTTTCTTTGGTGTAGCGATCCCTGAAAACCCTTCAGCCGCGTCTACCTCAGAAGAAGCTCCATCTATTGTTCACTCCAGACCACCTAGGATTGAAAACCATAGCACTAAATGGACAAAAGATCACCCAATTAGGAATGTTATTGGAGATCTAGATCGACCAGTCTCTACACGCCATCAACTACAAGAGAGTGCACTATATTGTTACTTTGATGCATTTCTCTCTGAAGTTGAACCCAAAAATTGGCAGCAGGCTATGACCCAATCATCTTGGATTGAAGCTATGCAGGAGGAACTCAATGAATTCAAACGACTAGAAGTATGGGAATTGGTTCCTCGCCCTGACAAGGTTAACATCCTTACTTTGTTATGGGTTTATAAGGTTAAACTTGATGAGATGGGTTCGGTATTGAAGAATAAAGCAAGATTGGTCGCTAGAGGATATAAACAAGCCTTGGGTATAGACTTTGAGGAATCTTTTGCTCCTGTGGCTAGATTGGAGGCGATTAGACTATTCCTTGCGTTTGCTGCTCATATGAACATGATCGTCTATCAAATGGATGTGAAGACGGCATTTTTGAACGGTGAACTAAGGGAAGAGGTTTATGTTAGTCAACCGGATGGGTTCGTGAGTACGGAGTCTCCTAACCATGTGTACAAGCTTAAGAAGGCTCTCTATGGGTTGAAACAAGCTCCACGCGCGTGGTATGATCTCCTGTCAACATATCTCATGTCGGAAGGCTTCTCCAAAGGCAAAGTGGACCCCACTCTATTCACTCTCAAAGACGGCAACGACATGCTTCTGGTACAAATTTATGTTGATGATATAATTTTTGCTGCCACTAACATAGAATTGTCTAAACAATTTGAGAAGATAATGTCCACACGCTTTCAGATGTCGATGATGGGAAAAATATCATTTTTCTTAGGATTACAGATTTCTCAGAATCCCAGAGGCATCTTTATTAATCAATCCAAATATGCTCTAGAATATCTTAAGAAATATAACTTTGAGAATTGTGACCCCGTAGATACTCCAATGGTGGAGAAATCCAAGTTAGATGAAGATAGGGATGGGATTATTGTCGATCCGAAACTTTACCGTGGAATGATCGGCACCCTTCTCTATCTGACTGCTAGCAGGCCTGATTTGCAATTTGCTATATGCATGTGTGCCCGGTATCAGGCTCGGCCTACCGAAAAGCACTTACATGTTGTGAAAAGGATCTTTCGGTATCTAAAAGGAACACTTCATCGTGGTCTATGGTATCCGAAAGATTCCTCGATTGCTTTAATATCATACGCAGATGCCGATCATGCTGGATGTCAAGATACGAGGCGTAGCACTTCTGGATCTGTGCAACTCCTAGGAGATAGATTGATCAGTTGGTCGTCAAAAAGGCAGAAAAGCGCTGCAATATCAAGCACGGAGGCTGAATACATCGCCATGTCCGGTTGTTGTGCTCAAGTCCTTTGGATGAGATCACAATTAACTGACTACGGTCTTGGATTTAACAAAATCCCGATGTATTGTGACAACAAGAGCGCCATTGCCCTTTGCTTCAACTATGTTCAACACTCCCGGGCCAAGCACATAGACATTCGCTACCATTTCATTAAGGAGCAGGTGGAGAACGGAGTGATCGAGCTGTATTTTGTCACTACTGAGTATCAGCTGGCGGATATGTTCACCAAAGCCTTAGATCGAGGACGAATCGAGTTTTTGATCGACAAGCTTGGCATGAAATCATTCACTCCAGCGACTCTCAAAGAGTTGGCAGAAGAATCAGCTGAATAGTCGTGGTAAACTATTAAGAGTATCCTTTGGTTGTGATCATGTATATTATCGTAAATATATAAACCACAAAAGAAAAATACAAAAATATAAAACCAAGAAAAACCATAAAAAAAATATAAAACCAAGAAAAACCACAAAAAATATAAAACCTAGAAAAACCATAAAAATTATAAAATCAAGAAAAACCAAAAATATTTTTCATTTTAAATCGGGCATGTCTTTTAGTACGGTAATATTTACGGCCTTAGAAATGTCGATCAATATTGACACGGTGCCATAAATAGAGTCCGTATAAAAGTTGTACATTTTTAAAACATGCCCATTATGGCTTGTAGTTATTTCAGACTGCAACCCGGTTTTCATATTAAAGTCACGTATTTCCTTGGAAAACGTTGGCTCAGAACGGGAATTAATTTTCTCGGGCGTGATTTACAAGCCAAATCATGCAAAGAGATCAAGGTTACTTTATACCTTGGTCTGACACGAATTTGTGTACGTCTCAGTGCATTAATTTGTTAAAATAAGAGAAATCTTATTAAAACCACGAATCCAACTTTTTCAAGAAATAAGTTGGAAATGCTTTCATCACTATTTGACTCTTTAAACAATGACTACAGCTCTTTAAATAGAAAACGGGTCATTGTTTAAGGGGGAGAAAATAGTAAAATCATCTTCATCATTAAAATTGATCTTCAAAAGCGATTGTGAAAATTAAGGGCTTCATGGCAATTGAGTGGTTTTGCTTTAGAAAACGACTAGTGTTCGTTCTAAGTAATAGGCATGGCTTTTAGATCTTGAGGATATGCTAATAGATGCGTTTGCTAAGTTGTGTGTACGTTTAACAAGAGTTAGGTAAAATGGAAAAAATTAGAAACAAAAAGGACAGGGAGAGAAAATGTAGGGACTAAAAGTGTGATTTATGGAAAATTGTCAAATTTTTGACCTAAGTCAAACAACACAACCCCCGCCTCTCACTATTCTCCCTTCACTGTTTATTCATCTTGCCGCCATTGTTGAATACACAAACACACGCTCTGAATAATCACTTGCTCATTGATCTAGCTCCTGTTCATTCGAATAATTAAGGTATATACATCAAATGTTAACTTCTAATCCTCACTTGTTATCAAATAAACCTGTTAAAAATGCTCAATTACTCAGTCTAATCCACTTAGGGTTTTTGATTAAATTAGGCTAAATTAACAAGGGATTTATGGTGGGTTTTGCTCGGAATAGATTAAATGATGTTTATATTGCCTTAGTTTGCCTTAGAAACTCACAAACGCGCTAGATTAATCATCTGAGTTTAGTTTGTAAAAGTTCCGGATGAACGTGGTTTAAAACTTCCGAATGAAGGATTTCTTCTGAAAAAACTTCCGAATGAGGAAGTTCCGAATGAAGAAGTTCCGAATGAAGAACTTCCGAATGAAGAACTTCCGAATGAAGGAAGTTCCGAATGAAGAACTTCCGAATGAAGGAAGTTCCGAATGAAGAACTTCCGAATGAAGGAAGTTCCGGATGAAGAACTTCCGGATGAAGGAAATTCCGAATGAAGAACTTCCGAATGAAGGAAGTTCCGGATGAAGAACTTCCGGATGAAGGAAGTTCCGAATGAAGAACTTCCGGATGAAGGAAGTTCCGAATGAAGAACTTCCGGATGAAGGAAGTTCCGAATGAAGAACTTCCGAATGAAGGAAGTTCCGAATGAAGAACTTCCGGATGAAGGAAGTTCCGAATGAAGAACTTCCGGATGAAGGAAGTTCCAAATGAAGAACTTCCGGATAAAGGAAGTTCCGAATGAGGAAAAGTTCCGGATGAAAATGTTCCGAATGAGGAAAAGTTCCGGATGAGTTGTTTGATTATTCTTGTTTACATGCTATATATGTACTTGTTGTTTTATCTTATGAAATGTGTTATGCTTAGAAGTAAGAATGATATATATCTATCTGTTATTTGTGCATCAACCTTTCATGTCTTATCTTAAGCAGATAAAATGACTAATCCAACAGTACAAGCTATCCAAGAATCAAGAGAAGCCGATATTGCTAAAGCTCGAACCCTTAAGTTTATACCCAACAACTATAGGCTGAAGCAAGTTTCTAAATCCACTCACCATGGTTTTAAGGTCGCCATAGCCATTCTTGATAACTCTCATTTCAAGAACGCCCTTAGGAATACAGCCTCGGTGCCTTATGAGTATATGTTTGAATTTTGGGCAACCAAGGAAATCACTTCGAACAAGATCACCTTCACCATCGACAACAAGCAGCAGACACTCACCGTTTCAGATTTCCGTAAGATTCTTGGCATAAGGGATACACCCAAGGGCATGTCTTTCTCAAGGGATCCTACTAAAGATGAACTCGCAGAGTTATTTGACGCACTTGGATGTCCGGAAATACGAGTTGCATCTGAGTTTACTACTGCTAAGGTAGGACAACCCTGGAGAGCTTTGATGGGTATTCTCAGTAAATGCCTTACACCAAAAACGAGTGGACATGATGCTTTGCGCAGTCCGATAATGAACCTCTTCTATGGCATGTACAAAGCTGCGAATTCAGATTATGCTTTGTTGATATGGGAAGAATTCACCTTTCAACTCTTCTACAACAAGAAGCTGAAGACAAACTTCTTTCCTTATCCTCGGTTTATTAAGCTTATCATAAATTATTTTATGAAGCTTGATGCTACTATTGATAGGCGTGCAGGAGGTCGCTACCACACTGAAGAAGCTGATGATACTGTAGATCTGAGGCATGAAGGACCGTCGATTGGTGTGATTCCGGGTCCTGTTCCTGATTACCTTCTATCTGATAAAATCAAAGGTTCTGCAGATTACAAGCTACTACAACTAGAAATCCAGAGGCTGAAAGCAAACCTTCAAACTGGAGAAGACTCATCGACAACGGTTAAGAGTAAAGGTAAACGCAAACAACCAGCTGCGTTACCTGAACCCGAACCAAAGAAGAAGAAGTCAGAGGTTAAGAAGGGAAAGGGTAAGGATTTGATGCGTCTACGTGATGAAGAAGATATTGTTGATCCTACTCTTGATAAATCCGAGCAACAAATGATGAAGATTGCTATTAAAAGGAGTAGGAAAGATACAGGCGGTAGTGGTTCAGGTGCGAGGGTAGATATCGAGGATGAGTACGAGGAACCGCATGATGTTGATGAGTTTGGATCACCTGAAAACTATTCCACATCGAAGGAGCCATCAATCCCTATTTCAACAAGTGTGGAAAAGGAACCTGTTGCTCCTACAATCATGGTGACAACTCAACCTTTGGCAACTCTACCTCCACCAATCCAACCCTTAACAACCCGACCAACCCGACCGGCTTCCACACCATTTCTTCCACCACCCATAATCCCCATCCTTAGTACAGCAGTAACAACTGAGCCTATTCAGTCAACCCAGAGCAGTTCTGCAACATCTGCAATGGCTGCATTAGTGATGGCCGAAATGCTTGACAATCACAAACGCGAAATGGATGAACTTCGCCAAGAGTTGCAA
Organism: Glebionis coronaria; assembly: GCA_025667525.1. NCBI lineage: Eukaryota > Viridiplantae > Streptophyta > Magnoliopsida > Asterales > Asteraceae > Glebionis > Glebionis coronaria. Next base: position 126,690,236 of record CM046879.1, on the reverse strand, counting down.
AGACGAGCTCAAAGGGAAGAAACATCTCAGAAAGCTCAAGAAGAGTTGATTGCCAAGTTCGCTGCAGACATGGAAGCTACACGTAAAGCTCATGCAGAGGAACTTGCTCGAATTAAGCAGGCTGAGGCTGATAAACATGCTGCACGCATTACCAGACTTCGAGCAATGAGGGATAAATATAAGGAACAAAAAGAAGCACTTGAAGCATCTGTGAAAGAAAGAGTGCAAGAATCCGTTGAATCCTTAATGCCTAAACTTCGCGATGAGATGAAGACACTTGCCGCTGACAATTTAATGGTCAAATCATCCAACCCTTCAGAAGCCGCCTACAAGATTGCTTATGACCTGACGGATTTCGAATTGAAGAAGATCCTTAAGGCTCGTATGGTGGAACTTGGGTCGTATGATAAGTCGAGGATTCAACGGGCTCTATATAAATCCCTGAATGATGCTATCATGGAGGATGATAAATTATTCAAGACGTTTGGAAGTGTGGTACCATATCACATCTTACCTGAGGAAGAAAGGGAAGAAAGTGAAGAAGAGGGTACGGGGGAAGAAGAGGAAGAAGAAGAAGAAGAAGAAGGAGAAAAGGATAAAGACGATGACGAGGGTGGTGATGATGATGAGGATGATGAGGATGATGATGAGGATGAGGATGATGATGATGGCGATGATGGTGGTGATGAGAATCAGGAGAGTGCAAGGGGTAGTAACGGGGATGACAATCAGGATGATGATGGGGGTGAACAACCGAAAAAGGGAGACAAGGTTACCAGCTCCAAGAAGACTGCTACAAAGACTGGAACCAAGTCCACAAAAGATGCAGCACAGAAGGACAAATCGACATCCTCGGAATCAAGACGAACTAAGTGGCGCCACGATGTGAATGCCACTACAGCGTCTTCGGCTCCCGGTATCTCTATCGCTGTATCTTTACCTATTACAACTAACCCCATTAGTTCTGCTGTTGTTCCTCCTGTGATTGCAGAATCAGTGACGGAACCCGAAGCTGCACAACACTCCCCAGTTCACGACACTGCTGAAATGCCTGAAACCGAACCAACAGATGTTCGCACTTCAACTTCTCAACAACAGGCTCAACAATCTACGGTTCCTGAACCAAGCATACGAGTTTGGGAAGATACGTTGGAGATAGACGAGTCTGCACCACCACAAGCTTGGATCACGGCAGCAGCTCAATATGATCCGATCACAGATGCTGACAAAGATGTGCTGTATCTGCGTATCCGAAGTCCGATTGACTTATGTGCATTTCTTGCTCATGAGTATAAGACTTCGGTTACTCCATCCTTGGTCAAGAAAGCGATGAAAGATAAGAGACTGCGTGCCAAAACCCGATTACCCCGAATGGAGTTCGAGTATTATGCCGATGAGATCATAAAGGCTTTGAAAACCGTTCAAAGGCCAGGACTTCATGAATCAGAAAGAGCTCCACCTCCAATGGATCCTGCTCAAGATAATCAGATTGCTCTTGACTTCTTCGTCACCAACGATCTTGAGTATCTACTGAAGGGATCATCAAAGTACGCAACCTCCCTGACATTGCTGAAAGCTGCCAACTGGGGGACAATACCCTTCATCGAGGAAAAGGTAAATCGACTCTGGGTCCCAAAAATGAATCGTAATTATGATATGTATGCTGTCATAGGTGCATCTCATTGGGACGAACGAGTCCGAAGGGCGTACAGGGGTTGCTGCTTGGTCAAATCTGGAAGCAATGTTAGATCCGACATCCGCATCTCCAGCATCTTAGGAATGAAAACTGAAGCCAAGAACGACTACTATCATGTGACGGAGATTCGCTTGAAAAGGGAGGATGACAGGGAATACAAAATCCAGCAAGGAGATTTTTCCATCATTCGCCTTGAGGATATCGAAGATATGCTGCTTCTGATGACCCGAGATCAACTTACACACATTCCTCGTGAAGACCTGATTGCTTTGAATACAGCACTTCGTATGTTCACACGAAGCGTTGTCATCAAATCACGAGTTGAAGATCTTCAGTTGGGAGTCGAAAGCTATCAGAGGAAGCTCAACTTAACCCGTCCTGTGAATCAAGTGCTACCTCAACATGTAGAAAGATGTCCCTATACCGGCATTTCTGTCCCGAATTCCGGCATTTTCTACTTGAACAGTCGAGGTTTGATGAAGTTTATGAGGGTGGGTGAGCTTCACAAGTATAGTGATGGAACTCTTATACAAGTCAGAGATAAGTTGGAGCATCTGAACTCGGGTGGGACTTTGCCAGAGATGACGGAGGATTGGCATCCGGGTTACCGGCAGATGGCAAAGTATGTGATCAAAAAGATCGATCAAAAGCTCCGTGAACGTAGATTGATGAGGAGCTTGGAAAGATTCGTGGGTGGAAGACCGTATTTAGTGCACCACAAGCTACTGCAACGATCCATCTGATGGGTCGTACATCTCAGGTCACTTTATATTGGTTTTCAATTGTGAATATGTAAATTTGTGAATAATGTGCTTGTATGGCTTGCTGTAGTGTTAAGGTATGATAATTTTTCAAGAATTTCTCACGAGATTCTAAATCTTTCAAAATATGTCATATCAAAGCACTACAACTATCCCTTATTAACTTAAGGGGGAGCAATAACTTGTTCTATGGCCAAAACATCGATTTCATTTTTTACCCAAAGACCGGTTAATCCATTCAGTATCCCAAATATTAATGGTTAACATTGTGGATAAGGGGAGAAAATGGGATTAAGGAGACGTAAGTGATACTTGGCTAAAAGATGAAAAAAGACTTAAAGATTATCCAACTTAATATGTGTAAAGCACGTGTTAAGGGGGAGCGTTTTTGATGAACAAAACACCTAAGGTACAAAACTTTTGATTTCAATATCACAAGTACTTTAGGTGATTTTCATTGATTTTTCATGGTGGCAATTCCTTCCCAAAACACGCTTAATTCACGACGGATGTGGTGACAAAAGGGTGGTAGGAATAGGTTTAGTCCAATGATTCATCAGAGCCGATGGAATCTTCCCAAGGACAATTCCCTAGATAGAATTAGAAGTCCTAGGAAAGATGGAGAAAGAATGTGAACGTAGCTGAATGCCGACCAAGTACTTAAGCTAGCACTGGAACAATCACAACAAGGTGCTAGTGATGACGTATTGGTAAGCATTGAAGGGGTTGAAGAATGAAAAAGAAATGTAAAGATAAAGGGTGTAAAGAAAGAAGCCCTCCTTACAACTTTAGGCAGAAACCGGGTCAATACATATGCTATTGAGGTCATTTTTGTTAATGATTCTCGGTATTGAAGAAAGACATCATGGACCCAGTGATGCAATGCACAACCCTTCCCCAGCTAACTCAAATATCTCTCAAAAGGTATTTGTTTTAATCACACGGAGATCAACACGTTATCTATTGGTTTATTCACTCCGAATAAACTGGTATTGAAAAGGTGGCACTCCTCTCCAGCCATCGCTCACTAAATCAAAACGCACAATCGAGTCTAGAGCCAAGAGATCATCAAAAGTCTCATTAGGACACTTTCCATTTATTCCTTGCTTTCTCACACACTGTGAAAAGTAAGAGATTTTCATGAGTCCTACGCAATATTCTTGTAATATTGCCAGAACATCCGAGTAATACGTAAGTATTACAATGAAGATGGAAATCCTGCTTGAGCCAACATCAAACAAGCTCATGGTAGGTTACACGTGCGGTTCTTTTAGAACCAATCTTGTGAAAAACTGGAAGGTAACAGTGGTTTAATTCTTAATTGAACTTAAACTCGTTCCAGGCCTCTTCGCATTATCATATGATCTTGCCAGAACACTCAGAGTGACTCTTTATTGACCACAGTGACGAGTGGAAATCCTTCTAGTGTCAACATCAAACAGCACTTGGTAGGTAACGTGCAAGATTCTTTATGAATCGAGCTCGTGACAACTGGAAAGCAACGATGGTGAAAATCTTAATTGAAATTCACTTGTTCCAGGTTTCATGAATTGACGGCTTTTAATCACAAGGATAATTTATCCAAGTGATTCACTCTTTATGTTCGCAGTCAGCTTTGGACGGTCGAATAAAGAGAACGGGTTTACCCGCGAAATCCTGTCAGGAAGTTACTTAATTGAAACTATCCGTCACGGGTACGATATCTAATATCGTCCAACGGTCTTCACCGACCGGAGGTAAAATGCTACCGAATTAGAATAAAATGTTCAAAGCCATTTTATTCGTGTCGTTGCTGTGTACCTGCTAAAGACGGTGGCGTTGCTGAGTACCTGTTGAAGACGGTGGCGTTGCTGTGTACCAGTGAAGACGGTGGTGTTGCGGTGTACCTGTAAAAGTCGTTCCCACATGCTTATGTCTTTTGCAACAAAAATTCAAGAAAGTACAAGATGAAGTCTTCCGCTGTACCAAACTCTGAAGCTTTCAAGAATTCAACAAAAAGACGTAAGTGTGTGGAACATGAAGTCACGAGGAGGCAAAGTTCACAAGAAAGGCAAAGATCGCACGTGAAAGGCCAAAGAACAATGCTCTCAAGTCAAAGCCAAAAAGATCAAATCAACATATTCACAACAAAAGAAAGAAAAGAAGAAAAGACTACGAGCTAAAGAACGAAGACTTAGTATAGTATGCTAGGTTTAGAACTTTGTAACGTGGCGTGACCTCCCTTAGGGGGAGATTGTTAGAAATACGTTTTAACGTATATTAGAAGTATCGGTCACTCCACAATATGATTTATGTTGTAATAGCTCGTAGTTAGTAATTAGTTATTATTTGCTTATTAACTTAAGTAAGAACCGGTCCATGGGCTTGTCATGGACCGGCCCAAGTCCACTTATGACTTGGAACTATAAATACCCCTTTCCACTAAGGAAAGGGGTTGGTTGTTGTCATTTTCATATTTTCCACTTAATAAAATACACATAGTTTCTCTCACTTTCTCTCTCTAACTTTCTCTCTCTAGAAATCAACAAACCCCTTCATAGATTCATTGATTATCATTATTCTACAATATCTTTGTTGCACCCAAACTATATATATTTGATTAGGATATATATATCTTAAGTCCAACATTGGCATCCTCCTTTTCGCCAATAAACGTAGTCATATAAAATAAAATCAAACGTCGCATTACATAGTAGATGTCGCCTCGGATAACTGATTATTCAAAATCATAAGAAGTAATCGGAACACGAATATCACATCAATCAACTACGTTTCGAAAGGAGATGTCCTAAAATGGCACATCACGATACGATGATAACAATCAAACTTAAACAAGTCTATATGCGATAGATTACAAAACAATATATACATACTCAAAGTATCAAACGAGTTTCACACTCGTATTCAGATAATACATAATTATCAAGATCGGTGATTGGTGGTGAGGCCAAAGGCCAAATCCTATACAAAACCATATTATACAATGTACGACAATCATTCAAGGACCATTGCTTCACACACAATGCCTTTAAATACCATGGTATATTCATACATATACATACTACCATTCCTACATACACATAGGATCACATTATTATAATCAATCATACAATGCAAGAATAGCCTTACCGGAGTCATACCGAGTAGTTGTGTGCTTAAAACTTTTTAGAACACACCAAAATTATAGTTTAGGTTTTTCAAAATCGAACTAGTTCTCTATAACTTGTGGCTCTGATTACCATTTTGTAACACCCCCAAATTACCACGCAGCGGAATATCACTTTGGGGCGCTACTCATAGCACATCACACACAATCATAGACAACGACCTCAAAAGAGACGTTAAAATAATATACAACATTTTCTAAAAGTTTCCCATCTCAATATATATAAAATCAGAGTAGCATTTATTCCCAAAAACCGTTACCAACACATCACGTTTATCAAAAGACTTTAAGTGAATTGTTAAATGCAAAGGATGGGAAGATAATCAAAGTTTTAGACAAGTAAGCACCAACTCCCTCCTCGCATGCTCCGCTGCTATCCATCTTCATTACCTAAAATACATGCTTAAAATAATCAACACAACGGTTGAGCGAATCTATAGGTTTCGCAAATCATCATTTGAACATAAGTAGAAAGACCAATCATGATCGTCAAATCAATTATTAAAGCATCTCGTATAAATAGCAAATGATATGTGATTGTATTAAGCTCATGACACCGACCCCTTAACCAATTAGTCACCCACGCCAAAATGCCGGCATGACTTAGATGAAACCATTTCCCCTACTAGAGTATCAGTTGCTAATTTTATACCCATACTTCTTATTCATCGAAATTATCCGTTCGAGCAGCGCACTCACCGTACTCTCTCATCTCGGATAGGGTTTTCAACCCCGTAGTACTACCATTTGAATTAGCGTCTATTCCCAACTCACAACAAAGAGTTAGAAGATAGTTAACGGCTCATGAATTTAGTGATTTCAGCAACAAGGTACTTATACAATCAAGACAATCAAAAGACAACATTTGGGTCCAAATAATCATTCATGACTTGTGTTCTATTTCATTTCAAATATCATGTATCCCCCTCACGGGTTAAATTATTTGCAATATAGTATAAAAACGAGGCTATAGACTCACCTTAGATGATACGCGAAGCTAGTAGTAGTAGTGATCGCCAAAGTGAAGATGCCCTAAATACACACGTCAAAAGCCGCCACCTAACAAATAAGGTGCGCACTTAGCAACATACTTAAGTATTTCAAAACATACTTAGTATAATAAAGTCAACGACTCAAAATAGTATGTACATAGACATGACCAACCAATGCAAGTGAATCCCTTCTAAACCCCACAACATATACTAGCTTCCCAAAACTAGTACCTTCAATATTGATCCATCTCAAGATGCCAAATCAATACGGTTCAAGTACCCAACACGGGTCTTCAATCTTAGAATATACACTCATACCTGAGACTTATATATTTTAGAAATTTTAGAAGCTATTAGATTAGCCTCTCGCCTCAAACTATGATGTGAGGTTAAGTACCTCCCAAAAAGCACTCAGTCGATACTAACCAAAAGTACACACTGATTTCCCATACTTAAACAACTCTGTTTTCAACGAAACTTGGTGACAAACTCACTTGTAATCTGTACAAGACTTAGTTTAAATTTCATCCAATGATTTACATTTTAGAACCACCTGCTCGACACATCTTTATACTTTAAAAAACCGACTATTTTGCACACTTGACTCGTAAAACCATTTTGACCTTCTAAAAAATTTCCGTTTACAAATTCGACACTTGAATTTGAAAATAGACTCGAAATGCTAAGTTTAGGGCCTGAGATCAGCCTCTAATCATTTTTAGAACTTTACTTATAGTCCTCGAGATTTGACCCAATATCGACAACAATTTCGTATTGTGTCGATACGCATCTCCCGGTACACGAATATTCAAACTATCATAACTTCCTCCTCGTTATGAGTTAGAAGCTCTATCTTATATCAAAACGACCGTCTCGATGACCACTACAACTATAATCAAAACAACACTTAACCAACATCTAATATTCGAAAAACAGCCTTAAACTCACTGGTCACAAATGACTCTTTAAAAACCATACCAAAACCCATTTTGACCCATTTCCAAGTCCACCAACACCTTAAATAACCTAGATCCATCATCCTCAACAAATCCTAACACCTCTTAATCACTTTCATGTCACCCTTTCTAAAAACCCACATCAAAAATCATGCATGCAATACTTAAAATTAATGACCAAGATCAATAACAACACATGCAATTCATTTTAATAGATCAAACAACCAAAATTTCTTCAAGAAATAATTTTGAAAATAAAGTTCATGCATGTTAACAAAAACTAGATCAATACACTCACAAAAGGATCCAAGGTGGGTCTTTGATTAGATTTTTCCAAAAATGAAATTTGGTGGTGGTTTAGTGGTGGTGAAAGGTGGTCGTGGGTTTTACAGAGAAGAAAGGGGAGAGCACAAAAATTTTTGAAGTGTAAAATGGTGTGTATTTTAGATTCAACTTTATATATAGTGGGGTGGGGTAGAAAGTGTAAATATAGCTATCTTTTGGCCTTTGTTGCAGAATAACTTTTAAAGAACGAGAATGGTACCTAGTCGGTTTTTAAAAATTTACGGGAGTCTGGTTTCGTCCCGGATTCATAAAAACAATAAATCTCGTTTGTTAAATCGATCGTTTTAATAATTAAACGTACACAAAACGAAATAGTAAACTTCCGACTCGACTTAATACGTAATGAAATAAAAATTTCACAAATCTCAAATATCGAAATAATCGATACTAAAATATAATATTTGGGCATCCATTGGCATCGCGATCACTATTAGTACTCTTCAATTTTTACAAAAATTAAACAAAGCCACTCATTACCGGATTCAACGTAAATCGTCAAACATAACGATACTCACCATTACTTAGAAATTCAAAATCAGTTACATAGTCGGGGTAAAATAATGACATTAAGTTGGGGCTATTATACCAATGTCGGGGACAGGGTGAGAACCATTGGCCTTTTTCTAAAAAAAATATATCCATACCCGTTTACCCGAATTTGTACCCGCTTTATTGCTATTATAATTAATTCGAGTACACATATATTATATATAGTTTCTACCATTGTATTTTTTATATAAGTATCTTCATCATCTAAAATATTTGGTTGGTGTACATGAATGATTCGAAAACGTTAAATCGTTTGATATAATATTTGTTTTCTTTAACTTTTAATTTTTTTAATATATTAGGGTGTTTTATTTTATTTTTTGGTGGGTTTTAATGTGACTTAATATTAATACCTACCATTTTATCCATAGAATATATAATTAGTGATACCCCATATCCGCGAGGAAAACAAAAAAAAAATCGATGGATAGTATTAACTCGAGACCCAAGGGGTAATGGGTCCAGTACGGGGTGGATATATTAAACAGTTGCGGGTACGAGTTGCAATCCCTACCATATTCCATTGATTCATCTAATTGGGGTCATTAGGAGTAGAAATGAGTTTTAGTAAAACTCAAGTGTAGGAACGCGTGTTGCAAAACAAGGCCTACGAGGTCGATTAATCACCGACTAGGCGCTACATGGACACCAAACTTTACGTGTGCAACTAATCGTTCAAACAATAAGTAAACCATGGTTAACAGCGGTCAAAGACCTCCAATCATTGTCAAACTTGCTGGAAACATGCAAATATGAATTAAAATACTCAAACTCATAGTAAAATGTTTTAATCGCATATGATAGTTGTTTATATCTGTTATAAGTTGATTTCTAAGGAAAATCTTGCCAATATACACAAAAATCGCCAAAAATACCCAAAACATGCCAAAAATAGCAATGTGTTTAATCCGTGATTAATCCCGCTAGACCGATTACAGGCTACACGGATGTAGACCGCCCGGCTACCGATTCACAATTTTTACAAACTTACTTATAAATCCACTTTGTAATTATTTATCATTCGAGAAAAAGTCAAAAAAGAGAAAAGAAAAAATAGCTCCATTGGATAATTTGTATGGGGTTAATATACATAAAAGTTATTAAAGTTTCCAAAAAGTTTGATTATGTTACAAAAGTTTAAAACGTTTCATATAGCTTACTCAAGTATACGGGTTTATTGTACGAGTTACTCTAAAGGTGGGTAACCTGTTGACAACCTTTATCTCTTGTCCACTTCGACATTAAACATTTTCCACGTCATTACGCAATTTCCACCCCATTTTTTATATATATTTTTTATATAAAGTCTCATCTTCTTCTTTATAACTCCAAGTCTCCAACCACCGTATCCACTTATTCATTACCACCACCTCCAGGTATCCACATTCACGTTACAATAAACAAGACTACATCTGATCTCGATCCGCTCCCCTCAAGAACATAAAATCAAAAACCATAACCATCGAAGCATCATCTTTACCTAACAACCCCATGGAAAACGCAACGATTTTAAAATAACAATCCATTAAATATATATCTTGTTCAAAAGTAAAAATTGATTAATTTAATATTTCTTAAAATTGATTAATAACTATCTGTTGAAGATGGAAAGTGTTGGTCGAAGTTAGGTACTCATATCCCAAAACCATCAATAAGTTAGTACAAACAATTTCAGGGTCCGTTTGGTTTATTGGTGGGGTTGGATTTAAGTTTGGATTTGGGAAGGGTTTGATAGTAGATAAAAAGAGAGAAAATTAATTATTATTTAATATATAAGTTTTTTTAAAACTGATTTAGATAAAATATATAATATTTGAATATAAAAAAAAGCTACAAGAATACTCCAAGTTGTGTGGCTAGAAACTTTTTGCAGACAAGAAAAAGTATTTTATTGTTAGAACTTGTGAAAACCTATCACTGCATATGGCATTTAAAATTGGCTACCATAGTAGCGCGTAAATCCACACCAGAAGTACCAAACAATCTTTTTTAAGCATCTTTGAGCCCAAAGATGGCTAAGCCCAAAAATCAAACGCACCCTTCAATCTTTCACCAATAGTTTCTTCTTATAACGTACAACTAAACCACTATCAAAACCCACACCCCATATGGCATGCCAATTTATAAACTCAACAACAATGACGTCATCGATTTGCACAATGTCATTGTATACTAACCGTGATATGATATTCTGGTATCTGGTCCCACATTTCGAAAGTGCATCATTACCTAAATTATCCATCTAGTTGTTTTCTATCAGGTCGATTAAGGTTAGGTTTTGTAAAACCCGCATGCTTTTACCATGCATAGTACCCTTAGGATCGTACGTACTAGTTAAAAACTTTCCTAATATAGCATGATTACGATTACGTGTTAGGAGTTTATGTTTACATACGTGTTAGAACACGATAAGTATTTTATATGCACGATCACGTAATAATTATTTAGCAATAATTAATCACGAACATATGATCACGAAATCACGAGCGTAATTAAAACACGAGTTATTATTAATTACGTATATATATTTAATACGAGCGTAATTAAATATATAAGAGTATGGTATTTACGTAACGAGAACATTTAAAACACGAACATAATTAAACATAAACGTGTACGAATAACAAGACACGAAACGAGGTACGGGAACCCCACGGGGGAGTCCCTACCCGCGGCCAAAACAAGGTAATGGGCCAAGCCCATTACCAATTTTACTAAGAGGGGGTTAAATAGATTTTTACTACTCAAAAATCACTTTTACAGAAGATTTCAAGAAAACCTAAAATATCTCTTTTCTCCTCTCTTTGTGCCGCCACCTTCAAATCACCAACAAGGTGATTTCTTGATCTTTGATCTTGTTGATTTATTGTTTGTTCGTGTTTGTTCTTCACCCTCTTGATCCACGAATACGGTAAAACCTTTTTAACCTTTTCTTTTATTTAATTATGAACACGTGATGTTTTTTATAAAAACACATTAATTAAACATAGATCTAACATGTTTTGATCATTAATTAAATTAGAGGGTCGATTAAGGGGTGTTTGTTTTTGGGCCGCAAGGTACAACCGACCCCAAGGGGGGTTCGGTTTGTTTTAGCCGACCACCACCAAGACCTTTTTGGTCTTGGTTGGTGCGTGTGGGTCCCACAGCAGCAAGGGGTACCCCGATTTGGGTCGGGGTACGGTGTCGATTCATGTCCGGTTCATGTTTTTAAGCTTAGATCCGGATTATGGTTATGTTAGTTTTTTTTTATATGTTATGAACTTATGTTAAAATTAAATTAATAATGATGTAATTAATTTAATAACATGACTTAGGTTAACTAATTATTAATAATCATGAAATTATTTTAACCTAAGTATTTATATTATTAAGACTTATAATTAATTAATTATTTTAAAAACCATGGATATAATTAATTAATTAAACATGACTTAGGTTATATTATTAATATTTAATAATATATATTTTAACCTAAGTATTTAATATATTTAATTAAAAACATGTCATACTTTAATTAAATATTATAACCTATAGTTTAATTAAATTACATGAAATAATTATTAAACTATATAATATATCATATGACTTAGAAAATAATCATGAAAATACTTAGGCTTATTTACTTAGCTTATTTAACCAGCTTATTTCTAATTATGGAAACTTCCTATTTTTAGAAACTTACATAAATAAGGCAGCTATTTTATTTATGGAAACCAGCTATTTTTAGAAACTTATTTAATTAAGGCAGCTAATCTATTTATGGAAACTTTCTATTTTTAGAAACTTATCTATTTTAAGCAGTAAATCTATTTTTGGAAACTTTCTATTTTTGGAAACTTTCTATTTTTGGAAACTTTCTATTTTTGGAAACTTTCTATTTTTGGTAACTTTCTATTTTTGGAAACTTTCTGTTTTAGGAAACCTGCTATTTTGGAAAGTTACTTATTATTACACAGTAAGTATAATAACACATAAAATATCAGAAATACTTAATCAGAATGAACAGAATATAGGATTTAACACAGTTTAAGGCTTTAAACAGTGAAATATAGTAAGAACACATAAAATAAGCTAAGACATGGTATAAAACCAGCTATGTATTTAGTAAGCAGATACTTATTTCATGTACGTATTTATGTAGCACTAGTGTTTCGGAAGTAGGATTCCCGCAGTTCATCGTTCTCGTTCACTGGACATAAGGTACGGATTCCCGTCCTTTCAGTATGGACATTCTTTCCTTATTAGGATTTCCCCGTATGCAGCCAACTGTTTTCCCGTAGTATAAGTTACGTGTTTGATTGCTTATGTTTAAATATGATTACCTATAGCCATATACATGCATGACCAGTTTCACCTAGTTATGGAGGTACCATAACCATAACATTAGAGGCACTGATGTTATGACTTCACCACGGCGGAGTGATTGCTCGTGGCGTCCCTTCAGCTTTTGGCAATTTATTTATATTTATCATGTGGGGCGTATGGGTGCATCCTAGTTACACGTTTTTATTCAGGATTACATGGTGAATGTGGTGTGTGCCTTGCATCCTTCACAAGGAGCTGATCCCTCCTACCCATAAAACCAGTATATTAAATTAGAGGCAGCCCCTCTAATTTGCATGATGAGGTCACCCCTCCAATTATTCATGCACGGTGGATATTCATGACCTATATTGGCTAATGGTAAAATATGACAAACAGTTTTTATAAGATAAACATAAGACTTTCAAACTATAAAACCAGTTTTATTAAGACTTAACCAGGTCACTCGGGACTTAGTTTCTTCCGCTGTTATTATGTTTATGCTTATCCTATTTATGCTTTATTGTACATCCGTGCACTGAGCGTATTGCTCAGCCCTTTTCCTTTTCTATGTTCCCAAAACGGCAGGTACTCAAGGACGCTCGTAGATACTAAGAGTACGTGCATATGGACTGGAAGCTGTCTAGCCTTCTTTACATTATGCATTTCCTTTCTTTATGATACTTATGCTTTGGACATTGTTTCGTCCTTTTCCTTTACTATACTATGTTTGTGTGTGATGAGCTTTACTTTTGGACTACCGATGTTTGATTCCGGTATTTTCCTTTATATGGTCAAGTAATGTTTAGACATTTTACCTTGTATGATTTGATGACACGCCATAATTTCTGTGATATTTCCATTTCCAAAATAGAGTGTTACGGGTTTACTGAAAACGAGCTTGGATTTTTAGTTTAGGTGATGGAAGAAAAAGGACAACAAGCCCGGTGATGGTGGCGTCTGGACCAATGTTTTTCGTAGATGAGGAGGTGACGGTGCGGGATGCACGGTGGGGCTGGAATTTGTTTCGATGAAGATTCTTTTGATGTTGAGTAAAACAGATGATATATTATGACTAAAGGTAGTGGTGTGTGTTTTTTCATGAAGATGTAAAAGGAAGTGTGACAATCACGGTTTTGAGGTTCGTCACTTAGTTTCTATTATGGGCGTATTTTGTGAAATTATATGTCTTTATGTGTTTATGTGTTTATGTGTTTATTGGTGTGAACAGAGTGTAGTTTGGACATCGTTTGCGGGTACGGGGTACCTTGTGAGTGAAACGATGTGTGATAATCTCATGTTCATGAGCTCACATAGTAGTGACTATGAAATGAAAAGGTGTTTTTTTATGATTTTACGTATACGTATATGTATTATAGTAAATCGTATTTTTACGATACGAGGTTTAGCGTTTAGAGGTCACGGACTAAGGATTTAATGCCAGGAATAATTTACGGGTTAGTTTTAAGTTATTTTAGACTTAGTTATTTAGTCATTAACTTATTTTAAGAATTTTCATAAAATTATGTATTTTATGTATTTTACGATAAACGCGTAAAATTGACTAGTTTTACGGTTCTAATGTTTTGAAGACTTTAGGTGCTGAAATAAATTAAGAAAACTTAAGGTAATATTATTAATACTTTAAAAAATAAAAATTAAAAACGAAAAGGGTCGGTATAAAGGATGGTGGAAAAAAAGAAAAAGAAAAAAAAACTAAATAAGGTAACTTTGTAATGGGCTAGGATTTGTTTTATTTTATCTATATAACGCTTTTTATTAACCACAAACACATAAAAATCCCTGAAGATAAAAATCATATGGCATCAACATTGGAGTTTTAGGGTTTTCATAGTTTTTCTTGTCTTCCATTAATTTTAAGGTAAAAACACTTGTAACTCTTTTAAATTAACTGTTATTTAATTATTCTTAATCTATAAATGATGGATCTAGGGTTAGGTTAAACATAAATTCTGTATTTTAATTATATAAACATTTTTAGATTAAATAGGGTTGATAATTATACATGATGTGGATAATTAATTAGACTAGTTAAAATTCGTTAATAAAAACTGGACATAATTTTTGGTCACTTATTTTGATCATATCTAGAGTTTGATAAACTTTATGAAGTCGAATTCAGTACTCACTTAAAGGTATTTGAGTTAGATTTTGAACAAAAGAAACGAGAACTAAATTGGAGGTCGGGAATTGGGTCAAAAGTGGGTTACATCAGTAGGAGGTCAAAACAGATTTTGGATCAGCATGTTTACAATTAATATTTTGAGTTAGTTAGGGTACTTAGAGGTGAGCTTGGACGTTCATACGTACGTGAGACCTTGTTAATATGTTAAATTAAGGTTTTCCATATGGGCTAAGTAATTGAAATAGGTTAAGACCCCCCTGCTCATAACAAACTTTTAGTATGTTAAAAAATCAGTAAATTCTGGATAGGTAAAAGTATATATATATATATATATATATATATATATATATATATATATATATATATATATATATATATATATATATATATATATATATATATATATATATATATATATATATATATCTTTACATTATATATAACAGGAGGAAAATGCCACGTCATCTAATCAGCTCCTAATCCACGTCAGCACTACAGTAAATTTTGTAATTTTAAAAAATTGTCAATTACAAGATTCGAACTCGGGTATGCAAGACAATGCACAATTGCCTCAACCGTTGGACCAGACTTCTAACTGTAATATTCATCTACAAAACCATCTTTATAAACGCATGAAACAATGAAAAAAAACTACTATTAAAACCCTGATAACATTCAGAAAAAGAAAAGATGTATCTTCAAAAACCCAGATGCATGTCGTTCATGAATCTTCAAGAACCCTAATATTGGCCGAAGGTAAATAAATTTTTTTTACCTTGAATTCATGATTTTTTTTGTTGATCTTATAATGTTATTTAATCATTCTACTAATTGGTCGATACCCTAAAAACTTAATTGCAACCTAGAAAAACCACACATAAAACTTTAAGTCGACCCTCCATTTGTAAAGAATAGGTTTATATTTATGTGTTGTTTGTGTTAATAATGTATGCAGGTCAGGGGAAGGGTGAGCGCAAATCCTTTCTGTGGTTTATGTCTGGTGCTTGGAGGAATGAACCGAATCCGAATATGTTAAAGGTAAAAAATTATACTCAGTATATATTTATTCTAGAATCCAATGACATGATACTTGTCAATCTATTTGATAGCACAAAAGAGGATCTAAACAGGCATTTGCATCTCCATAGATTGATTCTGATGTCTAGGTCATACTATGATATGAATTAATTGATTAATACTATCAATGATTAAGAAGTATGAGCAATAGAGCCTTATGAAACCAAGTAATAATTATAACACATATTTATTGATTACTAATAGTACATAACATGCGCACACATCAATTATGTGTGTCATTAAAGTTTTTATATGTTTTCTATCATTGCAGGACTAAGGAACCGTCCTTTTTTCATTTGGTACTTTCCATGAACTTCTTTAGATCAAGGTATGTAACATTTATCTGTGTGATTTACTATAACGCGTTTATCACGCCAAATAGGCTGTCCACACAGCCCTTAATAACATGTGATCAAGACACGGAAAGGAATGCTGAAAATAAGCGCAAAATCGACATAGTGGGAGCCATTATTTGATCCAAATAAGCGCAAATAATGTGAAATAATTAGATTGGTTGAGAAGTGGATGGAAAATTTTGAGAACCCTCATTAGTTGTTGTGTTTTAAAATTGTTTTCTGTTCTTTTTTTGGCGGTGTTTCCAGACATTTGTGGGTCTGCCGAATCTGCTCCCAATTGTCACAAAGGGTTGGCAGCTGACAACCAATCGAGTTCACAGTCAGCTTTGCAGTTTACTCAAAGGAGGCTGCGCATACGTGGTGCACTAGAGCAGCCAATTTCCGACACAAATGGGAACCCCATACTAGATCTGTTTGTTGGTACCAGCAGTGTGAGATCTAGACGGTTCAAACTGAAGGTAAATGGTGTTACTGTTTTTTACCAACTATTAACTTTGGGTACAACAAACCATTTGTTTTTCGAAGAGTTGAAATATTCATTCAAAGAAAGAATCAACAACACATTTTAATAATAGAATGTGTCTTTTCCTTATCTGCTTTTATTGTATTGTTTAGGAATCTGCTACGTATCCTAATGGGAGCTCTGCGTATCTTATAAAGGTAGTATAGTTGTATAATGTAGCTGTAGTGTCATAGTTTTGGTCAAGACAGATGACTGCTTAGTGAAATTTCTTTTGCTAATTAGTATCATGGTTTTCATGTGTGTCGTAGGTCGAACTATTAGCAACAAAGAAAAACTACTAATTTGTTATTTGTTATCACAGCTCCTTCTTATTATACTTGATATTAAAACTAACAAGGAAAAGCTACTGATCGTTTGTGTAAGTAGCCACACATATGCAGGTTCATCTACTTTTGATTTTGTTTTATCAACTCTAATGGATGACACTATATACACTGTCTTTGTTAATTATTATTGTAATAAATTATCTTCTTATACTGAACATATTATACATAAAAATATAATATTTCTTTCTCTCTATTTAGGAGGAGTACTTGAATATAGAGACTTTTGAAGCTCTTCTGCGTGCTGTGATCAAAC
Source organism: Glebionis coronaria (assembly GCA_025667525.1). Taxonomy (NCBI): domain Eukaryota; kingdom Viridiplantae; phylum Streptophyta; class Magnoliopsida; order Asterales; family Asteraceae; genus Glebionis; species Glebionis coronaria. Next base: position 126,672,785 of record CM046879.1, on the reverse strand, counting down.
GTTGTTCCGACAGCAGCCAACGTAGATATCAGCAACAGCAAAACAATGCTAATGCTTCATACTTTATCCCGATTTTCAAGGCCACAGGCAATTTACTTGATTTTTCCTCCGTCAAGATCTTCTGGATGATGCACTATCTTAACAAGTAAAAGCTATTAATTTAAGTAGTTCAGAGCAAAACGACAAACAAGGTAAGAAATATCTACTTATTGTTGTCAAAAAGCTTTTAGAAAAAGACGAAATAATCTTAGACAACATGGATTCTTTTTACCAAAGAATCCTTTGTGCTCATTTTACCATCCATATGGTGTTGTATGAAATTGCAGATGATGCCGAACACCAATTTCTGAAGATAACGAAGGAAATTTTGCCATGTATGATTTGGTGTGGGGTAAAATTAGGAACCATCCATGGTGGTTACGGCAGCTATTTGATCAAGCTGATGCATTAGATCAAGCTGCAAAACACCATTAGAAATATTGCTTTTTGGTTTTGTAATTTGGTGACCAAACATTTGCTTGGAACGAGTCAGCAGTCTAAAAGCAATTTCGGTCTCACTTCCCTTAGATAGATAAAAATAATTGTTCAGAAACGTTCAATAATGTAGTCGACTGCTTCAGAGGAAGTGTCCAGACGGGTGGAATTAGGGCTTACGGGCTCATGCATTTCTCGACTTATGTTGATGCTGATTTTACATTGTATGAAGTCTGAACGCTTTCACATCAGGTATTTAAGAAAGATATTCTGAGCCATTATTGATTTGAAGAAAATTAATGGTTTGTTTTTTATGTAAATGTAGATATCTGATGTAGTCGTGTTGGTGGGTTGTTTGTTGCGGTGAAATGTCATGCTCCTTAGGTACATGCCTAATCCAAATATTACTTTTCTAATGATAAATGAACATGTGGTTTGAGAGCTACAAGATAATAGGCAACTGATTACATTTGATGATCCTCCTATTGTAATATAATGCTTGAATGCAGCTTTCATACATGAGGTTTGCCATGTTAAAGATGTTTTTAAAATTTAAATTAACGCTACAAAATGATAAAATTTTTCACACATCTGAGTTAATCATACACTTTATGATCCGTATCGATTTGTAAGCAGGATTGCATTATGGGAACCTCATATGTTTTGCGGTTAATGAAGGTGGATTAACATTTGTTGATGGGAAGTTTAAAGAATTCCGATTTACAGAACATAAGAAAGGTCCCACATGCACGTGCTTTTGCCGATACTTACTCCAAGGTTTCAATTACATACCATTAACCATAGCTAATGAATAACTAAATCATCCATTTGTTATAGTTCTATATAAAATTGCATGCTTCCTGTTTAAACTGATTTCAGAAAAATGAATGGGATTGAACTAGATGGAGAATATTACATCCCCCTAAACATGTGAAGTGTCCACTATGTGATCAAGATTCTCTTCCAAATGCTGTAACGCTTATTTTTTCCAGCTCACTAGATGGGACAAACACAATAGGATATTTAGCTGAGTTATTTAGGTTAGATACTAAATGAGCTCTCTTTGAAGTTTTCGAATGAGGTATTATCTTCTGATTAATATGTAAATATTTACTTTGTGAAGCTTTTCAAAATGTTAAGCCTACACAAAATCTGTTTGTTTGCATTTGTAATGTTCAGAAAGAGGTTAATGGTTTATGTTTATAATAAAGGAAATATAAAATGTTATTGGTTCATGCATGTAGTTGGATTTTGACGTAACAACATGTATCTTACACATAATTTAGTTCATATGAGTGTTACTTGTGTTCATAGATATCTATATTTCAAATCAATCACTTATGGTGCTTATAACACAGATATTTATAATTTGAAGATTACGTTGGGAATATAGAACATGTAACTGATGGGTTCGGGCTAAGAGAAAAACTGGACTAAAAGGCATGAGGTTAGTTATTACTATTATTTCCCTAAGCATACGACTTATTATAATTGCATCATGTCCATGATCTTTCTTATGTTTTTTCTTCAGTGGAAACATCATTGAAGCCACTTTCTTTGATGGCTATCTGTAAAAGCTACATGTTCAGATCAATGCTCTAAAAGAAAAAGTGCTGACACTTACACTTCAATTACGATTCAACAAGTCTAACAAGCCAGGAGCAAAAGATCTTATTGTAGATAGTGTATTTGAGGAAATTTGCGTCTCCTACTACATCAGTTAGTCCCACATCACTTGCCCCTGCCACTCCAGCAGACCCACCAACCCCTTCTTCAAGTTACACTGAAAAACGTCCCCGCACATCAGTTACAAGAAAGAACCTTTCAAAATATCAGGTATATTTATTTTTTAACGTGGACCATCTGCGTGTATAATATACACAAACTCATTTCACTGCATTTTCATCATGCAGCCAGAATCATATGGAAGAGGTGAAAAGGCAAAAACCAAAAACACGTTCAACAATATCAGATAAACAGGTGACAACATATTCTTTTCCAAATCCACTTTTTTCAGATAATACCATAAAATGTAAATCCCTGATGGAATCTTTTGCATGTGTGAAAAACACTTAGTCATATTATGCGTTTTTGTATTAATCAACAATTTTCAGTTATGTAGAATTTAAACGGACACAAAGCCATCTTTGTTTTTCTGTTCGGTGAAGTGTTTTTCTAATCTTATTTTCAAAAATGTGTTAAGACAAGCACATAATACCTTTTACGCATATCTCATTGTTTTCTCAAAAAAAAAACTTGGATACTCAAACAAGCGAACTAGGGGCGTCCTTCGGTTCGGTTCTCGGGTTGTTCGGTTTATTCGGTTGCGATTATTCGGTTAATTTTTTTCTGGTTAACTTGAAAACCGAACCAAACCGAACTAGATTTCAACCAAACCGAACCGAAAAAACGAATTTGAATTCCGTTCGGTTCTCGAGTTGACCCGAATTATCTGAATTTTTCTAAAAAAAATACATAATTATTTAAATATTTAGCAAAAAAAATTATCTCAAATATGAAAATTGTATTTTTATATTAAGATTAAATTTTAATAATTAGTTTATATATATAAATATATAAAAGTATATATATTTGTATAACTTTGGTTTTCGAGTCCGATTGTCAAACCCATATAGAACTCAGAAAATAAAATTTGTAGTTCGGTTCGGTTCGGTTATTACCCATAACCCGAATTCTATTTCAGTTCGCATTCAGATTCGATTCAGTTCGGGTTTTGGTTTTCGTAGGCCAAACCCAAAAAATAGACACCCCTAAACCGAACAAAGCCACAACCCATCCTCATCATGTTGGTCTCAGTTTCACTATATAAAAGATTTGACTCAAGGGATAAACACTTCACATCTGTAGATATCTTTGTCCCTTTTGTATTTTATGCTCCACCGTTGTGCTTTATTTGCATTATTGTGAATAAAACAAGTGGCGACTCATTCTAGAGGAATTATATTGATTAACCAAGAAGTTAATTAGTTTATAGCACTATTAGCATCTGGTCAGTGTTCTGTGCTAAAAAAACCTATAGTAGATATTTGAATCTTAGTTATGATTCTTAAAATCGGGTGAAGGAGATCGACGAGTGCCATATAAATCAATATTCCAACTGATGCAACATTAAGTACACCCTCCACGATTAGATATTTAGACTTTGTTTCATATGTGGTGCTTATCAATATTTCGGTAACAGTTCCACTTGGATTCGTGAAGGCTAAAGAAGTTCCCAATAGAAGTCAGCGACTTGATCTCTTTGCCTACACATCATTGCACCATAGCGTTTAGAGGCACAGGCGTAGTAAAATCAAAACCACCAAAACATAATACTGTCACAACATAATATCCAAATAACACGAACTCCTCTAATAATAACATCAAACTAACACCACTTTTTTATTTTATTTTATAGAACGCCCTCGAATATTATTTCATTCTTTAAACGAACTACAATTTTATTTATAATTAAAAATATAAATTAAAATAAAAAAAACATATACGAAATTTAAAAAAACATTACCAAAAAGAAGGGAAAAAAATATTAAAAACACACATCGTAAAGTTAACAATGGGCTTCTGCTTAAATGTACTATATAACACATTAGGTTTTTTTTTCCTTCTTAGCCGCCATCTTCAACATATATCATCATTATCACTAAAACAGCCTAACGAATCAAACCTGCAAGAACAAAAAAACAATCATCAGACCAGAATGTTTCTACCACCAACGCGCGTTGCCCTGGCAACGTCAAGACCAACGACGTTAGGTTTTTTACAAGCGGGGTATTGTAACGTCGATCAAAGGCGGGCAATGCCGTTTGAGGCGCTATAATACCTAGAGCTCTAAGGTTTGATTTATGCATGTGTCGCTTTTGCCACTTAGTTTAGGTTTTGTATTATAGTATCTTATCATGCAATCATTAATCTTTTTAATTAATGAGGGCATCAAGACTCAAGGAGGTTGAGAGTTTTATATGTGCTTTCGTTCCCTTTAAATTTTGGTTTTAGTCTTGATTTAATTGCGACGTTTAGATCTTTTAGTGAGATAAAATTGAGTTATTACATCATAAAGAATAAAGAATAAAGAATAAATTAAGCTATACTTAAGCCTCATGAACATGAATGGGAAGTTGCAAAATTAATTTCTTTAACCGTTTGATGTGTACCAGCTTAATTAAAAAATTGTGGCACTGCATAAAGTGTTAGACTCGGTGTCCGTTTGGTTTGAAGTCGGTTTCATTTTAAGTGTGAGTTTATAAATTGATAAAATTAGGTATTATTAAATAAAAAGTAATGTTTAATTATTTAAAAGTTAAAATATTTATATTATTTTAATATATAAATGAAAATAAAAAATGTATAATTTATGTGAATGAAGCCCACTCAAATTAAAAACAACTATTTTGTGGCTCATGTTTTAATGTTAGACTTTTCCAATACCATTTTACTAATCTTATATACTTTTGCAAATGAATGGCTTTTAAGACACGGTGGGCCTATTTTCAAATCATATATCAAACCAAACAACGTATTTAAACCTAAGGTTATATATTTTGGCTAATCACCGGATACCAAACGCTTTCTCAGTTTTTCAAAAGCAAAAAAGTTTAGATAATTATAAGATACTCCTATATATATGACGATGACGATGGAAGTATCTGGAACAAGACATGAGATAATTATTGCTTCCATTCATTAACTAGGTGTGGGACATCATGTAATTTTGAATCATCATGAAGATTTATTTCTTCAATTTTTACAAGAGCATTCTCTTATACACATTGTTTCTGTTTCGGAGTCAATCTTTTCCAACTTTGACCTTAAATTATTTTGTTTGTGTTACGTAATACTTGATGCAAATTATATGAACAGATTAGGTTTTAAATGTATTTTTGTTGGTATAATTTTCATTAAATATTACATAACACAAATAAAATAATTTAAGGTCAAAATTGGAAAAGATTGACTCCGAAAATCAATAGTGGACATTTATTTAGGGACGGAGGAAGTAGCAATTTTTTAATTGAAGCTTCTAAATGATAGCTTCATGCCCATTTGAGGATTACAAGATGGTTTTACATAATATTTGAGGGTCCGTTTGGTTTGAAGTTGGGTTTTACTTTAAGTGTAAGTTTATAAAGTAGGTGATTTAAAATTAAGTTAATATGGGTTTTAAATTGGGTGCGTTTGGTATCCTGGATTTCTCCCTGCAATTTAGGTTTAGACTCAAATGTATTGTTTGGTGTGAATAATCACTTGAAGTGGACCCACAAGAAACCCCATATTCAGAGGTTTAGCAAAAGTAGTCAAGTAAGGTAGGATTTTGAAAGTCAAAACAATTTTGCTTAAAATGGATGATGTGGCACATTTATAATCATACAATTTATTTATTTTACACAAATAATTATTTTTATAATAACATTTAATATATATATTTATTTATATAACAACTAATATTATATCCAAAACCTAAATCAAAATTTAAATCTAAATCACCTACTTTATAAACGTACACCTAAAATAAAACCCGTCTTCAAATCAAACGGACCCTAAATGAAGAGAGAGAAAAATAAAATAAATAAAAATAATATATTATATAAAATATCAAAAATATATGAATGGGAACAAAAATATGAAGTAAATTTTACAAATCCTGGCATTATAGTGGGCCCAGGTCAAACTATTCTTTACACCAAACATTTGTTGTGAAAGTTAACCCAAATTTATAGGATGAACACAGGGTACCAAATGCACCCTGAGTTTTTAAAATATCACACGTGATTTGCGCACTTTTAAAATTAATTGACACGATAAAAAATACATTGTGTTTTAAGATTTATACTTTTCTAGGGGTGAACATTAACACAAGTGATTTAAAGACATATATGTCAAAACACGATATATTTGAATGTGTCAATTAATTTAAAGAGTGTGTAAATTAACTTATTTAAAATATGACTATAAAATGACTCAAACGATGGTCTAATTTGTATGTTCAGATAAGTTTGGTTTCTATTATTGTGATCAACTTTTGATTTTTTTTGCATTCGAAATTATTTAACAAATGGCAATTGATATTTATACGCATTATAAAGCTTCACATAAAGCTTCAAATTTTTTCAACCCCTTTTTAAATAAGGCCTCTTTTTGAATGCGCAAAATAGACTTCACTTCTATTTTATTTTCTTTTTCTTGATCAAAGACTTGAGAACACCACCTTTACCACTTAATTACGACTTTTGCTTTTTTCTTTAGTGAAATATCTCGAGAAAAATGGATTAAAGTCATGACAACAAAAGGTAAAATAATATGTCTTTATTCTACAACAAATTCCATATTTTGCATATAATACATATGCCAAGTTTAGCCATATTTTGGGAGTACAAAGGGGTATCTAGATTCGCTTTTTTCTAAGTGATAACAACAACTCAAAACACAATTGATTTTGTAAATGAAAAGTTTAAACAACAAATACAAGTCATTTTGGTAATGCATTAACAAACACTATACTAAAATAAAAGTTTACAAACAAATATTTACTAATTAAAAAATAATAAATGATAACGAGAAGTCATACCCGTCCATCGGACGGGTTTTGCCACTAGTATATATATATATATATATATATATATATATATATATATATATATATATATATATATATATATATATATATATATATATATATATATATATATATATATACTAGTGGCAAAACCCGTCCGATGGACGGGTATGATTCTTAGTTATTGTTTAACTTTTTTAATTTGATAAATATTTGTTTGCAATGTCCGATTGACATGTATAAGGTTTGATTGTTGTTTAATTTCGCTTGACTCGTCATTTGAGGGTGTTTCTCATTGCATAAAAATATTTATTTTAGTATATAAAATTATATTATGATTCAATGTAGTTTATAACTCGATTAAAATTGACTTACGTATTTTTTATAAATAAAATGGAGCGAATTATTCTCTCCTTTTAAGAAGTGTTCTCTAATAAAAATTCGCAAGACATTGCGCAGAGTTCCTGTATAATCTATATTGGTTGTTTATTTAAAAGATACTATTGAGAAAAAGGCACGTCTCAAAATAATATTACCGAACTTAGCAAATCGGTGACATGAAATATGTGCTACACATTAAAGTTAATTACTGAACTTGTGTGTTTTACATTAAAAATTAAATTATTAAACTTAACAAATTTAGTTGTCACTAAAGATTCATAATAACTCAAAACTATACTTGATAACTTTAAGACGAGATCATCACATGTAATTGACATCATTCGCCATACAAGACATATAGAGTATGAAAAATGTAGGAAGTTATATAAAAAGATCAAAACCCTTTCAAGTTAAAGGAACTTGATTGATCATGTTGGCTAATTAAATTTTGAATAAATGTTTAAATTTTTCTTAATAAACTAAAATGTACATATGATGTAATGGTTGACTTAGTGTCTTTGTGCAATTCGTCGAGTATTTAGAAAGCCATTGCAACATATTCATTTATCTTTATATAGAGCCTAACAAAGTTAATAAATCTAATGCTTAATTTAAATAATAACGATATCACATAACAGTGTATAAATAGCATAACATATATACTACGGAGTAAAAGAACATAACTTTCTTTACCTCCATCATCATTGCCTATTTTCATATTTTACAACTAATCGCGGACATAACCCATATTGTGAAATTGTTTTTTTAACATATAACAATGTAACATATAACTATGGTTAAAAATAGTCCGCTGTCGCTTTAAGGTGTAGCCTCTATGCTACGTAATAGGTTAAGGCGCTACGACATGAGATGCTGTAATATTTTGAATTCAACTTATAAAAATTATTATTATTACATGTAAGAAACGTTTTCTAATTTTAGGTATTATGTACAATATTTACTAATAATTAAAATATAAACATAATATTAAAATATGATAAAACACATAAATATTTTTATGTTGTGCCGTCATAAGCCACACTTTAAAAACGCTAAAATTTCGCCTTAACCGCTTAAACGTGTAGCTTAGACATGCCACCACATCACGCGTCGCGATATTTATAACCATCATATAATAATCTAAGCCGTTACAAACTACTACATTTTGTGAAATCGTAAATTAACATATAACAATGTAACATATCGTGAAATTGTTTTATACGTAGTTGACTTGTGTCCTTGTGAAATTGTTTTTTAACATATAAGAATGCAAGCTGTTGCAAGTTAACCAGGTACACCGCCCATATTGTAAATTCTTATTTTAAAATTTGGTATCTGTATTTGTCACGTGCATTTCAGAAAAGTGTCACCAATTCATTATGTGCGTCAAGTACATGAATCAAGCGCGCAAAAATTTCTTTGTCAAGACATCCTGAATCAGCTCCCCCACAATGATGCATTCGCTTGTTAACTTTTCATTCTCTGTGTTATATGTGTAGAGTTGTAACAATATGGATAGTCACCTGTGTCATGGGCAGGCGTACAGGAAACTACATTAGATATTTGAGTACCCGCAATATGTTTTCTGGTTAAACAGATTTTCGAAGACATGTTTCGACCAAGTAGCTTTGAATACCACATGTTCCTAATGTCCAAGTAGCTTGCAGAAATTAAAGTTTTCCACCATAAAGATATAATAAAAAATATAAAAAATATGAAACTTATTACGTATCATGCTAATTATGGTTCAACTTGCATCTTCCAAAAATTACACCACAAAACCTAACAACATCGAATAAAATCAACTATAGAACACCCAACTTTTTAGTGCATCTTCCAAGCATGAATAGGGATCCCAGTTGTTTTATTTTGGTTTATTTTTGAAAGCCTTTGGGACTTCCTTTGTGGCTGCAACTTGCTTAACCATTTTTATATACAGATTGTTCGGTAGTTTTCTTGTGAACCATTAGTGATACAACTCCACATAACTACACGAGGTAAACACTATCTTGGATTTCAAATGATTGTCAAATGCTAGTATCTATACACACGTGAAAATGCTATTAACCATCCAGCGACTAGGGGTGGAAACGAGTCGAGCCGAGCTCGAGCTCGCTAGGGCTCGAGCTCGGCTCGTTTAAGTTTTACAAAGCTCGAGCTCGAGCTCGGCTCGTTTCGAGCCTTATTATTTAGGCTCGGGCTCGGCTCGTTGTATGCTAGACAAGCTCGGGCTCGGCTCGAGCTCGGCTCGTTTATACGATTTTGCAATGTAAACATAAAATTTGGCTCGAGATCGGCTTGTAATATACCTAAATTAGGCTCGTTAATAAGCTTGTTATTAAGATCGTTAAGAAACTCGTATATAAAACATTAAGCTCGTTTAGGCTCGCGAGCCCAAACGAGCTTTGTACGTAAAGCTCGGGCTCGAGCTCGTTTAATAAACGAGCTGCAACTTAGGCTCGAACTCGGGCTCGAGCTCGTTTAGGCTCGTCTCGTTCGAGCTTTTTACCGATTCGATCTCGAGCTTTTCACGAGCAGCTCGGCTCGTTTCTACCCCTACCAGCGACTACATAGCTAGAAAGTCAAAAACTATCAAGTTCAGATATTTGTGCATCTAAACTTAAAAGCGACAATTTTAGAAGTCCCATCTGCTTTATTTAATTAGAGTAAAAACTCTGTAGAAACAAAGTTACCAAATTTTAGAGCCTACATAGAATATAAGTTTACTACCTTATGATGAGCGAATAAATATAAATCTAGGGATGGGCATCATTTACCTTAAGGGTGCATTACCTTATATCCGCAATGATAAGGAGCAGTAGTTGCATCATCATACATAGAAACAAAGGTGAGGCTCACAAAGATCTTTTTCTGAAATAGAAATAATGAACATTTGTATCCCAAATCAAGGCGGCCAAATCTGTAACAAAGTTCTCGGGAGGATCACCATGAAGCTCTTTGGAAAAAAAAAAGTAATGATCTTGGATGTCTATAAAATAAGGTTAGCGTTCGCATTCTGGAGCACATCAATTTTATACTTTACCTTAAACTTTGCAGAAATGTGCTGGAAGAACGCCTCATCAAAATCTCTTGCTCCTAGGTAACAGTCAAACGAATGAGCCATTACCTTTAGTTGCCCTTTCTTAGAGCCTGCTATGCACACCTGCATGCTAGCATGTCCAAGGTCAACAAAATCCCACATTGAGCTGCTCATTCTTGGGCAAATCAGTCTTATAAATTACATAAGCCAGAGCCGTAGGAGTTGTTTCATGAATCGGCCAAAGAGGAGGCAAACCAGCTATAGTAGTAGCATCCACAACAGCCTTTCTTTGAAAATTAGTAAAATAAATAGGTATCCCTGTGTAGCAATCCACAACTTCCGAATTCAAATTATCTCTGGCGTTTTCATACTTTTGACACCATTGCCATAACCTATATCGGGTAAACGACTTTATTTCCCCAGGTAAGTGACCAAGAATGGCAACGCCTGAAAACAACATTGCCATAACCTGTAGCAGGGTAAACACCACATTTAGCTGCTCTCGGGCAAATCTGTCTAATAAATTCCATAAGCCAGAGTAGTAGGAGTTGTTTCGTGCATCAACCAAATATGATGCAAACCAGCTATAATAGAAATACCCATAACATTCCTTCTTTGAAGATCAAAAATAAATAAATAGGCATTCCTAGCTATGTAGCAATCCGCAGCTGTCGAATTCAAATTCTTATCTGTTGGTTTTTATCACATTGTCGCGAAGTGTCACATTAGGCTGTTTGTTCGGTGTGATGTGAAAGTGGTGGAGGATTTCTGTGATATGGTTTTGAGAAGCTCTAGATCTCCATTTCTCACAGCCTGAGAAATAAACAAATTATGCTTCCAAAAATTGCAGCATACTGACAAACTACTTGGTCTGAAGAAGAAGGGGAAGCTGATGACTTCTCCTTTGTATATTGAGCCACAACCCTGCATAACATCATTATTATATACACATTAACTACAATCCAAATAAGTAATAGACTCTCAAAAACATATATTCAAGATCATAACCTAGCTCTTGGTAACAATGAGCCAGAATCTGGTAGTGGTCTTTGTTTTCCAGATAAGTAATCCGCATCAGGGGTTCCCTCAATCCTGTACATTAATGTGTTAGACAATGTATATGTTCACTTTTTACATTTGAATACTTGTAATGTAATCTTGCCTGATCCCGGAGTGATTCTTTAAGCTGTGAAATCAAGGAAGATTTCCTTTTCAGTAGTTTTAAGTTGGTTACGATTCTTAATGGAATGAAGTTCTTGGGAATAACTGTCTATAACAAATAAGGCTTCAATAGCCTGAAGAATTATATCAAGAACAGGGTACCAGATTTACAAATCCACCTATCATAATCAGACTCAAAATTGGCTGCAAGTACGACATTGATATCAATAGTGGAGTACTTAGTAAAAAAGAATAACAATGAATTCTATTGGTTTCAATCAGGGTTCAATACCAATAATTCTAATTACTCTAAAGTAGTACTTAAATGTTGTGAAACTGGTTTTAAACTTGGTAGAGGGGCCTTCACCTATATTAAAGAAATTATTAGGGAAAATAAAACTAACAAAGCAAAGCCTATCCCAAACGAACTAAACAAAAATTAGTTTTCCATACCTTGAGTCGCAATGCTTCCAAATTGCCGAAGAACTCAATCATGAGGATCATCACTAAAATGTCGGGCCACAACATCAGATACAAACCCACCCCATCATTAAACATAGACAACCATCCTAGGCGTTTTTTAGCATATGGTAAGCGGAGTGCAGAGCCCTCAAAATCCAACACAACCTGTTTTACACCAAAATCAGGTGCAAAATAATACGCACCACTCATCTCTTCAGTAGGTAGTCTACAAACATACAATGGGGTCGAAAAGGATTCTCAATCGCACCATATTCTTTTTGCCTTTTCCCCAAAAAAATAATTTCGTTCACATGTGGTCGAAAAATTTTAGACACGATCTTTAAAATTCTCCTGTAGAATAAATGGCGTAGATTAATTATCACTTTAAAAAGAGATAATGTAGTGTGTATGTAGCATATCATCTACCACACAACCTAATGCAGAAAAGGAGATCTTTAGAAAGTAACAGATCTCATTCGATCTTGATGTACCCTTACAAAACGAAAGAAGCTCAATATCAACTCTAGCTTCCTTATATGAGCCTGGTGCCAAGTGATTGATGATTCTAATGTGTAGGGTGTGTTTTGAGTTGCATTTAAGGGGGTCAAATGATAAGTATCAAATAATCAGATCAGTTCATGAGTAGCAACACCAAACACTATCCGCGTTTATCTTATTATTCTAGGGTCATTTTAACTTGAGAGGCGTTTGCAGTTCCGATCGTCAACTACTAATATATCATATTCCAAACTTATTTTCTTTTTTTAACATACAGTTGAGGGCCTAAGTACTTTTTTCCAGCAACATTTATAGAGGTCCAATTATTCATATTTATCTTGGTATCTTATAGCTAGATAAATTTAGCAAAATGATTGCGTAATCTGCACATGGTGCACCTCAAACTGTCACCAAACTTCCATTTGAAATAATTTTTAAATCGACCCGTCATATTTAAACTGTCATATGAAATCAACACTAAACCTTGTATGCTTCGTCGTTTGGAGTACCAGGCCATTTGTTTGCATCTATTACTCTACTGAGATTGGTAATAACAACCTATAGTCAAATAGGCAAAAGATTAGTAATGGATAAAGCCTTTCTTTCATTCATCAATAGGTCCATGGTCAATAAAACTTTATATTAAAATAGCAATTGTTACGAAATATGAAACCTTGAGCGGATGAAGCACGGCCATCATTCGGGGAGATGTTTTGTTTAAGTCATCGCGCACGTGGTGTTCAAAGTGTGTTAAACGTATCATACTACCATCACTGCATAGCGCACACGCACACATTAATTAGTCATTGCATATATACGATTCATGAATAATTACTTTTGAAAGTAACCAAATTAAATATCTTAAGACATTCTCATTTCCTTCAGAAACAAATGTTGTGTGCACATACTAATCTACTGCAAGAACTCCACATAATCAGGTAGAATGAAAGTGGACATATCATCTTCTAGATTGCTTCTCAATATTTTTATTTGATCTTTTAATTGAGAAAGTATAATTGTATAGTAAGGTGTTTATCTTTCCTTTAAATGTATGAAAGGCTATTACTTACATTTAAATATGAAGGAGCTATCTATGTAATTCTCCCAGGCGAGTCTTGAGGTATGCTATACACAGAGCTCGTACTCTGAACAGGTTGTGGGTGAATTACAACCTCGGTGCCACCATTAGCTAAAATGGTCAGTTTACTTGTTGGATTATCACTGGATCCAGAACTTGAGGCCATAAGAAAAGAAGTGGAATCCATTGGTCCAGTTTTCAAATTCATCAATAGTAATGTGTATAAATTTATGATTGTGTCAAATAGGCAAAAGATTAGTAATGGATAAAGCCTTTCTTTCATTCATCAATAGGTCCATGATCAATAAAACTTTATATTAAAATAGCAATTGTTACGAAATATGAAACCTTGAGCGGATGAAGCACGACCATCATTCGGGGAGATGTTTTGTTTAAGTCATCGCGCACGTGGTGTTCAAAGTGTGTTAAACGTATCATACTACCATCACTGCATAGCGCACACGCACACATTAATTAGTCATTGCATATATACGATTCATGAATAATTACTTTTGAAAGTAACCAAATTAAATATCTTAAGACATTCTCATTTCCTTCAGAAACAAATGTTGTGTGCACATACTAATCTACTGCAAGAACTCCACATAATCAGGTAGAATGAAAGTGGACATATTATCTTCTAGATTGCTTCTCAATATTTTTATTTGATCTTTTAATTGAGAAAGTATAATTGTATAGTAAGGTGTTTATCTTTCCTTTAAATGTATGAAAGGCTATTACTTACATTTAAATATGAAGGAGCTATCTATGTAATTCTCCCAGGCGAGTCTTGAGGTATGCTATACACAGAGCTCGTACTCTGAACAGGTTGTGGGTGAATTACAACCTCGGTGCCACCATTAGCTAAAATGGTCAGTTTACTTGTTGGATTATCACTGGATCCAGAACTTGAGGCAAGTGACATAGGTACATGTAGGTCATCCCCATCCACATCCTTTAACATCTCTTCAAATGGACAAAAATGCCTGTAGAGTTTTAGTTTAGCCATCTTTAATTGGGTCAAGTTGCATTAGGTGCATTTTACCTGCATGTAAGCATGGTCAAGCTGAATTAGTAACTTGCTAGAATGTTTTTCAGCAAGCCATTTCCTCACTTAACAATATACATCTAATCATAAAAAGACCGAAACTTTATCAATTCTAAAGTACTAAACTTTACCAAAAAGGTATTTGATAATTTTTCAAGAATACTTGATGTTCTTCAATACAGGCATGCACTAATCTATTTGGTTAAAACAAAAATAATATATGTTTGTTTTAAGGCACGATCTCTTCAATTCATCCAACATACAGTGACTAAATTTAATTATTGTAATTCAATAAAAAGCGCAACTGTGCGACATGAGGCCATATGCTCTCCACACACGAAAAAGGCTTAAAAGGTTTACATCCAGGCATGATTCTTATGCAGCAACATCAACACTTATTGCAAACCATAAAAAAAGATCAACTTATTATAGAATCGGAGGGGAGAGTTACCTGGTTAATTACAAAGTTGTGTGCTAAATAGTGGATGGTAGAAATGCTTACAATCTCATGTGCTGCACTATGTACCCTTGCATTATAATCATTCAAACTACTATAACTTTTCTTTCATAACATGATACACACAGATAAACTTTGATAAAAAAACACGAAATTGTTACCTCTATTCTTTTAATTTACATCTCGGCTATTCTCTTTGCATGACTCTCCCAAGCTTCGATCTTCACCTCTTGTTGCTTGAACCTATCGATCAACAGACAAAAGATACTATATCAGTGGTTCACTGGATATGAGGTTCGGTAGGGATTTCGTGATATTAATAAATCAGACAATCGTAAAGAGATTTAAATTTACTCAGTTGTTAACACCTGATTATAGCGACTCAAAATCCATATAAAACCTAATAATACACTAAGAGCATATAGAACTACAGTAAAAAGATTTGTAAAAAAGGTCCATCTTGACATATATTTTGGATGTTGTGCTTCATCCCATGCCAGTGATCGTGTTTCATGAGGATTCAAATTAGAATTTTGACTCGCAGTTTCACCATTACTTTGTTGACTTTCTCGCCCAAACCTCGTAGTTGTACTTGTGTCGACTCTTGACGTCTTATGAATTTGAACATATATTGCCCTAATGAGAATGAACATCTTGTTCCTTGAATGGGATATTCAAGTTTTCATTGAGACCTTTTCATCCTTGGTGCACCAATTGGTGCTAAACGCCACGGAAGCTTCCTGAGGAGAAAGAAAATAAGTTTAATATGCAAACATAGTTTCACAAACAATATGCTTCTATTACCTATATATACCTAAATATAAAACATAATCTCACCTTAACAATTTATATTACCGAAGTAGCAGCATTACCACGAACACAATCAAACCCGAGCCTAAACTATGAAGGTATGCATATTCTGCCTTAAATAAATAAAAAGGCTCACAAACTCTGTTTCTAAGCCCCAAGAAACTATGAGTTGTGAGTGCTTGCAAAATAAACAAAAATCACCTGCATTCCGTTTGCAAAATAAACAAAAATCATCCATATTCCGTTCATAACACCAGGATTGATAGACCTAAACTGAAAAGAAAATGGCTTTGAAGCATCAGCAAAACCTAAACACATCTTAATAAACGAATTTGTATGCTGTCAAACCTAAAATCGTAGTAGATGCTGTCAAGAATATGTATGCTACCAGAAAGTGTCAGAAAAGTAGCCTCTAATTTGTGCTTAATACTTACAATAGCTTAGAGGATCCAATGAGACTACTTCAACCTGCTCATCTTCCCGTATCTCAATCGCTCCTAATTTCACCAACAACGGGAATCGGTCCTATTACATAAATCACAGTTAATCAACATAATCATTAAAAATAATCAACGATAATCCGATCAACCAATTAATCGTTGTTCCGTATAAACTTACTTTGATTAATCTGTTTGGTAGCTGTAAAGGAATGAATGTGTGAACATCAATGATAATCCTATCAATCAATTTTGAATGGTTCAACATCAGTAATTCATCGTTATTAATGTACTTTCTTCCTTTAAAATTTATGAATCTGATATTAGGGTTTAGAGGAAGATTAATCAAACTGATGTCGATTTATTAGGGATCCAACTTAAAGTTTTATGTCTGGTTTTTTAAAGGGTGCGATTAAGTAAGCTTTTTGGGTTCGGGAATTTGTAAGCCCAGTTTGTAAGCGCGTTGACACACAGGATTAGTCCCCTAATAGATGACGTGGCAAATCCCTCCTCTTATATATAATGTAAACATATATATATATATATATATCGGTGCCTTAACAGTAGCTTTAAGGTTGGGGCTAAAGGTGAGATAAATTTAACACATGAGGGTATAGGGTTTCTTTTACAGAAGATGTTATTTTGTTTAAAGGGGAAATCGACCCATAGATTGGGATATGAAAAACGGGACTGTTTTGGGTAAAATGATAACGGGATAGTTATGAACTTAACATAGTTAAGGGACTTATAGAGGGGTGTAATGGGATTCTTGTAGCATTAAAAGGAGGTTAGTATGTATAAGAGGGTTAGACATACATCATAGATTGATGAGCCATTTTAGTTTACTGGTTCATGTCTTGATCGAATGTGTTATTATGTTTAGATTTTGCTAGTGTGCGGGAATTTGGAGAAGCTCTATCAAGTGAGTTTCATAGTCCCATATTTATAATATTTTGACTTCCAGATGGGATGGAAGAGACACTCGTTATGATTTTGAAACTTATTGTTGTGAATGTTTTATTGAGTTGTGATGGACTTTGTATACTTATGTGATTAACTGCTATGTGATTCTTGATTGTTTTGTGCTTTGACTTGGTACCAAGGGAATGTTGACAAGGCGGGGCCTTGGGATTGGTACATAGGTGTATGGGCGTCTATGGAACCATGGTGATTGGTAAGCCTGGGAGCCTTGGAATTGTGTGGAATGGTTAAATCTTAAATTGTAGTTGTTAATGCATAATTATAGCACATTGTCCATATGTTTATTGGTTTATGGTTGTTAACAGCTTATGACTTGATTTATGTTGGGGTCTAAACCTATGACTCTCACCAACTTTATGTTGACGTGTTTTAGTGTCTCTTTCAGGTGAGAATTTGGTTAAGATTAAGAATAGAAGTGGCTAGATTTGGAGGCTTAGGAATGCATTTAGAGAAACCCCCTTTCCTCTTTGTTTTGTTTTGTTATTTGAATACGTGATACTGTTAGACACCTATATGTTGAATGTTTTGTTTATTTGTTTGTCTTGGGTAAGAGGTAGGACCGTTACCTACTTACCTAGACTCCTGCATTTGTTTGAGATATTGTCATGACATTGTGTCGCTATTTTATGACATTTCTTTTGCATTTAGTTTTCTCTGTTGAGACACCATTTGTTGTGATGATATCCATAGCTCGTGCCTCATATTCCGCCATGGTAGGGTGTGACAGAAAGATAGAAAAAAAAGACAAAGAAAGAAATATATATAAATATAGGGGGTTTTGGAGCTAATTAAAAAATTAATATTAGTAAAAAATATATATGTATGACACCTAGACATTTTACCATACAAGGTAACATGTGTAACAGGTAACCAAACTTTGAGTAACCTATATGTAACGTTTTAAACTTTGGTAACGTAATTGAAATGGCAAACATTAGTAAATTTTGTGTATATTACTCATATTGTATGTATCAAGTGTTGTATATGTAAGAAATGTTATACATTATAATAGGGACGGTCGGGTCTCGTCTTGAGCAGCGTTATAGATACCTTGTAAAACAATTAACTTGTCACCCAAATCTCTCATGTCTTATCCTATCTCGTGCTTTCATACCTTAAATCTAACGCTACAACCTTTTATAAGATCTGTTTGATAATAAATTCTAGGTGCTTACGCCATAGCGATTGAGGACTGATTCTTGATCAAGCATATGGTAATCTATATGCTACTCCAGATAATGAGTGTTAATTTTTCATTTCCTACTTTTATTATTCATCATACACTGAGTAATGTAAGATTCTAAACACTTATGTGGGGTGTTAGCATATACTCATGTGCTTTACTAATGAAGCCCTATCATATTATATTGTCAATTATTTTTATTGACTAAGTTCAAAACCCCGGAATAAATTTTTATTAGGTAGAAAATTTTATGTTCTTGGTGACAAGAAAATCCCAAGTGTATGTATATTTGATGAGGTGTAATTGTATACATATTTTCATGGTCATTTAACTCTCATGTTTGTTTAAATGTGCCTTAAAACGTCATTATTCCTTTCTGTTAATGCAAAGTAATGCCTAAAAACATTATTAGTGTTAACTAATCTTTCTTAGTTTTGATCACGACAAATTAAAAAGAAATTTATCGTCAAATACAATCGTAAGACGAATTACTTAACAAACACTATCATCAAGGTAATAATCATTTAAGTATTGCACTAACATATCTTAATCGTGATTAGTGATTATAAAAGTGATTAGTCCTAAACTTACATTTTGTCAAATGTGAGAAAAGATTTTTTAATGAACTTTCTTTTTAAGAAAATATTTTATTAAAATAGAAAATATAAATTTGAATATGGCATATTTTTCAAATGCCATAGGAATATCCTTTGAAGGTAAAAGTTACCTCAGATATTACTACCCCACTAAAAGACAAAAGGGAGTGGAGTCTACTACCACAGTTCCTCAAATGGCTATGCGGTTCTCTAGTGATAAGGAACCATAAGCATAATTAAGGAACCTCGGTCAGAGATCCGTTGGCTTTTGTCTCCTATAAATCGTGGATCAAATTTACATTTTCCATGAACCTTTTTGGACATTCTTTCTGCCATCTTTCTCTTTTCTAATTCCTAATCATTTGTAAATGATCACTTAATGTGTTAATTATGTTTACTTATGATTATCCCCTTGATCTACTTCTTTACCTTGTCCAAAGAGAAGATCACTCACACACTTGTGATGTGATCAAAGATGAAGCTTTGATGAAGATCATCCTACCTTAGATCTAGTCATATTCATCATTTTTATTTGAGTCTAATGTAGATCCAATGTATTTGTGTATACTTGGATTAGTTGTGTTAATCCAATGTATTTGTGAATACTTGGATTACTCTTGTGTAAATCCATTGTATATGTGTATACTTGGATTTGTCTTGTGTGGATCCAAGTTACATGTGTATACTTGGATATGTTTTATTGAGTTGTAAAGTGTTGTGTGTTAGTTCTCACTAAACTACAAAATGATTTATGTATGTGTCATTTGAGTTCTCACTTAGCTTCAAGTGAAGAGTTGTGAAGATTGGTTCTAGCTTTGGATTAGAACTCGAAATCTAGCCTTGTGTTGGAAAAGAAGATGGGCGACGAAGATTGGTTCTAGCTTTCGATTAGAACTCGACATCTAGCCTTGTGTCAGAAAATGGTGAAGTAGACGACGTGTAGATTGGTCCTAGCTAAGATTAGGTCTCGACATTTAGCTTAGTGTCAGAAAATAATGTAAGAAACGTTGTAAGGTTTTCTCCGCTAAGAAGTGAGCTTGTGGATATAGTGGAAATCTCGAGTAAGGTGTACTCGAGGAGTGGAGTGGGAACGAAGATAGAGCTTGGTTGCCGAACCACTATAAATCTTGATGTCTTCCTATTAGGTTGCTTCTTTCCTTACTCTTTACTTACTTTCATTATTACATCACATACACCAACTACTTGTCATTGTTAATGCATTAAAATTGATCCTAATCATTATGCAACTAGCTTTCAAGTAAAAGGTAGTTTTGAGACAAACCTAATTAAAAGGACTTTTAATTAGGACATAAACCGAAGAGAAACTATTCAACCCCCCCCCCCCCCCCCTTCTAGTTTCTACACTTTCTTTTGTGATTTTAGCAAATGGGGAGCACTTTGAGCATTCAGAGATGATTTGAAGATGATTTGGAAGCATTTTTAACCATTTTGAAGAAGTTTGGAAGAAGCGGGACAAGAATACACAAACTTCTCGACATCTCCCCAAGACCCTATAATACAAGGTTTTTGCCTAGTATAAAAAGTTATCGTCCGATCTTTTCGAATTGATTACTAGTTTAAAGTGTGACTCAGTCGTCTTTTGGTGGAAAACAAATATAATGGTCGTTGTAGTAAAAATAAATGTGCAAGACTTTAAAGTAAATGACGGGTAATTAAAGCTAAAACTAATTAAAACGTAAATGGCGAAAAATTAAGACTTTAAAAGTAAGTCAATTAAATGACGAGAAATTAAACTTGACGAAAAGTAAATGACGTAAAATAAAAATTTGACAAAACATAAATTTAAAAACTTTAAATAAAACACTTTAAAAATAAAATAAGACAAACAAGTAAAAATTAAGCTAAGTAAAAATAAGACGAAACAATTAAAATAAAGCTAAGTAAAAAAAACGGGAAAAATAAATTTAAAAATTAAAATTAAGTAAAAACTAATTAATTTCGCAATATGTAAAAAATTGAATTAATTTCGCAATTGAAAAAAAAGTACAAATTCGCAATGCTGAAAAACCACACAATTTCGCAATGATTGCGAAATTGTATTGAATCCGCAACTTTCAAATTGTGCACAATTTCGCAATATTGCGAAATTGTGAATGGATTTCGCAATACTAGAAATGACATAAATTCGCAATCGGGAAAATATGATTTCGCAATTAAAGGGAATCAAATTCGCTATATATGAAGATGAACAAATTCGCAATCCCAAACAGAAGATTAATTTCGCAATCTAGGAGATCAAATTTGCAACTTTAAGAAGATCAAATTCGCAACTTTATGAAGATCAATTTCGCAATTCTTGTGAAAATTACGAATTTGAAACAGAAATTCCTAAAAACTAGGAAACGCAAAAGGACGAAAATAAGCAACCTTTTTAAGGACTTTGAAATGAAAATAAGCTAGTAAAAACGTAAATAAGCTAAAGTAAAAAAATTAAGTTGAATCAAAAACTTATAAAAACCTCTAAAGACACGAATCAAAAACATAAAATCAAAACTTTAAATTGGGACGTGGGGTTTTTTAGATAAAATGAAGAACACGAATTTAGATTGAACAAGGATGATAAAAAGATGAAGATGAAAAGATTAAAAGCTTAAATTAAAACAAAAATCCAAGACTTACATGAAAATTAAAGACAATAATTAAAAGGCATGAATTTTAAAGTGCATGAAAGATAAATGACAAGAAAATAAATGGTAGAAGAGCTAATTTGTCAATTTAGCCAACAACACTAAAATGAGGTGAAGTGTCTCTATTTATAGGAGATTAGGGAGGTAAGCATGTGTTGGAAGCTTCCTTCTTTCTTTCTTTCTCGTCTTTTTCGTCTTCTAAATTCTTCGACTTTTTCGACTTTGTCTCGGGATTAATTAAACTCGTCTTGTAATTTCTTCATTAATTAGACTTGAGTTCTTTGGCTTTATTAAACTTCCGTCTTTAGACTTTTGTTCGATAAATCTTCAGAATAGACCTTGGACTTCCGTTCTTTTTGCACTCTTGATCTTTTGACTTCGTCTTTTGTCTTTTTCTTCGATAAAAGCCCGTGAAAGCCCGTGTTTTCTTCCATTTTCACATTTTGATCCTAAATCACAACAAAAACACAAACCACGCATAATTCTGACATTTACGACATAAAATACACGTTTTGGCTTGGTTATTATTATAATTAAGTGGTAAAGGATAAGTGTTTTCACACTTATTAAATCCCCTACACTTGACCATTGCAATGTCCTCATGCAATGCATTAATTACAAAGCAAGTTTTACATTTTCCATCATAATCAATCCACATTGGCCTTTATTAAATAGATAGAAAATTTAAAGGAAGAAAACAAGTAAAAAGATCAAAAACTTACCTTACGGTTTTGGAATGTCATGAATGATTATCACCCTCAGGTTTCACGTTACCCATACCAACCTTAAAAACGAGATCATTGTTATTATAAGTTAGCAAACTAACACAAACTCATGTGGGCCAATTATTTACTTAGACTCCCTTATTCCTATGTGTATCTCTTATATTTTATTGTTGTCTTGAATGATCACGAGGATGCATTGTTGACTTATTTCAATAGTTTATTTAGGCCAAAAATAAAGTAGGACGATTTAATCAATAGTTAGCTAAAGGATAAAATCTTTTAAAACTGCTTCTCGGGACCTCATAAAGTTCATATCTTGGCATAACTTGCTTCACGATTTGAGACCTTTCTCGGATCGATATTTGGCATTGACTTCATACTTTAAATCTTGAGAGATGTTCATGAAATAATGGTCTTCTCTTATAATAGGAATTTCTTCACTTGTACTTTTTGAGAGATTCTTCATATTTGGACCATGACTTCTTCATTTTTCTCCAATCTTTATTTGGGATTTTGATATACAACGATCCGCCTCCTTTTAGGACTTGCATCTATTTATCCTCATACCTTGTTAGGGTCTTTTCGGATAGACTTCTCCATGATCTTTTAGGGAGTCTTTGCTTTTCGTCGTGTGTCTCGATCCTTCATATTGATTTTTGATAAATGATTCTTCACATCACTTTGGATCTTTAGCAACAAAATATAGCCCTCATGTCTTGTTAGGACCTTTTCGGACTCGCCAATCTTCGCATCCCGCTTCAATAAGTTATGCCTTGGCTATGAACTCTAATTAATACCGAGCAACTTTTAAACGATCTTGGGTTAGAAGCTAAGTAACTTTTCAAATCGTACAACCTTATTTATTGCAAATATATTTATTAACAAGCGATGGGAGAAAAAGCTTATAATCAACTCACATAAATTCATGAAAGAATACCAAACTTATAATTGACTCTATCATCTCTCGTTCTCCACAATTTAAAATCTCAAGGAATGAGACTCGTGGTTGCTTAGCCAATTAAATCAAAGTTTTGGGTTTTCAAGTCATTCATAGGATCTTGCAACTTCTTAGACTCTTTCGAGTTTAGAATTCGCATTTTAAAGTTCCCTTGATAAACGACTTTCTAGGATCAATTATAGGAACTTGCGAAAAGTTCTTGTTCTTATCTCGTAAGAGTTAAGACTTTCGCGTTTTAAAGTTTCCTATATAAAAGCCTAGCAAAACTTGACTTAAACACGTTAAGGATACTAGCTAGAGTAAACTTGGATAAGTAAACTCGGGTTGAGTCAAAAGATTCACAACATTTTAAAAATTAAAACCACTTTATTAAAATTTATTCTAGCAACGAAATAAAATAACTATAACAAAGGAAAAACTACAAGGCCAAAATAGATCAAAAATTTTAAAAAATGTCGAAAAATCAATTTTCCGGTTAAAATGAGGACATATACAAGGAAAAACCCACTTAACTTCGATAGAAGTCCCCCTACACTTGATATAAACATTGTCCCCAATGTTTAAGCATGTGGGAGTAAACTCCCCTACACTTAGGACATTGTGCACGTTGTTTAAGTCTTGCTAAGGAAGAGACAACTAAAGTGATTCCTATTTTAATATTGAATAATATAAAATAGGGTGAATCAAAAGAGTTTAGGATAGAACCGGGAAGACGGGTACATGGAATCACGGGTCGTCAAAAGTTATCAAGAATGTATCTTTGAAAGCTCGAATCCCCGCACATGATAAGAAAGAAAACAACAAACACATACTAGGGTCTCCCCCTACACTTATTAGAAAAAAAAGATAAAAGATAGATAGATAATCGGGTTGCCTCCCAAAAAGTCTTTGTTTTTGTTAACCGAGTCACGAGCCTAACTCGTCCCCGAATTAAATGGTCCATTGGGAAGCCTCGAATGTAATACCGGGATCAAAGACCTTGTCCTCGTTCCCGGAGGAAAATAATAAAGGAGATGCATGAGGATAAGTCTTGAATGGTAGAAAGGTCCTTTCAACATACGAAAAGTATGTGAAGTCTTGATCCACGGGAGGTGGGGTGGGTAAAGGAAGTAAAGTTAAATCCCCCCAGACAGCTGATGGTCACTAGGCGGCAAAGCCGTAAAGGTGTCAATCATAGAATGGTCAATGTCACCTCCCGGGTCAAAACACTTATCCTCATTTCCCGGAGAGTAAAATTGATACATCACCCGCTTGGGTGTGCATGCAGTAGGATGAGGTGGCAATATAATATGAGAAGTAGGAGAACAATTACCTTCCACCCGCGTCACCTTTCCAGTAGAGTCAAATCTCTCCACCTCCGCGGTAGAAGGACGCATGGCTAACAAAGTATACTCATCAATAGCAAGAGAATCAGGGCTATCAATGTCCTCAATCCCTTCGTCAAAGAGAGGATTCACCTCACTAGATATGTAGGCGTCATCAAAATCAAATAAAGGGTTCGAATAAATCTTGAATGTTTCTGTCAGAACGTCTTCATCGGATAGTGACTCATCATCACTAGAAGTAAAATCATCATCTTGATCAAAAAGAGGATTAGAGAAAGCCAAAGAATCATCTCCCAAAGTGTTGGTGGAAGGAACATCATGAGAAGAAAGCACATCATACTCATCATCACTGTCGGATGTCACCTCAGATTCACTTGGAATTTGGACAAGGTTATCAGCACTGGACTTTATGAATTCGTCGGAGTCCTTTGTAGGAATTGTGCTAAGATCCTCATCCCCTGGGATGGGTGAATCCTTAAGCTCCAGAGCCGGCAAGTCGAGAGAAGGAATAGAATTATCATCGTTCCAAGAAATAGGACTCTCATCGGCATCATCATCATAATAATATGGAGGCACAAGAAGAGGAGTATAAGCACTAAGGTTAGATACTTGCTCTTGTTGCTGATCTGCTTGACATTTTGCGTTGTATTCATTAAAAGCTTCTTCGAGGTTTTGAAATTGAGTAACAAGAGTATCCCATTGTTCTTGGGTACTTAACTGTTCGAAAGAAGGTTAATGAGTGACAGTGTGATGTGGGGGCTCAACAGGGGAAAACCGGAATTATAGTACGGATGCGGCTCATGATAATCCATCGGCTGACAATAAGAAGTATCGTGAGGGCCCCCACAATTATTGCAACACGGGTATTGAGAAAAACCCGGTGCATTTGGCAGATAGCTAGGACCATTGTCGTAATTGTAACCCGATTCTTGCTCGTCAAGAGACGGGTATTGAATAGGACATACAATACATCAATGAGAATCGCTGCCACAATATATGCAAGGGGCAGGAATAGGTGGATTAGAAGAAAAGGATGAATTAGTCGAATTGCACGATGGACAAAATCTAAAATGGGAAAATTGTGAATCAGAAACGGTTGGAAGATCTTTTCCGCATTGCTCGCAATAACAAAATTCACATAATTCGCCCTCAAATAATGGTCCCCTACACCTCCCGCAATGGACATAAGAAACCATGAAGAATTAAAAATAAGAGGGGTGGAGAAAAGAATTAAACATAATAGAGGACAAAGAGGAATATTTTTGGTTGCAAAACTTTAGAAAAAGAAATGTTTTTTATGATTTTTCAAATGTTTTTGGGATTTTTAAAAATTTTTAATTTTTATGGATTTTTGAAAAATGTCGAAAAATGCAAGAAAAATAACGTTCACGAATGAACGGATCCCAAAAATCCAACGCGTCTCTCACAAAAAAACCGTTAATCTTTACGAAAAGAGCCGGCAGCGGCGCCATTTTAATAACTGGGTTTTTGCCTAGTATAAAAAGTTATCGTCCGATCTTTTCGAATTGATTACTAGTTTAAAGTGTGACTCAGTCGTCTTTTGGTGGAAAACAAATATAATGGTCGTTGTAGTAAAAATAAATGTGCAAGACTTTAAAGTAAATGACGAGTAATTAAAGCTAAAACTAATTAAAACGTAAATGGCGAAAAATTAAGACTTTAAAAGTAAGTCAATTAAATGACGAGAAATTAAACTTGACGAAAAGTAAATGACGTAAAATAAAAATTTGACAAAACGTAAATTTAAAAACTTTAAATAAAACACTTTAAAAATAAAATAAGACAAACAAGTAAAAATTAAGCTAAGTAAAAATAAGACGAAACAATTAAAATAAAGCTAAGTAAAAAAAACGGGAAAAATAAATTTAAAAGTTAAAATTAAGTAAAAACTAATTAATTTCGCAATATGTAAAAAATTGAATTAATTTCGCAATTGAAAAAAAAAGTACAAATTCGCAATGCTGAAAAACCACACAATTTTGCAATGATTGCGAAATGGTATTAAATCCGAAACTTTCAAATTATGAATGGATTTAGCAATACTAGAAATGACATAAATTCGCAATCGGGAAAATATGATTTCGCAATTAAAGGGAATCAAATTCGCAATAAATGAAGATGAACAAATTCGCAATCCCAAACAGAAGATCAAATTCGCAACTTCAAGAAGATCAAATTCGCAACTTTATGAAGATCAATTTCGCAATTCTTGTGAAAATTACGAATTTGAAACAGAAATTCCTAAAAACTAGGAAACGCAAAAGGATGAAAATAAGCAACCTTTTTAAGGACTTTGAAATGAAAATAAGCTAGTAAAAACGTAAATAAGCTAAAGTAAAAAAATTAAGTCGAATCAAAAACTTATAAAAACCTCTAAAGACACGAATCAAAAACATAAAATCAAAACTTTAAATTGGGACGTGGGGTTTTTTAGATAAAATGAAGAACACGAATTTAGATTGGACAAGGATGATAAAAAGATGAAGATGAAAAGATTAAAAGCTTAAATTAAAAACAAAAATCCAAGACTTACATGAAAATTAAAGACAAGATTTAAAAGGCATGAATTTTAAAGTGCATGAAAGATAAATGACAAGAAAATAAATGGTGGAAGAGCTAATTTGTCAATTTAGCCAACAACACTAAAATGAGGTGAAGTGACTCTATTTATAAGAGATTAGGGAGGTAAGCATGTGTTGGAAGCTTCCTTCTTTCTTTCTTTCTCGTCTTTTCGTCTTCTAAATTCTTCGACTTTTTCGACTTTGTCTCGGGATTACTTAAACTCGTCTTGTAATTGTGGAAACCTTGGTTTCCGGATCTTTTAAGCTACTAGGAATGCATCATATTCATATGATTATACAATCAAAGCGGAACTAGAACATAACACATTAACAAGGTGTTTAGGGCACAAGAACATGAATTAAAACACAATTGGATTGTTCATTATGTTAATAACAAACAATCACTAGACGTGTATACATTGAATCCCACGTCTAGTCAACACACACTTTAGGTTTACATTGTGAATGAATTGATATATGAATAAAACCTATTACCCTTGGTTCCTTTTATAGTGTAAGGATTAGGGTTTACAAGAGATAATGATGAATAAACAAGTAAATCTTCTATTTAAATAAACTTATGCAGAATATCTTTTGCATGTTTATCTAAATAGAAGCTTCCATAAGCTTCTTTGTCTACGTTTTGTCAATGCTTGAATTGCATGTGACAATGCTTGGATTGCTCTTGACAATGCTTGATTCCATCAACGCCTAAATTGTACATGTCAACGCCTGGAATGCTCTTGTCAACGCCTAGACAAATACCTTCATGTTTTATTCGTTTTTTGAGTTTCTTCCACATCAAATTTTTGACCCAACAATCTTCCCCTAGTTGATGGTGGCAAAACTCTATGTGTATCTCTTGTAAGTTATACATGATCTTCAGATTGCTTCCCCTCAAGTGTAGCACGTATTTCTTCCCCTTTTTGTCACATCAACAAGGAAAGTAAACAATGTATGCAATCTTTGAAGATTCTCCAAATGTAGACTCTGTGTAATGATCTTGAAGAACAATTAATATAATATTTTTGAGATAGAAGTAGAATAACCCAACCTTGTGTTCCATGTCTTGTATTATCCATGTGATAAAGTACTTATATCAGACCAATTATAAGTAGACCTCGATCCCTTGTCAATATTCTCATCCTATGTGAGACACTGAGCACGATAATGTAACTCCTTCAAGTGTTATGACAAGTCTTCATCACCAACCATGTAAAGCACGAACAAGTTATCTTTAAAGTCTATGACTGGGAGTCCACGACTTTAAGATATGATAGAACACAAACTCGCGAAAATCTTCTTCAATCATCAAACTTATCATAAGAATTCTTCCCCTTAAGCTAACACCTCTTCATGAAAAATTTTAATGAAATAACATCTTCATATCATATGTAAAAGTGCAGATCGGATAACTCTTTTACAAGGCTACCCCGATTACATACTCAAATCAAATATCATTACAATCAAATTCGCACGAATAGTTTCCAACTCGTATTAAGATCATTAATTCCTTTTAAAAATATCCGAGCCATAAATATCAACATGATATTCTAGATTAAAACGGAGATTCCATGTACCTTCGTGTGTATAAACCACCTTTTTGTGTGCTAAAAACGTCCAATTTTCTCAAACAGCAGCTATTCTTTTGTTATCCGAGAACCTTCTTTGTCCAATATCTTTTCTATGTGAACTGTCACATATCGGACAACACCTATCAACGCTTGAGCAAGCGTTTCTCGGACAACTCATGTCAACGCCTATTCTGTCAGCGTTCGACTTATTCTTGTCAGCGTCAAAATTACAAACATCAGCGTCCAACTTACTTTCTTGTCAACGTCAAATTAATTAGCATCAACGTCACTGTTGATCAAAAGCCCACATCTGAATTTGAATTCTTTGATTTCTTGTGGGACCACAAGTCCTTATCATATTTTACATCCTTATTGATGTATTCATTTGTCGCATCCCATGTGAAACACAATTGTGTTATGCTGCTGAACCACAAATCAATATTACGTGGACCAGTATACATGTCTCTCTTGTCTCGATTCAAATAACAACATGTAGGCATCAAACACACGTGATGTACTTGATCTGTACAATCGCTGCTACTCTTTGACTTTGAACAGAATATAGACCCCACGTCAATTTGTTGCTTTTGACCAATAAACACTCAATCCTTGCTTCACACAGCCATGTATCAATATAATACTCGAGATCCTAATACTTCACGTGAATAATACTTTGTTTCATAAATTACTTTGTTTCTTTGACCGTGTGAACACAAATTGAATAACCAATCAGAATTCTCTCCTCGTGTGAACACAAGTATCTTCCATCAATAAGAAACGAGCATACAAAATACATCTTGTCATGTGAATATACTCACACAAATACGCAGATGACATTATAATAATATTCTTGATATGTTACCTTTTGTACGACCATCTCTTTAGCCAAAAATCTCGATCTGTTTTGTTACTTCATGGATTTAGGGTTTTATGATAAACCCTAATTTACTTCTTGATCATATATTTGACAGCAACAATAACATTCTAACAGCCACAAACAACTTAATACTCTGCTTTTTATGTCGATCTAGGGTTTGAGAAACCCTAGGTCATGATTTCATGTGAAAAGCAAAAACGTTAATACCTCATTATGCAGCTACCTTCGACTTAGAATAACTTCTTCGTAGGAGCTCAGATCGAAGATCCCTTCGGTGAGATCCTAGACACAAGTGCCAAGAATCTACAGTTCAAAAATCACGAAGATCCAACGGTTAACGAAGGAGAAAACGTGTTTTGAACATGTCTGTCCACAGAAAACTGCATTCATCCTACTGCTGACTTTGACGCTAAATAACTTTTGCCTGGGGATAAAACTCGACAATCCCTCCGGTGGATGTTTAGATCTATGTATGTAGAACACACATATAAATTTCGTGACGATCCAACGGTTCAATCAAAAGTTATGACCTTCTGAATACTGCTGCGCACACAAAAACGTCCAGAAAAACCCTAGACGGATTTTTCTTTTCTTCTCGAAACACGAACACCTTGTTGGTCCTAGCATCACGAGCCACGAGGCTCTGATACCAATTGTGGAAACCTTGGTTTCCGGATCTTTTAAGCTACTAGGAATGCATCATGTTCATATGATTATACAATCAAAGCGGAACTAGAACATAACACATTAACAAGGTGTTTAGGGCACAAGAACATGAATTAAAACACAATTGGATTGTTCATTATATTAATAACAAACAATCACTAGACGTGTATACATTGAATCCCACGTCTAGTCGACACACACTTTAGGTTTACATTGTGAATGAATTGATATATGAATAAAACCTATGACCCTTGGTTCCTTTTATAGTGTAAGGATTAGGGTTTACAAGAGATAATGATGAATAAACAAGTAAATCTTCTATTTAAATAAACTTATGCAGAATATCTTTTGCATGTTTATCTAAATAGAAGCTTCCATAAGCTTCTTTGTCTACGTTTTGTCAATGCTTGAATTGCATGTGACAATGCTTGGATTGCTCTTGACAATGCTTGATTCCATCAATGCCTAAATTGTACATGTCAACGCCTGGAATGCTCTTGTCAACGCCTAGACAAATACCTTCATGTTTTCTTCGTTTTTTGAGTTTCTGTCACATCAACTTTTTGACCCAACAGTAATTTCTTCATTAATTAGACTTGAGTTCTTCGGCTTTATTAAACTTCCGTCTTTAGACTTTTGTTCGATAAATCTTCAGAATAGGCCTTGGACTTCCGTTCTTTTTGCACTCTTGATCTTTTGACTTCGTCTTTTGTCTTTTTCTTCGATAAAAGCCCGTGAAAGCCCGTGTTTTCTTCCCTTTTCACATTTTGATCCTAAATCACAACAAAAACACAAACCACGCATAATTCCGACATTTACGACATAAAATACACGTTTTGGCTTGGTTATTATTATAATTAAGTGGTAAAAGGATAAGTGTTTTCACACTTATTACCCTACAAGCAGGAGCTATATACGGCGTCTAGATTTCAAGCGATGTTATCTAAACCCCTCCCATGATGTTGTCTAAAGAACTTGTGACACCCTCTGTGTTATGGCGGCTGAGAAACCCTAATAAGATTTGACTGTCCGACGTCGTCTGACGTATAATTCGTCGTCGTCGCGGCCAAAATCCTATATATGCAACCCTTGTATTTTTCATATCCATGTAGAATTTTTGGGATAGCTTGGTGCGACTTATATAGTTCGTTTTTAGGGTTCTTAAACCCATAAAAACACCCTTGTAACCTCGTAAATAATTGGAGATCAAGTTTTATTCATTCTATCATTCAATATGTCTATGTGTTGTTTGATCTTATGTTCTTGTCCTTCATTTACCATGCTCGGCTAAATTAACTAGTGTTTATCTATGATTGCATGTAACTCATGATGTATTTCTTGTTGTTTATTGCTTCTTGAGTAATTATGTGCATCTTAGGCTCTCGAAAACCATACTAGATCTTCATATCTTAACTGTTGATATGTCTAGAGAACCGTGAGTGTTTGAAAAGATGATACCTTGGTGTTGCGGGAATCGATTCTCTTTACATCTACAAGATTCATATAAGTATTTGTAAATGCATGTGTACAGTTTAGTCTATTACAAATCTCCATACCACTATACTAGGTCTTTACTTGTTTCATATGAATAACTTATCTAGTAAATATATTCATACCACTATGTTAGAAGGCTAATGCTTTAGGAGAACACTTACACATTTAATTATCAAAGATGACATGCAATAAGCATTAGGAAGAACTTTATGAGGAGTATTGCATGATTAGGTAAACATGTTCATTTAACGAGTGATTTCCACCAATAGTATATATTAGTAGTTTAATTAGTCAAAAGAGTGTTGCTATATCCTCCTACAATATCCTCCTACATATCCTCCTACACACACAATAATATTTTATATTTTATCTCCACTCATTATCTCTCCGCATCTAAACCGTCAGTTCTGACGCGTGTCAGGATCCTGTGAGTAGACATATAAGTAGGAAGGAATTGTAAGAGGATAAATCATTTCTCTAGTCAAAACCCCCTCTCAAACATATAATTTTACTTGTTTTTTATAGATATAAAATACAAAAAGAAATTATTTTTTTCTCACCTTTAGACCTATGTATGTTCAACACTGGCCTCTCGCACTATTCCCTTAAAGAATGATATTAACCCCTGAGTTCTTGCATATACTACACTACAACAGTTACGTACACTGCCTAAGGGGTCGTAAAACTTTGTGTTTACGACCATCGCATCCGCGACCCCGCACATCAAACAACTTCAACCATTATGGTCAAGATTTGTGATGCTTGTTAATCAAACTTCTTATTTGGACACTATCTCATACCACAAAATCTTTGACATTCTGAAGCGATATCAAATGAAGTGAATGAGCTACGTGATGAAAGATTAGCCATGAGTGCAAATCCTCTTTGCACTTTCTGCTGAAACTCAACATTATCCAGATAAAGCGCAAGATACATACCAAACTCAAGCACCATTACCAAACAAACAACATCAACCTGATCACATGTTGTTATAAGTTAAGGCGAAAAGATTGTCAAAGCACCTTCACCTCCACATGAGTCGTACACTGAAAAAAGTAGTGATTAAGCTCAAAGGGATAAGAAAATTTAGAAAGCAATGGAATTCGTCTTCAAAACCTTTAAGAACATCTAAAAACCTACCAACAACAACCTCATAACATCATCAAATACCAAAAACATAATGTTGATAATTCTCGTAGGACTCACACAAGAACTAGGAATGAAAGACATAATGTGATGTATGAGAATCAAAGGCAATTACAGTTGTTGGGAATAGGAAAACTGTAGGTACTCAGGTAGTATAGCAGACTCAGATATAAGGTTTCAACTGCAAACAGATTGATCACTTTGCTAAGGAATGCATATTAACAAAGCCGGTTAAGGATTATGGTTATAAGATGTTGCTTTGCAAGAAAGAGGATGCAAAAGTTCAATTGAGTGTAGAACAAAGTGAATGGCTACATGATTAGGATGATGAACCTACTAATCAAGAATCTGAAGCACATTACATTTACATGGCTAAGATCCAAGATGTGATACCAATAATAATGAGCAACATTGGACCTACCTATGACATTAAGCTATTGAAAAAGATATATTCAACTGATGGCTATAATGTGTTTGCAAATGATAGCAAGCAAACTCACAAACCTGAATCCATTAATGACACATATGTCGTAGAAAAGAATGATAGGAATATCAATCCTGACTCATCAGATATGAACAATAATGAAAAAACAGTCGACCGAATGCTTAAAACATGAAAAGGAACGTGTGATGCCTACTTCTTAAATTATAAAAACAAAGAGATTCATATAAACAGTTAAAGAAAGCAAACACGTCTCTCAATCATGAGGCATAGCAAGATTGAGCTTGCGACATACAAAACTTTTCATACAAATCATAATGAAAATGAAGAAATTGAACTTAAATTTCAAAAGTCTCTTGGTTTACTAGCAAAGACTTGTCACGCCTAAAACCGACATCTTAGGCCTCCTTTTGTTTGTTATAATTCGACGTAATTGGATGTAATTGTAATTCAATTACATTACATAGTCTGTTTGGTTCACAGAATGAAAAGAATGTATTTCACTTTACATTACGTAAAGTGTTTGGTTGGCATTGTAATTGTAATTGGAACATTACAATTACATCAAATGATGTAATTGAGATTACATAGAAAATTGGATGGAATGCTTTCAATTACGGCGTAATTCATAATTTATACTTTAAATCATTATTAATAATAACATTATCCTATAATCATTATTATTAATATTAATATTATT
This sequence comes from Glebionis coronaria, assembly GCA_025667525.1. NCBI lineage: Eukaryota > Viridiplantae > Streptophyta > Magnoliopsida > Asterales > Asteraceae > Glebionis > Glebionis coronaria. Next base: position 126,638,471 of record CM046879.1, on the reverse strand, counting down.
AATATTATTATTATATAAATATTAAAAAAATAAAAATAATTTTTATTTTTATTATTTATATATATAATATTAATATTAAAAAACTAATAATAATAATAATAATAATATTATTATTATTATATTATTATTATATATTTTTTTTATTATTTGATTTTATTATTATTATATTATTATATTTTATTATTTGATTTTATTATTATTTTTTATCATAATTAATATTAATAATATTTTTTTATATATTTAATAATATTTTTTATTATTTTATTTTTTAACTTAAATTTTATATTTTTATATCTTTTTATTTTTTAATATTTTATATTTTTTATTATTATTTAATTATTATCATTATATTATCAATATTAATTAATATTATTATTATTTATTTTTTAATTCATTATTTTTATTATTATACAATATACTTTTTATTAATATTAACATTTTATTATTATTATATTTTAAAAACATTTAAATTATTATTATTATTATTATTATTTTTATTATTTTATATAATAATAAATATTATTAAAATAATTTTTTCATTATTATTATTGTTTTTTTTAATTGTTATTATTCTTATTATTATTTTTTATTTTTATTTTATTTTAACTATTACTTTTTATTCACTTTCTTAAATTTTATAAAAAAAATATTTGAATTACATTACCTTGAGAGTTAACTAAACACATTGTCGAATTTAATGAATTACAATTACAATACATTACATCCAACGCATTCCAATCCATTTCATTACAATTAAATCAAATTAAAATTCCTTTCAAATATTATAATTCCGTCAAAAACATTATGTGAACCAAACGAGGCCTTAATGTATTTAGTAGTTTTGAGATCACGCCTTAAGATTTAGCGTTGCAATAACGCGTCTTTTAGAACAATATACAACATTAATGATCAAAACGGACCAAACACGACAAATACATTTGTTTACACAAAATCTAACGATTTTTAATTCATCTCAAATAAACATGACAAACATATGTATAGCTTAAACTCCACATCCTTGATCAGTCAAACTTTAAGATAATATGATCACACAATTATTAGTAACTCACAAAAACTCCACGTGTGAAATCAATAACCACATACATAAGCAAAACACAAAACAAAAAATCGGAAACAAAAACTCTTATCCACATCATATGGTCACTCCAAATCCACCAAAAGAAAACCTTCATCTTTCTCTCTCTAAAAACTAAAAAAACTTCTAGAGAGAGAAAATTTTATACCTCTTCTCCCCCAAATGCTCAACTGTGTGTAATTTTCACCCAAACACACACTAGAAATTTATAAAAAAAAATGGCTCTCCCGCAGCTTCTCCCTAATCGCCCACTCATAAACCACAACCACAAGCTCTCATTCTCTAAAATAAATCTCACCTCACCCGCCTCACCCGCCCTACCATTTCCCCGTCACACCCTTGTCCGTCACCGTTACCCTAGCTTTACCCTGAATTGCTCAAATGAAAAAAACGAAAACAATAGTACTAAACAAAACCAAAACGACGTCGTTGAGCTTCCTTTATTTCCCCTCCCTTTAGTACTATTCCCAGGGGCTATTCTCCCTTTACAAATATTCGAATATCGATATCGAATAATGATGCATACATTACTCCAGACTGATTTAAGGTTTGGAGTGATTTATACTGATGCCAGTACTGGCACTGCCGACGTAGGGTGCGTTGGCGAGGTCGTCAAACACGAACGTCTAGTAGACGATCGTTTTTTTATCATTTGTAAAGGGCAGGAGCGTTTTCGTGTGACGAAAATTGTGCGGACTAAGCCGTATTTAGTGGCGGAAGTTGTGTGGTTGGAAGATAGGCCTAGTGGGATAGGGGAAGATGATTTAGAAGGGTTAGCGAGTGAAGTTGAGGGCCATATGAAAGATGTGATTAGGTTGTCGAATAGGTTGAATGGGAAACCGGAGAAGGAGACCGGGGATTTGAGGAGGAATTTGTTCCCTACGCCGTTTTCCTTCTTTGTTGGGAGTACGTTTGAAGGGGCGCCCAGGGAGCAACAAGCGTTGTTAGAGCTGGAAGATACTATGGTTAGGTTGAAAAGAGAGAAAGAGACGTTGAAGAATACTTTGAATTATTTGTCTGCTGCTTCGGCTGTTAAAGATGTGTTTCCTTCTTCGTCAACTTGATGGTTGATGATTAATGATTAATGAAATGAAATGGAAAGAATTTTATAGGTATTTGGTTAGTTGTTATTTGTTGTTTACGGTTTTTGGTGGTTTTGGTATACTTGCGTCTTATATAACTTTGTAAAGATTCTGATATGGCGGAAAAGTCATCAATGATTCACATTGTTGCAGCTATGCAAAGATGCAGAATATATTGAATGTAACGCGCAATTCTTGATTCTGCATTGCTCTTTACAATGTATTTTGGTGAAAGAAACATAAAGGTTTTAAAATTATTCAAAGGTTGCAACTTTATACTTGCATACGGCAACATAGAATAGTTCTAAAAGATAATTGGTAGTTTTGCGAGGAGACATTTGATAGTCAGTTAGTGCATAGTAATACAAAAAAGGTCTTTATTATGAGTTCTCAAACTCGGGTTTTAGATTACTGTATATATGCATATAAACATAGCACACATAATACAGGCCATGTTTCATTTATGTGATTCTACAATAGAATAATTTATATAATTTATTGTAGTTAATGTCTACAATAGAATAATTTGTGCAAATCCTTCTAAGTGGATTCATCAGACTGCTACTGCATTACTGTCTTAGTGATGAATGTATCACCTTAAGTATTGCTGATTGAGGGAACTCGGCCACACGTGATTTCTGGATTCTGCTATTCTTTCTTGGCTGGATTGTTAGCACACCATTCACATGTTTGCTGCAATCACATTCATATCAAGTATTAGATTTTTAGATATTGAGAATAAATTTTCCATGTCCTGATTTGAAACAAACCTAGAAAAGTAGCAATTTAGAAGTGGCAACTTCACCCTGTTTTGTGGGTTGTATTTTGTCATTAACATAAATTTGTATTGGTCAAATAAGTTTGAAGTCTCAAACGCTGTTCATAACACGTAAAACCTCCTAGGTTGTTTAATCCAAAGATTAAAAAAAGCAAGTTGGTCAACCCTAATTATCAACATCAACAACAATAACCAATTCTAATCATCAACAGTGGCAATTCATATGTAATAATCAACAAAGCAAGATCAAGCAGTTTAACATAATACAAGAACGCTCAATAAAAAGTAGTAGAAAAGAACATACACTCGTACAGCCATGAAATTTGGAATATTTCACAGAATAACAAGTAATGTATGTGCTTGAGAGATCAGTAAGCAAAGATATGCTGAAAATTTAATAAAACTAATTCAACTCGGGTCTATTAATATGCATTGACAGAGCATTGTTACAGAATAAGATACTACTCCATATTTCATATATAGGACAGATTCTACAACAAATACAAATAATTCTGAGCTAAACTATTCATATGATGCTATGTACATGTACTTGGCATCCCCAAATAGCAATGGTTTATAAATATGTTGTGTAATTGATGAATGAGTGCTACTGTCACTTACCATTGAACTCAAAAGAATTGCTGTTGCAGGGAACTCTGGTCACCTGTTTTCTCAAAAGTGCTGCTCTTCTTTGGCTGAATTGCTAGTGTACCATTAGCTGTTTGCTGCAATCATGTTGATATGCAGTATTAGAGCTAAAGAACAAATTATACAAGTGTCTAGCTTGTCTTGGAACACATGTTAAAAAATGTTGGTAATTATAAGAAGAGGCAATTTTTAACTCTAAAACCAGTCAAATAAAATAAAATAGCTGTAAGATGAGCAGAGGTCAATTTGACTTGAAAAAAAGTACATGTCAAACAAGTTGAAAGTCTTCAAAGGCTTGACTATAACGATGCAACCTCCTGCCTCAATTCAGGGTTATACATTATTGCAATAATATTGTCTTAAATAATCATAATTAACACATTCAAATTACCCTGCTCCAGCGGGATTAGGTATGATTGTTGTTGTAATTAACACATCCATGAGTTATAATTGAGACTGAGACTAAAAAATGTTTAAGCAGGTCAACCCAAACCGGCCAGCCTTGCCTTGACTTGTGCTTAAATATGACATGACTTATCCTCCAACCCAAACAAATTTTGACCCGCAACTCGTAATACAACTTGTATGACCCACTCATGTCACCTCTAGCAATTATCAATATCAGTGACAATTCACATATTATAGTTAATGACGAATATTTATACTAACAGGCCTTTGGTATTGTGTTGTCCATGCGTATTTAGGGTGGTTGGTTGTGAGGTCAAGTCCAAACTCACACGAAGTTGTAAATTACGTGAGTGTACATTTGGTGGTTACAAAAAAGGTTCCTAATGCAGAAAGAGGTAGCCTTCCCTCACAACTTCATGTAGAATGCCACTAATACAATAAGGATCAAAATAATAAGAAAATAAGATAAAATACATGATTATTACAATATTTGACAGGCAACAAATGTGTTTGACAGATCACTCTGCGAGAGATGTGAAGGACATAAATGTTTGTGAACATAAGATGAGTAACCCAATTAATAGAGATGAAAAACAATTATTAAACAAACAAACTAAAAACTAACCTGGAGGCACAAGGTTCTTTCAGAATCACATATCGGATAATCAGAAGGGCAACAGTGACGTTGGTCCTTACAGCATACAGATGCATTTACCTCGCAACACATCCATTTAAAGCATATACCAAAAACTTTTGTAGCACAACAACAACTTTCACCTTCGCTACACCATGAAAATATATTACACTTGACGGGTTTAGGAGTAGGAGTTGGTTGTGGATTAGGACTGGTCTTTATTGGATAAGAAGCCAACATGTTGATTCCACATATTCCATGAGAATCCGCTGTGTTACGTGCCATGTACATATAACCATCCATTCCCCACGATGTTCCCCATGAATTCTTTATAATCCAATAATCGACTCCATCTTTTGAATCATACCCAACTATCAATACAGCATGATCTAAAGCAGTCGAGCATGGCCCAGTAAATATTCCCTGATTAGATATAAGATAAATTCATTAAACTTCCTGCGCAATGAGTCGGTGGGGCGTTGATTAATTAGGAACACAAACCTTTGAGTACAACTGAAATGCTCTCTCACTGCCACATATCCCCACACTCACGGGCTGAACTGCAACAGCTTGTAGTAGCTTATCTTCGTTGTTTTCCGGAATATCAGTGTAACCATCAATCGTGACAACATTTCTTTTCTTCTGCAGTTTACACAATAACCACATGAAAGTTGATCTAGTTAACTATTACACAATTTGACCATAAAAGATGGAAAGGACAATCTCGTTACTTTGTTTTTGTTGCAAGAAGTTTGTTTTCCCAGATACGGGTAATCCTCTTCCGTGTCGATTCCATTGTTTTGAATCACAAATTTATAGGCATAATCCATCAGTCCACCGTCGCAGCCACTGTTAAAGCTTCTGTCACAATCAACTAACTCCTGTTCAGAGAGGCTGATAAGCTCCCCTGTTACAATTTGATTAATGCCCTCCATTGCTCCTGTTGCTGAGAATGACCAACACGCACCTGCAAAAACAAAGTGTTACTATATATAACTATTGGGTCAAAACACTACCCTTACATGGAACTATATAAGAATAGTGAAATTAAGTATATCGAATACAATTACAGGGGAGAACGTTCTTAGGAGCGCAGACATTTGTTGCATAATATGTACATATGACTTAATATAACTGAACGCGGAAAATATTGATGACAAAGACGAGACTGAGTCTTAGTAAAACTCAAGACTAGCATAATATTTGTAAGAGCATATCATTTTTCAGACACCCCTTTAGCACCACTTAAATCATATAAAAAATTATTTTCAAACAAAAGAATCTAAAAAAAGAAGTAATTCAGCATAGATAACAGTCAAAGGATGACTACATGTACTTGAATGGCAAAGGATGAGTTTGACCATGTTCTCTATCTCCCCTATTCAAATCACTAAAGTCGCGTAGCCATGTGTCTCATATTGATTATTCATCAATTCATAACTTTTGTGATCGTTTTGAAATACAACTAGTACATAAATTCACTTCAGTACTGTGATTCTCGTTGCAATATACAAGAGAATTTTATTCGAGGGTGGTTGGATAAGCTTATTAACACTATTTATTTTCGTAACGCATTCTGATACATCATATAATCAGTTCTGAGGGTGTTTGGGATTGTATGATTATTTGTGAATGAGATGCGTAATTTAAACAAGTATTTTGAAGTTGCTTATTGCAATCCCTAATTTCAGAAAGCAACAAACATATAGGCAGTTTCAGTTTTATACGTAACAAACGCCACCTTTCATTTAATTATCAAGGTAGTATATACATACAATCAGGCTATAAGATCATCAAACAAACACGAACCCAAGAAGTAAAAGAGATATACAACTAACACCAGTATAAACACTACAGTGAACAAAATCAGTGATAATTAACATCTCAAACTGCCATATCACCTCATCTCTATCAATAATTAACCTATAATACATATCATAAACATTTCACTAACCTAGATGTATTGAACCATAGAGCAGGACGCTATATTCAAACTATTGATACGTAGTCTATTGGAACTACATTGCTCCATATAAACAGTAAACTGTATTTCCTCTATGACTCTATCTCAACATAAGTGTACACATTTCTTATATAGTTTATTCCATTTCCATATACTACTGTATTAAACTGTAATTTGCATCTCTAAAAGTGTGATGGACAATTGATTCACTATAGCACGTAGCTATATCTGGAGTATTAACGGTATTACGAACACTAAAATGTACTCCCTATGTACCAAGTTTGTACTCTTAAAGGATTCGTATGACATTTAAGTAGGTATTTAACTATCATCGCACATTTCTAAGAACGTGTTAAGACAATTGACGAAGGATTGCAACAAATTAATTTCTAGAACCACAGACACATACCACAACTTCCTTGATCCTTAACATTAGTAACCGCGCCTTTCTCCCTCCAATCCAACGCTTTGGGAACATCCTTAACCTCGCGAAAACCCGACCTCCCCTCATTCAATCTAATCACATCACCATTAGCAATAGACAATCCTCTAATTCTAGCAAGCTTAAACTCATGATGAGTAAGATCAGCAAACGCATTAAGCGAAAGGGTATAGGTGGAATTTAAATTAGTATTATGTTGCATAATATAATCATAGTTTTGTTCAAAAACAGAGAGTCTGTATAGCGTTTCTTCTTGTGTTGAATATGATTTGTTATGCTGTGTGCACCATTTTTGGAACAGGTCAGAATTTGATGATGATGAAATGAAATTTAGATTGAATGATATTGTTAAAAAAATGAGGGTGATGCGACATAAGTGAATCATTTTGAGATTACTGTCTGTGTGTCAAGTGTGTGTGTGTGATTTGGTTGGTTGTTTATGTTGTGTTTCTGGAAGGCTGTAGTGGTTTATCAGTTTATGGTTAAAATATGTTGTAACTGTACCCCACGTACTACTTTAAAAACTTGCTAGAGAATTTTTAGTTTCGAAACTTCTTGGAAAATATGCACGAGTAGTTCGTAAACTTAGAGCAAACGGTGTCACAACGAGGTTACTTTTGTCGTGCCTATGTGGCATGTTCGTCGAGTGTGCCGGTCCTTGTTGTCACACCTACCCTTCTTCATCGAGGGTTCGTCGATTAACCGGCGAGGCAATCGACGAGTGTTTAGTGGAGAATATAGCCGTTTGGGAGGGACCATGTTACAGTAGCAAAATTATTTTATTTTTTTTTTAAAAAAATTTAATCTATATATATCTCATTTTTATACTTTTAAAACACACAAGTTTTAATTACTTATTCATCAAACAACTAAAACACACATATTTTAGAAATGGTTGTTTTTCACTTTCTAGCTTATGCCGATTTGTCCGATCAAGAAGATATGGCCGACTTAGAGTACATAACGCAGCTAAACGAAGAAGTTGAACTCGAAGTCAGACAAACGCGTAGATACATTAATCGTGAACCTGAAATTGCTGAAGAACGTTTAGTGGCAGATTATTTCGGCCCGTATCCAAAGTATCACAAGGTGTATTTCCAAAAGCGATATCGAATGCGGCGTTCACTATTTTTAGAGATTGTTCAAGGTATTGAAAATTACATTCAAACATACAATCCTCTACCCAAACACTTTCAATTTTTTACTATTCGTATTGATGCAACTCGTTTAAAAAGTTTTAGCGTAATTATGAAATGCACATCTGCCATACGCCAATTGGCGTTCGGTACACTGTCAGATTCATTAGATGAATACTTGCAAATGGGTGCACATTGCGCACGCGATTGTCTTGACAATTTTACGAAGTGCGTAATGGATTTGTTTCAACCTAAGTTTTTAAGAAAATCCACACCCGTTGACATTCAGAACATATATGCGGCGCATAATAGGATTCATGGGTTTTCCGGGATGCTTGGTAGTATAGATTGTATGCATGGGAATGGATTAATTGTCCGAGATCATGGCACAACCAATATGGTAGAGATGATAAAAAATACCCAACCATAATACTAGAGGTTACTGCATCATACGATTTGTGGATTTGGCATGCATTTTTTGGGGTTGCGGGTTCGAATAATGATATTACCGTTCCAATTATTCTCCATTATTTGACGATCTTTTGGAAGGAAACGAACCAGATGCCCTGTATGTTGTAAATGGGCAAACATTTTGTTGATACAAAAGTTGGATGAACCTAGCCTTATCCGAATTAGGTTTAATTTGGGTGTAGGAGGCTCCGGCTCTTGCACCAAGTGAATGTATGGTTGAGATCCTGCACACTAAACAACACGCTGTCAGACTTACCGTGGAAATGTATCCCACGATTAGACTCCGGCGTGAGAGTAAGTAATCGGTTTTAGTGTTAGTAATCGGTGAGATATGAGAGTCTGAGTGAAAATCGTACCTCTGTGGAACCCTCGGGGGTTCCTTATGTAGAAACTAGAAGGGGGGGTTAAATAGTTTCTTAAATTTACTTGTTAAAGGTTGGTTTTAAAAAATCCTTTTTCAAAAACTTAAGCTTGAGTATTTATGTGAAACCTTCTTATACACGGTATGAACAATATATAGTGCAACTAAACTAATAATCATAAGTATAAAGAATAATGAATGTATAGCGCAACTAAACTAATAATCACAAGTATAAAGAATAATGAATGTAAAGAGATAAGGGAAGGAAAGATCAAACCAAATACCAAGAATTTATAGTGGTTCGGCAACGAAGCTCACTCCTCGTTCCTACTCCACTCCTCGAGTAATCCTTACTCGAGAGTTCACTAATCAATAAGCTCCTTAAGGTGGAGAAACCGTACACAACGCCGCTTAACCAATTTCTGACTCTAAGCTAAAAGTCGAGCCCTAATCTTAGCTAGGACCAATCTACACCAATATACTTTGAGGACTAAGTATTAACCTTAATACATACACAACTTCCAAATAGACACAACTACTTGGATCTTCACAATAATGACACAACAATGAATAAATAAATTTGGATCTTCAATGGATCTTTGAGGTAGACACAACACTTCAAGAATGATAGTGTTCTTCTCTTTGCACTTTGAGAGGAAAAGATGAGAGGAGAAAGATTCACTTCTAAACAAGTAGTAATCAAACAAATGATCAAGGATTTGAGTGATTTAAGAAGTATGAAAGAATCTGGAAATGTATGTGCAAAAGAGGTGGATTGGAAGTCTTAGAATGGTCCACTATTTATAAGACAAACATCCAACGGCTATATCTGCCCGCGGTTCCTTATTGGAGCTCGCGGTTCCTTATCGATAAGGAACCGCTATAGGCGCTAAGGAACCGCCAGCGTAGAGTCCGCTCCCTTTTGTCTTTTAGTGGATTGGTTCGAATCTAGGGATTAAAATATCCTGAAAGGATATTCCAAACCAAGATAGAATATTCCATTTTCAAATTTCAAATTTTCAAATAATTAATTTAATAAAATATTTTCTTAAAAAGAAAGTTTAATAATAAAACTTTGTCACACTTAATAAAAAGTGACTTTTAAAGAAAATATTAAATTCTTGATGACTTAATTAGGATAATTACTTGTTTGTTCATACCTTAAGTGATAATGGTTGAAATGAAAAATACTTGAACTCAATAATTCGTTTTTCATTGTTTTCATAAATGCTTGTTTTTACATATTGTCGTAATCAAAACAAAGTGAGATTAAAAAATGCAAGTAACATTTTTAGGCATCATTGCATTAACAATCTCCACCTTTTTGATTCCGACAATCCATAAACTCAATCATCTAATAAAACAAGATTTTTGAAGACGAGTTTATCATTTCTCCCCCTTTGTCAAAGCAAAAAGGTTGCAAAAGTCTTTGAAGAAGAAAAGAACCGGACTTTGCAAATGCTCCTCCTTGGTGCTTACTCCCCCTTGCTTGGGGCACCAAGGAATCGATATATGGTGACAAGCTACATAGAAGGGTTAGTAGTAGAGAAGAGACACCCAACAAGATATAGCAAATGTCACAAAAAAATAAGAAACAAGAGATCCAAGATAAGTCATGTTAAAAGAAAACATGATAAAAGATACAAGGAAATAAATCATACAAAGATGTATGAGATACAAACACAAGCCAAAAGAAAAAGCATAAATCTAATCATAGTTAAACTAGAACCCTAAGATTTGCTTTAACTATATGTCTTGAAGATAAGCAACCAATGCTTAGATAAAAGACAAGGTAGTGGCGGAAGGAGGTGGTGGTGGCTTGGTAGAGATCTCATAGTTATAGTAAAGAGGAGGTTTGACTAAGAGACTCTTGATGTAATTCAACTCTTCATAGATATGAGCCATAACAAGATGTTGATATTAACAACATTGACAATATGTTCCATGATGCATGACATTATCATGTGAAGGAGGTAGAACACTAAAGGCTAGTGGTGGAGATAAGAAGTTCCACAATCAACATTCTTAGAAGGAGAAGATATGTGATTTTGAGTGTTCTTGGGTGAATTGGGGTTGAAAGCAATTGGAGAGAATGTAGGAGAATCAAAGCTTTCATTTGGGGAATAAGACATTTTGATTTGAGAAAGAATGCAAAATGCTTAAGGTTAAATAGAGAAAACCCAAGATAATTTGGGGGTGGTCAAAGGATTAAAACAAAGTGATGTTCGCTTGCAAGTCTTAATTTTTATTCAAGATATTACCACACAAATGACTAGAAACATAAACACGGGCAAGTATACCCTTTCATGTATAACATAGCTTAATGGTAAGTCCAGTTCGTTCCACGGGATTGTTGTTATCACAATATCAAAACAATTACCTCTAGAGTGGCACAAGTTATAAAGATATACTTAACAATTGGTATTAAAGGGTGCGTTTGGCTAAGGTCATAACCATATGATAGATAGGTAGCAATGATGAAATATAAGCACATAAACAATGTAAGACAACATACCGATTACTAGTCGTGCATGCAACATCTAATTGATATGACAAGAATCCGATTAAAGACTTTGTTATACCAACAGCATTAAGATAGGTTTATGCTTGATTTCGATAACTAAGGTAGTACATGAGATTATGCAAGAGTTGGTATATGTTTTAATCCACAAATCGCGACAAAAGTGATTAACAAGATTCATTTACTAGATGACATGAAACTCATCAATTCACATGAGTACTAGTCAATGATCATGGATGAATCCAACATATAACAATGGTCTTACATAGTAACATATAATACACGAGCATCCAAATCACACTTATATTCAAGAACTCAGGGAAAAAGTGCGCCGCACAAAACTAATTGTGCGTCGCACTTTGCCCCAGCAAAGCTAATAATCACATCTAATCATAAGGGTATTAAACCTTAACTAAGTGCACATCACACTACTCCATAATAACAGTACACAAGATCATTTCAACCATATGTAAATCAAAGTAAAAGATTGGCATAATTGAAATAAGAATTATACCACAAGGTTATTTCAATAATTGCTCCAAAAAAATTATAAGTTTTTGAACTTATTACAAATGGATTGCAACACTTCTGAGTTCCTTGTTCCAGCACCAATACCATAAACCAACTAAGGTTTACCAACTCTAGTGACTATGATCAAGGATTTGGAGAAATCCTTGATTTTTAGTTTCACTTAATCAATAGAGAAAAGTGAGGAATGATATGAATTATGCATGGCCTATGGGTCTATTTATACTTGAATTTTCGTAGGTTAGAAACCCTGGAAGTATATCAAAGGTTCTCCAAAATAGCCATGCATAAATGCACTTAATTATGTAACTGCAGTAAAATATGCGCCGCACTTTTCCAAATGTGTGCCGCACTTCTTCAGGTGTAAATGTGTGCCGCACTTTCTAGTTTGTGCGCCGCACTTCTTGTAATTCTCCAAAATCGGGGTACTTTGAATGTGCGCGTCACTTTTCCATTTGTGCGCCGCGCTTTGGCTCCTTTTCAGCATAATTCCATCTTTAGCCCCCCTTTATTCTTTATTTCTTCATTCTCTCCTTTCATGGTTTCTTCCTTAGCTACAATACAAACAATATCCTTTATTAGTATCAATTCAACATATAATTTATTTATTTACATAGCAAACAAGGACAAATGCATCATTACAAACATGTATAAATGAGGCTTTATCACATCCCCCCGTACTTAACTTCTTGCTTGTCCTCAAGTAAGGCACAAATATATTTTTAATAAGTATCGAAAGAATAGATAAAGCCAACAATCGAAAACAAAGATAACGCCATAAAACACCTCACGAAGTAGATATTTTTATTTCACACACTCTCCTTATTATGGGTAGATTATCGCTCAATAGCACGGTCATGAAAAGTAAATTACCATAGGCTTGTGCAAGGAACTAAACTAAACCAAATTTGACGTAAGCACCAAGTAAAATATCAAAAGAGGTCTTTTTCAAAAACTTTTATTATCACCGCATGTTTTAAAGAATAATACATGATCTTTTATCATGTTTTTGCTTCGCGAATAACTCAAAACTTCTTAGGCTTCCTTTTGCCTTTTATTCTTTTTTTCTTTTTTTTTTCTTCTTTTTTTTAGGAGAACATGTCTTCCCCCATACTTATGATATACTATCATTTCGCAATATGGTTTCCAACAATATAATTATTTTAAAACATTGGCAAAACTTTCAATCTTTTCTTTTTTCTTTATTTTGCCTCTTTATCATTTAAAATACCTTTTATCATACAAGTATTATCCCACTATGGTCTCGTAAAGATTACAGCACAAGTTCTAGAATTAAACTAATCATCGGCACACACAATTTGAAATGTAAGAATGCTTACGGAAAAGATCCTCACAATTATGAATAAAGTATTATGTAAATAACGTTATCAATTCCGAGTCAAAAATAGCTTTACAATTATAAGAATTATCAACCTTTCGACAAAAACTATTTTTTTATATTTATTAAAACTGTACAAAAAAAATTAAAATTCGCCCAGAAAGTGCGGCGCACTTTTTGAAATGTGCAGCATACTTCTGGGCACAGAAAATTCAGAAAACTAAATTTCTTAAAAACAAGCTTTTATTCGATCTTATTTTCACTCAATCACCCCCCCCCCCCCCAATACTTATTATGAGCATTGTCCCTAATGCTAAACATAAGGAAAAAGTAAAAAATTAGAGGAAAATAAGAATAATACTCCCCTTTTATTCCAAGTCGTGAGCGAAGCCGAGATCTTCAATCTTCTCCTAAGTTCGCCTTGACTCGCTTATTTTCTGTAAATTAACACAAATAATATATACAAACATATTTCACATACCAAATTAAAAATAATAATCCACACACAAAGTATTAAGTTGTCCTAAATGCCAACAAAGGCATATTACAAAGCCCAAATAAATTGTTTTCAAATTGTTTTCAAATGTGACTAACACAAAAGTCACACACATACGAGGCTTCACATATCCTTGGAGCTTGAGATGGGTGAAAATGTGGTGGATAGGGTGGTGGTTGTTAGGTGTAGTAGAATGGCTCGTGGTGATATCCGGGTGGTCCATAAGGTCCACTCATTGGACCATGATATTGTTCCGCCATCCTCTTAAAAACTGGAGTGTATCGATCCATACTATAACATTGGTGCTCCATCATAAACCCAAGTTGGTCCAGCCTAACCTCCATCCTTCCCATTCTATCACAAACATCTTGGAGTGATGCACGAGGAGCTCGCGCCATACCTACACGAGGTGCTCTAACAGGCGTGTCTTCTCGGATCAACCTCCCATCCGCTCCAATCAAATCTCTCAAGGTAATTCGTTTAATGGTATCACAAACAATCGGTGGACTAAGACTACTCACAACATGATCACTTAAAAGCCCTATTCTTCGAGCTAACCTAGTCACAAATTGTCCACACACAATCATGCTACCCGCTTGACTCCCATGCCTTTCCTTTTCATCCATTTTTCTATCACCCAAGCCACATTAGCGTATTGCTCACGGTTCTTGTCCCTAAACATGCTCAATAACCACAAATCATTCTTTTGTATTTTATCATACCCCGTGGTTCTTTGGCAAACGGCATAAGCAATCATCTTTTGAAGCACTCTCAAAAGTGGACTAGAAATTCTAGTGGCCGAGCTCCTAGATAAGCTCAATGGATCCTCATCCGGGCAAATTGATGCCCAAAATTCATTAGCATTGAAATTTCCATGATCACGTTCCCCTCCTTGGAAATATACCTCAAATACTTCCTCCTTTCGCTCATCTCTATTATACAACTCCAAGTACTTAGAAAATTCTTTCAAAGTCAAAGAATGTCCCTTTCCACAAAGTCTAAAAGTCAAAATCTTCTTAGTCAACGACTCATCTCCTTCGGCATCCTCATCAAAATGAAAAGTAGAGAAAAACTCGAGAACAAGCTCCGCATAGATTTTCTCCCTACAAGTAAAAGCACGAATCCAAGCATTGGATTCAAATAGTACTTCATTACCTTCAGCCTCTGTCACTACTATCTTAAGCATCTCCCTTATTTGAGCTTCACAACCAAGCTCGTTCAAAACTCCAAAATCCACAATGCTAGGTGCAAAAATTTGTTTTGGCAATAAAAGACTAAGAGCATTATTGTAGATGGTTTTGGTATCATTAGTACATCCAGGCCAGTTCAAAAATTGGTGATTTGGTGTACCCATGAGTGCGGCACTTGCCGATTCGGTAGGCCTTCACTTCTTTCCTCGGCCTGACGAGCCGGTTTCATAATTTCCAGAACCTGTATTCTGCAAAATTTCATCACATAACAAACATGTGTTAATATTAGATAAGCGTTAGGGGTCAACGGTGTTCCTATGATCGTGTTCTGATCATTCTGTTTGTTTTCCAGACGAAAAGTACGGCGCACAATTTGGAATGTGTGGCGTACTTTCTGGGGAAATTTCATAAAAGTGCGGCGCACAATTTGTAAAGTGCGGCGCACATTCTGGGTATTACACTATATGTCGGGGTAACACTAGTAGCTAACAAAATCCGCAAACTAAATGGTTACAAACTAATAACAATGGCTAGAATCGAACACTAACCCATTCCCATTCGTTCTAATCCACGACATTGCATCATCTCTAAGGTTTTTCAAAAACCCTCTTTTTTATGTTTTTCAATTTTATCTTATAATACTCTAATCATTTCTTAATCTATTTATACATTCCTAATTGAATTATAATTCGTTCTTCAATTACTAAGAACCCTAATTGAAAATTAATCAAAAATTAAAAACTAATTAATTTAAAAAAAATATGAATAATATAAGAACTTACCCAAGACATGACCTCGAATGTGAAATTGGAGCAAAGACTCGAAGATATTTTTGGTGATGATTAAAACACGTCAGGTGGTTTTTGTTGTTTTTGTGTGTTTTTTTAAGTTTCTAATGAGAAAACAGGGTATATACAAGAAATCCGCCCAGAAGTGCGGCGCACTTTCTGAAATGTGCGGCGCACATTCTGTGCATCCAGACATGTTCACTGTATTTTCATTTTTTAAGTATAAAAACAAAAAATTTAAAAAGAAAACCTCCAATTTCATTCGATAGAAATAAAATGACACTAAGGAGAACATTCCCCACTTCTAAGATCATCCTAAAACTTCTAGGACTCTTAGATATTACTTCGTTTTATTGATTATCTACATAGAAAAAGATAAAAATGCATAAAAGTAACTAGGAGCCAATGATGCACTCCTCTTTTCTTCCTTTCCTCTTAGTTGTAGCAGAAATTCAGAGGTGACATGATATCACTCTCCGTGTAACGTCCTGAGACCTCTCTATTGGTGTCCTTTGTCTCGTACACTTTTTCGTACCTCTTTCCACATGGATCAACAATGACTATGGCAACATGCCATTCACTATCTCCATCTTTAGCAATATTCTCAAATTCTCGCTTGTTCCCCACTTGCCAATCTTTGTATTTCAATGATACGGGAAGTACTCCAAGCATCCCCACAATTTTCTTGTACACACAAATATCAAAGAAAGGGTTATGGTAGCTCCTTTTCACTTAGTGAAGCATCAAATAGTTCTTCTGGTTCCGTCCATGGTTGCAAATGTGGACCATAAATCGGCATACCGTTTTCACCTCTTTTCACGGTGTAGTACTTATCATCTTCATCATCACTATCATCGTGGTTTTTCGCTTTTAGCACATTATATGTTTGATGGACAAACCCATCAAAGCTGGTCATGATAGCTTTTCCAACATCTACCTTTGCACCAACGGTGTGCAAAAACTTCCTTCCAACCACTAGTTGAATCTCTCGATCAATAGGAATATCGAGAAGCATAAAATCGGCTAGTATTGTGGTTGTCCCTATTTGGCATAGAACTCTAAGCAAACGCCCAAATCCCTCCGCGTAGGAGTGATCAAGCATTTTTATTCGATCAAACCTTGGTTTGACTCTTCCAACATCTAACATTTTGAAGATTCCAAGTGGCATGATATTAACATTCGAACCGGTGTCTACCAAAGCATTGTATGTAGTTTTACCTTCCAACCTTATAGGTAGGACAAAATAACCCGGATCTTCTTTTTCTTTCATTACTTTGTTTTCACGGAGCATTTGGATTGCCACATCCTCATATTCCGAGGTTAATCCATCTTCAGTCTTCAACTTATCAAGCAAGACCCCATCGACAATCATTTTATACTTATCACTATATTTTAATGTTTCAATGATTTGTCGATTTATGTTTAACAACATTACTCTTTTTTCAGCGTCTTCCCTTAATTCTTCTATTGTTAGTTCTTCTCTAGTTAAGGGTTTATTAATGGTGAGAGAAGGTCCTTCACCATTATAGTTCAATTTGTAAGCATGAGCGGGTTGTTTTCCTTTGTTTCTTTTGCCTTTTCCCATATTACAAACAAATCTAGGAGCATCAACTCCCTCGTTTTCAATAGGTGCTAATTCACCAAAGTTGAGATTATCAAGTATTTTGTCAATTTCTTCTAAGTCCAAGCTTTCATGCACTTTTGGCCATAAGGTGAGTATGCCACAAGTGATATCAATTTGTGCATTGGCTTGCTTAAGGAAAGATCTCCCAAATATTGCACACGGTTCACAGTCATCTTCTTCCGGATTGACGAAGAAGTCGATGAAAAACAATTCGTCCTTGATCATAACAATGAGCTTCTTATCTATTTCTTTGTCCCCATTACGATGCGTTTTGTAGGTTAAGCCAAACTCCACTACAAATTCATTGCTAACAAAACTCCTCTCCATTTCCAAGTCAACTTGCCCATCATAGGCAAATTTACCTTCCACATGACAAGGCATTGAGTATTTTTCGCTAGGTGTCAAGTCTTCCAAACGATAGAAAGTTATGACCTTTTGAATCCGACTATCGGCTGTGTACCTATATTCAGATCATGTCCATTCTCCATTCGATTCAATCTTATCATTTAGGCTAATATGCTCATCCAATCCAAAGCATAGCCTACCCAAGCTAGTGTTTGGATCCATCTTAAAACAACAACACATCAAAAGAAACATTAGTATGTTAGTGCCATAAAATCCAAATGACATTTCATATCCTGTAGTCTTAATGAACTTATTAGTTTTGATGAAAATCACTTTTTAATTGTGTTATAAGCAAATTTTGCGTTCTGCTTTTCCAGTTGTGCGGCACACTTTTGAGAAGTGCGCGCACTTTTGCCCGATACAGAAAAGCCGGCGCACTTTCTGCAAAAAAATTTGTTCATAACTCTATGATCTATATACCAATCAAACAATGTTATAAGACTTTTTTCATAATACTTCCTTAACAAGTAGTCAAAATAAGAAATAGTGACCAAATATTGTAAGATGTTCTCAAGTATTTTGCAAGAAATAACTATTTTTTCATTTCCGCTTGTTTCCTCATTTTCTTGTATCTCAAGGTTGTTAAAAGATCCAGAAAAATGACCACAAATCATGATAAATATCAAATAAGACATACCAAAGAAAATTATTCTACCAAAGAGTAAATTAAATAGAAAATAAAATTTTAAAAGAAAATATTTTCGGTTTTTCTTGAAATGCAATATTAACAAACACAAAAGCTCAAAAAGCATAAGCACACATAAAGCAATTCTCATATTTTCAGCAGTAAGTGTTGAGAGTAAAAGGTTTTGGTGGTGTTTTGGGATTGTTTCTACCAACATTTTGCAAATTCGTATCAAATGTGCGGCGCACTTTTTAACTTATTTGTTAAAAACTTTTTTAGATTGGCAGAAATCTGTACGGCGATTAAAAATTTTTGTTTACCAAGGATTTCAGAATGTTTCAAAAAATAAATAACTAATCAATCCCCGACAGCGGCGCCAAAAACTTGATGTTCGTTTGCAAGTCTTAATTTTTATTCAAGATATTACCACACAAATGACTAGAAACATAAACACGGGCAAGTATACCCTTTCATGTATAGCATAGCTTAATGGTAAGTCCAGTTCGTTCCACGGGATTGTTGTTATCACAATATCAAAACAATTACCTCTAGAGTGTCACAAGTTCTAAAGATATACTTAACAATTGGTATTAAAGGGTGCGTTTGGCTAAGGTCATAACCATATGCTAGATATGTAGCAATGATGAAATATAAGCACATAAACAATGTAAGACAACATACCGATTACTAGTCGTGCATGCAACATCTAATTGATATGACAAGAATCCGACAAAAGAATTTGTTATACCAACAACATTAAGATAGGTTTATGCTTGATTTCGATAACTAAGGTAGTACATGAGATTATGCAAGAGTTGGTATATGTTTTAATCTACTAATCGCGACAAAAGTGATTAACAAGATTCATTTACTAGATGACATGAAACTCATCCATTCACATGAGTACTAGTCAATGATCATGGATGAATCCAACATATAACAATGGTCTTACATAGTAACATATAATACATGAGCATCCAAATCACACTTATATTCAAGAACCCAGGGAAAAAGTGCGCCGCATAAAACTAATTATGCACCGCACTTTGCCCCAACAAAGCTAATAATCACATCTAATGTTAGGAATTATAGACGGTGGGTTGATATGACAAAATAGATGAAGGACTTAATAATAAATAGTTAGCTTAGTTAGTAAGCTAGGGTTGACATGTAACCCTAGTCCCTCTGTTATATAAAGAGGGTAGCCACATTGGTTAGATTCATTCATTCATATACAATGTAAACTAAAGGTGTGTGGGCGTTACTCCTGGCATCAAGTCTATAAGGCACCAGGAGCAGTAGTAGCTTATTAGTATTTTATGAATAAGAAAGCCTTGTTCATAACTTTGATTGTGTTCTTTATGTTCAGTTGTGCTTATTACAATCATTGTTATATATCCCAGATGAGTCTAGATCGTAAGACTTGACAAGTGGTATCAGAGCTTGTTGGCTCTCGATCTGGTTGATCTACAAGGTTTGCGTTAGTATTTTCTGTTTTTATATAAATAAAGTTGTTGATCTAGGGTTTTTCCCAACAAACCCTAGATGATTCGTTGTTCTATTGCTGCTGATCTATCATCTGGTTGTTGTTACTGTCATGTTGATGCTGGTACGTTGATGGTGATTATACTAGCCTTGCTGAGTTGATTTTTTCAATCAATGATGAACCCTAGTATGATCTAAGGTGTCTGAACATTGTTGCTGTTGTAGAAGAATTTCGATTTAGGGTTTTTGCTGATGAACCCTAGATTGATAATTGTTTCTGCTAATCAGTCTTACTCAAGAATATGATTTAGGGTTTTTATAAATCCTATGTGACGGGAAAGAATTCTTGCATAAAACAACATGGCCACATAAACTCTTATGAACAAAGTTATGAAGCAGTACGAAAATATCATAGGTTTTGTTGTTATGATCTTCTTGATCACAGGTTACGGTTTGTATGTATACCAACATACGAATGTAACTTCTAGGGTTTGGATGGTAGTTTTTGTGATGCTGCTGTCTAAAATATTAGACATGACAAGAATGGTTGATAATTTTTCCTGGTTGCTACATTATATATGGTTATATCACGTGAAGACAAGTACTCTCATTTGTGCAAGACAGAATAAAAGGTATTTCTTACTGTCTACACATAATTGATGTACTATTGGGTTTACTGTTGCTATAACGTGAGTACATACATGTGGTCGTTGGATACTGCCGTATGTGAGCCAAGCAACAGACTATGCAGAACTTGTCAAAAGGTAATTCTTTCATTAGTTTGTACGGTTCATAAGAAAGAATATATTGACACGTGAGTAAATATGGTCAAAACAGTTTTACTTAGTGTTATCGTTAAACTCGTGGAGAGGTTATTTTATGGGGATACGAGTTATATTTGGAAGTAATGCGTGGCTGTCATAGCAAGGTCAAACACGTTTGAATAAAAATGGAATATGTTATGTCATGCCTCATATATGGAAAACGTGTGCTCATTATTTACTTGCTAAAGTATTGGGAGTGCCTTAGACAAGAATGGTTTGGATATGGCTGCCAGTGTGAATCTCATGCATGATTTTCGAGGTCAGACAGTTATATTATGCATGATTCTTGGGTGCTAATATGTTATTTGTGTTGGCTAAAAGGTTGGAGACTCTTGAAGCATATTGGACGTGGTGTGGTGATGATTATCCCTTGCGTGATTTTTGGTGGACAATTGCCATATTTAGGGATTGCCTTTTAAAGGTTCCTTAAATAATCTCCTATATTATTGGGATGTGATATATGGTGAACATGAGTATGGAATTGTAAAGGAGACTTATTCTTGGAGTTGTTTGGTCATGAGTCACGTTGGTATTACACACGATGGGTTACGAAGTTTATACAGGTTAAGTACGGTCCACATGGTGCTAGGATCTGCAACAGTACAGCAACACAATTAGTGACATCGCAGCAATAGCAACAGTTTAGCGATAGTGTGGTGACCGAATATTAAAAAAATGAAAAAAATGGAAAAAATAAAAGAAGGGTTTTTGAGATGCTCCTGGTTGGTTATTTCTTGCTACTGGTCGGTTCGTCTTGGTCGATTCCTACTGGTCAGTTCCTCCTGGTTGGTTTCTACTGGTCATTTTCTCCTGGTCGTTCCTACTGGTGATCTTGAACAATGAAGAGGTATATGGTTTATTTCCAAAGTTCAGTTTATGCTATAATTCTTGATTGGAACAGTTACACGCTCTTTTACAAATATTTAGGGGGCATATGATACCATACAGTTCATGATATGATCATCACAAAATTAGCATGATCATAAGCATCGAGTGGTTTCTGGTTGATCCGTCAGAGCTCACTGAGACTATCGGCCATTGCATGTGATCGCCATGCATATATTGATTATAAGAATTATACAAAGACATTTTATTACATGTTATTGTAATAAGCATGTCTTTTTCACACTGAAGGAGTGGATGATCTATACTACTGAGTTCAAGATTCAAGAGATGGTTAGCCTATGGTTCCTACTGGTGAGTTATGGTTCCTTGACGAAGACAATTGATAATTGCTTATTTGATGTTGGAGTTGATTTTCACAAACTTGTTTTCTTCTTATATCTCAATTAGGTGAGCAATACACCTTGTCTTTGGACTAAATATATTGTTACAGCTTACAACTGGCTAATATTTGTGAAGGTTATCAGTTCCCATATACCAAAAACTGTAGGTGAGCAATACACCTTGTCATTTTGACTAAATATATTGTTATAGCTAACAGCTGGCTCATAGTTGTGGAGGTTACCAGTACCGTATGTAACAAAAACTGTTAGGTGAGCAATACACTTTTTTATTGGATTAAATATATTGTTATAGCTAATAACTGGCTTATAGTTGTACGGTTTTTGTTGGTTTCAGTTCCCGTTTTTACCAATAAACTAAGCCCCCTTTTGCAGTGAAAGAGTTGCATTTTTCCTTAGTTGTTTCGACAAACAGGGGAAGAGTTTATCAACTAGTGAGCAATTGGATTGAATTACATGATATAAGACACAAGTTTGGGAGATTTCACTTCTTCATCAAATTCGTTATACTTGATTTTCTTCATCAGTGAACACTCCAAGGAAGCCTACTGGATTTGACATGCACTTCTTAAGGGGAAGACGGTCCCTTTTGAGTTGATGTGACAAAAAGGGGAAGAATGCATGGATCGAGGGGAAGATTAGCCTTCATCTATATTCGCTTCAGGGGAAGCTCGTGCTTACTGGTTTTGTCAAATCAACTAGGGGAAGATTGTTCGGAATTATAGACGGTGAGTTGATATGACAAAATAGATGAAGGACTTAATGATAAATAGTTAGCTTAGTTAGTAAGCTAGGGTTGACATGTAACCCTAGTCCCTCTGTTATATAAAGAGGGTAGCCACCTTGGTTAGATTCATTTATTCATATAAAATGTATAGTAAAGGTGTGTGGGCGTTACTCCTGGCGTCAAGTCTATAAGGCACCAGGAGTAGTAGTAGCTTATTAGTATTTTATGAATAAGAAAGCCTTGTTCATAACTTTGATTGTGTTCTTTATGTTCGGCTGTGCTTATTACAATCATTGTTATATATCCCAGATGAGTCTAGATCCTAAGACTCAACATCTAATCATAAGGGTATTAAACCTTAACCAAGTGCACATCACACTACTCCATAATAACAGTAAACAAGATCATTTCAACCATATGTAAATCAAAGTAAAAGATTGACATAATTGAAATAAGAATTATACCACAAGGTTATTTCAATAATTGATCCAAAGGATTTAGAAGTTTTTGAACTTATTACAAATGGCTAGCAACACTTCTGAGTTCCTTGTTCCAGCACCAATACCATAAACCAACTAAGGTTTACCAACTCTAGTGATTATGATCAAGGATTTGGAGAAATCCTTGATTATTAGTTTCTCCTAATCAATGGAGAAAAGTGAGGAATGATATGAATTATGCCTGGCCTATAGGTCTATTTATACTTGAACTTTTGTAGGTTAGAAATCTTGGAACTATATCAAAGGTTCTCCATAGTAGCCATGCATAATTGTACTTAATTATGTAACTGCAGTAAAATGTGTGCCACACTTTTCCAAATGTGCGCCACACTTCTTCAGGTGTAAATGTGTGCTGCACTTTCTAGTTTGTGCGGCGCACTTCTTGTAATTCTCCAAAATCGGGGTACTTTGAATGTGCGCCGCACTTTTCCATTTGTGCGCCACACTTTGGCTCCTTGTCAGCATAATTCCATCTTTAGCCCCTTTATTCTTTATTTCTTCATTCTTTCCTTTCATGGTTTCTTCCTTAGTAACAATACAAACAATATCCTTTATTAGTATCAGTTCAACACATAATTTATTTATTTACATAGCAAACAAGGACAAATGCATCATTACAAACATGTATAAATGAGGCGTTATCACAAAGATTCCAAAAAGTGTTGAAACAAGTTTGGAGTTTCAGGAATACCCGAAAGGTAGAGTACTGGGCGAGGTTCCTTATCTCAGCCGGCGGTTCCTTATCACTGGGGAACCACGGTATCAATAAAGAATCGCCCACAGTGGGTTGAGTTTGGTGATGACGGAGGATTTTCCAATTCAGCAAATCCTATTTTTCTAGTCTAACTAATCATGGGGATATGCTAAGAAGCAAAGATAGACAAAGAAAACACACAAGAGCTCATCAAACAAGGTTTAGACCAAATTACATGGATTTTTAATAAAATCAATGTAGGAGGTGTGTAGAACTAGACACAAAGTCATGACACAATGATCCTCCATAGTTCTCTTTTTTTCTTGCTATATTTGATAGACCCATACATATGAATTATGTAAGCTCATTATGAATAGCTAGAAGCTATGAAAAACGTTTTTAAATTGAATTAACAATGCAAAAACATTTCTCGACCATTTTTGAAAGAACTTTGAGAATTTTGAAAAAGAGGGAAGAGAAGTTTTCCAAAAAGATTTTATTATACTCAAAAGCTCAAAGAAAGAAAAGACTCAAAAGATAAAGGATAATTGATAAATTAGAATGCATAATTAAGGAATATGTTCCATTAAACCTAGACCTAGACGCAAGTAATTAAAAGGTTCCTTCTTAAGTGGCTTAGTGAAGATATCGGCTAAGTTTTCTACCGAGGGTACCTTCTCTATCGAGATGTTCCCCTTTTGAACATTATCCGTAAGAAATTGGTGGTGAATCTCTATGTGCTTAGTTCGCGAATGTTACACGGGATTCTTGCTAAGGTCTATTTCACCCTTGTTGTCGCACATGATGGGAACATCATTAAGAGAAATCCCGTAATCAACAAGCGCTTGCTTCATCCATAGAGCTTGTTGACAAGCTTTACTGGCACTCACATGCTCGGCTTCCGTGGTGGATATAGCAAGAGCAGTTTGTTTCTTGGAGAACCAAGAAGTTAAATAACAACCCATGAAGGTACAGACTCCACAAGTGCTTTTCCGGTCCACATAGTCTCCCGCATGATCCGAGTCCGCGTAGACAATGGTTTTTACGCTGGTCCCTTTAGGATACCATAATCCTAAATGTATAGTGCCCTTAATGTATCGCTTAACCGCTTCAAGGTGAGAGGTTTTGGGAGCCTCTTGGAAGCGAGCACAAAGTCAAACACTAAACATGATATTCGGTCGACTTACCGTTAGGTACAACAAACTACCAATCATACCTCTATATTTGGTGTTGTCTACCGACTCACAATCATCATCTATGGTGAGTTTAGTATCGAGGCCATAGGGGTCTTCATTGGTCTAGAGTCTTCTAATCCAAATTTCTTTAGCATCTCTTTAACATACTTGGATTGATTAAAGAAAATACCATCGTCCATTTGTTTAATTTGGAGTCCTAAAAAGAAGTTAAGTTCTCCCATCATACTCATTTCAAACTCGTCATGTATGATTTTGGCAAAGTCATCACACAATGATTGACAAGTTGAACCAAATATAATGTCATCAACATATATTTGTACGATAATGAGGTGAGAACCTTTCTTCTTTGTAAAGAGTGTATTGTCTACCATCCCCATGGTATACTCATGTTTTACAAGAAACGCTTTAAGTCTATCATACCAAGCTTTGGGTGCTTGTTTGAGAGCATAAAGAGCTTTCTTAAGCTTGTAAACATGATCCGATTTCTCAAAATCAATGAAGCCGGGAGGTTGAGCCACATATACCTCCTCATTGATCAAACCGTGAAGAAATTCACTCTTTACATCCATTTGTTGAAGCTTAAAGTCTAAAGCACAAGCGTAAGCTAAGAGGATTCTAATGGATTATAATTTATCTACGGGTGCGTATGTCTCGTCATAATCAATACCTTCTTGTTGATTATAGCCTTGAGCTACAAATCTAGTCTTGTTACGAGACACAACACCATTCTCATCTAACTTATTCCTATATACCCATTTGGTTCCTATAATGGTCTAACTTCTAGGTGGAGGAACAAGTTCCCAAACGTCATTAGCAATGAATTGATTCAATTCTTCTTGCATATCGATGACCCAACTCTCATCCATCAAAGCTTCTTTAACATTCTTTGGTTCAATCAAGGAGACGAAACAAAAGAAGTTACTTTGATTTTGGACTTGAGATCTTAGGGTCCTTTGATTTAACTCGCCTATGAAGTTATCGAGAGCATGATCCTTAAACTCCTTAATGTTTACTCCCTTTTCAACACTAAGGTCTTCAACTCCTATGTTTCTAACATCTTTGGCATTAACTATGTCTATTTCATCTAAGTCATCATCTACCAAGGTGGTGTCTTAGATGAAGGAGGGGTTTCATCAAATTTCACGTTAAGTGATTCTTCAATTACACCCGAGGTTCTATTGAGGACTATGTAGGCTTTGCTAGTTTGAGAATAACCTAAAAAGATACCTTCGTAAGACTTTGGGTCGAACTTTGTAAGGTAATCTTTGGTGTTGAGAATGAAGCACTTGCTTCCAAACACCCTAAAGTATTCCAATGAGGGCTTCTTACCTTTAAGAATCTCATAGGGGGTCATTCCTAGAAAAGGTCAAATAAGAATTCGGTTGAGAATGTAAGTCGATGTGTCCACGGCATTGCACCAAAAAATTTTAGGCAAAAATTTCTCATTTAACATTGTCCTACTCATCTCTTGGATGGTCCTATTCTTCCTTTCAACTACCCCATTTGATTGTGGAGTGTGAGGAGCCGAGAAGTTATGGGTAATACCATGAGCTTCACAAAAGGCACCAAATTGCACTTCATTATCAAATTCCCTACCATGATCCGTCCTAATAGAGACAATTGAACATTCTAGTTGATTTTGAATTCTTCGACTAAAGGTTTCGAAGTGATCGAAAGCTTCATTCTTAGACGCCAAAAATCTAGTCTAAGTGAATCTAGAGTAGTCGTAAACTATAATTAGGGTATAAAGGTTACCTCCATAACTCCGTATGGCGGAAGGTCCAAAGAGATCCATATGTAGGAGCTCTAAGCACCGAGAGGTCGAAACCAAATTCTTGGCTTTGTGACTTGAGTGAACTTGCTTCCCAATTTTGCAAGCATCACAAAAGTGACTATCAAACTTCATCTTGGGGAGATGTCTTACCAACTCCTTAGAGACTAAAGATTGAATTAAACGCATATTAGCGTGACCTAATCTCCTATGCCAAGGAGTAGAACAATCATCTAAAGTCGTTAGACATAAGTTGTCCTTTGACTTCCTATTAACCTTCATGACATAAAGCCCATGCTTTCTAACACCTTTTCCAATGACCTTTCCATCTTTTACGATTTCACTGTCATATTCCAAAAAGATGACCTTACACTTATTGTCACAAATTTGACCTATACTTAGAAGGTTAAAACCTAAGTTATCTACGTGCTCTACGTTTTCTATAGTCATAGAGTCAAGATAGACCGTACCTTTGCCAATGATAATACCACGTCGATTACTTGCGAATGTAACGTTACCTCCATCATATGATTTGTAGTGTGAGAACAAACTTCGATTACCCGTCATGTGTTTAGAACAACCACTATCCTTAATCCACTCGTCGGGCTCTAAATCGGTTCCCAAGCATATCTAGGTAACAACACACAAGATCAAACATTTGGTTCCCAATATCTCATGGGTCCAAAATTGTTAGTTCCAAACATCCCTTGCATTTGGTTGGGATGTATGAATGAAGGAGACATTCCCCATGGGGAAAAGTATTGTTGTTGAAAATTATTCCAATTCATGTGGCTATTTTGTTGTCCATAGTTTCTCCTAGGTGTCTTTGATCTTGATCTAGTATTATTATTATTCCTCCTAGGTGTTGGAGTTTTACTTCTAGGACGTGGTTTAGCTTGATCATCTCTTTTTGGCGTAGGTGTTCTACTTCTAGGTTTAGATTCATTTCGTACTCTTGGAGGAGTAGATGTTTGTCTAGATAAGTTTCTAGTTCCCATTCGAGTTTTACTCAAGGGCTTGTAGAATTTATCTAGAGTAGACTTTTCAGTTATAGGTACTTTGACCTTGTTAATAATAATATGTTTTGGTCTTTCACCTAAAACTGACTTTCTAGAAAGTTCAGGATTTTCACAAAAATCTTCTTCTGGACGCGGTTCCTTAGCTCCATCGGCGGTTCCATAGCGATAAGGAACCGCCCCATATATTGGAGCACCACGTACAGGGGAGTGTTTTTCTAAAAACCTAACTTGTTTTGGTTCACTATTTGATGCTTCATTAGTGTTATATCCTAACCCAAGTCTTTCCTTAGAATGAATTTGTTTGTTTAACATATCATCAAGAGCATTAGTACCTCTCATAAACTTTTCAAGTCTAATGGAGGTGCTCTTAAGGTTTTCATTTTCTTGTCTAAGGTTATCACATTTTAAGCATCCTAGATCAATTTCTTTATTTTTCTCAAGCTTAGCTAATTTCTCTTTTAGCTAACTAATCTCGTTTTCAAGCTTAGTTCTAGTTGATTTTAGCACTTTGTTCTTTTCAATGAAATTTAGACTAAGCTTATGCAAGTTATTATATTGACCTTCTAATTCACTATCATCTTGAGAAGAACTATTATTACTATAATACTCGGTTTCGGAAAGTACCTCTTTAGAAGTGTGTGCCATGAGACACTTCTCATCTTTGGGGTTGCCATCAACATCTTCACCGCTATCGCTCCATGAACCTCCAACAAACGCCATGTGGTTCTTGTCGCATGAAGGCTTAGGACAATCACCGATGAAATGATTCGGATCACCACATCTAAAGCATTTCCTATCACCTTTATCATCTTTGGCAAATCGGTTTTTGGAGAAGGGTTTCTCGTCGTTGTTTGATTGCCTCACGTATTGACCTCGTCTTTTGAAGAACTTCTTAAAGTCTCTAACCCCCAAGGCATATTCCTCATCATCACTATCCGAGGAGCTTTCATGGTCACTTTGTGCCTTCTTGTCTTTGAGTGCAAGAGACTTTCTTTCACTCTTAGTTTTCACCATTTCCGAGTCCTTCAAAATTATCATCTCATGAACCTTCAAGTTACCAATGAGTTCATCGAGTGATAATTTGGCGAGATCCTTTGATTCTTCAATCGTCGTGACTTTAGCTCTCTATTTGGGATGCAACGCCCAAAGAAACTTTCTAACATTGTTCTTGCTAGAAAAACCTTCATCAAGTGCTTTTAGACTAGTAATAATAGTGTTAAATCTAGCAAATGCACTATCTATGGTTTCCTCTTCTAAGATGACAAATTGTTCATATTATTGAACAAGAAGATCGATTTTACTTTCTTTGACTTGGCTATTATCTTGGTGGGTTACTAAAAGCGTGTTCCAAATGTCTTTAGCGGTTTCACACATAAAAATCCTTTCGTACTCTTTCTTTGGTAAAGCATTATAAATCACCATTTTAGCCTCATTATTTTTAGCAAGTTTCCTTTTAGTATCATCATTAGCTTTGTCAAAAGTGACTATCTCCTTACTTTTAAAAATTTTATTATATTGAAAAATGGCAAAAAATCACCATTGGTAATAACATGCGAAAGATCTAAATCTTTTGATTTCACATAAGTCTCAAACCTATTTTTCCAATAAGTAAAACTACCGGTTTCAAAAAGAGGTGGTCTTTGCATAGATTGCCCTTCTAGATACTTGTTGGAATCCATAGATCGATTAAAGTTTTAAAATACAATATATTTTAAAAAAGTCTTGAGCAACCACGCTCTGATACCAATTGTAGAAACTATAAGGGGGGGTTGAATAGTTTCTTAAATTTACTTGTTAAAGGTTGGTTTTAAAAATCCTTTTTCAAAAACTTAAGCTTGAGTATTTATGTGAAACCTTCTTATACACAATATGAACAATGTATAGTGCAACTAAACTAATAATCACAAGTATAAAGAATAATGAATGTATAGTACAACTACACTAATAATCCCAAGTATAAAGAATAATGAATGTAAAGAGATAAGGGAAGGAAAGATCAAACCAAACACTAAGGATTTATAGTGGTTCGGCAACGAAGCTCACTCCTCGTTCCTACTCTACTCCTCGAGTAATCCTTACTCGAGACTTCACTAATCAACAAGCTCCTTAAGGTGGAGAAACCGTACACAATGTCGCTTAACCAATTTCCGACTATAAGCTAAAAGTCGAGCCCTAATCTTAGCTAGGACCAATCTACACCAATATAATTTGAGGACTAAGTATTAACCTTAATAAATACACAACTTCCAAATAGACACAACTACTTGGATCTTCATAATAATGACACAACAATGAATAAATAAATTTGGATCTTCAATGGATCTTTGAGGTAGACACAACACTTCAAGAATGATAGTGTTCTTCTCTTCGCACTTTAAGAGGAAAAGATGAGAGGAGAAAGATTCACTTCTAAATAAGTAACAATCAAACAAATGATCAAGAATTTGAGTGATTTAAGAAGTATGAAAGAATCTGGAAATGTATGTGCAAAAGAGGTAGATTGAAAGTTTGAGAATGCTCCAATATTTATAAGACAAACATCCAACGGCTATATCTGCCCGCGGTTCCTTATCGATAAGGAACCGCCATAGGCGCTAAGGAACCGCCGGCGTAGAGTCCGCTCCCTTTTGTCTTTTAGTGGATTGGTTCGAATTTAGGGATTAAAATATCCTGAAAGGATATTCTAAACCAAGATAGAATATGTCATTTTCAAATTTCAAATTTTCAAATAATTAATTTAATAAAACATTTTCTTAAAAAGAAAGTTTAATAATAAAAATTTGTCACACATAATAAAAAAGTGAGTTTTAAGAAAAGATTAAATCCTTGATCACTTAATTAGGAATTACTTGTTTGTTCATACATTAAGTGATAATGGTTGAAATGAAAAATACTTGAACTCAAGAATCCGTTTTTCATTTTTTTCGTAAATGCTTGTTTTTACATATTGTCGTAATCAAAACAAAGTGAGACCGAAAAATGCAAGTAACGTTTTTAGGCATCATTGCATTAACACCTTATATAGGCTGTAAAGTCCCTTTTGGGCTTTACCGAATCTTCGACCCCAAGTAAAAGATAACTACCCGAATTGGTTGATTGTTATCTTCTAATTATGGTTAGTGGATATCTTTTACTTTGGAACGAATCACAATCCTAATTAGGTTGTGAATCTGTCTAACCCTTGTCGGGCGTACCGTGCCGTGGGCCGCATACAGTTTATGCGACCATCATTACCCGAAACCGATAAGTCCAAAGTAACATTGATCCAACCCATTTGTGACGGGCCAGATACGGGTAGTACCCATGGGTCGGGTCCAAGACCCGGCTGGGGACTATACGTCATCACACTTCAAACAGGGTACTACCTAGCAGACGGGATTTACCCACAATGGTCATCGTTTGTGAAATCATTTAGTGTTGCGCGCGATGAAAAAATGCTTTGTTTAAACGATGTCAAGAAGGTGCTCGAAAAGATATTTAAAGGGCATTTGGTGTCCTACAAGGAAGATGGCGTATCATTTCTCAACCAGCGTGTGCTTGGACCGTAAACAAGTTACGTAGAATCATGTACACGTGCATCATAGTGCATTACATGATTTTGAAAAATCAAGGGTATGCGATATCTGAAGCGGTTGAAATGTATGTATCTCCACAACCAAATTTATTAAGGACATGGGGTCGAGCGTTGTGTAATACGTCGAAGAAAACAAAAAGAATTTCGTGATAACCGTCACATACAAGGCTTCAACGTTGCCTTATTGAGCATATTTGGGAAAGTTATCAACCCCAAAATGAGTAGTTTAGTTTTATTATTGTGTTTTTAAATTTTGGTAATTTTTTTTCGTATCGTATTTTTAAAATTTCATATTTGTAATTTTTATTTCCGTATTTGTAATTTTTATTTTGAATGAAATGATTTTTAATTTGTGGGAAAAAGAAAAAAAGAAAAAAAAGAAGATAGTGGTAGGGCCAAAGTGAAGAGGGTTGGTATGTTGTGAGTGAAGGGGTATTTTTTAGTTGTTTTGTGATGATGTGGCGCTGATGTGGCAACTGTGGGGCCAAAGTGAAGAGGAAAATGTGTGTTGTGACACCTTTTGCTCTTAGGAAACTTAACTTGGAATCAGTGCCGATCATATCGGATTGAGGAGCAGATTGAACTAAAAAATAAGCTCAAACCAGATTAATCGAACTGAACCGAACGGTTTTGATTTAGTTTTCGAATTATGTTTTTTTAATTTGATCCATAGTTCGGTATGATTTTGTAAAAAAAAACTCAATGATTATGATTTGTTGGATCGAATCGGACCAAAGATCAAACATGACCAGATCGAACTGAATGGGTTCATTTTGGTATGATGTTTTGGACAAATTCGGTTTCAGCCTGATCCAATTCGTTTTCGGACCATAATCACCCATGCTTGAAATATTAAATAACAAGAGTTCGAGGTACGGCAAAAATGTCACGTCAACCATACCGCTTGTAGCATAGTGGGTCCTCGTGCCATCATGGTCAACTCACGCGAGGAGTATTTGTATATATTTGTTTTGTATGTATATGTTAAATAACAGGCAAAAATGGTAAAACTGTAATTTTAGGTTTAAACATAACTGTTTTTTCTTTTTTTTCAATAACCTTTATCTTTTAGAAAACCTTAAAAATACCTATTTATACCAGGTTTTTTTACACACTTTCGATATCATTTCTATATCAACAATACTTATTTTTCTTTCAACAAAGCACTGTGAATCCAACACTTCGAGCAACTTTACAATTTTGTTTTCAGAGCGATGTGGAGTAACATATGCAAGAGTATGAGGCATAATGAACAATTTCTAGCTATGAGTAATTAAGAAGCCAGAGGTTCAAGATCGAGATCGACTACTAAGAAGCAGTGGAGATACATAGCACGTGAAAGAGAAGAGGGGACAACGATTAATTGACGACTATTTTGGCGAGGATGACACTCATCCTATATACACAGATAGGAAATAGGCGAAGGGATCGTATGAGCTCTTACTTTTTAAAAAATAGTCGGGGGGTGTTTGATAGCTTCTTAATGGGCTAATTAAGAGGTTACATCAAATTCGGTCAGCGCTTGGGTGTTTGATAAAAGCAAATGGAACTCTTAGCGATTAATTTTTCTTCTGGATCATTTAGAGTAGATGAATGTGGTCAGCCATTCAGCGCCTATATGTTCCCTTAAATGCCCTCTTTTATTATTTTAATTTTTAGCAATTATTTTTATATAAATATTTTCATTGCCTTACATGCTTACTTTGGGATTTCGGTGGGTAAATAATCACCTTAATGTGTTATATGGTTCCCCATTTTGATGATGTTCTTGCCGATAGAGCTCCTATAGCTCGATTTGTAGTAAATGGAAGAACATACAACAAAAGTTACCATTTATGCGATGGTATCTATTCAACATGGATTACGTTTGTCAAGACGTATTCTATCGTAAGAGACGAAAAACTGTGAACTTTAAAAGAGTTCATAAAAGTGCACAAAAAGATATGAGCTTTCAGAGTCTTACAAGGTCGTTTGAAATTATACGACAACCAACGCGTGCTTACGAAATCAACGTGTTGAAGATAATCATGTATTATTGTATAATACTACATAACATGATATTTCAAGATCAAAAGTTTGATGTTACGAATTTTAGAGATATGTTCGTTGATCCACAACGGAACATAACGTGAACTTGGGTCGGACGTTCCGGGACACATGTTCAGAAAACAGAAGAGCTTCAAGATTAAAGCGAGCATACCAAGAAACGACACGATATCGTAGAGCATTTATAGAACCTTAATCACAAATTTTTTCTTCATCCATTGTATTTTTTTTATTATTATGTAATGTTTTTATCTAATATAATGTATTTTTAGTTTATTAAATTTATTTAAGTTCAATGAAAGAAGGACGAGGCATCACATTTGGTTGTGCCAACGAGAGAGGCATAAAATGTACTGTCAAAGAAATTATGCTGTTATAACACTTTTGCTGATGTGGCAACACTTTTTGCCCATTGCTTGAAGCATGAGCCCACAATACCTAGTGCTCTTGATGGAGTAAAATAGTTTGCTCTATTTATTGTGTGGTATCGTGAGGAAGATAACCAATTTAAAGTTCATGTGGTCGTTGCCTCTTCCAAATTTGATAATCACTTCTTTATACCTTTATTATTACTCAAAGTTTCCTTTTACCCTTTTTACTATAGTTTTTTTTAACTCGGAGATGGTCAAATAAGTGCAAATCAAAATCCTTTGTTAAATCAACATAACATATGATATTTTCGATTCTCTTTTTAAAATATACCTTGCATAGGAAAACTAGGTTTAACATGTTGATTGTGGTAAAAATACACCTTTAGGAAAAGGTGTATAAGCGGTAAGTATTAAATGCACGTTTTAGGAAAAACGTACAAAAATGACCAAGTGAGTTCGTTCGCCAAGGAGGATAAAAGTGTGTGTCAAAGTTTAATTGTTCTTGATTAATATTAGAAAGAAAAAGGAAAATGGAATAAGAAAATGATGGATTACGATAAAATTAAACTAAGACGAAAAACGCGTTAAGCACGTATAATCGTAAAATATGCCGAAAATTAAAATTACACTAAAAAATTCCAAAAATTCAAATTAAGTCTCTAAAAATGTAAATAAGGTTTAAAAATCAAGAAAAATTTTTGTAACTTTTTAAATTAATTAATATTTAATTTTTAAATGGTAACTAAAGCCCTAAAAATCAAATAAATTAACAAAAAGCCCAATCCAAGATTTTAAAGTTTGTAAACCTCAAATATATTTATCTAATGCTAAAAAGTTTTTTTCCAAAATTTTAAGCTAATAAATTCTTTTTTTTAATGACAAAAATGGGTTTTAACTTAAAATAATCATAAAAAATAAAAGAAAAGTGAGAAAAATACAAAACCAATTTCTAAAAATCCCAAATGACTTATGCTTCTTGTGAAAATTGAAAATAAGCAAAATCAGTTGACGAATAAGCTGGAAAAGCAAAAGTGTCAAGCTGATTTGAGTTGAACTGCCAGTGGAACGCCCACAATGAAGTCAGTGGGAATATTTCTTCCCACTGCTTGTTACAGTGACTGAAAAAGGGTTGTTTCTTGATTTCTGTTGGTTTTTCTTGGCAAAAAGGCACCCCACAAGCAGTGGACTTGTGGAGACTCAATATAAGCTGAAAACAAGCAAACCCCAAGCCCCTATAAGCTCAAATAAGCACAAATTTCAAAACAGCTTAACAGACAGTAATACTAGTTATGTCAGATATCGGGCAACTTGAAAACCCAAAGTTGTTCGATATCTGATGACAAATAAGAAGCTACGTTCTCAGATGAGTACTTGAGACAGATTTTTATATGAAATTCAATAAGCCATATAAGCCACAATAATCTACCACATTCAAATACTCTATAAACTAGTAGTACACCAATTTTCACATTTTAAAACATAAAAGCCAACCTTAAACTTGGATCTGATTGATTTCTACCATTTTTTACTTGTTTCATGAAAAACAACAACTCAAAACTTTTAAACTAACACATACTTGATAATACCACAACTGACTTAACCAAGAACTAAGGAACGTATGCAAGCTTTTGTTAACCAACTGTATGGTCTCCCACATAGTTCAATACCTAAAACTAAACACCCCTTTAAAAATTTTAGATCAAATATTTTAAAGAGATTTTGCTTAAAACATTTTAACAACACAATCTAATCCCAGTTTCAAACCTACTTTCACCTTTTTAACAAGATTTAACTAAGAAATCCCCAACTTAAACACAATAGAACAAGATCATTTAGCACAAATATTTTTTGCAGAAAAGAGGTAAAATGCTTACCTCCAAGGTGTACATCCACACCTTGGAGTGTGCGAGCTTTTGTGCTAGCAAAACAAGAACAAGCTTCTCTTTATCCTGTTAACACAAAAGTAGAAAAGACAAATCAAGTAACAAGATCAAAAGATCTTGCTACAGTTAGGATTAGCAAAAATAAAAGACAAAGCAGATTTGTATCTTCATCTTTCAAACCCTTTTCTTAAAACTTTGGAACCTTCAAAACTTTATTGACAAGACTTGAACAAACTTAAACTTAGATCTGGATTTGATGACAAATTTATAAATCTACCCACACAATGCAGCTACGGGTAATAAGTGACTATTTTTAGTAATCGAATTAACATTTAAATGTAAAAAAGTTAAATTAAAATAAATAAAAATACTAAAAAGGAAAAAAACTAAAAAATTTATAAATATATCCAAATGGATGTTAAATTAAAGAGAATAAAATTTTAGAAAATATGGTGAAATTAGATTATGAAAAAAATAAATTATTTAAAAGATATTTCAATTTAAAAATAAATGTGATTTTAATAAGTTGTTAATAGTTTGTTATAAAAGTTTGTTATAAAAGAGATGGATGGTCAAGATTTCACATTTGATTTGGAGTTAGGTTTGAATTAAAAATTATCTGATGGTTGAGAGTTGAGATGTTTATCTTAATTTTTGGTTTGGAGTTAGGATGTGTATAGACACCCTTTATATATAATATAGATAAAGCAAGATTTTTGGAAACATTTTTTCACATATACCAACTTTTCAAATGAAAAAGGAATTATAACATGAAAAACTTAACTCAAATGTAAATGAAAACAAGTATGGAACTCAAATCTTTACTCAAGAAAAACACCAACTTTTATATCACTAAAAAGGAATTATAATTTTCTAGTAAAAATCTGAGACAAGAAAAAAAAGGATACCACAACTTGGTCCTCAATTTATAGTACTGCTAAAAGGTTTCTAGAGTGATAAAAATATATAAACCCTAATGCTATTAAGTTTCCAGAAATGCCCCTTAATTTTGAATCTCCAAATTGGTTAAAAGTGTGTCCCGTGACCTCTGTGCTCTCCATGTGAGTGCCAGTTGGTTGCCAACTGTAGAAAATTAATCTTGGTCGTCCTATTGACACTTTGGGACCAAGTAAAAATTGTGAGCCCTTGATTTCCTGGTGTCCTTTTGTTTGCGAGTGAACATGGGTCAGGTGAGGGTCCATGTGGCCACATGGGTTGGTTGAATCGAATCTTAGGGTGGGGAAATGTTTACGTTAGTGTTTATCACTATTTTGGAGAGTTTAGTCATTTACATCGAGTGATTAGGGTATTTAAGCTTTAGGGTTTAGTAGGTGTTAGTGTGTGCGTTTGATCCTATTTTGGGGGTGTTTAAGGTGTTAACCAGGAAAGTTTATATTAATTAATTAAATTTGAAAAATTTAAATAATTATTATGCCGGGTTGGGTTTTATGATAATGGGCCATGGGTTTGGGCTGGATAGGGTTTAGGGGCGGGTAAAGTAGGAAATGGGTATAAGGTTTTAGGATTGGCAGACTTTCCCCTTTAGCTTCCAAAGTTTTGGCAAACTCCATTTGGCAGCTTTTAATTGATTTTCCCTTTGTAATAAGAATGATGGACTTGCCATTTTTGGCACAAATGATTTGCAAATTATCATAAGGGCTTCTTTTTGTAATTATGAGATCTTCAAGGGCCATAATTGGTGATACTTGAAACTTTAAGGATATTTCTTGTATAACTTTATACTTCAAGGACCAAAGTTGAAAAATCTTTAAACTTGGAGGACCAAACTTGTAATTTCTTCAAACTTCAAGGGTATTTTTGCAAAATCCACAATCGGGTCCGGTTCTTTGTGCAGCTTCGTTTCTCGTGTTCGTTTTTGCTTGTATATTTGTTTGTCTTTTTTACGATATCCGTACCTAAAATACACAACAAACGAATACAAGCATATTTCACGATAATTTATGATATAATTAAGCATTTTAAGCCCGTTTTGGACGATGAGACTATGTATAATTGCAGTCTCATCACATGTAACTGCCATTATCTATGAGGAAATCATCCATGCTGTAACTGTAGAGAATGATATCAGCTGCAACACATTAATGGGGGGGGGGGGGGGTTGATAGAATAAATTGATGATACTTGAAGGGGGCTAATTTAAATATAAAAAGGCTGATTGAAGGAGGTTGCAGGGATGATCTATGATGTTGGGAGCATGGATGTTAAGCCCATCATTTATATACAAAAGTATTTACCTTTAACTATACTGAATACAATCAAATCTACTATCTATATAAAGGATGGTTTTGACAAAAATGATCTTAGCCCAAAATTCAGAAAAAAATGACACCTGTACATTCGAAAATAATCAACGGCTGATATTGAGAGCTAGCATTTATTTCACAAGAATTAAAACCAAACACAAAAAAACTTCAGCCGATTCTCACAAAAAAAACCCTAATTAAAAATATGAAAATCACAGCCAGAAATCGTTCGAACTAGGTATGAAATCTACCAAAAAAAAACCAAATCCCTTATCAAACAGCATATGAAACCAGAAACCATTAACAAGGAGAGTAAATTCCACCGTTTCCCATCCGACATGAATTCGTAAGTTATTTTAATATGTTTTTATTTATTGCTAAACATGCCCGATGATAATCGCAAAATGAAATTAAATATTAAATTTTCCTTAATTACATATGTAACAATGTGTGATTTAATCTTATAAGTTCATATTATAAAATATGTATATACAACTAATTGTTGATTTGTTTATTTTAATATGTCGTTGTTTTATTTATTTCATTGTTACCGCATCTTTTATAATTTTCCCACACGTCATGTTCTCAATAAATATTTGGAAGATCATGTACTAACTTTATCTATTGTTTTGGCCACATTTTTTACCGAATATTCTACATAAAAATTTATGAAATGTTTACACTTTTTGTTTGTGTTTGTATTTCAGTTTGTGTTTGTTATAGTAATTTATTGTTTGCCATTATTGGTTAGCTTAATCATCATACTATGCCTTTTATTAGTTAACTATTTTGTTGATAAACTAAAAATCTTGGTGTTGAGATCTTTAGTTTTATTCTTAATACAATAGAAACTGTATTTGATGTGTAGGTTTTGAAAATCTTGATTTTTACGTTTCAGAAATCACACTTGAAAGCAAAGGCGTTCATTTGACCCCATGATGTATTGATGTAATCCATAGTGGAATTGGGGGCACTGGATTTGAACCAGGCACCCATTGTTTAAAGACTTTTGGAACACTCGTGGTAGGTTGGTTGTTCATGGTGTATAATGTGGCACGATTGTATGATCTTTTGAGTTTGACAAGTACCTTGACCCTTATAAACTAAGCCGGTCGGGAGAGTGGATGATGCTATCAAACTACATCACGAAGAGTGTCATTGAACATATTGGTAATCATAATTATGCTCTTCTGTTATGTTTACTTTTCTTGCGTATGGGTATGAAGATGTTGTAGGTTGAATTTGTAAGCATCTCACGAACAAAAGTAAATAGTGCAAATATATGACATCTAATGTTTGGTCTACTTGCAGAACCAATTGGAGCAGAGAATGTTATCCATGAACGTGATATTTTAGGACATGGTCCTAATACTGCAATGGAGAAAGCTTAGTCTGAGCAATAAAAAAGACTAATTTTCCCGGATGATAAGCTAAAGAAAAAAGTTTGTGTGTACACGAAGGTTCCCTATCTGATCAAGCACAAAGGAATCCCCAAGTAGGACCTTACTTCCTTGAATTTTGACAAGGTATAGTTACTTCCTTGAATTTTGACGAGGTATAGTTACTTCCTTGGATCCATTATTTAGGTTTTAGTCTAGATTTGCAGTTCCACCAATGCTGATAATATCCATATAAACAATTATTTTTGAAATCAAGAATGTTAAGTCTTTTTATGACATTGTGCCTCAACCTTTCATACATTATAGTCACCTCCAAACTCTAATCACTTTAATTTTATTTGATTTTTTTCAGTTTGATCCTGCTAAATTAAGGATCCTTCGACCAGATTATAAATAGAATGAGGGTAGTCTCACTGATTATTCTATAATAAATGACAGTGCCACTACACTTGTGAAGGCACTTGAGCTTGGGTTAATGGTGATTGATAAGGTTTCTAGGCATGCTTATGCTAAATAGGTAATTATATTATGTGATATATAAAAAGATGAATTGAAATGCAAAATCAATGTGATAAATATAATTTATTATGCCAATATTGGTGGAGGAACCTATGATCAATTGATGCAACAATATTAACATTTTCGGAAATAGTTGTAGATACACCTCTCTCTCCCGTTTACGGACCAAGATATGAAGTCCCCTCAAACACCCCATCATGTTATTGACATTTGGATTGCTAGGTCTATTTAATGTCATAAGAATGAACTATCTTTATTTGACCCCTCTTGCTTTGGTTTGATCTGATGACACTAGGTCTAAACTTGAATTCACTTGACAATTTGAATTTCCTGGTCTGATAAATCTGCAAAGGGAGAGCCTCATTATGTGATTCTCGAGTGTTTAAATGCAAGACCTCCAACTCTCCCAAATGTGAGTTTTTCTTCATTGTGACCTTTTATTTCCTATAAAAAGTAGATATGACATTTTTACCCATATAATTATGAACTGGTCGATTTGGACTATTTTTTCTATGATGGGTCAAGTTAAAAAAATAGTTTGTTTAAAATTAGCTGAAAGTGATCTAAGGTGTTTATTTAATAAATAAAGATAGTATTAAATTATTTTAAACATATCTAACAAAATATGTATTTATGATGAATTGTGTTTAATGAACGTGATCCATTATCCAAATAGCCATTTTGACCAATATACTAGCGAAGGGTGGGTAAAAAATAGCTTAATAAAATTGGGTGAACTGCGTTGAAAGTCGTCAAATGAAATTATAATACATAAATCCCTTTATATGTTTTTATGCATATTAAATAGATTATTATTGGTATAATTTAGTTGGTTGTCGTATTTTGCTATTTGATGCAGTAAGATAGCTTCTAAAGATTTACTCAAGAGATCGCATAATTATACTCATATAAAGATTGCATACGGTCACCAATGTCTCATATATATGCATAGATAAGATATTGAATAGGCTATAACATGATATATGGTCCAAGCAAAATCCATGCTTTTTCTGTTGTCAAAGAAGAAACCTATTTATATGTTTCTTCTATTATTTTGTGAGTTACCTTTGTTCCAAATTTTAGTACAAAGTGATATGTCATATTTTCTTACTTTTTGGAGAAGTTCATTTAAAATGTTTAAGCACATGATGTTGTTACTATTGCGAATTATAAGTTTTGCTTCATAGTAAAAGGTTGAATACAATCGTTTATATTAATGATAGAACAATATCAATATTCAGTTAACATCGTATGTATTATGTGTTTCACAAATTAAATCTTGCACTATAACTGTACAGGGTTTCTAATTGCATTGCATTCTTTATATTCAACTAAAAGTGATGCAAGTCTAGAAGATGGATTCTATGTGAATGATAAACGTATAATTTTTATTTGGGAAAATAGTGTCTCGTTGGACGTACAAGCAGGTGGTGCTGCCAGGAACCACAATCAAACCTTGAAAATGATGATGTGACATTTTGGTTATAATTTATTTTCTTCTTTTTCTATATAATAAGTCAACGGATGTTGTAGATTCTTAGTTATGTATCTTAAGGCGTTTATTGATGCTAATCTATAATGAAATAGAACATGATGTGTGTACATATAAAATTAGTTAGGCATGTATGATGTATCTATAAACGTAATGAAAATGTTTGGAGTTATATGATCTGCTATATGACACTGCCTATATTTAGAAATGAATGGGTTATGTTTTTGCTTCAAAAGTTTTTTTATTAGTACATTGGTTTATAGCATGTGGCAATTTCAACGCGAACTCTTTTCATGTTTGTGTGTCTTTCTAATTTGGGCTTAATTTCTTTTACACTATGTGCTTAATATTTTCATGTCTTAGTGTTTGGAATTACGTGACATACTGGATATTGTGAGTGTTTGGAATTATGGAACATAGTGGATTTTGTGAGCGTTTGGAATTATGTAACATAGTGTGGTGCAGGAGGTTTTTTACTTATCTTATGGATACAACTAGTGTAAAACCCGCATGCTTTTACCATGAATAGTGCCCTTAAGATCGTACGTTCTAGATTAAAACTTACCTCATGTAGTATTGATCACATTCATGTGCTAATAATCAAGCAAGTGCATACGTGTATGACATGACAAGTATCGATTACGTACGAACTCATGATAAACAGTTAATAATATATCACGTGAACATAATTAAATCATGATCACCATTTAAAATACTAACTAAAATAATTACGTAAATACTTATAATATATTTACGAGCGTTAAGTTTACGATAAACGACACGTTAAAAGAAACAGAAACACGTTAAACACGAGCACGTTTAACCACGAACGAACACGAAACATCGGGACACGAGAAAGGTACGGGTACCCCATGTGGGGCCCCCATACCCACGGCACACATGCATGAAATGGGCTTAGCCCATGGACTTTACAAGTTAAGGGGGGTAAAAGTAAAAACATGTTTTCATTTTCCATTTTCAAGAAATAAACATCAAAACCCTAAAAAGAGTTTTCTCCTCTCCTTTTTGCCTCCTTTGTGCCGCCACCTAAACACCACCACTAGAGGGTGTTTGTTTGATTTTGATCTTAAAAACAAGTGTTAGAATACGTGTTTGTTCATCCTTTTTCCAAGCTACATAGTGGTATACCTTTCTAAGCCTTCTTTTTAATTCTTTTAATTCTTTTAATCTTTGATTATTTTCATGAACATGTTATGATTTTTCTTATGAAAACAAGGTAATTAATCATTGATCTAACATGTTTTGGTATAAATTAAAATCAAAGAATGGTTTATAAGGGTGTTTGTTTTTGGCCGCCTAGCAAACAAACCCGAGGGGGGGTTTGGTTTGCTATTGCCGCCACCACCAAGACCACAATTGGTCTTGGTTGGCTCATGTGGGACCCACGGCAGCAAGGGGACACGTGTTCCCCGGGTTTGGCCCGGGGTACGGTGTCGAATTCATGCCCGATTCATGGTTCGTTGGTTAAAATCATGATCTATGTTACATGTAATTTTTATGAATCATGAACTTAGGATATAATTAATTAATAACATGAAATATTAATTAAATCATGACTTAGGTTATTTTAATTATTAGTTTATCATGACATTATTTTAACCTAAGTATTTTATGTTATAAGTTATAATTAATTAATTATTAAAACATGCCTATAATTAATTAATTTAGACATGACTTAGGTTATATTATTATTAATAATAATACACATTTTAACCTAAGTATTTTCATTTCATTTTAATTAAAACATGTTATACTTTAATTAAAATGCTTAACCTATAGTTTAATTAAAATACATGAAATAATAATTAAACTATACACTATATCATATGACTTAAGAATAAGCTTATAACACTTAGACTTATATGTTAGCTTATGGAATCAGCTTAATTCTAATTATGGAAACTTCTATTTATAGAAACTTAATTAAATAAGGCAACTAATCTAATTATGGAAACCTTCTATATATGGAAATCAATCTATTTCAGGCAGCTAATCTAATCATGGAAACTTTCTATATATGGAAACTTATTTAATTAAGGCAGCTGATCTATTTTTGGAAACTTTCTATTTTTAGAAACTAATCTATTTTAGGCAGTAAATTCTATTTTCGGAAACTTTCTATTTTTGGAAACTTTCTATTTTTGGAAACTTTCTATTTTTTTGAAAACTTTCTATTTTTGGAAACTTTCTATTTTTGGAAACTTTCTATTTTTGGAAACCTGCTATTTTTGGAAAGTTACTTATTATTACACAGTAAGTATAATAATACATGAATCACCAGTAATACTTAATCAGATTAATCAGAATACAAGATAAACACAGTTTAAGGCTTTAAACAGTGAACCATGACCTAAAACATACCAAATCAGCTATAATGAGACAAAGAACCCAGTACGTAATCAGTGAATCGATACTTATACATGTGTGTATTCATGTAGCATTAGTGATCCAGAAGTAGGAGTCTTTCTTCCGTTCATTTCACTGGACTTGAGGTACGGATTCCCGTCCTTTCAGTATGGACATTTCTTCCTTATTAGGATTTCCCCGTATGCAGCCAACTGTTTTCCCCAGCATTTGTTTTATTGTTTTGAACTGCTTATGTTAATTTAGCATAAACTATAGCCATATACAAGCATGACCAGTTTCACCTAGTTATGGAGGTACCATAACCATAGCATTGGAGGCACCGATGTTATGACTTCCCCACGGCGGAGTGATTGCTCGTGGCGTCCCTTTTTAGTTTGGCCATATTATTATATCAGTTGGGGCGTATGGGTGCATCCTAGTTACATGTTTTATTCAGTTTATCATGGTGAATGTGGTGTGTGCCTTGCACCCTTCACAAAGAGCTGATCCCTCCTACCCAAACCAGTATATTGATT
The DNA here is from genome assembly GCA_025667525.1 of Glebionis coronaria. Taxonomy (NCBI): domain Eukaryota; kingdom Viridiplantae; phylum Streptophyta; class Magnoliopsida; order Asterales; family Asteraceae; genus Glebionis; species Glebionis coronaria. The sequence continues at coordinate 126,594,024 of CM046879.1, read as the reverse complement.
AGAGGCATCCCCTCTAATCAGCATGATGAGGTCACCCCTCCAAGTATTCATGCACGTGACCTTTTCATGACCTATATGGGCTATGGTATATATATGTTAAAACAGTTCTCACAGGTTAAACATAAGGCTTTCAAACTATAAAACCAGTTTTCATGATACTTAACCAGTTTACTCAGTACTTAGTCTTCCGTTGTTATATGTTACATGCTTATCCTATTTCATGCTTTATTGTACATCCGTGCACTGAGCGTCTTGCTCAGCCGTTTTCCTTTTCATGTTCCCAAAACGGCAGGTACTCAGGGACGCTCGTAGATCTCAAACGTAGGTGCATATGGACTGGAAGCTTTACTGTTTTCCTTTACTTTATGCATTTCCTTTACTTTGATACAGTTGCTTTGGACATTGTTTCGTCCTTCCTTTTACAGTATTTATGTTTGTGTGTGATGAGCTTTACTTTGGGATACCGATGTTTGATTCCGGTATTTCCCTTTTATGGTTGAATAATGCTTAGACATTTATCCTTGTATGCTTTGATGACACGCCATGATATGCGTAATATTCCATTTCCAAAATGGGGTGTTACAATTATGGTATCAGAGCCAAGGCTTCGACTTGTAGGCTCTCAAATATGACCTGTGATTAGTGGGTAGTCACTACGGTCTTCCTAGAACTGACAGTTGTTTTCATGCATTCATCATTTTTAAGCATACATATACATGTCATTGTTACAGGGTTTTTGACTAAGTAATGGTTGGTACAGGACTGGCCCTATTTAGTCGCATGTGTTTTATCGAAACTTTTAGATTTGGGACCGACCCATAGGCGTCCCCTCGATATGTCTTTTATTTTGAGTGAACTGACCGAAGGCGTTCACTCTCGAGCATCAAAAGTTTTCATAAACTGCATCATGCATTCATACCAAGATTTTCTTGCATAAAATTTTTCTCGTGAAATTTTGGCATAAAATTTTTCTTTTATATATTTTATGTTTGAACTGTTAATCATATGTTTATGTTATACTGTCAGATGGTTCTCACACGCGAGCAAGAGCAGCTCAATGCTGCGATTCAGGCTGCCATGCAAGCCTTACTTCCTCAACTGAGGAATGACATTCGTGCTGAAGTCTAAGCTGCCAATAATCAGCAGCCGCAGAATCAGGCACCTCCTCCTCCTCCTCCCCCAGTGACTCTAGCGGTATGGTTGGAAAGATTTAACAAGCTCCACCCTAGAGCTTTTGAAAAGACTGATAGCCCCAGCGATGCTGAAAGCTGGCTGACTCACATTGAGAAAATCTTAAATGCTATGGGATGTGACCCCGCCTTCAAGGCAAGATTGGCGTGCTACAGGTTTGAAGGCGATGTACTCAACTGGTGGCTAGCTTTGACGCAGTCAGAAGGAGGTGATGAATGGGTCGCTGGTTTGACATGGGCCCAATTCAAGGAGAGAGTGATGGAACAGTTCTTTCCTAAGGCAGAGCAGGACAAACTCAAGCGAGAATACCACGGGATACGTCAGAGACAGGGCGAGAATAGCAACGAATTCATGCAGCGCTTTCTTCGCCTTGCTGGTTTTCTAGGAGCAGCGGCTGGTACTCCTGAGGAGCAGGCACACCATTTTAGGTGGGCACTTCGCACCTCGGTTGCGAACAATCTAGTATGTGCTACATTCAATACGGTAGCACAAGTGGCTGACACAGCAAGAAAACTTGAGATGTTGCAGGAACGTGATGAGTTCGGGGAAGCAGAAAGACCCGACAAGAGGTAAAACATTTCATGTTCTAGCGTTAACCAGACCGCATCCTATCGTTATATGTTCTATAATCATCTCTTAAACTGTATCTTCCAGGCAGAAAACTGGGGACCGGTCTCAGCCGGCTACTCAGCAGCAGCCCAATCAGCCCAAAGGAAACGGTCACTCTAACGATCGTTCTGTTGTGGAAAGGCGCAGCGGTAATGACAATTACCGTAACAATACGGGACAGTCCAACAACAGCATGTCCTACTATTTACGCATCTTCTTACGATTTCATGTTATATTTCCCATGCTGACACTATGTTAACCTCTACCAGGAACCACGGTAACGGAAGGGACCAGAACCACAGGGGTTCTCAGCCCAACCGTTCAGCTAACACTGGTAAGCATCTTACGACGTTTACGTCCTATACTCGTGCATATACCTTATTCTTAACACGTATTGTCATCAGCAGGCCCTCAGCAAGCAAGGACTCCTGCTGGAGGATTCACTCATCCTCTTTGCAGCACCTGCCATCGCAGACACCCTGGCCCATGTCGTCGTGACTCCGACGCGTGCTACAAGTGCGGCCTCCCTGGCCATCGTATGAGAGATTGCCGTAAGGGTGAAATGGAGGGTACTTCGGGTCATGCTGATACTAAACCGCCTCCTACCACTGGGCGTGTCTATACGACATCGCGCGATCAGGCAAACAAATCTACAGGTACCATTACTGGAATTTTGTATATGTACGGCCAGGCTGCATGTGTTCTTTTCGACACGGGTGCCACTCATTCAGTTGTTTCCACTACTTATGCTAAGAACATCAGGACACTTCCCTTGCCATTAGAAAATAAGCTTACCATTTCCACGCCTCTGAGGGACTCTGTATTAATAACTCATGTATACAAGAGTCTTCCTCTAGAGTTTGATGATAAAGTTCGTGCAGTAGATGCACTTCCTCTAGACATGATTGAGTTCGATATGATTCTCGGCATGGATTGGCTATCCAAGCACCATGCTACCATAGACTGCCACTCTTATCGAGTGATCTTCGGCGACATTAATGCACCAGAGTACATCCATAACGGGTTCATACCCGGACGGTCCGTACAAGTCATATCTACCTTGCAAGCACGTGCATTACTGTCACATGGCTGCGAAGGTTATCTCGCTACGGTTCATGACATGGATGCTGAATCCCCATCGATTCAGGATCAACCAGTAGTTTCAGAATTTCAAGACGTCTTTCCAGATGAACTTCCAGGCATACCACCTGCAAGAGAAGTGGAGTTCAACATCGACCTTGTTCCAGGAGCTGAGCCAATCTCTAAGGCTCCGTATCGTATGGCTCCCATAGAGCTAAAAGAACTGAAGGACCAACTGCAGGAACTTCTTGAACGAGGGTTCATTAGACCGAGCGCATCTCCATGGGGCGCACCGGTCTTGTTCGTTAAGAAGAAGGACGGCAGCATGCGACTTTGCATTGACTACCGTGAACTTAATAAGATTACCATCCGCAACAGATATCCACTGCCACGTATAGACGATCTGTTTGACCAACTTCAAGGAGCCAAACACTTCTCAAAGATCGATCTAAGGTCAGGCTACCATCAGCTAAGGGTTAAAGAGCAGGATATTGCCAAGACTGCTTTTCGTACCCGCTATGGCCATTATGAGTTTGTGGTCATGCCATTCGGCCTGACTAACGCTCCAGCAGTATTCATGGATCTGATGAACAGAATCTTCCATGAATTCCTTGATAAATTTGTCATTGTATTCATCGATGACATCTTGATATTCTCAAAGTCCACGGAGGAACACGAAGATCATCTCCGTACTGTACTACAGATTCTTCGTCAGAAGCAGCTGTATGCGAAATTCTCCAAGTGTGAGTTCTGGTTAAACAAGGTGGCATTCTTAGGTCACATTGTATCAGCAGAAAGGATCACTATGGACCCAGCGAAGGTTGAGGCTATCACTAAATGGCCAAGACCAACATCAGCGACAGAAGTCCGCAGTTTCTTAGGCTTAGCTGGATATTATCGAAGATTCGTGGAGAACTTTTCTCGGCTGGCATTGCCTCTCACCAAACTGATGCGAAAAGGAGAGAAATTCGTCTGGACGGAAGATCGAGAGAAGAGCTTTGAAGACCTAAAGCAGAAGCTAGTATCTGCACCTATTCTTACTCTCCCATCTGGTACAGGTGGATTTCAGATCTATAGCGATGCATCGGGGAAGGGACTGGGCTGTGTTCTCATGCAACATGGGAAAGTGATCGCGTATGCTTCACGGCAGCTTAAGCCCTATGAAGAAAACTACCCTACGCATGACCTGGAACTTGCTGCAGTGGTGTTCGCGTTGAAGATATGGAGGCATTACTTATACGGAGAATCATGCGACATTTTCACGGATCACAAGAGCTTGAAGTATATCTTCACACAGCGAGAATTGAACATGAGACAAAGGAGATGGTTGGAACTGTTGAAGGATTATGATATTAACCTACAGTATCATCCCGGGAAAGCTAATGTAGTAGCAGATGCACTCAACAGAAAGTCCGGAATGATAAACGGCATTGAGATCAAGGAACAAAACATAAGAGACTTGGAGCGGCTAGACATCGAAATCATGGTACGTGGGCAGCACGGATACTGGGCGAATCTTACAGTAGAACCTGAGTTACTGACTAGGATCAAGGAAGCGCAGAAGGATGATGGAGAGATTTGGGCGATAATTCAGAATTTGGAGAAGCAGACAGAATTCAGAATGGACGCAGACGGTATCATTTGGCAGGGCACGAGACTTTGTGTTCCTGACAATCAAGAACTCCGGGAAGCATTGTTAGCTGAAGCTCACAGCTCCCCATTTTCTATACATCCTGGGTCGACAAAAATGTACCATGACATCAGACAGCACTTTTGGTGGAGTGGTATGAAACAGGATGTAGCCACGTATGTCTCCAAATGTCTTACCTGTCAGCAGGTTAAGATTGAACATCAGCGATCTGGCGGTCTTCTTCAACCGTTGGACATTCCAGAGTGGAAGTGGGACAAAATCACCATGGATTTTGTTACCGGTCTTCCGCCTACCAAGAAAAAGCACGATGCTATTTGGGTCATTGTTGATCGACTCACCAAATCAGCTCATTTCTTACCGATACGCAAGGAAGATCCGGTAAGTAAACTCGCAGATACGTACAGAAGGGAGATCATGAGACTCCACGGCACTCCCTCCAGCATCGTCTCAGACAGAGATCCTCGTTTCACGTCGCGATTCTGGAAAGGCCTGCAAAAAGCTTGGGGTACACAACTTAAGCTGAGCACAGCCTTTCATCCTCAAACGGACGGACAATCGGAGCGAACAATTCAGACATTGGAAGATATGTTAAGGTCGTGTGCGTTGGAATGGACAGGTGATTGGGACGATTACATCTGTTTAGTCGAGTTTGCATACAACAACAGCTGGCACGCAAGTATCAAATGTGCTCCTTTCGAAATGTTGTATGGCAGAAAGTGTCGCGCTCCAACTTGCTGGGATCAAGTGGGAGAGCGAACACTCGAAGGACCAGAGATTATAGAAATGACCAATGAGAAGATTGAGGTAGCTAAACAGAAGTTGCAAGAAGCACGATCACGTCAAAAGAGTTACGCCGATAAGCATCGTAGGGACATACATTTTAATGTGGGAGATCACGTCTTCCTCAAGGTTTCGCCGGCACGTGGTGTTAAACGCTTCGGGATCAAAGGAAAACTCAGTCCTCGGTTCATCGGACCATTTGATATCGTTGAACGAATCGGTGAAGTATCTTACCGATTGGCGTTACCTCCTCAGCTTTCGCACGTGCATAACGTGTTTCATGTGTCCTTACTCAGAGGGTACAATTATCATCCCCTTCACATGGTTCAGTATCCACTAGAACAGATACGTGAAGATCTCACGTTTATAGAAGAACCCGAACGAGTACTCGACAGGAAAGAACGAGTCATGAGAAGGAAGACGATTCCTTTCGTTAAAATCCTTTGGAGGGACCATACCGAGCGGGAAGCCACTTGGGAAACAGAGGAGTCTATCCGGGCTTCTTACCCTCACTTCATATTTTGAGTTCGGGTATGTCACTTCTATTCAGCTTACTTTATCTATAATTCGGGGACGAATTATTCTTTTTAGGGGGGAAGAATTGTAAAACCCGCATGCTTTTACCATGAATAGTGCCCTTAAGATCGTACGTTCTAGATTAAAACTTACCTCATGTAGTATTGATCACATTCATGTGCTAATAATCAAGCAAGTGCATACGTGTATGACATGACAAGTATCGATTACGTACGAACTCATGATAAACAGTTAATAATATATCACGTGAACATAATTAAATCATGATCACCATTTAAAATACTAACTAAAATAATTACGTAAATACTTATAATATATTTACGAGCGTTAAGTTTACGATAAACGACACGTTAAAAGAAACAGAAACACGTTAAACACGAGCACGTTTAACCACGAACGAACACGAAACATCAGGACACGAGAAAGGTACGGGTACCCCATGTGGGGCCCCCATACCCACGGCACACATGCATGAAATGGGCTTAGCCCATGGACTTTACAAGTTAAGGGGGGTAAAAGTAAAAACATGTTTTCATTTTCCATTTTCAAGAAATAAACATCAAAACCCTAAAAAGAGTTTTCTCCTCTCCTTTTTGCCTCCTTTGTGCCGCCACCTAAACACCACCACTAGAGGGTGTTTGTTTGATTTTGATCTTAAAAACAAGTGTTAGAATACGTGTTTGTTCATCCTTTTTCCAAGCTACATAGTGGTATACCTTTCTAACCCTTCTTTTTAATTCTTTTAATTCTTTTAATCTTTGATTATTTTCATGAACATGTTATGATTTTTCTTATGAAAACAAGGTAATTAATCATTGATCTAACATGTTTTGGTATAAATTAAAATCAAAGAATGGTTTATAAGGGTGTTTGTTTTTGGCCGCCTAGCAAACAAACCCGAGGGGGGGTTTGGTTTGCTATTGCCGCCACCACCAAGACCACAATTGGTCTTGGTTGGCTCATGTGGGACCCACGGCAGCAAGGGGACACGTGTGCCCCGGGTTTGGCCCGGGGTACGGTGTCGAATTCATGCCCGATTCATGGTTCGTTGGTTAAAATCATGATCTATGTTACATGTAATTTTTATGAATCATGAACTTAGGATATAATTAATTAATAACATGAAATATTAATTAAATCATGACTTAGGTTATTTTAATTATTAGTTTATCATGACATTATTTTAACCTAAGTATTTTATGTTATAAGTTATAATTAATTAATTATTAAAACATGCCTATAATTAATTAATTTAGACATGACTTAGGTTATATTATTATTAATAATAATACACATTTTAACCTAAGTATTTTCATTTCATTTTAATTAAAACATGTTATACTTTAATTAAAATGCTTAACCTATAGTTTAATTAAAATACATGAAATAATAATTAAACTATACACTATATCATATGACTTAAGAATAAGCTTATAACACTTAGACTTATATGTTAGCTTATGGAATCAGCTTAATTCTAATTATGGAAACTTCTATTTATAGAAACTTAATTAAATAAGGCAACTAATCTAATTATGGAAACCTTCTATATATGGAAATCAATCTATTTCAGGCAGCTAATCTAATCATGGAAACTTTCTATATATGGAAACTTATTTAATTAAGGCAGCTGATCTATTTTTGGAAACTTTCTATTTTTAGAAACTAATCTATTTTAGGCAGTAAATTCTATTTTTGGAAACTTTCTATTTTTGGAAACTTTCTATTTTTGGAAACTTTCTATTTTTTGAAAACTTTCTATTTTTGGAAACTTTCTATTTTTGGAAACTTTCTATTTTTGGAAACCTGCTATTTTTGGAAAGTTACTTATTATTACACAGTAAGTATAATAATACATGAATCACCAGTAATACTTAATCAGATTAATCAGAATACAAGATAAACACAGTTTAAGGCTTTAAACAGTGAACCATGACCTAAAACATACCAAATCAGCTATAATGAGACAAAGAACCCAGTACGTAATCAGTGAATCGATACTTATACATGTGTGTATTCATGTAGCATTAGTGATCCAGAAGTAGGAGTCTTTCTTCCGTTCATTTCACTGGACTTGAGGTACGGATTCCCGTCCTTTCAGTATGGACATTTCTTCCTTATTAGGATTTCCCCGTATGCAGCCAACTGTTTTCCCCAGCATTTGTTTTATTGTTTTGAACTGCTTATGTTAATTTAGCATAAACTATAGCCATATACAAGCATGACCAGTTTCACCTAGTTATGGAGGTACCATAACCATAGCATTGGAGGCACCGATGTTATGACTTCCCCACGGTGGAGTGATTGCTCGTGGCGTCCCTTTTCAGTTTGGCCATATTATTATATCAGTTGGGGCGTATGGGTGCATCCTAGTTACATGTTTTATTCAGTTTATCATGGTGAATGTGGTGTGTGCCTTGCACCCTTCACAAGGAGCTGATCCCTCCTACCCAAACCAGTATATTGATTAGAGGCATCCCCTCTAATCAGCATGATGAGGTCACCCCTCCAAGTATTCATGCACGTGACCTTTTCATGACCTATATGGGCTATGGTATATATATGTTAAAACAGTTCTCACAGGTTAAACATAAGGCTTTCAAACTATAAAACCAGTTTTCATGATACTTAACCAGTTTACTCAGTACTTAGTCTTCCGCTGTTATATGTTACATGCTTATCCTATTTCATGCTTTATTGTACATCCGTGCACTGAGCGTCTTGCTCAGCCGTTTTCCTTTTCATGTTCCCAAAACGGCAGGTACTCAGGGACGCTCGTAGATCTCAAACGTAGGTGCATATGGACTGGAAGCTTTACTGTTTTCCTTTACTTTATGCATTTCCTTTACTTTGATACAGTTGCTTTGGACATTGTTTCGTCCTTCCTTTTACAGTATTTATGTTTGTGTGTGATGAGCTTTACTTTGGGATACCGATGTTTGATTCCGGTATTTCCCTTTTATTGTTGAATAATGCTTAGACATTTATCCTTGTATGCTTTGATGACACGCCATGATATGCGTAATATTCCATTTCCAAAATGGGGTGTTACAACTAGAAAATATCATTTATGTTAATAATTGTGTTGATGCAATTCTGAAAAAAGAGATAACCCAACTCCATTTTCGTGGATGCAACATCACAAACCTTGAAGACGAGCTGGAAATCGTTCAAAATAGATGATGATGACGTCAGTACCTCACAATAACAGTTACATGATTTTTATAACATTATATTCGTATCACATATACTACTATTATCTTTTAAATTTATTTTCGAAGCTCGCCGCCCAACGGGCGGGCCTTGAAACTAGTGTACAAATTTGATAAGTTTTACTAAGAATTTTTTTTACAAAGTTAACTAGGAATATTTAAACTTTTTGTTAAGATTATACGAGACACTAGATAAGGAGATCAAATGCAAGCCACTTTTTATGAACATTTAAGTTATATGAGTAAATTACGTCGTTCATCCTTGTGTTTTACGTTAACAGCAACCATTCGTCCTTTGATCGAAAAAATTACGCCGTCCGACCTTAAGTGGGAAAAGTTTTTTGTCATTAGTCCTTTACTTTAACGAAAATTTGTAACGCTCGTTAACCAGATAAACATGATTGTTTGGTGTGTCGACAAGGCAAATGATCTTCTTAGCTCGGTCACGACAAATTGATCGCTGTTCTTGAGTCTCTTCCTCGTACTCACCCGCTTCCTTGTTCAAATTAAAACCATCGTGTGCTGGCTTATAAGTTGTTTCAGAAATCTCAAATTTTTTTCGACTTGTTGAGTTCTTTTAAAAAGAAGGCATCTCAACATCTTTTCAAGTTTGGTGATCTTTAAAAACATTCCAACACGCCTCCAACATATACGCATGCCAACAAGTGAATTTAAATTATGTACACGCTTTTTGGTACGGAGTGAGGTCACATTAACCACTTTCATGTTTCTCTTCAATATTATTCATAATGGCACAAACATAGCCAAATTTAGGACGAACCCTATTTTTTTTCATATGTCAAGGACCACGCCGTACCCTCTCGTTGAACTAGTCTCGTTTTCAATGCACTTAATAACCTTCCTCCGAAACACTTAGTCTTCATAGAGCTTCCTTACACACTATTCTCCGACACATCACACCAACACGACGCAACATCTTCCTCTTTTATCCAGTCTTTTGGTTATCGTAGGTATCATCCTTCTTGGCCTCTGAAGTACGCCCCGATGACTTCATAGCTTTGACGAGTGGCGTCTCTTTGACATGAGAGTCTTCTTCGTCAACTAGAACCGAACCTTGGTACGACCTGTGACCAATAAAATAATCTTGACTCGGATTGCCGTGACCCGAACCTTCACCCGTAAAGTACTCTTGATTATTCATCATCTCATCAAAATCCATATCAATATTAAAACGACTGGCTTCAGAATACGATTGATTTGCTTAGGAAGACGTTGATGAATCCATAGTAGAACGATACAATCGAGTTGGTGATTGGTAGAAAGCTTGTTGGTTGTTATATGAAGGGTTGAACGAGCGATTTTGATAAACCATGTTAGGATTTGTGGTGTTTGTGGTGAACATGATTGATATACAAAACATGCGCGGCGAAAACGAATGGGTGGTGAGACACACCAGATAATCAAAAATTCGGATCCGATATTAAATGCATAACACTTTCTTGAATTCGAGATTTTGGGGTTTTTGATTTGAGAGTTCTCTTATAAGACATGGTGAATGAATAAGTATTTTGAATATGTGAATAAAATGATGAAAATAGGGTACGTATTTATAGTGTTAAAGTGTTTAAATTTTAAAAGTTAAAACTTTGTTTTATTTAACCAAACGGTACAAAATTTTTGGATTTTTGTGACTTTGTTATTTGATTGTAGCCTTGAATAAACACCCTTTCATTAAACGATTAATATAGGCGATGCTATGGCTCTACCGAGTGATACCATGATCAATCAAATGGATCAACCGAAACATAACGACAAACATGAGAAAAGCAGGGTCGAAAGATATAGGGGTTGTGACCTTCAGAAAATTTCATTTCTTTGAAAACCAAGGATGAAGCTAGAATGTGGACTCGCTCCTGTCAACGAATGAATTGACTACTTGTGTCACTGACATTCCATTAGCATGGTGGAGTCTCGAAAACCGAAGGGGGGCCCTACTCTAAGAAGAAAAATACTTGATTGTTCAAGCCGCCACCCTCGAGACTAGAATAGAAGAGTCCGCCGATCCTTTCTAGAAGATTGAAATAAGTTTCTGTAAACGCAAAGTACCTTTTGCATGATGGGTCAGCGAGGAAATGGGAACAACGGCTTAATCCATTAGGTGTAGGCGTTTTCCAAAGGTGGAATCTTCTACTTCTTCCTATTTGACCCGAAACCGATCGATCTAACCATGAGCAGGTTGAAGACACTAATTTTGCACCGTACATATACATAAATAAATAAGTTTACATTTTGCCCTTGAAAACCAAACATCGTATGAAAACCAATTTTATTACATATTTGTTTTTTTATCAAACAAGAAACAACTAAAAACCCAAAAAAACCCTCTTTGTAACTTTCTCAACATTTCTTTCTCTAAACCTTAAACTATTTTAAAGTTATCATGTTTTCATTATCTTTTTTTATAAAGATTTTCATTTTGCCTTTTCTAATAAAATTACTCGAGTTCCGATCCTTAGAGAAAAGTGAACAAATAATACTGAGTACTCTTTAGTCATCATCACAAATTTTTTTAACTGGAATTTATTTCATATCACTCCGTACAAACGAAGGTAAATCGAACAAAACAAGTTACATCAAACATAAAGGGTAAAATCAAAACCGATTTACCAACCACAATACACAAAGTTACAAGTTGAGCCAAACCAAAACATACGCCGTAAACGTTGTGACACATGACATCAACATTACAAGAGTGAGGGATAATCACCAATGTGAGCTTTTGGTAGACACAACTATACAAATGTGTAGCTTGGAGCAAAAGTACATAAAGTACATAAAAGCATACATAAAAGATAAAACGTAACCTCCCTAAAAGATCCAAATCTAAATCAAACAAATCTAAGTCAAACAAATCTAAGTCCAAAACCCAAAGCATCTTCAAACCATCGATAGGCGTATTGCACACATTTGAGCTGAAAAGAAGTAAAACCGTAGAAGTAAGCCGTGAGATGGTGGAGCAGCGATGGAGGATGACAGATCTAAACGTAAGATAGAAGTGAAACAAACCTTACCTAAAAGAAGAAAGAAATATACAAAATTTGTTTTTTTTTATCTCAAATTTCATTTGATAAGTTAAATATTTATTATTTAAAAAAAAATGTTTTATTTAATATTTAGGGGTGTTTGTCTTTGCGTTATAAAAGAAATTATCAGCTTATTTCAGTTTTGGAACGGAAAAAAAGCTATACCAAGTGTTTGATAGTCAATGTTCCAAAAGCACTTATTTGCATTAATGGGCCATGAAAACAACGTTTTGTGGCAGTAAGTGCAATGCCACTTTTTCAAAAACGCAGCTATGGTACTTTGTAAAATTACCTAAATGCCATTAATTTTATCCGATTAATGGCTAGTTATCATTAATGTATCATCATTATTTTAGTCATTTCACATAGTTAATTTTATTTTTTCAAATACATTAAATATTTATAATTCGATAATCGAATCCAAACACTACATTTCAAAATCACGTTTTACAAAAGCTGATTATGTGATCATCCGTTTTCAAAACAAATACATAAACAATCCCAAACACCCTGTTAGAAAACAAGATGAAATGAAGAAGCAACATTATTACAAATGGAAAAGCAATAATACAATTTTTACAAGTCATGTCTACATAAATCCCATCCATTACAACACTCCTCCATACATAACAAAAAAAAAAAAAAAAGTTAACTTCCCGAAAGAAAGAAAACATAACGAACGATTTAATTGCGAGCTAATAACAGAAAGAAAACTCAAGAATGGATACCACCACCGATCCAAGACAACAATACGAGCAAATCGTCAGTTTATTCTTCATCCATCTTTTCAATCATTTCATGTCTTTCTGATTCATCTTATTGTTTTCTTGATCAATTTGATTTTCTAGGGTTTTTTATTTTATTTAATTGCTTAATAAAATGATTTTTTCTGTTTTTTAGGGTTTATAATTTTGTTGTTGTACTTGAAGTGGTTTTGGATGATTTAGATTGAGGGAAGTTAGTTAGATTAGCGATAAGTAGAGAATGCATGTGGTTTGAATAGGCGCGTTTTACGTCTGGCTTACTATGAGTGAAGAAATGATAATCGGTGTCTAGGGCTACTTAGACAAATATGCCTATTTGATTGTGTCTCGATTATTCTTTGTGTTGACTAATTAGGAAGTATGGTGATCAGTAAATGATAATGATTTTGTAGGTGATAGGGCTGAGAATGAGGCCAAAACTGCCCCGAACCGACTAGGTTTGGCTTCGGCTCGGGCTTTCTGTTCGGTTCAGTTTGCTTTGTTTTGCTCTAATTGGTGAATTTGTATAGTTGTTGGTTTTCTCGACTTGCTGTTTTGGAGGAATTTAGAATCAGAGAAGTTAGTTAGGTTTGGTTTTGTTGGAGAATCATGTGTTTGGATAGGCGTATTTTATCTCCTTTACTTTGCATACAAAGGATAAACGCGTCTAAGGCTATTTAACCAATATGCTTCAGCCTTTTGTCTTGATTCTGTTTTGATGGTAAACAAGTTAAAGAGAATCTTGACTACTTCTAGTAATGACGCTATTCGTGGACAATTATGGGTGTTAGGGACCCATTCGACTGATACCAATAGTAGGCCTAATTATTGATTTTTGAGGTCTATACTAATCCTATTAGGTCATAAAAGAATCGTCGAGCTTTTGATGTCTTTGTGATTGCTACAAGTGAGATTATCTTCTACTTTCATGAATCATCTTGCAATCTTTCAGAAACTAGGGACACGCAAAATTGGGAGTTGAAACATTGGGATTGATTACTCATGTGCGCTCTTGAGAATTTGGCGGTGTTTTAGAGAAGGGTATAGCTTTTATTCAACATATAAGCGTGTAATCCGTAAACAAATTGCATAGATAAGGATGTATGTACTCTTGAGAGGCGTTATTTGACACTAAATTGTCAATAACTCACATCGCAAAATAACTTTAGTTTGCAGCGGATGGACCACCCTTCTATTTTTTCCCATTCCAGTGAGTAGTTTTAACTAGTGACCACTTTGTTTGTCGTACGCCTATTCAAACATACACATTTTCATAGTTTCAAAGAGTTACAGAATTATATTTAAGAAATGAACATGTTTTCTCCAACTTTTGAACATGATACTAAAGGAAATGAGGCAGTATTGCTGTTAACTAAGAGATTGAATGAGTAGCAAATGATGGAATTTATAATATATTGCAGAATTGCTTAATGTCTTTTCGTAATTATAACGACTGAATCGGTTGCTCCAATTTCAGCATAGCACTGTGTTTGACACAACTCCACCTCAAGTATAAGAGCTTGACATATAATGTGGTTATCCCTGCTTGCTTGATCTGTTGTAAAAGAAGATAGTTACGGAGCTTGTTATTATCTTATGCATTGCTGTTTAATTATAGAGTTGTGTTATATTAAGATCTTGATATCTTATGTGTTTATACGTTGTTTAGTGAGTGAATAAATGGATGAGAATGGTATAAGTTTTGTTTATTTAGGATCCGTAGTTTTGTTGTTGAATTTGAAGTGGTTTTGGAGGAATTTAGATTCAGAGAAGCTAGTAAAGTTAGTCTTATATCGAGAATCTGTGAGAATGCATGCCTTTGAATAGGGCGTCTTTTTTATCTCGCTGACTGTGAGTACATAGAAATGATAATTGGCGTCTAGGGCTACTTAACCAAATATGTCTTTCGATTTTCCTTTTTGCTGATTAGTTATTGAAGTATGCTGTGTGATGTTGAAGAAGGGTACTTAGTGGATAATACTGGTTTTGTTGATGATTTGTGTAGTTTTTGGTTGTCTAGGTTTTGTAAATTCTGAAATAGATAGTATAATTCTTTGAAACCAAACTGAAATTGTTTTTGTGATTAATATGACATTATGACAGCAATTTGCATTGGAAAACACATCAAAGTTTTTTTTTTCTGGAGGAATTTAGAATTAGAGAAATTAGCTAGGTTTGCTTTAGATAGAGAACCTATTAGAATGCATGCATTTTCGAGAGTAGATGATATCATGATCCGTGGACAGTCATGGGTGTTAAGGACCCATTTTAGTAATACCGTTATTAGGACTAACTCTTGGTTTTTGAGGTCTAATACCAATCCTCGATAGTCGATTCTTCTGTTGCTTGATGACATTGTGATTGCTAGAAGTGAGAGTGATGCAAAAATGGGAATTGCAACATTTACTCATGTGCGCTTTTGAAAATTCGGGAGCCATTTCAGAGAATTTTACAGCCTCGATTTCAACATCTGAGTGTGTTGTCTGATGAGGATACTAGTTAGAGATTAAGACGTATGAACTCTTGAGTAGCGTTCTTGAGGTCTTGTGAACACCAACAGTTTTGCACGCTAAATAGACAATAATTTACATCATGAAGTAATTTCAGTTTGCAGCGGATGGACCACCCTTCTATCTTTTCCCCATGCCAAATAGTAGTTTTGTTGATTTGAGTTGTTTGGAATGTATAA
Source organism: Glebionis coronaria (assembly GCA_025667525.1). Classification (NCBI taxonomy): domain Eukaryota; kingdom Viridiplantae; phylum Streptophyta; class Magnoliopsida; order Asterales; family Asteraceae; genus Glebionis; species Glebionis coronaria. Next base: position 126,578,488 of record CM046879.1, on the reverse strand, counting down.
AATGGATCCAAAGATTTACGGAATTATCTTAAGAAAAGAAATAGTTTACTTTGAACAAGTTATTTTTCTTTGGGTGAAGGGTTAAGAACTTTGAGCTAGTTTGCTGAAGGGTAGTGATGCTTTATTGCTGTTAACTAAGAGATTCAACAAGTAGCGGACTAGCGGATGGTAGAATCTATACTGTTAGATGCATTACATTTAGAAGTAATACAGATTTCTGAATATATTACAGTATTGCTTTATGTGTTTTTGTAATTGTAACAACTGAAAGGGTTGCTCCAATTTTGGTGTGGCACTGTGTTTGACACAACTGCGCCTCCAAGTGTAAGGGCTTTTTTCTCGGTTCAGACCTATAAAATGGTTACCCCGGCTTGCTGGATCTTTTGAAATGGAAGATAGTTACGTAGCTTGTTATTATCTTATGCGTTGCTGTTATTCATAGAGTTATGTTATATTGAAAGTTAAATCCGGAGTTCTTCATCAACCCATTTTTATAATACTAATGTTATAGAGGGCATGATAACATATTCAGATTGATGCGTTAACGGTTAAACTAAAAATTAAACCACGCCTTCTCCCTCATTACATACACAACATGGAAGGACAGTAGAAATTTATGTGTATGCATTGCCATGCATTTTAGCTCAGGGTGATCTAATTTTAGTGTTTAATATGTTGCGTTTCGCTTCCAATTGTGTGACTAAAATCTACGATTTCTGTTATAACCTGCCTGGCTATCATTGTAGACAATTCACCTGGTGTCTCAAAGATCTTATATATGGGATTTCTAGCAGAGTTTTTTCTATATACTGATATACATATACATATTGTTGACTGTGGCTGTGATCAAATTTGGTTAAAGGCGTCTGAGCGTCTCACACATGCTTTTAATTTTTTTTAATGGAGGCTATATATCACCTTCTTAAGTTTTTTGCTGCTTTAAGGAGATGTAATATCATGCCACTTTCTTCACACGGGGGTGTATGTCCAGCATGCAGTGGATAGTGTCTTAACTATATTCAGTTTTGGAATTCCGATTGTAGATACTGCACCTTTTACTCTTTTAGAAGTTCAGTTAGGATTCTATATTATCTCTATCGTATCAAGAAGCGCTATGAAGTACAGTTCCGACCCTAAACAGACAACACTTTTCTTTACCTTGATTAGTTTCATATCGTGCTTGTGATGACCATCTAGATAAGTTCAAATTTGATCCTGAATGCTGATGTATTTTTAAATAGAAAAATTCTAACTAAATTCTGATGAACTTGGCAGAAAATCAATGGTGATGACAGCCACAAAATCATCTTACACTATCTCATACATGGTTGCTTCAAGGACACTGTGGAATCCCTAGCTGTTTCTGCTGATCTGAAGATTACTGCTGCTCAACTGGAGGAAATGGAGAAAAGAAAAGGTAAAATTTACATATTGTTGTATACTTTTTGGTTTAATGTAATTTTATGTGCCTCTTACAAGACTGTAATATAAACTTTTCAGGAATTGTACACTGTGCACTAGAGGGCAATGCGTTGGATGCTATTCGTCTTACAGAACAAATGTCACCTGACTTACTTGAAAATAACCAGGACCTACTCTTTGACCTTTTGAGCCTTCATTTTGTTGAACTTATCTGCTTAAAGAAATGGTGAGCACAATGATTAAATTAAACAGATATCTGGAACTTTATGTATTCTTATATTTTTAACGTTCATAACTCGTGACAGCACAGAAGCTCTGAGTTTCGCTCAGGAAAGGTTGACACCTTTTGGGAAGGTGAAAAAATATGTTGAGAAGCTCGAAGTACGTTTTTGTACAACGTAAAGCTTTTTTTTTTATTTCCATCATATTATTATTTTCAGGATTTTGATCAATCAAACTACTTATTTTTATGCAGGATTTTATGGCCCTACTAGCTTATGAGGAACCTGAAAAATCACCTATGTTTCACCTACTTAGCGCTGAGTACCGAGAGCATGTTGCAGACACCTTGAACAGAGCAATTCTGGGTGTGCTTTCTTTATAGTATCTTGTTCTATTACACATTTTATGGATGTAGTTGTTTATTTTGTTTTCATGCTACATTTTTATCATTTTCTCTGACATAAACCGTCTGTTTCATGCTACTGTCAGCTGGTACAAACATGCCTGGTCATTCAGAACTAGAAAGGCTAATACAGCAGGCAACTGTAGTTAGGCAATGCTTGAGTGAAGAAGTCGGAAAGGTAACGTGGACCTTTTTAGCTTTGCTTACAGATATAAATATATCTCTCTATTTATAAATGTTAATCATGTTAATATATTAATTACTGTCTCCTTCGGATAGTTTATTATTGTTAATAGCATGGCCTTCTTGTCTGTTAATCGTCAAATGTTTCTGCTTGTTTTAAGTGGTAAAAAACAGTAGCTGGCTTCAAATTTTAAATAGCGCAGATCATGAGACGTTTTGAATTTTTATGATATTTCTTAATAGCATCTGCTTCTGCTTAGAAAATTCCTAAAAACAGAGTTTTTGGTGTGATGCTCTTCACAAGAAGATAGAACTGAGGTTGCAATTCTGACCCATTTACCTACCAATGTGTCTGGTTGGGTTATTTTTTGTGTTTAAGGTTCAACCGAGTTAAGCTAAAAGATTTAACAAAAAAGATGATAGGTGTTGTGGGTTGAAAATGTCAAATGGGTCAAAGTTACAATAGTTTTGCAATACGCAAGAATATAGCTATCAATCTATCATAATCATATTGAACACATCAATTATTTATAAATGTTAAAATATGTGGTCAACCAAACCCAAAGTGCCCCCCCCCCCCCCCCCCCCCCCGCTTTGACTCCAATAAAAACTAGTACCTGTTACCAAGGTTCCATAGCGTGAGGCGCGGCGCGGGGGCATGGCCAAGCCTTGAGCTTTTGCGTAAGGCGTAGCGGCACGGCGTTTTTAAGGCGCGACTTAAGGCGGCAATATATATTTATCAATTTTTAGTTGTATATCATATTTATAATTATACGAGTTATAAAGATTAGTAAATCTAATCCCAAATTGGAAATATTAGTAAATGCAAGACAAAATCGTAAATATTTGAAAATCTCCAAAGCCTTTAAAAAAAACTCACGCCTTTGCCCGCTTTTTCACGTCTTTTCACGCCTTATCCCACACCACGCCTAGAGCCAACGCCAATGTCTATTTCTTAACGTGGAGGCCACACCTAACGCCTTGGCGCCGCAAAGGCGTGCCGTTTTTTAGAACCTTGCTTGTTACACAACCCACGCGTTTACCCCTGATGAAACTTGGAAGCGTGTGTTTTGTAAGATAACATGCCTTAGAATGTACACTAGGACAGGGTATGTATCATTCTTATTTTATTGGTATAGCGCATACACTCAAATGTATTTTTGATATACCTTTATCTAGGTGGTTTAAAATAACACTGAAAGCAAAGTAAATTTAATAACATTAGAACAGACGGGTTCTTTTTATAAATAAGATAAGAAGTATATGTAGCACTCTTCATTATTGGTATGCATCTTGGTATTGCCATATTGCAGCACAACTAAAGTTTTTGAGGTCAAACACCCAAGTAATCTTTGAGAGTACAAAAAAGCATGTTTAACTGCTTCCCAATTGCACTGTCTTTATGCTAAAAGTCCCTTTTTATATTTGTGTCTATTTGCTTCCCAGATACCATGTCTTTATACGGAAATCTGTCTTATAAGTTATGCGGCATTATTTCAGATGTCATGCTTATAACATGTCTTGTTCACAATCACCAGCTTCTGCTATGGAATCTGCAATTGCAACATGTGCATGTTGGATGACGTTCATATAATAGTTAGAGGTCACAAATAAAACAGTTGCATTTCGAAGATGTTTCCGAATGAATTATAAACACAATGGTCTAATTTTCTACCCGTTTTACATATCTTATAGGGCAATGTAATTAACCCTTTTCTTTTCAAGAGAGAAATAAAGGCCACCTCTAGTCTCCTATATATAAGCATAGTAGTTTTATGTATTTAAGCTGTTGTAGCCATTTTTAGATGGAAGGTAATGATAAGACTATTCCCCAAAAGGTGTTTGTAGCAGGCTATCACTTGTAAATCTATTTTGCCTTCAGATTAAGCAAATATTGCCTTCTAATTTACCAACACTTTTTAATGCAGGACGCACAATCACCCTTTTCCTTGAAGGATTTTCTGAAGAGCTAGATCTACAAGTCCATTTTACAGTTTGCTTTTCAGTATCCTGGGTTCTGATGCGTGCTGCTGTTTGGTATGATGTTTTAGCTGCCGTCACATGGTTTTATGCTTAGCAGAGATCTCGTCCCCTAATCACCCAACCCAACTCATGGCTCAATGTCTTGTATAAAACTGTTGTAATTTTGATCTTGTATTTGGGTTGTGAGTTTGGTAGTAGAATACGCTCTTTATTGATACTTCAAAATTCTTAGAAGGGTTCGTTTCTCCAGTGTAAAGATTCATTTGTAAGAACACATACGCTCTCTTCAACTCTTTGATAGTCAGCTTGGGAATAAATTCATCCCACCGTTAGCAAAATTTGGCTTTGTATTCTGGACCATATTTCATGTTTTGGTTGTTCACGTTTTGCTAAAGTGTGGTCTTCCAAGATAGTGCTAATCCTCTTGTGTGCCATTGGTTTTATATAATGAGTGTGCAAATCACTTCCCTCGGCTTTATATAAAGAGTGTGCAAATCACTTCCCTTATATTTTGGAGTGTGCCAATCATTCTGACTTTAAAGTTTTGCTTTTAAAAAAAATTCAAATAAACTGAAAAACAACTTGAGATATAGCATATTATTTTCCAGAAAAGTATATAAATTATTTGAACATCATACAAACACCGATCATAAAGAATGTGTACATTACATTAGATAACCACGTCTCAAAACAATGCATCCCTGGTCCAAATGAACATTATGCAAAATAAAGATGACAAAGAAGTAGAAATCGGAGCCAGATAGCAATCCGCCATCCGGCACAACTTAGAATGCAATAGCATATGAGGCGACAAGTAACAAAAATAGAAGTGGAACGGCTGCCAAACGTGTAGTAGCAGCATCTGATGAACCGCTACCTGCTGGTGTGGTATTTGATCCCCGACCTGAACCAGGAGTTGGAGAACTTCCTGGAGTTGCAGCTGTTCAATTTTTAAACATTTTGTTAGTAGTAGTACCGCAACATATACTTATTTACTACTATAATGCTTATAAAAGAGTATATATGAACTTAACATGTATCAATATAGATGGCTGTCAAATATGTTATTTTGAGTTTCATATTGGGTAAATATGAAATTATCCGTTCATATAATAACAATTACAAACTAATGATTCAAGTTTGCTTCTTTTTATCCAAATAATTTTATATACTTTTGTTTGAATTTATAAACATTAACTTTTTTTTAACGGCAATTTATAAACATTCAACTTCCTATAAACATTCAACTTGCACGAATGAAAAAACTAAGGAATAATTCCATATTTACCCAATATGAAACTCAAAATACCATATATGAAAGATGGACACTATGACATTAAATATCATCAAACTATATATTTGATCAAATAAGTTTGTTTTTCAAAAAACAAAAAAAAGGTACTTACCGCTACATTGGCTAGTTGGGGGTGTTTGGACATTACACGCCTTAGGCAACTCGAGAGCTTGAGTTTGGTTAATGTTAAGGCCTAAAGATGACCCACCACCATTGAGGACCTCACACAAACATTGTGGTTGTGACTTGACAACGCTAGCAAGTTGGGTGCAACACCCTGAAGATGGGGTCGACGAATTGCCACTAATGTAGTTAAGGCATGGAGACATGCTAATGATCACATTTGTACACCCTGAAGACGATTGTGCCATTCCATAACCACATAATAAGGCCACTGTGATTGCTATAAGCATTGCTTTTAAAAGAAGAATGTTATGTGTTTGATTTTGTGCCATTTTAGATATTGTTTGATAGAAAAAAGCTAGAAGTATTTGGTGAATTGATTGAGGAGAGTGTGTGTATGTTTTAGTTTGATATATAGGGGAGAGTTGTAAGAAAACAAATATTAATGTCAACTCTTGAGTTAAAGGGGTTGCATTTAGGTTACCAACTACACTCCTAACCCATGGGATAACACCTTGGAACCAATTGTTTTTTTTTATTTATATACTAGTAGTGTGCAACAGTTTTGTCATTTAATCGACCGAGTTTAAAAACATTAGTTTTTACGGTTGGTTTTTAGTTTGAAGCTAAATGGTGTGTTTGTCATTGTCATATTGCATGAACTTTAGAGTGATCTAATATATTTTCTAGTGTAAAAACTTTTTACCAATAAAACTTTAAACCAGTATTAGAGATATAAATTTTCAGACCAATTGCTTTTAAGAAAACTAATGACTTTTTTGCGAAGGTTAACATTACACTACAAAATTTCTTGGGTTCAGGTGAGGGCGCGGGACACGTCATAGTTCCGCCACCGTCCATTGATTTGAGTCGAGCGAGTACGAATTTAAAAGGCATCGGCGAAATGTTTGTGTTGTGTTGATAGTTAGTCAAATTTTTATAGTAGGTGAACATGTTAGAATAATACTCGTAGTTAGTTATTATGGGTGAACTACTAACCTAACTATTCTCAGTCTTTTGTATATTCATATATTCTTCCTTTCTTATACACGACATATTCATATTTCTCCATAATATTTAACCTGATATTGTTAAACGAATCGATGTCATAATCAAACTGAATTCAAATTAGATTAGACTCAATTAGAAAACCATTTGAATTCGGCTTGTTTTGAAATCTTTTCGTGCTAGGAAACCTTGTTAATTACTTATATACGTTGTTTGCGGGAAGGAAAAAGAGCTCATCTTTAAATGGCCTAATGGTAAGATCTTTAGTTTTCAAATAAGTAGTCAAGTGTTCAAACCTCGTCAGCATTAGTGGTGGTTCGAGAATTGTCGGAAACGATCCAGGTATTAATTAGCCGGGTGAGGCCGCGTACAACTGAATCAAAAAGATTTTTTTGTGAATTTGATTTTCGATTATGTTCGGCTTTCGTCATATTTGTGATCCATATATATTTTATTATTTTGAATATACGATTTAGAGTGTAAAAAATAAGACTGATCACTTTATGTATCATATAAAAATGTTATATCAAGAATCATGATACCCAATTTTGGGTAATTCCAATACATGTTTAGATATGCTTAATCTCATGAATTAAGATGAGTTTAGAAGACATGAAGTTAATTAATTGAATACAGAAGTTAAAGATGGCGCATTGACAGCTCGACATGATCTCCTTATCTCCCCTTCTGCCCCGGTAAGAACTTCGGTGGCACCCAACTTAACCATGGCTTCACCAAACTTGACCGTGAAATCAGATGAATCCGCAATGGCTGCAACCGTTGATTTGGTCAAATTATCCAATGCCAATTCTTGATCAAATCTGAGAACCCCTCTGTGCAACATGATTTGCCTATAGAATGATCTGTCTATGATAGCCGAACTCAAGGGGTTTTGATCTAAATTTGCAGTAGCATTACCAGTAGCATTCTGAGGGCATCTACTCCTTAAAGATATCAACAATGATGACTCCAAGGCTGGGTCTGATTTCCCGGTATTTTGGAAATTGTAAAGACGATCTTTGAATAAAGAACAATGTGCGATCCCAACTGTGTGACCACCTAAACAAAAAACGTCCATAAAGCAAAATGTTAAGCAAATCAATACAGGTAACGATTTAGACATTATACAAAGACAAATGGTTCAATTGGGTTATTTCTATGACTAACGCGTCACACTGAAATACGGAGTATCTATCTAAAGAAACAAATCAATCAAATGACTGCAAGTCTGCAAGTATTCTCAAATGGATAAAACATTGTAAACGGATAATATGGAACCTTCTAGTAGTAGAACCTAGTAGTAATAATAATCAATGAAATTGTAATGGTGAATTACCAAGAAGATAGACCATCTCGGTGGTAGTGAATCCTTTGTTAGCAAAAACTTGAATTGCATTCGACACTGATTCAAAAGGAGATGGGAGGATTGCAGTATTTTGTGCAAGGGACACAAATCCGTCCCTTCGTCCTGTTTGGACAGCGTATCTGCCTCCACCACTCTACCATATCATGATTTTTTAGGTTAAAAACTTGAATATGTAATGAAGATAATTATATATGCTAGGTGCATTCACTAATTCTTACAAAGGAAATGACATCTCTTGTAGCCATAACAATTATATCAGCACAAGAAACCACTCCTGGGCACACCCTCTCGACTGCATCCTTTGCAGCATCAATGACATCAAAGCCTCTTACGCTTAAATTTGGTGGTGCGGTTTTCTCAGAGTTGGTTCCATCTAGTAGAAGCGAAGCGTCACATCCCTTTACATTCATGCAAAGTTAGAATGATTCACTAGGGATTTATGAACATTATATATTAAACTTCCTCAATGTACACATTTTATGTGTATCACTGACATGACACTTTATTCAAGTTAACAGCCAGCACAACAAATACGGACATAGTTTGCATGCACATTAAAATTATCGTAAGTAACTTACATTAACAAAACAATCATGGAACTGCATGCGAATAAGAGCTGGAGCGATTGTTCTGTCCAAAAAGAACTTGGCAAAGACAGTTTTTCTTACAATGTCTTCAACATCTGAAGATGGACACTTGCCATTGTAGAAACCAAACTCAAGAGCACCATATGACTGACCCGTGAGGCTTACGACAACAAACAAGATTGCTGCTATGAATGCAACCTTATTGTTTGCCATTGATACTTTGGAATGAAGAACAAGGATCACTAATTCGTTGGTATTTATAAGGACGTGCATGGCTGAGAATGTGAGATTATTATTTAAATGTCTTGCACGTTTAGCGCTTGTAGTTTGGAAGACGTGCTTTGATATGGATTATGGATATCATTGTTTTAGACTGAAGTTTCTATTATTGGCTAATTATAAAATGTTAGATTTGATTTCAAAGAATAAAATCAAGAATTAGATCTTTAACAATCGGCCAACTCTTTTACCATACGTGATTAGTCGTATATGATTAGATCTCTTAGATTGAAGGTCGCAGCTAACATTAGTATATAGTATTGTGCAAATTAAAAAGACAAAGGTACTTTGGCTCAGTTGATACCTAGACAAATTTTACGAATTAGAGGTAAGAGTTTGAGTCTCACCTCGTGCACACTTCGTTAATGCTCCTTAGGAGAACTATTTTTTGTGTGATATGATGGATGGTACATCGAAAGTCACAATATTTCCGCCAATCTACATCTAAACTATATATAGTGCTAAAAGTGTTCTCAAATAACTAAATATAATACGAGTACTTAGACTGTCTATTATATTACATCTAATAAAGAAAATAATCTGTCAAATGATATTTGATATTTGGATTACATATGTCTTTTAGCTAGTATTCCTTAATTAAATTGCTCAGTTGATAATGATACTGTTATAATTATCGACTAGCATGTGCCAAGTTTATGAAAACAAGCTCATACAAAAAGTTCATAAAAGGAAAAAAGGAGAAACTAAAGAGCCAGACATTTGGCTCTTAAGCTTTTATTAACCAACTTGAGTTTGTGTGTGAGTTTGATTCAATTGGTTTGAGCTTTTGACGACAAGCACGACCTCAACCCAATAAACCAGCTCAAAACACATAATAAACGGTACTCAAGCTTTCAGTACATCGAGCTTGAGCTTTTATCTAGCTTTTTGAGTCTTTATATACCTGTATGTTTTTATAATACATTATTTATATAAATAACTTGGCTAGCATAATATTAGCATAATCATTAAATATTTATTTTATTAGACTATTTAATGTTGTTTTTTATAAGTTATTTGCTCTTGAGTTTGAGTATTTTTTGAATTTCGATGAATTTGGTTATCGGAATACAATGTTTATAAATACATTTGAGTTCCTTGAGCCGAACTCAATTCAAACTCAAATTTGAATGATTAAAGCTCGTCAAACTATCAAGAAAAGCTAAAACATGCATTAGAATTTTTGAACTGAACTTAAACCTTGTGATTCTAGCTAGGTTCATGTATCTCATCTCTCAACTATCATGAGTTTTCATATAATACATCATCTCATATGCATAAAGTATATTTTTACATGCAGGAGATTTAAGTAACATATCATTTGTACATAAATAAATGCATTATCATCATTCATGTATATCCCCGCATATAAAGGGTAGCCTCGGGGTTACAATTAAAGCTAGGGAATCTCAGGCTGCGGCTTTGATGTCATTCTTCATCATGTGCTACTCCTTCCGTACCTAAATAAATATCCATTGTTAACTTTTAAAATCAAACGTTCTCAACTTTGACCTTAATTATTTTGTTTGTGTAATATAATACTTGATACAAACTATATGAATGGGTTGAACTTTAAATATATTTTGATTAGTACAATTTTCATCAAGTATTATATAACACAAACAAAACAATTTAAAGTTAAAGTTGACACAAAATGACTTTAAAAAGTCAAAAGTGGATATTTAATTAGGGAGGGAGTATATTAGTAGTTGTTTGCCAGAGAAAGTTGTGACGTGCGCGTACAGCCTACAACGGCTACCATAGGTCCATCACGGCTTTCTCTTTAAATAAAGTACGGAGTAATAAATATATTACGGGGCTAGAATTGTGGTATTCGACTAGTATAATTAAAAAACGCAAAGTCAAGTTAAGAGTTTTTTTTATAGGAACTAATTCTCAGCTTTGTGTTTGTGTTGGACAACCTTCGTTGTGTCTATGTCCCCATTGTACTAAAACTAACAATACGTTTACATCAATGTAGCATCTACATGCACCAGTAAGTTGTGACCAACATGCATATATGCAGTTGCTATACGGATAAAGGGCATGTTTTTTATGTTCATATCATTGTTTGAATGCCGAAAAGGCTACAACAGAATTGTGGCCACCAATACCAAATGAATTTGAAATGGCTGCATACAAAAGAGTTCAAGATAGTAAGTAAAGTTCGCTGAGTATATAGGTACCGAAAAAGGGAGAAACGGCAACAAAAACTCACCGACGTTTATTTCATGTTTTTGTTTTTGATTTGCAACAGTGTCGATTTCTACATAAGGTTCTAGGTCCTACAGTAAAAGAAAAACGGTGAGCTTAGAGAAGATGATTAACGACGATGTAGAGAAGAATATTAATGCAGGAATCACGTACAATTTGGTTGATGGTGGGATGCAACCATCCTGTCTGAATCGCTTTTATTGTAGCAATGGCTTCCAGACCTCCAGCTGCACCCATACAATGCCCTATCATAGACTATAAGATAAACAAAGAACAGTATGTCAATATTGTGACATTGTGGAGACGTGTGTTATGACGGATTGGTGGATCATGGTGAATTTCACCTTGGTGGCGTTCATTTTAATCCCTTCAGCGTTCTTGAACACCTTCTTCAGAGCATTTACCTCAGCCAGATCCCCAAGCAATGTAGATGTTGCATGTGCATTGATGTAATTTACCTTGCAACAATGTTTAGTTGCGAAAGATAATTAAAAAAAAACTTGTAACCAAATTTAACATGAATAAACTGATAATAAATTTAGGGAAGTACTTCCTCTGTCGACACACTAGCATCCATAAGGCTGCTTTGGATACATGACGATAGGCGATGCCCATCAGATGTTGGATTAGTTATATGATAACCATCACTATTTACAGCACCTCCCAAGTATTCAGCAAGTATTGGTGCATCTCTTTTCATTGCGTGTTCTAAACTCTCCATCACCTGCAAAAAAAAAAAAAAAAAAGAAACCACAAAACCTCAAATTTAAGTGTCATATAAGATCATCTACAAACATGTATATCCAATGGGAGTATAAATCGGTGAAAAGATTTACCAAAACACCAGCACCTTCACCCATAACGAAGCCATCTCTAGCTTTGTCCCATGGCCGGGAAGCAGAATGAGGATCATCATTTCTTTGAGACAATGCTCTACAAGCAGCAAAACCTCCCATTACAACGGGAATCAGGGAAGCTTCAACTCCACCAGAAATCATCAAATCAGCATTTCCGTCACGGATATGATTTGCAGCAGCACAAAAACAAAGATTAGATGTTGCACAAGCTGCAGAAATTGTGTAGTTTGGTCCCGAAAAGCCAAGATCGATTGCAAGTAAAGCAGAAGCCATACTTGTTATCGCAAATGGTACTGAAAATGGAGACATTTTATGATATCCTCTCTTATCTAATGTCAACACACCATCAGAAAATACCGTACCACCTCCCAGTACGGAGCCCACTAGCACGCCAACTCTCTCCTTATCAATCTGCTCATAATGTTTATTATCATTTGCATGTTTTCTAGGATAACTAGGTAATGATATAACTAGACGAATATCCAATATTTAGAGGCATGACGAACCTTGGAGCATTGGTAATCATCGAGAACCGCATCTTCAAGAGCTTTTTTCCCTGCAACCATGCAATACCGTTGACAATTATCAAGTCTCGCGTCAGTTTTGCTATCAATATACCCCTTTGATGTAAACCCACGAATCTGCCCAGCGAATCGAGTTGTGAGTTCTGAAGCATCAAATCGATCAATGAGACTGATTCCACTCTCTCCAGCTAAGAGTCTATCGTAATATATATCTACGTCATTTCCAAACACTGTAACGAGACCCATACCGGTAATAACTACTCTCTTTTTTGCATCTTTCTCCCGTTTCGGGGCAGTGGCAGTGGGGTGAGAAGCATATAAATTCAGGCGACGTGTGGTGATGGCGCGTGATAGTGAGGTGACAGTGCTTATGGGTAATGAACCATTGCCGAGTGATTTGATTGGAGACAACGGCAGATTTCTTAACTGGAGATGAGCTTGAGCTTCCATTTCGGAGAAACTCAGGAACTGATAGAATGACCACTAATTCAGAAAAACAAATCATATATATGCGCAATCAACAAAACGTAGTACTAGTAATATAAAGTACTTAGAAATATACTTTTTAATAAGTACATGTTAGAGTTAGCTCACTTGGCCATAAAGAATAACTTTGGAAAAGTTGTTATCACATGCAAAATATCTTAGATGAGTTTTCATTCAAGGGCAGAAAAAAAGATAGCAAAGTTTATCCTTCAAGACGAAAATTTGAATCTTACATACGGTTAAATTACTAATTAAATGTCATTGTAAGCTTAATTTAACGAGTAACTAGTTGTTAAAAGAAAATGTATATACGCCGTTTGTATAACTCATCAATTCTTAGGTTACTTTAAGAAAGAAAACTTCATTTATCATCATTTTTTTTTATTTTTTATTTTTAACTACATTTATCATCATTAAATATGTGGTGCATAACTCATCGATTATTGGATTACTTTAAGAACGTAATATGTTTGTCTATATGCATACTATATTTAGCACGACCCTGGAGATTAATATGGATAATTACAATTAATAAATGAAAATACATGGGTTAAATACTCGTCCTTGTTTAAAGTGTATAGGTGTGTGATCTTAGAGCTAGGGTATTATAGCAAACAATGGCTCAAGGCATGGTCAAAACGTCACATTCATAACGTCACACATCATATTGTAGCTCGTGTTTTAGGCTCTGACGCCGTATTTTTCAGCTCAAATTCCTGGGTATAACGCGAGAATACGGCGCGAGCTTTGCACTCTCGCGTTATGCCCCACTTCGTACTTTTTTTTAGATATATTCAAACATAACGGCTAGTGGGGCTTTTTTTCAAAAAATTTGACCGTTGGAGGTCAAATGTTACCTTTTTTTCAAAATTAAAACCCCTAAAATTTATATTGTTACCTATATAATCCCATCCATAACCACATTTTTATATATTTTCTACATCTCTTTCATCTCCAAACAAAAAAAATGAATCATAAACAATGAATTAATACTTTTTTTGATAACCAAATGCCGGGTTCATCATCATCTTCAAACCCAAATACACCATCATCCACCAACTCCGCAAGTAGCAATCCTATTCCGTCATTCACCAATCTTATGTCACAACAAATGACACAAGCTTATCTGTCAAATTATCAACCTCCTAACTTTAATCCATTTGTTAATTGTTCAACCGAACAATAATTTTAACTTTTCCAACAATTCCAACAATCCCAAAGCTCACAACAAACTTCTCAACATTCTTCTCAAGAAACCATAGTACCCGATACCCAAGAAACCCAAATACCCGAGACACAAGTGGAAGATTCGTCATCGGCGAAAAAATGTTGAAAAAAAGCTACGGGTAAAAAAGCCCGAGAAGCTCGTGAAGAGGCGGCCAAAAAAATCCGAGCGAATTTATTGGACACAAGAGGAGGAAGAACTATAGGCCGAATGCTTTATTGAGATTTCTGAAACTGCTAAAGTCGGTGATGACCAAGACCGAGATACGTTTTGGTATAAAATACTAGATATTTATAACGAACGTGCTCTCGGTTTAAAACTTGGGGAGCGTAACGAAAATATGTTGACGGGAAAGTGGACACTGATGAATCGGGAATTAACAAATTTTAATTCGCTATACGACTCAACAATTAGTGGCGAAAATAAAGAAATTTTGTTGACTCGGGTGGAAATTTTATATAAACAAGGTAATAAGGACAAGAATTTCCCTCACAAAAGTACGTGGATTTTTTTGAGGGAAAAATATAAATGGAAAAATCCCGAGTCAACACAATCCCAAAGGAACCGAGGCCGCGCCATTGAGCCCGATATGTTTGGTGACGACGAAGTTGCCCGTCCATCCGATGCTCCCCGAAAGCTTAAAGCTCAACGTTCGATAAGCTCAACTGCCACTTCCGGTTCGCAAAAATATCAATTTTCCAAAATAATGCAACAAAAAATACAAGCGGATCGCGAAAAATAGTAAGAAAAATTGGACCGTGAGATGAGCGAAAGAATTGCATTTTTTGAGATACAAAAAAGAAACGAGGATCTGAAGATTCTTGGAATGGACACTACGGGATGGGCTCAAGAAGACGTCGAAAAAATAAAAAAGTTGAAGGAAGAAACCCGCCAAAAGTATTTGAACTTTTAATTTTTTTTTCGAATGGTTATTTTCTTATTTCAGCAGTTTTTTTAAATTGTAAAGTTTTTTTAATTAATGAAAATTTAGTTTTTATATATTAGTTTGTAAAATAAAAAAAAATGTGGGACCACTATAACACCAGAAATCTGGTGTTAACCAAGGAGCCAGTTTTCTGGTGTTATAGAGTGGGATGCTGACGTAGCACCCACTTTTTCCTTAACACCAAGCCACAACACCAAACTACACAGCCTACATTAATACTCCGTACAAACTTCTTACTTATAGTTATAGGTAGATATGATGTGGTCAAGATTGGCTATCGCTAAGGGGCCTAACTTAAATAATGACTAGCATATATAGTGCGGCCTTTTGGGTGTTCACAGAGAAGTTGTATTTTCAATACTATTTTTCTGGGGGCCTAAGCAAACCATCTTAATCGACATTTATAAATTGCCACCTACTTTCACAATGAATAGTTTTGTATTTACATGTACATGATACACATTCTTAACTAATGTTTTACTTCATGCAATACACTTTCTCAACTAACTGTTTAGTTCAGTTGGTCACCAAGGTTCTACTAAGTGGTTTTCTTGGGAGAGGTCACCTGGAGGTCTTGGGTTCAAGACCTACCAATGGTTTTTCCTCTTAGGTGAAGCGGATAAGGAGTTTAACATAACTAGGCGAGGATTCAAAGTAGACATTATGCCGCTTAGATGTCATTGCACGACTCGACCCACTAACATTTGTCGTTAGAAAAAAAAATACATTTTATCAGTTCACTTTGCAATATGGTTGTGAGAAAATTCTCCATTCACTTTTGGCATGCTAGATGAAACACTACCTAAGCTAGAATTACCTTCATATAAGTGGGCTTAGTTGTTGGTTTAGACTCGTTTTAGGTCAAATCGAAGGAAGTTATTGTAAAAGGGCTCCATCTTGCAATTTGGCGGAGGTTAATCGTGGAAATTAATTCTATGATAAGCTTAACGGTGTCTTCTTATAGTGCAAGATCCTCAACAAATTCACTTGGTGCAGGAGTCTGAACCTTAGATACCCGAATTGCCACTAAATCGGGTTAAATAGGTCTAATCCAACTTTTGTATCAACAAGTTGGCGCCATCTGTGAGACTCTACACTAACACTCTGCAATGACTAATGTAACACCCCCATTTTTACCTTGACGCAGTGGAACAATATTTTTAGGGATATTACTTCATGATATGAAAGCAAAGTGATAGAAAACAGCTCAAAATAGTGTTTAAATAAACTTCATTTATTTTTATAAATTTATCATTCAAATCAGAGATTTTTAATAAAACAACTGTACATACACTGTACACGACAGGTTCCCGAGATCTAGAAAATAGGTTTGAATGACAAAATCTTCCAAGATTATATCTCTCCACCTCATTGGTATGCTGCTCCATGCTATCAATTTTAATACCTGAAATATATGCTTAAAGTCAACTCAAAGGTTGAGTGAATTCATAGGTTTTAAAATCAGTTTGAATACAAGATCCTTTTCTGAGCTACATTGTTATTTGCTCGCAAGTTTGAAGAAAATACTGATTTAACTACACTAAGCTTATGATACCGCGACTAGACATAGGAACCAACAGTTTTCCCTTATGGGGAAGTCTGCCAAACTATCATGATTTGCAAAATAAAGTATGCCTGTTTGACCACTAAGGTGGTAGCAAGTGTGTAACACCCCTATTTTTACCTTGACATAGCGGAATAATATTTTGATGTCCATTACTTCATGATATGAAAGCAAAGTGATAAAAAACAGCTCAAAAGAGTGTTTAAATAAACTTCATTTATTCATTATAAATTTATCATTCAAAATCAGAGATTTTCAATAAAAACAACTGTACATACGCTGTACATGACAGGTTCCCGAGATCTAGAAAATAGGTTTCAATGAAAAAATCTTCCAAGATTATATCTCTCCACGTCATTAGTATGCTGCTCCATGCTATCAAGTTCAATACCTAAAATATATGCTTAAAGTCAACACAAAGGTTGAGTGAATTTATTGGTTTTAAAATCAGTTTGAATACAAGATTTCCTTTTTGAGCTATGTTGTTATTTGCTCATAAGTTTGAATAAAATGATGATTTAGTTGCACTAAGCTCATGATACCGCGACTAGACATAGGAACCAACAGTTTGCCCTTATGAGAAATCCGCCAAACTATCCTTGTTTGCAAAATAAAGTATGCATGTTTAACCACTGAAGAGACAGGAGATGTCAGTCTCCAATAGTACTATTTACGATATTAGCGCTCATTATGAGAAATGATTAGCGGTTCACAATTAAAAAGGGACTTTCATAGGAACCAGTAAACATAGTGTCAATGAATCATATCTAGAAAGCATACTAAAAACACTTGTATTCAATTTTTAGCATATATCTCCCTCATGGGTTCTGAAATCATTTGAAAGTAGTACACTTTGGTGAGGATATGAACTCACCTTATAACCAGTAATCTTGCTGGGTTTATGTCACACAGATCAACTTGAGCTAACAAACATGAACATAATCTCACACCAACTTGTTTTAACATTGTTGGTCTGGTATTAAGTTTTTAATCTTTAGATCAATCTCTTTAAGCATTTGGTAATATTTTCAAATTATTATTTGATTTTAATTCTAGCACCATTGTTCGGGCCATCATACTCAGAAGCTATTCTATAAACGTTTGAGGAGCGAGGGCACTTTAAATCGTAAACCCAACCACTCAGTCAGAACGTAATATCGAGATGGAACATCTTTGTACAAAGCTCCCTAATAACATGATACTTTCATTACTTCCACATATTCATGATTAATCTTCTTTAGTTTCAAAGTTGACAAAAATAGTCCTTTTGGTTATACTTTGGCATAATTATATTTTAACCCCTAAAGTATATAGTTTCATAAATTACAATTTAAACCTTCAATAGTTAACCTTAGGGTCTAAAACTTTACAACATTTATTATTATAGCTTTTAATTTAATAAAATGACACTTTTGGCCCAAAATGACTTATAGTTTTAGAATTGACAGTTTTAGTCCCTGAACTTGTAAAAATCACATAATAAGCTCAAAAATGGACCAAATGGTCTAGGATTTGAAAACAAAGTTTCTAAACATGTATATAATAATAATAAAAACATTTATTCAGAATCAAAGCTTTTGAAATGGGTTTTTGCTTATTCTTTCATGTAAATTACAAAACTAGGGTTTTAAGACATTTTTAACTTATAACTTTCATTTAAAATGATGAAATGACTTAGTTTATTTTGGATTATCTTTCTAACATAATTTGGCATTATAAAAACTCTAAATAAAACATTATAACAAGATCAAATCTTGGTTATCATAGATTTTACCTAGGTAGCTCCAAAATGGCTCTTTATGGCTTCTTATAAACACAAATTGCTATCAAAGCTTCAAGAGCTTCAATGGATAGATTATAGACCTGGTTTTTGGTCTTGTGGGATTTACTAAGATGTATATAGAGGTGAATATAGAATGGGTATGAGATACAAAGGAAATGGGGTGCAAGTTCAAATGAAACACATACGCCCCTATTTATACTTGAAATTACCCTTAGCCTCCAATTTATGCATCTAAACGTGTAAGATAGATAGATGGGTGACTAATGAAGGCTAGTGAAGATCTACACAAGTTTATAGCTTATAGCTTTGTCCTAATCCTTCCTTGTGTCTAGAAATAAGTCACGACATATGTAGGATAAGAATGGTGATGTGTAAAAAGAAAGGAGGTGATCCACCTACTTGTCACACTCCTAAAATATCTTAGGATGGAAAAATATCAGGTTTTTAAACTTGGAATGGAGGAAAATGGTTTGAAAATGAATTTTGGAGGGAATTTACAAAATCGGATCCTAAAACTAGGGCTTGTAACTTATGCTTTGCGTTTTTGGTGATTAAGGGCTTAGGAAAGTGATTAGTGAATGATTAGGGCTTAATTAGGGTTTATAAATTATGTTTAAGAGATTTAGGTCCTTGGTTTGAAGTTTAACAAAGGTTTGATGTGAAAATGGGAGGTATACATTTGTAGATTAAGGTTTTCTAATGATCTAGGGTTTAATCTTAGTAAAAGGCTTTATCCTCCAATTGGTTACTGATGTATACTTATTTTAGGTCCTAGACATTGTGTTTTGAGTGTCCAATGGGTCCTCACACTTGGTTTAAGGGTTTAGTTAGGGTAAACATGTCTAAATAGTGAAAATACCTATTTTGACCTAATTTACAAGTCATGCATTGAAATCTTATACCTTGTGCATTAGGGTACTTTTACATTGTCTTAATATCATCATATAATCTTAATGAAGTCCTATAATATTTGTAGACTTGTCCAAAAAGAACTAGGTAGTGATTCCATGTAGATTTCTTAATATTAGGGTTTTTAAGTCATTAATCCTAATGATTTTCTAACTTGGGTAGTTAGGGTTTATATCCTTATGTATTCTTATTCGAGGGTTTATATGATATGTTTATGACTTCTATGGATTCTACATTCTTAGTTTGAGGGTTTATATAGATTGATAATGTTCTAGGGTTAATTAAGGTAATTTAAGATCCTATGCTTTGATAACTTGTACCTTATGCTTTACTAACTTGTAACTTGAGTTGAAATAAATGTATAATCTTAATTTGATATGTAGTTGAGTTTTATAATTTGTGGTAAAATATTAGACTCTAATTCAATGTATAATGGATTTTGTATGCAAATCTTGGTTACTAGGTCTTATCTTGTAATTAGCTTTGCATTAGTGAATATTAGTAATTTGTGACCAATTAACTTTACTTTAGATGATATATTGTAATTAGTATATGGTTTTTGATAATAGTACATGGATTTTATTTAGTTACATTGCTTGAAATATTATTTATCAAAGTTTCTAGGTGGTGATCTAGACTATTATGCACAATTACTTGTACTTAGTTTTGTATGGTTTGTTCTTGCCTTTCTTAGGTATTATTATGTCCTTAGAGTATACTTTATAACTTGTTTATGTTCCATAGTGTTCTCCAATCATGGTTTACTATTATTGAGTTTATAATTCATATATAGGATTTCTAGGGTTTCTAAGGGATATTAGAGCATCATGGTTATGTTTGAGATGTTTATATTAATATTGAATTAATTAGATCTCTTTTATAGTTTAGACTTGTGTCTTTCATCATTATAGGAATGTGTGGTTATGATAGTTTATGGTGTGAGAAGCAGTTCATTTTACCAAGTAATACACAAAAAGCAAAAATTTATAGTGGCTTTTCCACTCCTATTCAAACATAGCACATATTACACTTGCAAATTTTATGGGTTGTCATAGCCTCTTCCCCTTAAAAAAATCTGGTCCCGAGATTAAAATCGTAGTGTATCAAAAAGGCAGATGTAGTTCCTGTGTTCTACTCAGCTTTCTATTCATATATCAATGAATAAAGTTCTTACTGTTGTTATTTCTTCTTGCTCAATTTCTAGAGTTATCATGAAGCATGAGTAATTATGATGTTTTGACCATTTAGGTGGTAATGAAATCTTACAAAGATTATGTTAGGACCATTGGAATAGTTATTTGTAATAGGTAGACTAGGAGGTATGTAGTTCCTCCTGGTCATAGTAGTAGTAGGAGCAAGACGTGCTCCTGGTCTTAGTTAAAGTCAAACTTTATTATTTAGTTATTATTCTGTTAGGATATGCATGAGATATGTTAGGAAAGGATATGCATATCAGATTTACACGTTTTGTTTAATGATGTATTAGGGTTTCCTTGAAGTATAAAAGGAACCTTAGGCAGAAGGGTTAGACACACCTTTATCAAACGTAATTCTAGTTATCATTAGTATTAGAAATCCTTAGAAAAGGATCAAGTCATTATAGTTATTCTGTTCTTCTTTATAGTATTTGTATTCCACACTTATATTGTGTATAGAGTCTCTCTGTGAATAGACTTGTGATTACAGAAGTCGTTCACCGTTCTTGACAGGCTGCAAGATCCACATCTAGTGGACCCAACAAGTGGTATCAGAGCCTGGGAGAGTCTATGTACAAGAAGAATCAATTTTTCTCATTACTAACATTTTTGTTTAATCATGTCTGCCTCAAGTTCTACTCAAACAGGAGAAGATAGTACTCCTAAAACTCTGCAACCTCAGCAGATCGTTGCTACGGTTTCCAACACAAATGGTAAGTTTCCTCTTCTGAAAAAGGACGAGTATGATAGCTGGGCAATGAAGATGGAATGGTGGATCACCAACACTGATCAAGACCTTTGGAAGATTATTCTGAATGGGAACAGCAGGAAGTTGACTGGAAGAGACAAGAATGGTAATAGTACTCTTCTTGACCCTAAAACTCATGAAGAAATCACAGCCATTCAGAAGGAGGTCAAAGCAAAAACTATTTTGCTTCAATCCCTTCCTGATGATCACATGGGTGACTTCTATCATTTGGATGATGCTAGAGAGATCTGGAATGGAATAAAAGCAAGGTTTGGTGGGAATGAGGATTCAAAGAAAATGCGAAGATCCATGCTGAGAGATGAATTCACAGAATTCAAGATCTCAGAAACTGAAGGTATCCATCAAGGGTATGACAGGTTCCAAAAGATATTGAGCCAGTTGAATCAACTTCGGTCGAAACCTGACGATGGTGATATCAATGCAAGATTTCTTAGAGCCTTACCCTACTCATGGAATCAGGTGGTAATCTCTCTCAAAGCAAAAGGTGGGCTTGACTATCTTAATTTTGATGATTTATTTCATAAGCTCAAAACTTTTGAGCCTCATGTGAGGGGATATTCAAGTGATTTCCTGCTAATTCTGCCTTTGTGAGTTCTATGGGATCCAGTCCCATGTCTTATTCTAGTTGCCCAAGCAATACTGTGTCTTCTCAACATACTTTTCAACATACTTCTAATCCTGAACCAACAGCCAAGTCTGGTAGCATGGTAGAAGCTGTTCTTCACTCCTTTGTTGCTGACGTTGATGCTCAACAGCAACTTGCTTTTGATGACTTCAAACAAGTTGATAAACTTGACCTGGATGAAATGGATCTCAAATGGAAGATGGCCATGCTCACTCTTAGGGTTCACAAGTTTGAGAAGAAAGCTGGTCGAAAATTTAATTACAACCCAAGAGAGCCAGCAAGGTTTGACAGAAGCAAGGTTCGATGCTATAACTGCCAGCAGCAAGGTCACTTTGCAAGGGAATGCCCTAACAAGAATGCCCAGGAGAAGAGCAGATATTCAGCTTTTAAGATTCAGGAGGTGAAGGATGACAAGAAGGCATTGGTGTCTGTTGACTCCATGGTCAACTGGAATGATCATCAGACTACCACTCTGGAAACAGCTGAGCCCTCTACTAACGTATTTGCAATGATTGCTGGGAATCTATCTGATGCAGAGGAAGCAGAAGAGTTTGCTCTTATGGGCATCTCACCTCAGGTACAACATTGTCCTCTTGGTTGTCATGATAAATGTTCAAAATTGTTGTCCCAATATAATGACTTAAATGATCCGAATGATAAGTATTTTTTATAGGTTCAGGCCTATAAGGCTTCTTTAAAAACATTGGAACAACAAAAGGGGTGGCTTCAAGATACTCAACGTGAGTATGAGGATAAAATTAGGATACTGAACATTGATTTTAAAAAACACAACAAATATGCTTAAATACACAGAAAAGGTAAAAGATGACGGTATCAAAGAAAAACAAGAGATGAAAGAAAGATTAGATGCTACACTTTTGAGATTTGAAAAATGGCAAAAGGCACCTAAAAATCTTTCAAAATTAATTAATAGTAGCATGTCTGGTAGGATTAAAAGAGGGTTAGGATTTGATAAATATATTGATTCAGAAGATGTGTTTGATTTATCTTTTTCGAGTGTCTTTGATCCCGACAAAGAGGAAGAGGGAGAACCTAGTTACAATAGGTTTAAACCAGCAGCAGAAATGCACGCTGTCCCTCCACCTCTTACTGGAACTTTCATGCCCAGTTCTAGGCATAATGACTTGGATGGATCACAGATGCATGAGTCCCCAAAAAGTTCTACTAATTCTAATGACTTTGTCTCGTGTACTTTCAGTGACAAAGCCAGTGACTCTGCATCAAGTGGTTCAAGTGAAGAGTCGAGACCTACAAGTTCCAAGTCGAATGATCATGCTGCTACTGGTGCTAGGAAGTGTGAAGAGAGAGTTGCTTTTAATTCAACAGTGTCTAGTCCTGGTTTATTGAGTCCTAGGAAGATTGGTTCTCCTAGAATTGTGTGTAATAAAGTTAGCAGTATGAAACAATGTCATTCTAATAAAAGGTCGTTTAAAACATGTTTTGTTTGTGGGAGTGCATTTCATTTGATTAAAGATTGTGATTTTTATGACAAACATTCTTCTGTTCATCAAGCATTTCCTACTCCTGGTCCACCAGGAGTTGTTCCATATTCTACTAGAAGACTAAACCCAAGTGATCAATCGTTTTCTTCTTCTAGAAGGACCTCTCCATTAGCTTCTGATCATTGGAGAAACATTGGATTAGCATCAAATAGACCAACCAGTAACTATTTTCAGAATTTTAATCCAAATTATGCAAATAATTTTGACCACATGTATTTTGGATTGGGAAATTTGGAACTGCTGTTAAGCCCTCAGCAGGTTGTTCTTGGTCAAACAATAATACCAATATGATGAATAGGCAACCAAAGAACAACGGTAGATCTCATCAATCTTCTTGGCTATCCTCTAAAGATCCACAAGGCAGGCTCAAACCTGAAAAGGTTTGGGTCCCCTTAAGACACTAACTTTTGCATCTTTATTATCTTGTTGTTGTAGGTTACTCCATACCAAGATCCTACTCTAGGAATTGTTGATAGTGGATGCTCTAGGAGCATGACAGGAAATAAAAGTCTTCTATCTAACTTTGTACCATTTCAAGGCGGAAAGGTCTATTTTGGAGGAGGTGAAGGCAGGATCACTGGCAAAGGAACGATTCAGACGCCCAATCTTAATTTTGAGCAGGTCTACTATATGGAAGCACTTCAACACTTCAACTTGATATCTGTCTCTCAGATTTGTGACAAGAAGCAGTTTGTCCTCTTTACGGATACTGATGCACTTGTGTTATCCAAAGACTTTAAGCTTCCGGATGACTCACAGGTTCTACTCAGAATCCCTAGAAGACACAATCTCTATAGTATCAAGCTGAATGAAGTCAACCCTACTGGTCAACTAACATGTTTGGTTGCTAAAGCCTCAGAAGATGAAGCCACTCAATGGCACAGAAGGATGTGACATGTGAACTTCAAGACCATTCACAAACTAGCAAATATGAACCTGGTCTCTGGTTTATCTCCCAAGTCATTCAGAAATGATATTAATTGTCTTGCATGCAGCAAAGGCAAACAACATAAAGCATCCTTCAAGGCCATTACTGCTCTCAGCCTTATAACTGAACCATTGCAGCTACTACACATGGATTTATTTGGTCCTACCTCTATTAGGAGCATTGACCACAAACAATTATGTCTGGTGGTAACTGATGGATATAGCAGGTTTACGTGGGTTTTCTTCATGGCTGCCAAGAGTGAGACCTACTCAATTCTCAAAGATTTTATTACACTTATAGAGAATCAGTTGTCCAAGAAGGTTAAAGGTATTCGATGTTATAATGGAACCGAATTCAAAAATGCAGATCTCATAGCACTTTGTAATTCTAAAGGCATCAAAAGAGATTATAGTGCAACAAGAACTCCTCAACAGAATGGCGTGGCAGAAAGAAAGAACAGGACTCTCATAGAAGCAGCAAGAACAATGCTTGCCGATTCCAAGCTTCCAACCATGTTCTGGACAGAAGCTGTTAATACTGCAAGTTATGTTTTGAATAGAGTCTCTATTACAAATCCTCACAAGAAGACCCCCTATGAGCTACTAACAGCCAAAGTACCAAATATTGCTCATTTGAAGCCATTTGGGTTCTCTGTCACCATTATGAATACTAGTGACTATTTGGGGAAATTTGATGGCAAGGCAGATGAAGGATACATTGTGGGATATTCAGCTCACTCTCGGGCTTATCGTGTCTACAATCTCCAAGCCAAGCGAATAATTGAAACTATAAATCTCAGGTATTTTGAGGAGAAGTCAAACATCCAAGGCAAGGGTCCTGAATGGTTTTTTGATCTTGATTATCTTAGTGATTCATTAGGATATTTTCATTTCAAAACTAACCATGATGCAGGTCCACAAGTGTTTGCAACTTCTAGTACACGTGCTCACTCTAGTCTTCCCGACTCAGATGACGAGGATGATATTTTTGTTGTTCCATCCTATTCCACCACAGTCTCTCCTACTCCTCCTAGTGATGCAACTCCATTGGATGTATTGGATTCACAAGTAGCTCTTGACACATTACTCAAACAACAACAAGAAGCTACTACAGCAGCTGCTCAAGGTGGCTTTGAAATTCCCTTGAATACGCCTGCTGACAAAGCTGCTCCTAGTACTCCAACTATTACTCCTAGTGCTAGTTTAACACCTATTGGTAGTCCGGCTAGTGATTCTACTTCCCATACTAGATTCTCAAGTCCTTCTGACCTGGGGAACCATCAAAAGAAGTCCTCTACCAAGCTGGATGATATTCATAAGCAACCAATAGATGGCATTTTAAAACTCTGCTTCATATGATGCTGACTTTGTTGGGGATCTTACTAACTTGGCACCAGAAGTGGAAGTAGCTTCAAATCCAGTGTTGCAGTCTCACAAAGATCATCCTACTACTCAAATCATTGGAGATCCTGGTTCTATTGTCAAGACACGCAGAATGCATAAGAAGGCCACGTCTGATCATCATGCTCTTGTGAGCTATATTGAAGATCAAAAGCGTAATAATCATACATACTTTCAACACTGTTTGTTTGCTTGTTTTCTTTCACAGGTGGAACCTAGATCAGTCTCTCATGCTCTTGAGGATCAAAGTTGGGTGGAGGCTATGCAGGAGGAAATGCAGCAATTCTTGTTTCAGAATGTTTGGATCCTAGTTGACTTGCCGGATGGAAAGACAGCCATTGGTACCAAATGGATTCTCAAAAACAAGAAAGATGCACGGGGTATTGTGGTGAGAAATAAGGCGAGGTTGGTTGCACAGGGTCATACACAACTTGAAGGCATTGACTACACTGAAGTTTTTGCTCCTGTTGCTAGGATTGAGGCCATTCGTCTGTTTTTGGCTTTTGCTTCCTATATGGGCTTTTTAGTTTTTCAGATGGATGTCAAGAGTGCATTTCTCTATGGCAAGATTGATGAGGAAGTTTATGTCACTCAACCTAAGGGCTTTGTAGATCCACTTCATCCCAAGAAAGTTTACAAGGTGGTCAAAGCTCTTTATGGACTTCATCAGGCTCCTAGAGCTTGGTATGAGCGTCTCTCAACTTTCTTGTTAAAACATGGCTATAGAAGAGGTACTAATAACCTGGTTTTTACCTAGTTAAAAAGTTCGTTGATGTATGTCTAATCGAATTGATAACTGGTTAACTATGTGACTCAGCTGTCTTTGGTGAAACAAATAGTTGTGTCGTTGTAGTAAAATAAAAAGGTGCAAAACAATTAAAATAAATCTAAATCTAATTTAAAATAAATGGCGAGAATTTAAAAGCGTGACGAAAATTAAAAGGCACTTAAAGTAAATAACGCAAACTTAAAACTATCTAAAGCAAACTTAAAACGCAACTAAAACTTAAACTAAGGCAAGGCTAAAATAAATCTAAGGCAAGTAAACTTAAAGTGCAACTAAGGAAAAAGGCGGGAAAAGTAAAGCTTAAAAATAAACTTAAAAACTGAAACTAAAAAGAACCTGAAAACAGCTCATTCGGAATAATCCTTCGTTCGGAATAAATCACTCGTTCGGAATGTCACCTTCGTCCGAAATAATTCTTCTTCACTCGGAATAATTACCAAAACACTTATCCGGAATAATTAATCAAAAGCCTTGATCCGGAACATTAGATGTTCCGAATGAATCACCCTGATCCAGAATATACTCTAAATGAAGACCTTGATCCGGAATGTTTGAAGTTCCGAATGAATCACCTTTATTTGGAATAATAAATGTTCCGGATGAACAAACTTTGGTTCGGAATGTTCCGGATGAACAAACTATGGTTCGGAATGTTCCGGATGAACTCCTTTGATTCGGAATAACTGGAACAACCCTTCACTCGGAATGTTCCGAATGAACACCTTCGTTCGGAATGTTCCGAATGATCCCTTGATCCGGAATATTATTTGGTTCGGAATGTTTTCTTCACTCGGAATATGTTGCTGATCCGGAATATCAAACTGATCCGGAATATGTCACTTATTCCGAATGAAATCCCTTTATTCGGAATATCCTTGGAAACAGTAACAGAAAGCGAAGAACAAGGAAGAACAAAATAACACGAATCTAACCAAAAATAATCAAATTAAACCAAAAGATTAAGCAAGACTAATCAAATAACATCTACTAATCATAAACAATCATTCCAAAACAATCAAACTAACAATACTAATCAAAATAATCAAAACCCACTTTAATCAAATCAATAAAACATCAAAAACATAAACATGAACATAAGCATAAAGATTAAAGATTAACAAGAAAGGAAGATAGAAGATTGACAATAAAAGTAAAGATTAACAATAATTAAAAGGAAACTTACTTGAATTAAAGGTATTTAATGGTGCAAGACAATGTATTTAAATGACATGTAATTAAAGTGCAAGGAAAATAAAATGGAAGAACTAATTGTCACTATTAGCTAACAAAAACAAATGGAATGAAATGAAATCTATATATAGGGGGATTAGGGAGGTGCTTAGGAAGCTTCCTCCCCTCTTTCTTCTTTCTTTAATTGCATCATTAAGTCCTTAATCTTCTTAGTTCTTCAACTTTAATGACTTTGTCTCGGGATTTCTTTAAACTCGTCTTGTAATTCTTCAATAAATTAGACTTGAGTTCTTCGGCTTTTAGTAAACTTCCGTCTTTTGACTTTTTCTTCGATAAATCTTCAGAATTGGTCTTGGACTTCCGTTCTTTTTGCACTCTTGATTTCTTGACTTCGTCTTTCATCTTTTTCTTCGATAAAAACTCGTGAATGCCCGTGTTTTCTCCCCTTTTCATATTTTCGTCCTAAATCACAATAAAAACACAAACCACGCATAATTCCGATATTTACGACATAAAATACACGTTTTGGCTCGGTTATTATTGTAGTTAAGTGGTAAAAAGGATGGGTGTTTACACACCTATCAAATCCCCTACACTTGACCATTGCAATGTCCTCATGCAATGCATTAGTTACAAAGCACGATTACATTTTCCATCATAATCAATCCATAATGGGCTTTATTAAAGAGACAGAAAATAACAAAACAAGTAAAGAAATAAAAATCATACCTTAGGGTTTTAGAAATGTCATAAATGATCATCATCCTCAAGTTTTCACTTTCTCCAAACGAAGCTTAAAAACGAGATCATTGTTATTATAAGTTAGCAAACTAACACGAACTCATGTGGGCCAATTATTTACTTTAGACTCCCTTATTCCTAGGTGTATCTCTTATATTTTATTGTTGTCTTGAATGATCACGAGGATGCATTGTTGACTTATTTCGATAGTTATTTAGGCTGAAAATAAAGTGGGACGATTTAATCAATAGTTAGCTAAAGGACAAAATCTTTTAAAACTGCTTCTCGGGACCTCATAAAGTTCATATCTTGGCATAACTCGCTTCACGATTTGAGACCTTTCTCGGACCGATATTTGGCAGCGACTTCATACTTCAAATCTTTGAGAGACGTTCATGAAATAATGGTCTTCTCTTCATGATAGAAATTTCTTCACTTGAAGTTTTGAGAGATTCTTCATACTTGGACCACGACTTCTCCATTTTTTCTCCAATCTTTATTTGGGATTTTGATATACAACGATCCGCCTCCTTTTTGGACTTGGATCTATTTATCCTCATACCTTGTTAGGGCCTTTTTGGATAGACTTCTTCATGATCTTTTGGGAGTATTCGCTTTTCGTCGTGTGTCTCGATCCTTCATATTGATCTTTGATAAATGATTCTTCACATCACTTTGGATCTTTAGCAACAAAATGTAACCCTCATGCCTTGTTAGGGCCTTTTCGGACTCGCCAATCTTCGCATCCTGCTTCAATAAGTTATGCCTTGGCTATGAACTCTAATCCATACCAAGCAACTTTTAAACGATCTTGGGCTAGAAGCTAAGTAACTTTTCAAATCGTACAACCTTATTTATTGCAGATAAATTTATTAGCAAGCGATGGGAGAATAGGCTTATAATTAACTCACATAAATTCACGAAAGAATACCAAACTTATAAGTGACTCTATCATCTCTCGTTCTCCACAGTTTAAAATCTCAAGGAATGAGACTCGTGGATGCTTAGCCTATTAAATCAAAGTTTTGGGTTTTCGAGTCGCCTATAGGATCTTGCAAACTCTTAGACTTTTTCAAGTTTAGAAATCGCATTTTAAAGTTCCCTTGATAAACGACTCTCTAGGAGCAATTATAGGAACTTGCGAAAAGTTCTTGTTCTTAACCCGTGAGAGTTAAGACTTTCGCGTTTTATAGCTCCCTATATAAAAGCCTAGCAAAACTTGACTTAAGCACGTTAAGGATACTAGCTAGAGTAAACTTAGATAAGTAAACTCGGGTTGAGTCAAAAGATTCACAACGTTTGAAAATTAAAACCACTTTATTAAAAATTTATTCTAGCAAGAAAAAAAAATAACTATACAAAAGGGAAAACTAATAGGCCAAAATAGATCAAAAATTTTGAAAAATGTCGAAAAATTGATTTTCCGGTTAAAATGAGGACAAATACAAGGAAAAGGCCACTTAACTTCGATAGAAGTCCCCCTATACTTAATATAAACATTGTCCTCAATGTTTAAGCATGTGGGAGTAAACTCCCCTACACTTAGGACATTGTGCACTTTGTTTAAATCTCGCTAAGGAAGAGACAACTAACGAGATTCCTATTTTAATATTGAGAAATATAAAATAGTGAATCGAAAAGAGTTTAGGATAGAACCGGGAAGATGGGAAACAACGGAATCACGGGTCGTTAAAAATCATCAAGAGTGGATCATTGAGCGCTTGAATCCCTGAATATGAGAAGAGAGGAAGTAGCAAACACCAACGGGTCTCCCCTACACTTAGGATAAAGATAGCTAAAAGATAGATACATGGGTTGCCTCCCAAGAAACGCTTGATTTTTGTTCACCGAGTCGTGAGCCTGACTCGACCTTGATTAGCATAGGAAGAAGCATGAAACATATCCACCGGGATCAAAGACATAGTTTTTGTCCATCAAATAACACAAGCTTAAGGCGAACAAGGCAAGCCAAAGAAGAGTAGGAAATGTGACAATCTAACATTTTCAGGTAGTGAAATATTTTCTCGTATAATATTTTGAAACTTATTTTTGTGTTGGTTGACGAACTCACAATTTACGGATTTAAATTTGGGCTTACGTGCATAATTTGGCGTCTTTTACGACTAAACCGAAAACCTTAGGATTACGTATTTACGTTTTTGAACTCCGTTTTTGATGAGACAATTTTTATTGGATTCGTTTTGTGACGTTGATTCATAATTTATAAAAACGTTTTTCGTAAAACGACCCGAGGGCACGCAAATCGAGAAAACTAGAATCGAGAAATACCCGTAAACTAGTGAGATGGGACAAAACACATTGTCCCACCCCACTAGCTTGGTTGGGACGGCAACATGACACCACACCATCAAGGTGGCATCATGTTAGCTAACTTACACCAAGTGTAAGCTAGCTTACACCTTAAGCCTTTACCATTCCACTAACACACAAAACTAGCAACTTGTTTTTTACTTCCACCATTTCTCACATGCAATCAACACCAAAACTCTCTCAAACTCCATCTCCTTGCCGTCCAAAATTAACCAACAAACACCCCATTTGATCTCTTCTAGCCATGAACCACATGTTTACTAGCTCTATTAAGGAGTATTCTTGAAGCCTTGCTCATTTGGTGGCCATATTAACATCTTTGGAGGTGATTTGCTTGTGTCCTAGGGCTGATTTTCCAACCTATGTTCTTGATAATTGATGGTCTTGGAGATACTTGTTGTGTTCATCAAGTTCTTGTCTTCCTAAAACAAGAAATCCACTTGGTTGGTAAAGAAGATCATCCTCTCTATTTTTCTCTTGTTATTTTGTAAAGAACAAATGTATTTTCTTTCATTTTGTATATGTATATGATGTATATATGATGATAAAAATGTTGTGTGGGGATCAAGTGTTGATAAACATGCTTAAAAAGGATGATAACTATAAGAAATGAAGCTAAAATCTTGATTATTTAGTTGGCTGTATAAAAACAGTAGATAACTAAAAGATGAACTGATAAAATTGCATGGTTTGATCCATTTACAGTAAGTAGAAGATGTTATACACATGTGAGAGTTGGCCATGCAATGGAATCAAAATAATGAGTGAGATATGATCAAAACAAGTTAGGTGGTTTAATCTGAATAAGCAGTTTTGTAGGGACTGTTAAGGCAAGTTAAACTCAAAATGGGAAGTAGCTATAACTAAGTTAAATGTAGAACATAATATGAAGAACATGTCACCCAAAAATGAGCTTCTAATTCATTATAGAACTCTAGATATGTTAAAAATGGTGAACATGAAGTTAAAAATCAGATTTTTGGAAATAATGTTTATTAATATTATATAAGCACTCACATTATAATGTATAAAATGTAAAAATATAAACCCACTAACTTATAAAACTTATTTATATAAATGTATAAAAGGTTAATTAAATGAGTAAATTATATAAATGGTGGTAAAATAATATTTATAAGTAATAAAAACTATAAACTTGATTTTTACGACTTTTTCGGCTATCGCCGTAAAATTAACGTTTTTCGCCAAATAAAACTTGACGACCAAACCCGTCTAATGTAAAGTTTATAAAAGTCATATACTGATGTATAGGTAACTAAGACAAGTAAAAACCGATAAGACCCGAACTATAAGAATTACGGACATTTACGAGCTAACTAAACATATTGGACTAATAATTGGACTTAATAAGATAAAAACTTGTAAAAAGAACTTATTGGGCTTAACCCATTTGGGCCCAACATGAAAAGTATATATTCTGATAATATAGGTATAAAAGGGATAAAAACAAGTTAAAGAACTTATAAAAGGCTTAATGGACTTAAAATAGGTAAATCGGTAAAACTAGTGAACTAGTAAGACGTTACCAAAACGTAAACGCTAAATTGAGTAAACAAGGATGTATAAACCCACTTGATCATCATCATATGTAAAAAATCATCATATGTATATTGTTATTTTGATAAAAGTCATTGGACCGAGTCTAAGACCGATTATTATTTATATAGGTTTCCATGACCGAAGCACGCCCGTAGCCGATAATCCGCCTTTCATTAACAACGTGAGTTCATAGCCTCGCACTCTTTTAGATGTTTTATAAAATGATTTGTAAACCCGCGAGGGAGATAACATGCTAGATTTTTATAAAAATAGAACACAAGTAGTCCCGATTGTATGCTTAATGATATGGACCCAAATGATGCTATGACCCTATAAACGAGACTAAAAGGATTATTAGTAGTTAGGTTATGTCACTTAAAGTCCCATTAGCATGAATTGTGAACTACCGGGATTTGGTAGACGCTTATGCATTTGATAGTACTATTTGGGGACGATCACCCCAGTTCGCGCCTTGACGGTTGATCCCCGTCGTACCACATTGATTGGTAAGCGAATTTATGTATGAGAAGATTCCATAGCGTGATTTTTGTGACGACACGCTAACCTAGATGGGCAAATTGTTTGTCGGGTTCGCGGCCCGCTGTTTTCATAGTAAGGTAACAATGTCATGCGGCTAATAATAATCCTAATTCAGATAAAACATATATAATTCAAATGAAAATGTATCCTATATATGATAACGACGCTATTAACGATGAATATATTACCTATCATGGTAATATAGAGACTACGGTCTCATGGACGGTTTAAGATGTATGCTTGATTTATATATTGCCTGACTAGCAATATGAGGACTTACTTCCGATATTATGCTTGTGTTCTGATTTTAAATGATTGTTTTATATAACGGTTTTCATTAAACTCTATGAATTCACTCGGCATTCGCTGATATGATTTTTACATGTTTTTATCTCAGGTGCTTGAAGGTAATCCGGATGGAGATCGACTCTGATGGCCCACTTAATATTAAAAATATTCATTCGATCTGTGTTTTGTAAACTTAATGACCTGTATAATTTGGGACCTGTTGTACACTTTTAAACTTTATTTCGAATGAATGTTTGTTAAACCTTGTACAACCATTTTTATTGTGTTGTCTATGATTGGAGTTATTGTGCTATCCCGTAACACTCTGAAAGACCCTTCCGCTGTACCGATACGAAAAATGAGAGTGTTACAGTTTGGTACCAGAGCTCTCGTTATAGAGAACAAAAGATTTTAAAAACCAAGGTTTTGAACAAAACTTTTCAAAATCTTTTGACGATGAACATTTAAGAAAAATATTTGAAAAATCTTTTGACTATAACAGTGCCAGAGATCTCCGGCGTTACCAACAAGCCCTATTGAGAAGATATATATTTAGATATATATAATTTAATTTATATATATGTATATATCGTGATTTCATTATGTAATTGTTTAACTAGTATGTTATCCTAATACGAGATATATATATAAATGCAGATTGTCATGGCTGACCCTAATATTCCTGTAGAAAACCATGCTATTCCCGAACCTAATATAGAAGATGATACTTATTTAGACTTAGTAGATTATGATATCGATGATGAGGAGGAACCATTTGAGAATCCTGAGCCCGAGTTAGGACTAGGAGATCAGATTGCCCCTTAGGTTGACTTGGTAGAGAATGAGATTGAGAATGTGGATATTGAGAATGTTGATATAGAGAATGATGATGAGATTGGGTTAGATAATTTAGATGATGAGATTGACGACGAGGATGTCGAGGAGGATGTAGGTATAGATGTTGAGGTTGATGACGATGAGGAAGCTGAGCTTATTTATCCGTATGATGTTCCAGAGGGCGAGCCTTTGCCCCCACCAGTTTATTTGTCTGATTATGAGGAGGAGTTACCTAGGGATGAAATGTCTGAATCATCTGAATCTGATTCTGAATCAGAGGAGGATGAGGATGACGATGCACCTGACGGTACTGATGGTATTGCTACTCGTAGACGTGAGATAGGAGAGTCGTCTAGTGCTCGAGAGGCTACTCATATTGATGGTCTTGCACCATGGGCCTTGAGACGTGATCTAGATGCTTCCCGTGTTAAGAGTTGTGTGACAGAGGTTGGATTAGGTGTTGTTCAGACTCAGGTTGCTTATTTGGAGTCGAAGACTAAGGTTGGCGAGAAAGAGCGAGAATTGCTTAGTTTGAATTTGAGTGATATAGAACGTGGTTTGAATGAGGCTTTTAGGAGGTTATCGGTGTTGGAAAGTGGTGAGTATGCTGCTATGAAGAGAAAGGTGAATACTATGGAGATTCAGTTGAGTGTAGCTCGTGCGATGCGTGAGAAAGCTGAAAAGGAGCTGAATATATCCGTGGGTTGGAACAGTAGATTTTATGCTAACATGGTTGAAAGAGGAGTAATCCGTAAGCGCCCAGCTGAAGATGTGTCTAGTGATCGTCCGACAAAGATTCAGTAGACGATGGATGATGGACCATCTGGCGGTTCTCAGTAGACCAGTCTGTGTTTAGTAGTGACTGATAGGTGTGTAAACACCCATCCTTTCACCACTTAATTCGGGTTAAAACGAGACCAAAACACGTATTTAATATCATTTGTTTGGAATTATGCGTGGTTTTTGTGTTTGTTGTATTTTCAGAGCCAACCGGATAAATATTGAAGAAAACATGGGATTGCACGGGTTTTACTGAAGAAAAAGACTCAAGATAAAGTCTATTGTCCAAGAGATGCAAAAGATTTGAAGTCGCTGGGCCTATTCGAAGATTTATCGAAGAAAAGGACCAAAGATGGAAGATTTATATAAGTCGAAGAAACTCAAGTCTATTAAACGAAGAAATTAAAAGACGAGTTGAATTTAATCGACAACAAATCCTGAATCAGAATCGAAAACGGAAACTTTTCTGAAAAGACGAAAAGACAAGAAGAACGGGAGAAAGCCCACTCACCAACCAAAGGACAAGGCTATAAATAGCCTTCCCCTCACACATTTTAGGAGATGATTATTATTATTATTATTATTTTTTTTTCTTCTTCCCCACTTTTTCTCCCTGTTTCGTAGAACACCATCACCACTAGGGTGATTGGTGATTTTTATCTTTGTCTTTCCAATCTTGTAATTTTAATCTTTGGTTTGTCTTGTCAAAACATTAATCATTCAATACAAAGCTTTTGTTTAATCTTTCCATTTAATCTTGTTCATCTCCATTTTTATCTTCAAGTTCTTAAGTTTTATTTTTCTTGATTTGATCTTCAAAAGTTGTTTGGATTTGTGTTTTTATTAGTGGGATTCGTTGCTTATGGTGTCTAAATGATTTGTGTTTAATTTGGTAAATCCTTTTTAAGTATTTGGTTTGATTTTGGTTTAAATTCGTGTTCCGTGTTCTTAGCATATCTGCTACTGTTCTGGGTTTTCCAGAAGTTCCGAACCAACAAAAAGTTCCGAATGAAGCCTTCATTCGGAAGTTTCCGAACCAAGCATTAAGTTCCGAGTCAGTTATTTCCGAATCAAACAAAGTTCCGACCAAAACTCCTTCATTCGGAAGTTTCAAGGTTCCGAACCAAGCCCTTCATTCGGAAGTTTTAAAACTTCCGAACCAGTGACTTCCGAACGAAGCAAAAGTTCCGGATCAAGCTCAGACTTCCGAACCAAGCACCTTCATCCGGAAGGTTCCGAATCAGCCAGAAAGTTCCGGATGAGAAAGTTCCGGGTGAATGAATAGTAACTTCCGAATTAGTAAGTTCCGCATGAGCAAGTTCCGAATCAAGGTTTAAAAGTTCCGAATCAAGTTTTTCCTTTAGATTACTGTTTGTCTACTTTACTGTTTCTTTATGTTTGTTTGCTTAAATTTCAATTTTAACTTTTAATCTTGATTTTAATCTTAAGTTTAATTCAAATCTTTGTTAATCATAATTAAAGTAATTGTCTTTGATTTAAATTTTCATTTCCACTTTTTATTAGACTAGAAAACCAAACCCCTTTATTTAGTAACCAAGAACAATCATTCCACTTAAGACCTAGATCAATTCGAGAGGATATCGAGAGTAAAATTGAACCTAGCAAAAAGATTGTATCAAATGGCGCCGCTGCCGGCTCTTCTCGTTAAGATCAAAAGTTTTTTGTGAGAACTTGGATTTTGGGATCCGTTCCCCGTGAACGTTACTTTTTCAAAAATTTTCAAAAAAAACTAAAAAATATAAAATTTTCAAAAATCCTAAAAATTAAAATAAAATAAAAACCAAAAATATTTTTGCTTTGTTTTTCTTTGTTCGTTCTTTTGCAGGTGTATGCGCACTCGATCCACGTCTTATCAAGAGCCCGAGCCTCTCGATAACTTAGACATGGCTGGTGTACAAAACAACAATAACATACCACCTCCGAACAACAATAATAACAACAACAATCCGCCTTTCAACAACATGAATAATAACAACAACAATGAGCACCTTCCGGATAATCGCCCAATGATTGAATTGCTGCAAGCTCATGTCGATGGCAATACGGATCCAATTGTTATACCACCAATTGCCGCCAACAATTTCGAGCTAAAGTCAGGCTTTATCCAGATGGTATCCGCTCAACCATTCTTGGGACGCACCATTGATGACCCACACGACCATATCAAAAGATTTCTACAACTCACCAACACGGTCAAGTTCAATGGAGTTTCACAAGAAGTGATAAGGTTACAACTTTTTCCCTTTTCTCTAGAGGGACAAGCCCGCCATTGGCTTGCTAAAGAACCGCCACAGAGTATTCTCTCGTGGACGGATTTGGAAACAAAGTTTATAAACTACTTTTTTCCACCCTCTCGTACTACCGCTTTGCGGAATGAGATTATAAACTTTGAACAAAAGTACGATGAGTCATTCAGTGAATCTTGGGATCGTTTTAAAGATCTTTTAAGAAAATGCCCACAACATGGTTTTACCAAAGTACATCAAATCAATACTTTTTACAATGGTTTAAGCATGAGTGACCAAGATTCACTGAATAGTGCCTCGGGGGGTAATTTATTGGCTAAGACTTCCAATGCTGCTTGGGACATCATTGACAACAAATCTCGTGTGCAAACCAAGAGCGTTAGGACCAATGTTGCTAGTGCTAGCACTAATGACAGCGACAAGCGATTAGACAAAATCACCACGCTTCTTGAATCGCTTGTCACCCACACCGTCAGCAACAACAACAGCAACAACGCCAAAAATGCACAAGTGAACGCTGTCAGCCAACCTTGTGAGATATGCGGTGGTCCCCACTCCTACACAACTTGTACCGCCACCCAAGATTACCCTGCTGAGAATGTGAATGTGGCATATGGCACCTACCAACAACCTGCTTATCAAGCTAGACCTCAAGGTGACCGTAACTTGCTTAGCTATCGCTCAAACAACTATCTTTCACCACCTGGTTTTCCTCCAACCAACCCAAACCAACAACAAAACCTTAACCGCACTCCTCAACAACAACAACAACCTCGACAACCATACATCCTACCTCACAAGCAGCAACAACCGCCTCCACGTAACAATCAAGTCTACCAACAACCTGCTTACCAACCACCTGCATACAATGCTCCTCCCAACCAAACCACCACCGCATTACACCAAGAGGTCGCCACCTATATGAGGACCAATGATGTGATAGTGGGAAATCTCCAAGAGGAAGTGCGCAATTTGAAGGCAGACTTGGTCAAGCAAGGAAATGATTTGCGAGCTGACATGAGAAACACGTTGGATAGCCAGACTAATGATCTGAGGAACATGATGGCTAGTTTTTTCCAAAGTAGTCAACCCTCTTCTTCGGGTACTCTTCCGAGTAACACCGTTGCAAACCCAAGAGGGGAGATGAAAGCAATCACTACTCGAAGTGGTAAAGGTACCAAGGAACCCGAGCTTCCTATACCCCCACCGGTGGTTGTGACTAAGGAGAACGAGTCGCCTGCTCCTATTCCTCCTCCTTCTCTTCCCCCAATTTCTCCACCTCTTCTTTCTACCCCTCCTCCACCCGTGCTTGTGAGTGATCCTATTCCCCTAAAGCCTTCCTCTTCTTCCAATATACCTTACCCTTCAAGGTTGAGGAAAGAGAAGCAAAAGAGCAAGGATGATATTCAGGTTTCGAATTTCCTTAAAATGTTCAAACAACTGAATTTCAATATCTCCTTCGCTGAGGCTCTCGCTCACATGCCCAAATACGCCAAAATGTTTAAAGACCTTCTGAGCGACAAGGAAAAGCTCCTCGACATTGCCAACACCCAACTTAATGAGAACTGCTCCGCAGTGCTCTTAAGGAAATTACCAACCAAGCTTGGTGATCCGGGTCGTTTTCTTATCCCTTGCAATTTCCCGGGAGTAGAGAATTGCATGGCCCTAGCCGATCTAGGTGCCAGTATTAATCTCATGCCTCTAAGTGTTTGGAAGCAATTATCTCTCCCAGAGCTAGTCCCCACTAAAATGACTTTGGAATTGGCCAACCGTACGGTTGCTTATCCAGT
This sequence comes from Glebionis coronaria, assembly GCA_025667525.1. NCBI lineage: Eukaryota > Viridiplantae > Streptophyta > Magnoliopsida > Asterales > Asteraceae > Glebionis > Glebionis coronaria. The sequence continues at coordinate 126,539,557 of CM046879.1, read as the reverse complement.
GGGGATAGCCGAAGATGTCATTGTAGGAGTCGACAAATTCAACTTCCCTGCTGATTTTGTTGTCGTCGACTACGAGATGGACCCTCGTGTACCACTGATTGTTGGTCGTCCATTCCTTAGGACCGGTCGCACTCTTATTGATGTTGAAGCCGGAGAGCTTATCATGAGAGTGGGTGACGACAAAGTCGTCTTCAACATGGGAAAGTTGTCTAAACAGCCTTATTCTTATGAGAGCGTTAATTGTATTGACGTTCTTGATGAGGCTTGTGAAGAACACTTTAATGATGCTTGCAAAAGTATTCCTACCTCTCTTCCCACTGTTGAGACCGTGTCCTCCATTGTTTCATCGTTGTCTCTATTTGGAGATAGTGATTTATTCTGGAACAATCTTGAAGCTACCATGGGAGATGTGAATTTAGCTACTAATGATTCTCCCACCGAGGGGGATGAAGATATGAGTTTCTTTGACAATCTCCTCATCGAAGACAATCCTTCGCCTCCATCTCCCACGGTCATTGCTATCGATACTCCGACTTTGAAAACACCTCCCGTCGAAAATCCTCCGGATTTGGAACTTAAGGAGTTGCCGCCACATCTCGAGTACGTGTTCCTTGACGACAACAAGAAATCACCTGTCATTATTGCAACGGATTTGAAAGATGAAGAGAAGACTCGCCTCGTTGCCGTGCTGAAAGCTCATAAGAAGGCTATTGCTTGGAAAATCTCGGATATTCGTGGAATTGATCCTCACTTCTGCACGCACAAAATTCTCATGGAGGACGACTATAAGCCCACTATTCAAAGCCAACGAAGGGTGAATCCAAAAATCTATGAAGTCATCAAAACAGAGGTTATCAAACTTCTTGATGCGGGTATGATTTACCCTATTTCGGATTCCCCGTGGGTTAGTCCAATCCATTGTGTGCCCAAGAAGGGCGGAATAACCGTTGTTCCCAATGAACACAACGAGTTGATTCCCACTCGTCTCGTTACTGGGTGGAGAGTTTGTATAGACTACCGCAAACTCAATGATGCCACGAGAAAGGATCATTTCCCTCTACCTTTCATGGACCAAATGCTTGAACGATTAGCCGGTAATGAATATTACTGCTTTCTCGATGGTTTCTCGGGTTATTTTCAAATACCCATCGATCCCCAAGATCAAGAGAAGACTACATTCACTTGTCCCTATGGCACTTTCGCTTACAAAAGAATGCCTTTTGGCTTATGTAATGCGCCCGGGACTTTCCAAAGGTGTATGTTAGCTATCTTCCATGACATGGTTGAACAAACCATGTAAGTCTTCATGGATGATTTCTCGGTCTTCGGGGATTCCTTCTCTGCTTGCCTTGCTAATTTAGAACGTATGCTAAAGCGGTGCGAAGACACTCGCCTTGTTCTAAATTGGGAAAAATGCCATTTTATGGTAAAAGAAGGCGTCGTGCTTGGACATAAGATTTCGAAAGCCGGTCTTGAAGTCGACCGTGCTAAAGTTGATGTTATAGCAAAGTTGCCTCCACCTTCCACTGTGAAGGGTGTGAGAAGTTTCTTGGGTCATGCGGGCTTCTACCGTCGATTTATCAAAGACTTTTCTCAAATCGCTCGCCCGATGACCCACCTCTTGGAAAAAGATACTCCTTTTATCTTTTCCAAAGAGTGCCTTGATGCCTTCAACTCGCTTAAGGATAAGCTAACTAAGGCACCCGTCCTGGTTACCCCTAATTGGGAGCTTCCTTTTGAGTTGATGTGCGATGCTAGTGATTTTGCTATTGGAGCGGTTCTTAGACAAAGAGTGAACAAACACTTCCAACCGATCCATTACGCTAGCAAGACAATGACTGGGGCACAATTGCATTATACGACAACAGAAAAAGAGCTTTTAGCTGTTGTCTATGCTTTTGAAAAATTCCGCCCCTATCTTGTCCTTTCTACCACCATTGTGTACACCGATCATTCCGCGTTGAAGTACTTGTTGACAAAGCAAGATTCCAAACCAAGACTTCTTCGCTGGGTTTTGCTGCTCCAGGAATTTAAAATCGACATCCGCGATAAAAAAGGAGCAGAAAACCTAGCCGCGGACCATCTTAGTAGACTTGAGGATCCATACCAAGGGGATCATCCGACCAAAGAAATCAATGATTCTTTTCCCTTGGAGACCTTAATGTCTATAAACTCGAAGCCGAATGAAACCCCGTGGTTTGCGGACTTTGCAAACTACTTGGCGGGTGGAATTCTCAAGGAAGGGTTGACGTCCCAGCAAAAGAAGAAGTTCTTTACCGACATCAAGACTTACTTTTGGGACGACCCTTACCTATTCAAACAATGTGCTGATCTGATAATTCGCCGATGTGTTGATGGACCGGCAGCGTCGGACATCCTTGATGCTTGCCACAAAGGACCCACCGGTGGTCACTTTGGTCCCAACTACACTGCTAAGAAAGTGTTTGATTCGGGATTTTATTGGCCCTCCATATACCGTGACGCTCACGATATGGTCAAACGATGTGATGTTTGCCAAAAGCAAGGCAAAATCACACATAAAGACGAGATGCCTCAGAATTTTATTCAAGAGTGTGAAATTTTTGATGTTTGGGGTATCGACTTTATGGGGCCATTCCCTTCGTCTAAAGGAAACAAATACATCCTTGTAGCCGTTGACTACGTTTCAAAGTGGGTTGAAGCCAAAGCTTTGCCTACTAATGACGCAAGGGTGGTTTGTAACTTTTTGAAAGCTCTATTCGCTAGATTCGGTGTGCCTCGTGCCATTATTAGTGATCGTGGGACTCATTTCTGCAATGACCAATTTGCTCGAGTCATGGCTAAGTACGGTGTCAATCATCGTCTTTCCACAGCCTACCACCCACAAACTAATGGCCAGGCTGAAATATCCAACCGAGGGCTGAAGCGAATTCTTGAAAGGACTGTGGGAGAGCATCGTGCCTCATGGGCTGATAAACTTGATGATGCTTTGTGGGCTTTCCGTACTGCTTACAAGACCCCGATCGGCTGTACGCCTTATCGTCTTGTGTACGGGAAAGCGTGCCACCTCCCCATTGAGTTGGAGCATAAGGCTTATTGGGCCTTGAAGTGGGCTAATTTTGATATAAACAAAGCCGGTGACCTACGCAAGATCCAACTCAATGAGCTGAATGAACTCCGTAATGAGGCTTATGAAAATTCTTTGATCTATAAGGAAAGAACTAAGCTCATTCACGACTCCAAGATCAAAAACCGAGAGTTCCATGTTGGAGACAAAGTCTTACTTTTTAACTCTCGGTTGAAAATCTTCTCGGGAAAGCTCAAATCTCGTTGGTCCGGCCCATTCACCATTGCCCAAATTTTTCCATATGGTACTCTCGAGCTCGCTCAACCTGATGGACCAAATTTTAAGGTGAATGGCCAACGAGTGAAGTTGTACTTTGGTGAGGACACCTCTAAGGAGGTGATTCCATCCCTCACCACGTTCCCCATGAACTAATTTTGGGTCGAGTCAGGCTCGTGACTCGGTTATCAAAAACAAGCGCTCCTCGGGAGGCAGCCCGAGTATCTATCCTTTTATGTTCTAATCCCCTAAGTGTAGGGGGGACTTCTATATGTGCTTGTCTTTGCATGGTGGTGTGATTACAGGGATAAGTGCACTCTTGGAATCTTTGAAGAACCGTGCTCCCGTGTTTATCCGAAATCCGGTTCTATCTCTCAACTATCGTGATTCAATTTTCTTCATACTCACATTTGAAATTGATCACTTTAGTCGTCTCTTCCTTAACTTGAGTTAACCAACGTGCACAATGTCATAAGTGTAGGGGAAACTTTTCCCACATGCTTCAACATTGAGGACAATGTTTATCTTAAGTGTAGGGGGGACTTCTATCGAAGTTTTAAGTGGACTTTTCCATGAAAATGCCTTCAATTAACCGGAAAATCATATTTTTCAACATTTTTCAAATTTTTTATTAACTTTGGCCATTTAGTTGTGATTTTTAAATCCTTATCGTTGCTTTCATATGTATATATTCCACAATAAAGTCAAAAAAAAATATTAATAAAGTGGTGTAGCTAGTTTAGAAGTCTTTGACATATTAGGCCCGTTGCGTTTATTTTGACTCAACCCGAATAGACTTATCCAAGTTTATTCTAGCTAGTATCCTTAACCATGTAGACCTTAATTGGTTTATTAGGCTAAGTATCCACGAGTCTCATTACTTGAGATTTTAAATTGTGGAGGACGAGAAATGATAGAGTCAATTATAAGTCGGTATTCTTGCGCAAGCTCACTTGGTGTAATTATTTGCCTATTCTCCCATCACTTGCTAATAATTTATCTGCAATAAGTAAGGTCGTACGATTTGAAAAGTTACTTAGCTTCTAGCCCAAGATCGTTTAAAAGTTGCTCGGTAATGATAAGAGTTCATAGCCAAGGCATAACTTATGAAGCGGGGCGCGAAGATTGGCGAGTCCGAAAAGGCCCTAACAAGGCATGAGGATTCAATTTTATTGCTGAAGATCCAAAGTGATGTGAAAAGCATTATTCCTAAAATCAATATGAAGGATCAAGACTCACGACGAAAAGCAATCAACTCCCATAAAGATCATGGAGAAGTCTATCCGAAAAGACCCTAACAAGGTATGAGGATAAATAGATCCAAGTCCGAAAAGGAGGCGGATCGTTGTATCTCAAAATCCCAATTAGAGATTGAAGAAATAATCATGAAGTCGTGGTCAACAAAGTTGGAGTACCCCTCAAAAGTCTCCAAGTGAAGAAACTCTATTATGATGAGAAGACCATTATCTCAAGAACGTCTCTCGAAGATATGAAGTATGAAGTACATGCCAAATATCGGCCCGAGAAAGGTCTCAAATCGTGAACCAAGTTATGCCAAGATATGAACTTTTTGATATCCCGAGAAGCAGTTTTAAGAGATTTTGTCCTTTAGCTAACTATTGATCAAATCGTCCTACTTTGCTTTCAGCCCTAATAAACTATCGAAATAAGTCCAAAAATGCATCTTCATGATCATTCTAAGACAAAAATAAAATATAAGAGATACACCTAGGAATAAGGGAGTTTAAGCATTTAATTAAGCCATGTGTGTAAGTGTTTGAATTGCTAACTTATAATAACAATGATCTCGTTTTTAAGCTTAGTTTGGGGAACGTGAAACTTGAGGGTGATAAATCTTCGCAGCACCAAAGCCCTAATGTAAGTCATCGATTTCTTTACAAGTTATTTCCATATAGCTATTTTCAAGTGAAAATGGTTTTCTATCCTTTTGTTTCCTTCAAAGTCTTAATTCCCTTTAGCACTTTAATTTTTGTTTAGTAGTATTTTAAATAAGGCCAAGGTTAATTAATTATGAGAAAAGTGTAAAATTGCTTTATCACTAAGCATTGCATGAGGGTATGGCAATGGTTAAGTGTAGGGGATTTGATAGGTGTGTAAACACCCATCCTTTCACCACTTAATTCGGGTTAAAACGAGACCAAAACACGTATTTAATATCATTTGTTTGGAATTATGCGTGGTTTTTGTGTTTGTTGTATTTTCAGAGCCAACCGGATAAATATTGAAGAAAACATGGGATTGCACGGGTTTTACTGAAGAAAAAGACTCAAGATAAAGTCTATTGTCCAAGAGATGCAAAAGATTTGAAGTCGCTGGGCCTATTCGAAGATTTATCGAAGAAAAGGACCAAAGATGGAAGATTTATATAAGTCGAAGAAACTCAAGTCTATTAAACGAAGAAATTAAAAGACGAGTTGAATTTAATCGACAACAAATCCCGAATCAGAATCGAAAACGGAAACTTTTCTGAAAAGACGAAAAGACAAGAAGAACGGGAGAAAGCCCACTCACCAACCAAAGGACAAGGCTATAAATAGCCTTCCCCTCACACATTTTAGGAGATGATTATTATTATTATTATTATTTTTTTTTCTTCTTCCCCACTTTTTCTCCCTGTTTCGTAGAACACCATCACCACTAGGGTGATTGGTGATTTTTATCTTTGTCTTTCCAATCTTGTAATTTTAATCTTTGGTTTGTCTTGTCAAAACATTAATCATTCAATACAAAGCTTTTATTTAATCTTTCCATTTAATCTTGTTCATCTCCATTTTTATCTTCAAGTTCTTAAGTTTTATTTTTCTTGATTTGATCTTCAAAAGTTGTTTGGATTTGTGTTTTTATTAGTGGGATTCGTTGCTTATGGTGTCTAAATGATTTGTGTTTAATTTGGTAAATCCTTTTTAAGTATTTGGTTTGATTTTGGTTTAAATTTGTGTTCCGTGTTCTTAGCATATCTGCTACTGTTCTGGGTTTTCCAGAAGTTCCGAACCAACAAAAAGTTCCGAATGAAGCCTTCATTCGGAAGTTTCCGAACCAAGCATTAAGTTCCGAGTCAGTTATTTCCGAATCAAACAAAGTTCCGACCAAAACTCCTTCATTCGGAAGTTTCAAGGTTCCGAACCAAGCCCTTCATTCGGAAGTTTTAAAACTTCCGAACCAGTGACTTCCGAACGAAGCAAAAGTTCCGGATCAAGCTCAGACTTCCGAACCAAGCACCTTCATCCGGAAGGTTCCGAATCAGCCAGAAAGTTCCGGATGAGAAAGTTCCGGGTGAATGAATAGTAACTTCCGAATTAGTAAGTTCCGCATGAGCAAGTTCCGAATCAAGGTTTAAAAGTTCCGAATCAAGTTTTTCCTTTAGATTACTGTTTGTCTACTTTACTGTTTCTTTATGTTTGTTTGCTTAAATTTCAATTTTAACTTTTAATCTTGATTTTAATCTTAAGTTTAATTCAAATCTTTGTTAATCATAATTAAAGTAATTGTCTTTGATTTAAATTTTCATTTCCACTTTTTATTAGACTAGAAAACCAAACCCCTTTATTTAGTAACCAAGAACAATCATTCCACTTAAGACCTAGATCAATTCGAGAGGATATCGAGAGTAAAATTGAACCTAGCAAAAAGATTGTATCAGTGACCTTTATATATTTTGTGCTTGTAGCTTTGACTGAACCGACTTGTTAGTAGTAGACTTGGCACGAATTTTGAGTGTATATAGTGCTAGAACTTTGATATGGGATGTAACTAAGACAATACTTTTGTTTCAAATCGAATGAAATATGTATCTTGTCTTGAATTCCATATTGTGCCTTATTTGTATCTTGATTATGAATTCAATCCATATTATATGAATCCCTTGTTGGGTGAATGCTTAATACTTTGAAATTGCGAAATTATAGAACTATGCCGCCCAAGAAGGCTGTGACTGAGGATGATGTACGTAGGATTATTACGGAGCAAGTTACCGCATCTATGACTGAATTTATGGCAAATGCTAGAAATGAAGCTGGCGGTAGTGGAGCTGGCGGTAGTGGAGCTGGCGGTAGTGGAGCTGGCGGTAATGGAGCTGGCGGTAGTGGAGCTGGCGGTAGTGGAGCTGGCTGTAGTGGAGCTGGCGGTAGTGGAATTGGCAGTACTAATGTGAATGTGAATGCTAATAATGTGAATGCTAATGCTGGAGGAAATGTAGGAGGACTTGGAACGAATGCACCTGAAGTTGGTGGTTGTACTTATGTGACGTTCATGAAGTGTGAACCTCTACCTTTTAATGGAACTGAAGGTGCTGTAGGACTAAGCCAGTGGATTGAAAAGATTGAATCGGTGTTTTGGATTAGTAAGTGTAAGGAAGAAGATAAGGTGACTTTTGCTATGGCTACTCTTAAAGGTCGTGCGTTGACTTGGTGGAACGGGAGAATTTCTTTCATGGGTCTTGATGCTGCTAATGCTACTCCTTGGGCTGAAATTAAGAAGTGGATGACTTTGGAGTTTTGTCCTCGTAGTGTGATTATTAGGTTAGAACAGGAGTTGATTCATCTGAGAATGAAAGGTGTGGACATTGATAGTTACACGAACCGATTCCATGAGTTGGCCTTGCTATGTCCTCGATTGGTTGAACCCAAAGAGATCCGAATTGAGCAATATGTGAAAGGGTTGACCAGGAATATCCGGGGGGACGTGACATCATCAAAACCACTGACCATTGATGATGCTGTTCGAATGTCTTACCAACTCATTGGACAGATAATTCAGGATAAGGAAGATGAAGCCCGTGTAGGTGAGAAAAGAAAGGGAGACGGTGAGCGTGTAGATAGAGGTGATAATAGGAAGAATTTCAATCACCGTCAGAACAAGAGAAAAGGGAATGCAAATGCTCTTACCAACAACACACCGCGCAACGATGATAGATGTCCTAAGTGTGGCAACATGAGGCATGCTGGTGACTGCTGGAAGTGCCGAAATTGCGGAAAGCTTGGACACAAGGTTGAAAGGTGTAAGAAGGGAACCATTTGCTTCAACTGTAATGAAGAAGGTCATAGGAAATCGGAATGCCCCAAGTTGAAAGCGATTGTACCTGGAAGAAACCCCCAGGGTGGTATCTACCAACTTGGAACAATTGAGGTGAAGAAAGAGGATCCGAATGTCGTTACCGGTACGTTTTTACTCAACAATCATTATGATGTTGCTTTATTCGATTCGGGTGCCGATAGGAGCTTTGTATCCACTAAATTTAGTGCCCTTATTGATATTGAACCTGTTGAGATAAGTACCAGTTACGAGGTGGAATTGGCTGATGGTAAATTAGTGAAAACTAATAAGCTATTAGAAGGATGCTCTCTAAATATCTTAAACCATTCCTTTCCGATTGATTTGATGTTGATAGAATTAGGTAGTTTTGATATTATTATTGGTATGGATTGGTTGTCGTTGAATAATGATACTATTTTATGTGGAGAGAAGAAGGTTAAGATTCCTCTTAGGAATAGGACGTTAGTAATTGATGGTAGTCGAGGTGAATCCCGTTTGAAAATCGTTTCATGTATTAAAGTCCAAAAGTACATCAGGAACGGTTGTGAGTTATTCTTAGCTCAAGTGATCGGGAATGAGTCTAGGGAGAAACGATTGGAAGATGTACCTATTATTTGTGAATTTCCTGAGGTATTTCCTGAAGATTTACCCGGACTTCCACCGATAAGGCAAGTAGAGTTTCGAATCGATTTAATTCCTGGTGCTGCACCGGTGGCACGTGCGCCTTACCGATTAGCCCCTTCTGAATTAAAGGAGTTATCTGAGCAACTTAAGGAGTTGTCTGATAAAGGTTTTATTCGACCGAGCTCGTCGCCTTGGGGAGCTCCAGTCTTGTTCGTTAAGAAGAAGGATGGATCTTTTTGTATGTGCATTGATTATAGGGAACTGAATAAGTTGACAATTAAAAATCGATATCCTTTACCTAGGATTGATGATTTGTTTGATCAACTGCAAGGATCTAGTGTGTATTCTAAGATAGATTTGCGGTCAGGATATCACCAACTTCGCGTCCGTGAAGAAGATATTCCTATAACTGCATTTAGAACTCGTTATGGACACTATGAATTTCAAGTAATGCCATTTGGGTTAACTAACGCACCTGCGGTTTTCATGGATTTAATGAATCGAGTGTGCAAGTCCTACTTGGATAAATTTGTGATTGTGTTTATTGACGATATTCTGATCTATTCTAAGAATGAAGATGAGCATAGAGAACATTTAAGGATTGTTTTGAAATTGTTTAAGGATGAAAGGTTGTATGCTAAGTTTTCGAAATGTGATTTCTGGTTAGATTCTGTGCAATTTCTTGGTCATGTGATTAACAGAGATGGAATTCATGTTGATCCTGCAAAGGTTGAAGCTATTAAGAATTGGTCTGCACCGACAACGCCAACGGAAGTGCGACAGTTCTTAGGATTGGCTGGTTATTATAGGCGATTCATTAAAGAATTTTCTTTGATAGCTAAACCCTTGACTAAGCTTACCCAGAAGAATAAACCTTTCGTTTGGGGAAGTGATGAAGATGGAGCATTTCAGACATTGAAGCAAAAATTATGTAGTGCGCCAATCTTATCATTACCCGACGGGAGTGAAGATTTTGTAGTGTATTGTGATGCATCTCTTAGAGGTTATGGAGCTGTTTTGATGCAGAGAGAGAAAGTGATAGCTTATGCTTCTAGGCAATTAAGGAAGAATGAGGAGAATTATACTACTCATGATCTTGAGTTAGGAGCTGTAGTCTTTGCTCTTAGGTTGTGGAGACATTATCTGTATGGCACCAAGTGTACGGTATTCACCGATCACAAAAGCCTACAGTATATTCTCGACCAGAAGGAATTGAACATGAGGCAACGAAGATGGATAGAGTTGTTAAGTGATTATGATTGTGATATAAAATATCACCCAGGAAAAGCCAATGTTGTTGCCGATGCGTTGAGTAGGAAAAATAGAGAGCCTATCAGGGTGCGTTCTCTAGTCTTGACCGTGCACAATAATTTGCCTGAGCAAATTAGAAATGCGCAAATAGAAGCTTGTAAGAAGGAGAATTTTGTTAATGAAGGGTTCCGAGGAGAAGGAGATCCTTTAGAGGTTAGAGCTGATGGAGTGAAATGCTTAAGAGGTCGTATGTGGATACCTAAGTTTGGAGGCTTAAGAGATTTGATTATGTTAGAATCCCATAAATCTAAGTATTCCATTCATCTGGGATCTGATAAGATGTACCATGATTTGAAGAAGTTGTACTGGTGGCCGAATATGAAAGTTGACATAGCTATGTATGTTCTTCAATGCTTGACTTGTGCTAGAGTTAAAGCCGAACATCAAAAGCCATCAGGACTACTTCAACAACCAAAGATTCCTGAATGGAAGTGGGAGCGAATTACGATGGACTTTATCACCAAGCTTCCAAGAACATCATCTGGAAACAATTCGATTTGGGTTATAGTCGATAGACTGACCAAATCAGCACACTTCATTCCGGTTAAGGAGCAGTTCTCACTGGAGAAGCTGACTCGAATATACCTTGATAATGTTGTATGCAAGCATGGAGTGCCTGTATCGATCATTTCAGATCGAGATCCTAGATTCGCATCGAATTTTTGGAAATCTCTCCAAAGATCTTTGGGAACGAATCTCGATATGAGCACTGCTTATCACCCCCAGACTGATGGGCAGAGTGAAAGGACGATACAAACACTGGAAGATATGTTGAGAGCTTGTGTGTTAGACTTTGGTAAGAATTGGGATAAACATTTGTCGTTAGCAGAGTTTTCGTATAACAATAGTTACCATTCTAGTATTAAGGCTGCACCGTTTGAAGCTTTGTATGGTAGGAAGTGTAGATCTCCTGTATGTTGGAGTGAAGTTGGGGATACCCAGCTCACGGGACCGGAATTGATCCGGGAGACTACGGAGATGATAGTTCAGATTAAGAAGAGGTTGTTGACTGCCCGTAGTAGACAGAAAAGTTACGCGGATGTGCGGCGGAAGCCAATGGAGTTTGAAGTGGGTGACCGAGTAATGTTGAAAGTATCGCCATGGAAAGGCGTTATAAGATTTGGAAAACGAGGGAAATTGAATCCCCGTTATATTGGACCCTTTAAGATTTTATCTAGAGTAGGTCCAGTGGCTTACAAACTAGAGTTACCCCCAGAACTTCATGGTGTTCACAACACATTCCATGTATCTAATCTGAAGAAATGTCTAGCAGTGAGTGATAAGAAAATTCCGTTAGGTAAGGTTCGAATAGATGGGAAGTTGCATTTTATAGAAGAACCCGTAGAAGTTATGGACCGTGAGGTAAAGCAACTGAAACAAAGTCGGATACCTATTGTCAAGATCCGATGGAATTCAAAGCATGGACCGGAGTATACCTGGGAACGAGAGGATGAAATGTGGAAGAAATATCCGCACCTATTCGATTTCAATAAGAAACGGACATCCAAATGAAATGGATCACGAGGACGTTGATCCCTTTTTGGAGGAAAAGCTGTGACAATCTAACATTTTCAGGTAGTGAAATATTTTCTCGTATAATATTTTGAAACTTATTTTTGTGTTGGTTGACGAACTCACAATTTACGGATTTAAATTTGGGCTTACGTGCATAATTTGGCGTCTTTTACGACTAAACCGAAAACCTTAGGATTACGTATTTACATTTTTGAACTCCGTTTTTGATGAGACAATTTTTATTGGATTCGTTTTGTGACGTTGATTCATAATTTATAAAAACGTTTTTCGTAAAACGACCCGAGGGCACGCAAATCGAGAAAACTAGAATCGAGAAATACCCGTAAACTAGTGAGATGGGACAAAACACATTGTCCCACCCCACTAGCTTGGTTGGGACGGCAACATGACACCACACCATCAAGGTGGCATCATGTTAGCTAACTTACACCAAGTGTAAGCTAGCTTACACCTTAAGCCTTTACCATTCCACTAACACACAAAACTAGCAACTTGTTTTTTACTTCCACCATTTCTCACATGCAATCAACACCAAAACTCTCTCAAACTCCATCTCCTTGCCGTCCAAAATTAACCAACAAACACCCCATTTGATCTCTTGTAGCCATGAACCACATGTTTACTAGCTCTATTAAGGAGTATTCTTGAAGCCTTGCTCATTTGGTGGCCATATTAACATCTTTGGAGGTGATTTGCTTGTGTCCTAGGGCTGATTTTCCAACCTATGTTCTTGATAATTGATGGTCTTGGAGATACTTGTTGTGTTCATCAAGTTCTTGTCTTCCTAAAACAAGAAATCCACTTGGTTGGTAAAGAAGATCATCCTCTCCATTTTTCTATTGTTATTTTGTAAAGAACAAATGTATTTTCTTTCATTTTGTATATGTATATGATGTATATATGATGATAAAAATGTTGTGTGGGGATCAAGTGTTGATAAATATGCTTAAAAAGGATGATAACTATAAGAAATGAAGCTAAAATCTTGATTATTTAGTTGGCTGTATAAAAACAGTAGATAACTAAAAGATGAACTGATAAAATTGCATGGTTTGATCCATTTACAGTAAGTAGAAGATGTTGATCCCAAACTTAGATCGATTAGCTTTGTGTATACGAGATTAGATCAAGTATAACACGTAGAGAAACCTTTGTTATATGCTTTGTGAATCTAAGTGTTATGCGGAATTTAACACTTAAACAAGAACACAAGATGTAAACAAAACTTTCACTTTGATTATGAATGTCGAACTTGCTTACAATGAAAGATGTTTACGAATGAAAACTTATATAAAACTTGATACTAAACATTAACCTAAAGGCCTTCTTTTATAGACTAAGAAGCCTTGTACAATAAGCTACGTATCAACTATTCTAGGTAAAGATAAACATAGAAAATACATTGTCGTTTCTATCCTTACTAGAAGTATTCTAGAATATAATAAACGTGTAGCTTATATCTTCCATCAGTGCTTGTCTTCAATGTGTCAACGCTTGACTTTAACTTGTCAACGCTTGAGCTGTCAGCGCTTGCTTTGTTCCTGTCAACGCTTGATTTGTTCTTGTCAGCGCTCAAGTGATCTGGCCTTAATTTATTCCCAACAATCCTCCCCTAAACTTGATATCCACTCTTATGATCAAGTTTCTGAATAATCATTAAGAACTTGGAGGAGTCTGACAAACCTTCTCATATTGGTAATAAATAAATCTGATCAAATTCTTTGCCACGTCACTTGTATAATCTATCTCCAGCTGGGTGTCCTTCATCTTTTCCAAAACAGCCTTGGATATGAAATATTGAGCATCTACAAGTAGATACTCAGCAAACTTTGTAGAACTCAAATGGTATACACCAGCAGCTGAATATAACCTCCATTGAAGACCACTGAGGTCATCTTCAAGATCCTTCCATATTTCAGGATCTTCTTCATTTGTCCCACACATTCTTTTAAATGTGGTCCAAAGTTTTATTCCATTAGCTGAAGTTGGTGCTTCAGCCTCATACTTGGTCTCCAGCAACCTCCAAAGGTCCACCAAGTTTTCTCTATCACAACTTGCAAATAAAGATATGAGAGTGGTAAAAGTGTGTACCTCTTTGCCAAATCTTCCAATCTTCCAGAATCCACATTCATCCTCATCATAACTCACAATTGGATTCCTGGAATCTAATGGTAACACCTGCACCATATCTGAAGCTTCTAATAGGGAGAGCTTGAGGCTCTTTCTAATAACTGCTTCACTTGGATATAGTGGATTCATATCTTTTGGAAACTCAAGTTTAAATCCCTTCTTCACTGGCCTGGGAATCATCATAGCTTTCTTGATGTCCATCTCTTCTGCAAGTTGCTCCTTTCTTTCATCTGAAAGAAGTCTGAGAGTGTTTTCTTCCTGCACTCTCACCCAAATAGGATAAGCCCTATGTTCCAACTCATCAAATGTCAAAGCCTTCAACTTCTGATGTGTCCATCCAACTCCATGACATCTGAGCAACATAAAGTAGAGCTCTCTTCTATCCCTTTTCAATTCTGAGAGAATATTGCTTGCCTTGTGCTTCAAAATCACCTTACAATCCTTCTGAACTCTAAGAAGAAGCTCCAAACCCCATATTTGATCTGAATTGGTCAAGTCTGGATTATCCATGCAGCTTTCTTCCCAAGAATTGTACATCTGAACCACCTCTGGCATGTCAAAGTCAACCTGCAACTTTAAATCTCTCAACTTTTCCCTAGCAAGCTCATCACCATACTCAAGCCTTTCTGGTTCTATAATCATCACACTTGAGTCTGAGCTAGCTCCATCACTTTCTTCTTCAGAAGTCACAACAAATGGTGACTTTTCCTTTTCACCTTGTTCCATCATTTGTTCAGCCAATCTTCTATCAAATTCAACTTGGGCTGCATTTTTTGGAACAATTTCTTCTACCAATTTACCCTTACCCTTATCTGATGGTGCAATGGTTGGTAAGGTAGATGGTAATACCTGAGTAGAAACTTCTTTGATGATAGATGATGACTGGAATACATCACCTTCATGTGCAGATCTGTCAACGCCCAAATTTCCTCTATCAGCGCCCAAAATACTTCTATCAGCGTCCATATTTGTCTTGTCAACGCTCAAATATTTTCCCTCAGCGCCTTGTGTAACCTCTCTCAACATAGCTGTAAATGATAAATTTAGATTGGTTGGAGAGATTAAGGACGTATCAAAACCTGTTTGTTCCTTCAAAGTTGTAAGGGCTTTAGCAACATCCATTGATTGACCATCTTGGCTTCCCTTATCACTCAGATTTCTTTGATCTTCCTCCCCTTTGGAAGACTCCTCCATACCCCTCCTAGCATGATCACTCTCCAAAACAACAATCCTCTCCCTCAATTCCTTGAGTTCAAGGCCTTGTGAGCTGACAATTTGTACTAAGTCTGCATTTTGCTTTTGCAAGCTAATGCAGACTGCCGTCAATTCCAAAAGAGTCATTGGTTCCAGTCTGCCCTCTTCTGAAATGGGGATTTGACCTCCCAAGTCAGGTTCATTGGGCATGGATGAGGACTTAATTATGGTGGGACTGCCTTGGCCAGCTTCTAAGCCAGAACCAATAGTCCCAGCCTCATCTAGGTCACCAGCCACACTTGTGGTGGTGGTTCTCTCTGCGTCATGGCTAGGACCACCAGAGGAGAACACTCCAGTAGTCCTTTGGCGTTTGATCAACCTATATTCAGGTGGTGTGGAAGATGGTGTGGAAGAATGGCTAGATGTGGGTTGGTTAAGGGGTGTTTGGGATTGTGATGGTTGTGTATCAGCGTTGGAAATAGGCACATCAACGCCAACATTTGATGTGGCAGCGTCAAAGGGTTCTTGGTCAATTTGCATTTGTTCAGGTGAGGGTAAAGGTTCAGGAATGGGTTCAAGTTGTGGTTGAGGGTCAATTTGAGGTTGAGGGTCTGGTTGGGGTTGTGCTGCTGCAATAACAGCAAGCATGGCTGGGGTTAAAGGTAAGTCTCTATGAGGTGGTGAATCTATCTTCGTAAAAATAACTTTCTTTTGTTCAGGGATTTTATAAAAATCATTGTGATCCCTTGAACAATATCTTTGATCATCAAAAATCATTTGCAGAAAACGGGGATAAGCTAAAGTCATTTTTGTCCCCTTGTTTTTACACATCCCTTCAAAAATCATTTTAGAATAGTTATATTTTTGCCCTGTTGCAATGCACACAATAGCACTGGCAATGGATCTATTGATCTCATTGTGTGCAGTACATTTGGGACTCAAACATTGAAGGAGGATGTGAATGAGGTACTTCCAGGCTGGGGGAAATTCCTGCTTATGATACTTATTAAGAGTACCTTCATCAGGAATAGGATATCCCAAAGCCCTAAGCCCTTGTTCTATTTCATTTATGGGAAGAATGGTTATACCATCAGCATCATCAAGATGCAAGGCCTGGCGTACCAAGGCCTCAGTAACCACCCAAGATCTCCCATGAACAATAGAAGTCAATGTGGTCACTCCATTAACTGTTGAGGAACTAACAGTGTTCCAAAACTGCTTAATGTGTGTGACTGGAATGAGTGGTGCATGAGAAAGAGCATACCTTAAGGGGGATGCGTTCAAATACGCCACCATTTGTGTGTAGTGAGGAAACAAATCATTATCAGCAACAAGATAAGCAATCATGTTGTGTTGAGACTTGAACCCCAAATCCAATTCTGCTGAGTTAAACTTTGGTGCCATTGATGAAAGCTGTTAATTTGAAGTGTAGAAGATGAAGGTTGATAAGAGAAAAGTGTTAGACAAAAATTATAGATACCCTGTTTTAAAATAGGAGCCATATTTATAGGAGATAAAGAATGCATGTGATTGGCCCAAAAATAGGCAAAGATTTTCAAAAACTAATCATGAAAATATTGAAAAAGTTATAAGTTATTTCATGCATTTAATGAAAGTAACAACTCCTAAAATTACGGCTTGAAAATATGTCAAAAAGTAACAACTGGGTAGGTCCCATTGAGTGTCAACGGTCAAAAATAACCTATCAACGCCCAACGGCTATAATCTTGTCAACGTTCGCCTAAAGCCATGTCAGCGTCCAATTTGGTCACAACAACGCTTGGAAATTTCTTGTCAGCGTCCAAAAATAAAATTGTTTTAAAAAGTGAAAAATGACCTTAACAAGTAATTTATCCTAGAGAAGATAACCAAAAGCTGATAATTATCATAGGGCGGCAAGCACTGTCCAGTTATGCACACTTGCATAAGCAAGATAGACATAACAGTCCTCTAGTGTCCCTTGCTAACCAAAATTCTTAACAACCAAGTTACCTTATAAAATCCTTGTTACTCCTAGGTAAATCCCATATCAAAATCATTCCCAAGTCTCCCAACAGACCACAACCAATTCTAGGCCAAAAATGTCTTGGCAGCATGCAAAGTTGATATACTATGCATGCTACAGTGCCTCATGGTTTAGTAAAACTAACCCATACTCACCTGTGGACACAATCTAGAATTGTGATAAGAGTATCATATGGATACCCAAAAATCCTAAAGGTTCCTAAAACCTCCCCTTAAACGATGATACAAAAAGTTTGCTAAAATCATGCATGAACATAAAAAATTTATGTCAAGATAGGAATGAAACATTCCAACCATCATCCATAAATAAAAACTTGTCCAAATGCTATTCCATTGATCCATAAGCAACTCTGTATCCAATGGTATACTGCTAACGCCTATCTGCACATTTAGATTGAAAACCACAAAACTAACATTGTTGCTGACAACGCCCCGATAACACATAACAGCATTGAAGGAAGCTTTGTCAGCGTTAGACAAGTATATTGCTGACAACGTTGCAAAAACACTTATCAGTGTTCAAACAACCTTTGTCAGTGTTAGAAAAATATAGTGGAAAATCTAAATCATCAATAAGACCAATAATAATAATGCATCATCCTGTACATACTTTTACAAAAAGAATCCAAAACACATATTAAGTGAGATTAACCATTCCAATACTTGTTACCAAGTATTGAAATCTTCCAGCATCAAAAGGTTTAGTTAATAAATCTGACACATTTTCCTCAGTGTCAACCCTATCTGGTTGTATTAAACCTTTCTCAAAGCAATCTCTTATAAAATGGTGTCTAATTTCTATGTGTTTAGTTTTAGAATGATGTACAGGATTCTTAATGATGCATAAAGTACTATTATTGTCAACAAATATCTTAGTATGCATGAAATTATACCCATAATCCAACAGCTGGTTCTAAATCCACAACACTTGACCACAACATGCTGCTGCAGCCACATACTCTGCTTCAGTTGTAGAATTAGCCACCACTGTTTGTTTCTTGCATTGCCAAGATATTAATCTACTCCCAAGAAATTGACATCCACCAGTTGTGGATTTCCTATCAAACTTATCACCTCCATAATCACTATCTGAATATGCAATCAGCTCCAATGGTGAATCCTTTGGGTACCACAAACCAAGACTAGGGAAACATCTTAGGTACCTAAAGATCCTCTTCACAGCATAAAGGTGACATTCTTTGGGAGTCACTTGATGACGTGCACAAGCACATACAGCAAACATGATATCAGGTCTGGAAGCAGTAAGATACATCAAGGATCCAATCATGGATCTATAATGCCTGACATCAACATCTTTCCCATCTCCAATCTTTCCCCAAGGGTGTTCTCTATCCATAGGAGTAGTAGCCCTTTTTTCATGTGGAGAAAAGCCAAACTTCTTCAAGATTTCAGCAACATATTTGTCCTGGGAGATGAAGATACCATCTTCTTTCTGCTGAACTTGTAAACCAAGAAAGAAGTTCATCTCCCCCATAGCACTCATCTTGAATTTGTCTGTCATAAGCTTGGAGAAATCCTCACTCATCTTTGGATCAGTAGACCCAAAAATGATATCATCAACATAGACCTGCACAAGCAACACATCTTTGCCTTTCTTCTTTGTAAATAGTGTCTGATCTATGGTGCCCCTCTTGAATCCATTATCCACCAAATATGTAGACAAAGTACCATACCATGCTCTAGGGGCTTGATGAAGGCCATACATAGCCTTTTTGACTCTATACACTTTATCTGGATGCTCTGGATCCTCAAAACCAGGAGGTTGCATGACATAAACTTCCTCAACAATAGTGCCATACAAGAATGCACTTTTGACATCCATTTGATAGACTGTGAAGCCCATGCAAGATGCATAGGCTAGAAAAATCCTAATAGCTTCAATCCTTGCAACTGGTGCAAAGACTTCCTCATAGTCTATCCCCTCCTCTTGTGTATAACCTTGAGCCACTAACCTTGCCTTGTTTCTGACCACAATACCTCTTTCATCTCTTTTGTTCCTGAGAACCCATCTTGTCCCTATAGGTCTGACATATCTAGGACAATCAACCAGCTCCCAAACATCCTGAATTGCAAATTGGTGAAGCTCATCCTGCATTGCTTCCACCCAACTTGGTTCTTTGAGAGCATCAAATATCTTCTTGGGTTCTTCTTGTGACAGAAAACATGCAAACAAACATGCTTGCACAAGAGGGGTATCAACCTTCTTGTGTATATTGGCAATAAATCCACCAAGTCCTTGATGAGATCTTCTTGTCTGAACTGGAGTCATAATATCACCAATGATCTGAGATGTGGGGTGATTCTTCATTGTGGAGGTGAGAACCCCTCCTTCAAAAAGTCTGGTGTCCTCAACCTCACGCTCCATGTTGCCAATATCTTCTTCATCAGACTCTCTTTGAGCAACAGGAATCTCTTCATGAACATTGGAAGGTCCACCTTGTTCAAAACTGGAAGAGAAAAGATGCCCATAAGTGTTGTCAACGTTTGAATCTTGGTTGTCAGCGTCTGGGCTAACAACGCTTGAAATGTTGTTGTCAACGTCTGAATTGGTCTTGTCAGCGCTAGATTTGCCTTTGTCAGCGCCTGAAGAACCATGCATGTTTGTATCTGGTGGTATTTGGAAACCACCATTATCTTGTCCAGCAGCAGCAGCAGCAGCAAAAGCATCAGTCCAAATGGGAATTGTGACATATTCAAATGTAGGAGATGCCTTTTCTGCTTGTGATCCAACCCTCTCATTAACCTGTGTACCTGAAACATCAACAATTTGTTCCTCCACAACATTTGAAGTTACCTTCACAATGTCTGGATTAGTGAGAGGCATATAATTTAAAGTTCTAGATAAGGGTTCCAAATCAAACAACCAATTAGGACCACTTTCAGGATCACTAGGTTTATTCTCTAAGAACCTAACATGTACTCTTTCAACAATACGTTTGTCCTCTTTAAGATAAACCCTATAACCCTTGCTCTGCACTGAATACCCCATGAAGTAACCTTCATCACCTTTTGCACTAAATTTACCTAAGGCATCACTAGTATCTAGAACTACTACATGACAACCAAAAGGTCTGAGAAAACCAATATTAGGTTTTCTTCCCCAAAGTAACTCATAAGGTGTTTTGTTCTGAATTTTGTTAACCAATGCTCTATTTTGCACATAGCATGCTGTATTAACAGCCTCAGCCCAAAAGGCTATAGGAAAGTGAGCATCAGCCAACATTGTTCTGGCTGCTTCAATTAGGGTTCTATTTTTCCTTTCAGCAACCCCATTTTGTTGTGGGGTTCTAGCAATACTGAATTGCCTAGTAATTCCCTTCCTGGCACAAAAATCATCTAGCTTCTTGTTCCTAAATTCTCCACCATTATCACTCCTAAGCATCTTAACCTCATTGCCAGACCTTTTCTCAATTTGAGTGATAAATTCAATAAGAACATCAGTTGTGTCACTCTTCATAGCTAGAAAGAATGTCCAAGTAAACCTAGAAAAGTCATCAGTGACAACAAAACAATATGACTTGCCATTCAAACTCTCTATATTTGTTAGACCAAAGAGGTCCATGTGAAGCATATGAAGAGGTCTGGAACTAGTATGCACCTGCTTGGACTTGAATGAGACCTTGTGCTGCTTGCCTTTAAGACATGCAACACAAGAGTGGTCATTGTGGAAGGCCTTCTCAGGCAAACCATCAACTAAACCAAGCCTCACAAGTCTATTTATATTTTTAAAATTTATGTGCCCTAGTCTCCTGTGCCACAAATTACTTTCATCTACTGAGGCCTTAGCATAAAAACAAGACATATTTGTATTCACTTTAATCCCATTTAAATTCACATTGTATATGTCCTTATGCCTAGGTGTTCTATACTCAATATACTTCTCATCAGGGATCTTAAAGTCCTTGCTTAACACCAAACACTCAGTATCAGTGGAAAGAACCTTATTTTTGTTATCACACACTTGTGATACACTAAACATATTATAATCCAGTTCTTTTACCAGGAAGACGTTCTCAAAACGCAGATTATTGGTGAAAAGGGTTCCTTTGCCTGTAATGGTGCCGTAGCCCCCTCCAAAGTATACCTTATCACCATCTTTAATAGGAGAGAAGTTCGTCAGATAGTCTTCCTTTCCTGTCATGTGCCTTGAGCACCCACTATCCCAATATCCATAGTCATTGATCTGTCTTTGAATGCCCTGCACATAAAGAAAACAAATTAGTTTTCTTTGGGAACCCAAGTCTCAGAAGACTTGGATTCATCTGGTTGTTCAATAAGAACAGACTTAGTTCTCACAACAACCCCATTCTCATCCTTTTTAGGATGAAATACCCAGTTAACCCCAATTGGTTTTGTAATGACCTTAGAAATGTAATTAAATCTATTGCAAGTCATTGAAATTCCATTATTATTAGGGTTTTGATCTTTCTTGGGTCTCCATGTTAAACTTGAAGAAGCTTTAGACCCCTTACCTTGTGGCTGCAAATATTTAGGTCTGGGGACGTTTCTGTCAGCGTTGGATTTTGTCCTGTCAACGCTGAAATTACCCTTGTCAGCGTTGAACCTAGGGTTTGCTACAGGAACCCATTGCCTATTTGACCAGGTGTTTGTCTTTTGAAAAGGTCTTTGTCCATGAGTGTTAGACCTTCTAGAGAAGAATGGGGCAGGTCTAATCACTTGTGGACTTTGCTGCACACAAGGTTTGGGTCTGACAACGTTTGACTTCCTAACAACGTTGACTTTCTTCCTATCAGCGCTGAAATTGTTCCTATCAGCGCTGGCTTTGGGAGCGTTGACACACTTGTATGCCAAATGTGAAAAGCTACCACAAGTATAACCGGCTTTCTTAGACACGCTCTTAGGTCTAGAGGAGAAGAAACCTGTTCCATGATTGTTAACTTGGCTCTTGGGTGACCTATTATTCCTATACATCTCTGCATATTTAATGGTAGGTCTTCTAACAGTGTTTGAGCCTAGGTCAACAGCTTTACCAGTAACTGGGTGAGTAACCTTAATGGGTGGTGATTCATTGGGACTTTCACATAGCAAACCTCCCTTAACAAACAAAGTAGGGTTAGCTTTCTTCCACTCATTTAGGTCAGTCAGTTTCTGTTGATACTCTTCTACTGGTGTGACAACTCTTGGTGGAGGAATGAATTCCTCTTCTTGGCATTCTGGTATACCAGTCCAAGCTAAATCCTTTCTAAGGACACCATAGAAGTCACCAGCTGGTGGTGGAACCAGAGAGTAATCATTCATCCCAATCCCAGTCATGTCCTTAGGATCCCTTTGTTTAGCTACACAGTCTCCTAGGGTTTGGGTGGCTCTATCAAATCTTTGAATCTTGAGGTTAACATTATCTTTATTCTTAATGACCTCATCTAACTTAGCCTGTAGGTCTCTATTGACCTTTGTCATGATATTTCTAATATCCATACTACCCTCTAGCTCATGTTTTAAGATATTTATCTTATCTTTTAAATCAAATTCCATTTTCTTGTATTCAGAAACGGTTTTCTCAGTTTCAGTAAGAGCTAGTTGGTAATTGGACAATTTACACCTTTCAGTGCTCATATCATCTTTTAGTTTTAACACCTCTTTGTTAAGTCTATCAGTGTTTAACCTACAACCTTTGCTACAAAAAGCATCATCATATACCTCATTATCAGATGAAGAGGAGGAGTGTGCCATGAGAGCATATTCAACATGCTCTTCTTCTTCAATATCAGCAATCAAAGCTTTGTCCTCTTCAGCATTCTTAGCCAGATAGCTCCAATCCCATCCAGTACCATCAATTCCTTGAACTGCAACCATGGCTTTGTAATCTTGAGCTTTAACAACCTGACTTGAGGGTTTACCAGCATCAGATCTTCTAGGAGATCTGCATTCCCTCATGAAGTGCCCCATACGATGACAGTTGTAGCATTCAACTTTGGATTTATCAAATCCAGCAGTGTCTTTAGCATTGAAGGCCATCTTCTTCTTGAACCTTCTATTCCACCTATTTGCTCTTATACTAGCAAGAGCCATGTTCCACTTGATGTCCATCTCTTCCAAGTGTTCATCACTTATCTGCTCAAGGTCCTCATATGTAATCACTGAACCATTGGGCAAAGAAGCAATGTAAGCACACACAGTATCCAAATCCAAACCAGCAGGTTTAACTCTTGGGCAGTCATTCATGAATGTGTCAGCGTCTGAAAAGGAGACGTTGACAGGACTTGTTCCAGCGCTGCCAAATGATGATCCAGTAACTGGATGCATAAAAGAGTCCTTCTGATTGAATTGACCTTCACTATGAGAGAAGAAGGCCATGTTGCTGGTGCTAGGTTTGCTTCCATGTGCTGAAAGAGTTTCATCTTCCAACAGTCTTAGTTTGTTGTAGATGTCATCAAACGAGGAGCTCTTGTAAGTATTATTGGCAAGAATAGATCTTGCCTCAATCTTCCATGCCTCACCAAGACTTTTAAGAAAGGTAGCATTGGTGTCAACATCACCAACTTGTGTCCCCATGAAGGACAACTTGCTTGTGATGTCAAGCAATCTGCTTCTCACACTACTCAGTTTCTCATTGGGTTGAGCTTTGAAGACAGCATAATCATGCAGAAGTTGCTTTTTCTTTTCTTCCTTAGTGTCTGCATTGCCACCATATGCAACTTCAATAGCTTCCCAAAGATCCTTAGCAGATTCATAGCCTCTATATTTGTGCTGGTTTTCTTGTCCTAAAGAGACTTTCAGAATATTTAGGGCTTTCATGTCAACCCTTTTCTTTGCAATATCTTCAGCACCTACAGCTCTACCATCTCCAGGTTTTTCTCTCTTATCTTCATCAGGACATCCTTCAACAACTGATCTTTGAGTAATGGCATCCTGAATCTTTTGAGCCTTATTGAATGAGTTTCCATATTCAATAATCTCCCAGAGAGTATAATCATAGATCCCCAGATATTGTTCAAAGTTGAACTTCCATAAGTCAAAGTTGGTTGCATCAAGCATGGGAATCTTGATGTTTGGTAAAGGTGAATTGGAGGTGGTTATTGCTTCAGACATGTTGTTAGGGTTTTGGTGTTTTTAGGGTTTCTGAGAAAAATTTAGGGTTTTGGTGTTCGTATATCGTTCTGGTGTTCTTCAAAGATCAAAAGTTCCTCAACAAGCTTTGATACCACTTGTTGATCCCAAACTTAGATCTATTAGCTTTGTGTATACGAGATTAGATCAAGTATAACACGTAGAGAAACCTTTGTTATATGCTTTGTGAATCTAAGTGTTATGCGGAATTTAACACTTAAACAAGAACACAAGATGTAAACAAAACTTTCACTTTGATTATGAATGTCGAACTTGCTTACAATGAAAGATGTTTACGAATGAAAACTTATATAAAACTTGATACTAAACATTAACCTAAAGGCCTTCTTTTATAGACTAAGAAGCCTTGTACAATAAGCTACGTATCAACTATTATAGGTAAAGATAAACATAGAAAATACATTGTCGTTTCTATCCTTACTAGAAGTATTTTAGAATATAATAAACGTGTAGCTTATATCTTCCATCAGTGCTTGTCTTCAATGTGTCAACGCTTGACTTTAACTTGTCAACGCTTGAGCTGTCAGCGCTTGCTTTGTTCCTGTCAACGCTTGATTTGTTCTTGTCAGCGCTCAAGTGATCTGGCCTTAATTTATTCCCAACAGAAGATGTTATACACATGTAAAAGTTGGCCATGCAATGGAATCAAAATAATGAGTGAGATATGATCAAAACAAGTTAGGTGGTCTAATCTGAATAAGCAGTTTTTTAGGGACTGTTAAGGCAAGTTAAACTCAAAATAGGCAGTAGCTATAACTAAGTTAAATGTAGCACATAATATGAAGAACATGTCACCCAAAAATGAGCTTCTAATTCATTATAGAACTCTAGATATGTTAAAAATGGTGAACATGAAGTTAAAAATCAGATTTTTGGAAATAATGTTTATTAATATTATATAAGCACTCACATTATAATGTATAAAATGTAAAAATATAAACCCAATAACTTATAAAACTTATTTATATAAATGTATAAAAGGTTAATTAAATGAGTAAATTCTATAAATGGTGGTAAAATAATATTTATAAGTAATAAAAACTATAAACTTGATTTTTACGACTTTTTCGGCTATCGTCGTAAAATTAACGTTTTTCGCCAAATAAAACTTAGACGACTAAACCCGTCTAATATAAAGTTTATAAAAGTCATATACTTATGTATAGGTAACTAAGACAAGTAAAAATCGATAAGACCCGAACTATAAGAATTACGGACATTTACGAGCTAACTAAACATATTGGACTAATAATTGGACTTAATAAGATAAAAACTTGTAAAAAGAACTTATTGGGCTTAACCCATTTGGGCCCAACATGAAAAGTATATATACTGATAATATAGGTATAAAAGGGATAAAAACAAGTTAAAGAACTTATAAAAGGCTTAATGGACTTAAAATAGGTAAATCGGTAAAACTAGTGAACTAGTAAGACGTTACCAAAACGTAAACGCTAAATTGAGTAAACAAGGATGTATAAACCCACTTGATCATCATCATATGTACAAAATCATCATATGTATATTGTTATTTTGATAAAAGTCATTGGACCGAGTCTAAGACCGATTATTATTTATATAGGTTTCCGTGACCGAAGCACGCCCGTAGCCGATAATCCGCCTTTCATTAACAACGTGAGTTCATAGCCTCGCACTCTTTTAAATGTTTTATAAAATGATTTGTAAACCCGCGAGGGAGATAACATGCTAGATTTTTATAAAATAGAACACAAGTAGTCCCGATTGTATGCTTAATGATATGGACCCGAATGATGCTATGACCCTATAAACGAGACTAAAAGGATTATTAGTAGTTAGGTTATGTCACTTAAAGTCCCATTAGCATGAATTGTGAACTACCGAGATTTGGTAGACGCTTATGCATTTGATAGTACTATTTGGGGACGATCACCCCAGTTCGCGCCTTGACGGTTGATCCCCGTCGTACCACATTGATTGGTAAGCGAATTTATGTATGAGAAGATTCCATAGCGTGATTTTTGTGACGACACGCTAACCTAGATGGGCAAATTGTTTGTCGGGTTCGCGGCCCGCTGTTTTCATAGTAAGGTAACAATGTCATGCGGCTAATAATAATCCTAATTCAGATAAAACATATATAATCCAAATGAAAATGTATCCTATATATGATAACGACGCTATTAACGATGAATATATAACCTATCATGGTAATATAGAGACTACGGTCTCATGGACGGTTTAAGATGTATGCTTGATTTATATATTGCCTGACTAGCAATATGAGAACTTACTTCCGATATTATGCTTGTGTTCTGATTTTAAATGATTGTTTTATATAACGGTTTTCGTTAAACTCTATGAATTCACTCGGCATTCGCTGATATGATTTTTACATGTTTTTATCTCAGGTGCTTGAAGGTAATCCGGATGGAGATCGACTCTGATGGCCCACTTAATATTAAAAATGTTCATTCGATATGTGTTTTGTAAACTTAATGACCTGTATAATTTGGGACCTGTTGTACACTTTTAAACTTTTTATCGAATGAATGTTTGTTAAACCTTGTACAACCATTTTTATTGTGTTGTCTATGATTCGAGTTATTGTACTATCCCGTAACACTCTGAAAGACCCTTCCGCTGTACCGATACGAAAAATGAGAGTGTTACAGGAAAGGTTCCCTTAAGCAAAGATGGAGCACGGTGGGAGCAAGGGTGATGGGGTGCAAGCATATATCCAATAGTTCCAAAGATATTTCCTTTTATTTCATCAGATGGATACTGAGATGGCTAAAGAGTATCAATACTGGGGTTGAACACCTTTTCCTTCAGGGGAAAATAGCACTTAGGCTCATCAGAATTTGAAGATGATCCGCGAAGAAAATGCACAACCTCGTCCTCAGAAGGTGGACAAAGAGGAGTTAAACCATGCGTGCTGCGGATGTTGGTGTCGTCTGGTTGCTTCTCCTTTGAAAGAATTTTCTTCAAATCCGAAGTAGGATCAAGACCATAATCATCAAAGTCCAAAGGAGGAGCATCACTCTCATGAGGGAAGTATGTATTAAGAAAAGTAGAAAAGTCTTCCTCAAATGAGTAGTCATCCAAAGTAGGATCAAGTGATGGCGGAGGATCTTCATCATGTGAAGAATCACTCGAAAGTGTATCGGCCTCATCAAAATCATCATAGGTGGGCATGTCGGGATACTCGGAGGTAACATCAGCATAATCGTCTCCATTGAAGCTAGAATCATCATCATAAGCATCATAGATCGATGGAGAATCATATATGGTTGAAGGTTCCAAATTGGAGAGAGAATCATCCACATCATCTTGAAACAGTGGATTATCATTGCAAGACTCGAATAGAGGATTGTTGTAAACGACAAAATCATCAAGCACATTAATCATATTTGCTGATTCTCTCCCATAGGATTTGCTTGTAAGCTTCCCCATTTCAAACACTCGTGCATCATCCCCGACTCTTAAAATGAGCTCACATTTATCCACATCTATTAAAGCTCTACCGGCTCTCAAAAATGGGCGTCCAAGTATTAACGGAATACGAGGGTCCATTTCATAATCAACAACGACAAAGTCGACCGGAAAAGTGAATGTGCCAACTTTAATGAACATATCTTCGGCAATACCAACGGGGTAAGCGAGAGTGCGATTGGCAAGCTCTAGAGTCATTTTGGTGGGTGTAAGGTCGGGCAATGATAACTTTTTCCAAACACTTAAAGGCATCAAATTAATACTTGCCCCGAGATAGGCTAAGGCAGTAAATTTGTCGGTTTGGTTAAAAGTACAAGGTAGCACAAAACGACCGGGATCTCCAAGTTTTTCCGGAAGTTCTTTAAGAAGGATGGCAGAACAATTTTCATTCAATCGAGTATTAACAAACTCGGCCATCTTCTCCTTTTTGCTAAGCAATTCCTTAAACATCTTAACAAATTTAGGCATTTGTGCTAGAGCTTCAACAAGGGGAAAAGTGACGGTCATTTCCGAAACTTTCTTCAAATAGTTTGACACTTGAATGTCATCCTTGGTGTGCAGTTTGGCCTTGTCTAAGCGAGATGGATAAGGAATCTTGGGTTTATAGGTGGAAGGTGTAGGTGAAGGTTGAGATGTTGAAGGGTTACAGGTGGAAGGTGGGGTTGGTGGAGGTTGAGATGTTGAAGGTTTGGTTGGTGAAAGATTCTTCTTAGGTACTTCGTCATGACGAGGCGGAGACGGTGATGGTGTACTAATACTAGGTGTGGGAGTAGTAGGGATAAATTGTAACATCCGGCCTACTCAGACTACAATATTGTCTGCTTTGCCCGCAGGCTCACGGCTTTGATTTGTGGCCCTCTTGTAAGTACTTCCCGGCTGGTCACCCAACCTAGTACTACTCTGACATGAGCACGCTTAACTGCCAGTTCCTAAGAACCCCACTTGCAGTAGACCACAAAACGTGTTGTGTCATGAGAAGGCGACTGTTATCTTATAAACCATGGATCTCTCCTGACCACAGCCGATGTGGGATTTGCCTGGGATGTCACAATCACCCCCCCTTCAGGACTCATCGTCCTCGATGAGGTTTGCCCCACCATCCCGAACGACTCAGGAGTGGCTCTAATACCACTTGTAACATCCGGCCTACTCAGACTACAATATTGTCCGCTTTGCCCGCAGGCTCACGGCTTTGATTTGTGGCCCTCTTGTAAGTACTTCCCGGCTGGTCACCCAACCTAGTACTACTCTGACATGAGCACGCTTAACTGCCAGTTCCTAAGAAACCCACTTGCAGTAGACCACAAAACGCGTTGTGTCATGAGAAGGCGACTGTTATCTTATGAACCATGGATCTCTCCTGGCCACAGCCGATGTGGGATTTGCCTGGGATGTCACATAAATGGTGGTGGAGGAGGTGTAGATGATGGGGGCGGGATAGGTGGTCCTACTAAAGTAACTCCACTACGGGTAGTAATAGCACTCACATTCGCTCGCGGATTGGGGACGGTGTTTGAAGGTAGAGATCCCGAAGTAGAGGGTTGAGTGGTGGGCAAGAAACTAGCCAGCATATTCTTTAAATCATTCGTTTGATTGCTGAAGGAGGATTGAATATTATCTCGAAGCTCGGATCTAATGTCATTCCCTTGCTTGGTGATATCCCCTTTCAAACTGATAATTTGGCTTTGTAGATTCTTGATTTGCTCTCCTTGGGTTCTCATCAAGGCTTCAACATCTTGATTCATGGGTGGGGCTTGTTGAGCGGGTGGGTGATAAGGATTAGAAGCTCTAGGTGGGATTTGGTTGCTTCTATTGTAGTTGTTGTTGGGGCTTTGGTTTTGAGGAGAAAAACCGGGTGAAAGATAGTTGTTGGACCGGTAACTCAGCAAATTTTGATCCCCTTGAGGTCGGGCTTGGTAATTTTCCGGTGAATAATTACCATAAGCCGCATACACATTTTCCGGATTGCCTTGAGTAGAAGGACAATCGGTGTATGAGTGAGGACCGCCGCATGTCTCACAAGGATTGGCTACCGCTTTAACTTGTTGTTGGTTTGTAGCGAGGAGCAAGATATTTTTGTTCATTTCGGCCATCATGCGGGTGAATTCGGTCATGTCGGGGTTTGCTGAAGTAGAAGAAACATTGACTCTTGGGTTGTTCCTTGAAGAAGCGGAGGAATCCCAGTTTTTGTGATGAGTAGTCATGTTCTCAATAAGCTCTCTACACTCCTCGGGTCTTCTTTTCATAAATGTGCCACCGACGGCTGCATTAATCGTATCACGATCACGAAAAGTCAAACCGTTGTAGAAAGTATCAATTAAGGTCACATGGAGCATGTTGTGGTTTGGACAACGATCGATCAAGACATTATATCTTTCCCAAGCATAAAAAAGAGATTCATCGGGTTCTTGCATGAAACCGCTGATTTGATTGCGAAGGCTCGTGACCATGGATGGTGGAAAGTAGCGCGACAAAAAGCGTTGAGTCATGTCATCCCAAATATGAATTGAATTCTTCGGGAGACGATCAAACCATTTCTCGGCGTGGTGTGATAAAGTATGTGGAAAGAGTTGAAGGCGTAGAACATCCATTGTGGCACCGGGAAACTTCATGCTTTGGGTAATAGTAATGAATTTGTCGAGGTGTTTGTTGGCATCATCATCAGGCATTCCTCGAAAAGGATTTGTTTGCACTTGTTGTATCATGTGATGCTTCAACGAAAACTCCGGAGCCGTGATTTGCATCGGCGCAATCGGTCCTCCTCGTCCAAACATGGTGGGTTGACAAAGCTCCTCCATTGTCCGAAGATCGGGCTGTGGAAGAACATTGTTGTTGTTATTGTTGAGGTGCGGTGGATTATTGTTGTTGTTCACACCTGCCATAGCTAAATCTTCACGAGTCTCGGGCTCTTTATAATTAGAAGATCTAGTACGCATACACATAAAAAGGCAAAAGAAAAGATACCAAACACAAAGAGAATATATATACACTATAAAGATAAAAATAAAATCTTTTTGGATTTTTGAAAATTTTTAATTTTTATGGATTTTTAACATTTTTTTATTTTTTGTGGTTTTTTGAATTTTTGAGCAAGAAATAACGCTCACGAATGAACGGATCCCAAAAAGCAACGCGTCTCTCACAGAAAACCGTTAATCTTTACGAAAAGAGCCGGCAGCGGCGACATTTGATAACCTGGTTTTTACCTTGTTAAAAAGTTCGTTGATGTATGTCTAATCGAATTGATAACTGGTTAACTATGTGACTCAGCTGTCTTTGGTGAAAGAAATAGTTGTGTCGTTGTAGTAAAATAAAAAGGTGCAAAACAATTAAAATAAATCTAAATCTAATTTAAAATAAATGGCGAGAATTTAAAAGCGTGACGAAAATTAAAAGGCACTTAAAGTAAATAACGCAAACTTAAAACTATCTAAAGCAAACTTAAAATGCAACTAAAACTTAAACTAAGGCAAGGCTAAAATAAATCTAAGGCAAGTAAACTTAAAGTGCAACTAAGGAAAAAGGCGGGAAAAGTAAAGCTTAAAAATAAAAACTTAAAAACTGAAACTAAAAAGAACCTAAAAACAGCTCATTCGGAATAATCCTTCGTTCGGAATAAATCACTCGTTCGGAATGTCACCTTCGTCCGGAATAATTCTTCTTCACTCGGAATAATTACCAAAACACTTATTCGGAATAATTAATCAAAAGCCTTGATCCGGAACATTAGATGTTCCGAATGAATCACCCTGATCCGGAATATACTCTGAATGAAGACCTTGATCCGGAATGTTTGAAGTTCCGAATGAATCACCTTTATTCGGAATAATAAATGTTCCGGATGAACAAACTTTGGTTCGGAATGTTCCGGATGAACAAACTATGGTTCGGAATATTCCGGATGAACTCCTTTGATTCGGAATAACTGGAACAACCCTTCACTCGGAATGTTCCGAATGAACACCTTCGTTCGGAATGTTCCGAATGATCCCTTGATCCGGAATATTATTTGGTTCGGAATGTTTTCTTCACTCGGAATATGTTGCTGATCCGGAATATCAAACTGATCTGGAATATGTCACTTATTCCGAATGAAAGCCCTTTATTCGGAATATTCAACAAACAATCTTCGTTCGGAACACAAGCCTTGATTCGGAATATCCTGGGAAACAGTAACAGAAAGCGAAGAACAAGGAAGAACAAA
This sequence comes from Glebionis coronaria, assembly GCA_025667525.1. Lineage (NCBI taxonomy): Eukaryota > Viridiplantae > Streptophyta > Magnoliopsida > Asterales > Asteraceae > Glebionis > Glebionis coronaria. The sequence continues at coordinate 126,507,575 of CM046879.1, read as the reverse complement.
ATAACACGAATCTAACCAAAAATAATCAAATTAAACCAAAAGATTAAGCAAGACTAATCAAATAACATCTACTAATCATAAACAATCAATCCAAAACAATCAAACTAACAATACTAATCAAAATAATCAAAACCCACTTTAATCAAATCAATAAAACATCAAAAACATAAACATGAACATAAGCATAAAGATTAAAGATTAACAAGAAAGGAAGATAGAAGATTGACAATAAAAGTAAAGATTGACAATAATTAAAAGGAAACTTACTTGAATTAAAGGTATTTAAAGGTGCAAGACAATGTATTTAAATGACATGTAATTAAAGTGCAAGGAAAATAAAATGGAAGAACTAATTGTCACTATTAGCCAACAAAAACAAATGGAATGAAATGAAAACTATATATAGGGGGATTAGGGAGGTGCTTAGGAAGCTTCCTCCCCTCTTTCTTCTTTCTTTAATTGCATCATTAAGTCCTTAATCTTCTTAGTTCTTCGACTTTAATGACTTTATCTCAGGATTTCTTTAAACTCGTCTTGTAATTCTTCAAAAAATTAGACTTGAGTTCTTCGGCTTTTAGTAAACTTCCGTCTTTTGATTTTTCTTCGATAAATCTTTAGAATTGGTCTTGGACTTCCGTTCTTTTTGCACTCTTGATTTCTTGACTTCGTCTTTCGTCTTTTTCTTCGATAAAAGCTCGTGAATGCCCGTGTTTTCTCCCCTTTTCACATTTTTGTCCTAAATCACAATAAAAACACAAACCACGCATAATTCCGACATTTACGACATAAAATACACGTTTTGGCTCGGTTATTATTGTAGTTAAGTGGTAAAAAGGATGGGTGTTTACACACCTATCAGGTACCATTGACAAAACACTATTCCTTAAAAGGAATACCAAGGACATTATCCTTGTTCAGGTGTATGTGGACGATATTATTTTTGGTTCTACTAAAAAGGAATAGTGTGATGAGTTTGAACAACTGATGAAGGGTGAATTTCAGATGAGTGCTATGGGAGAACTTACATTTTTCCTTGGTCTTCAAGTCAAGCAACAGTCGGATGGAATCTTCATAAGTCAAGATAAGTATGTTCATGAGATCCTTCAGAAGTTTGATATGGATCCTCTTCGACCAGCAGCAACACCTTATGAAGTTGCTAAAGTCAAACTCACGAATGAGCCAGATCCTCCGGTAAATGTTCACATGTACAGGTCTATGATTGGCTCACTCATGTATTTGACTACATCACGTCCGGATATCATGTTTGCAGTAAGTGCTTGTTCTAGACATCAGGTGGCTCCAACGGTTTCTAACTTCAATGCAGTCAAGAAGATTTTCAAGTACATCAAGGCTCAACCTAAGCTAGGCTTGTGGTATCCTAGAGAATCACCTTTTATTCTTGAAGCATATAGTGATAGTGACTATGCAGGTGCTAATAATGACAGAAAATCTACTACTGGTGGTTGTCAGTTTTTGGGTCGAAGACTTATTTCATGGCAATGCAAGAAACAGACGATCGTAGCTACTTCTTCAACAGAAGCTGAATACGTTGCTGCTGCTAGCTGTTGTGGACAAGTTTTGTGGATCCAAAATCAGATGCTGGATTATGGGTTCAATTTTATGAACACCAAAATTTTCATTGACAACCAAAGCACTATCTGCATTGTGAAGAATCCTGTTTTTCATCAACGTACAAAACATATTGAAATTCGGCACCATTTTATACGGGATGCCAATGAGAAGAAGTTGATACAGGTTCTTAAGGTTCATACGGATGATAATGTTGCTGATCTGTTGACTAAAGCCTTTGATGATCCTCGGTTCAACCACTTGGTGGTTCACATTGGGATGGTCAATCCTTGAGACCTAGGATTGAGGGGAGGCTAAGCCTAAGGGGAGGCTTAGTGTACATATTTTCTTGCACAATTTAACTTATTGGTAGATTTTAACAACAGATTGAATGGGTTCTTGTGGTGTGTGTTACTCCTAGTGGAGGATTTTGCTCACTCCTGGTGGTTGTCTTCCTTAATGGTTGGCTTCTAGTCATTTATGGTTGGCTTCTAGTGGATAAAATTCTTCTTTGTCAAGTGCTGGTTGGCTTCTAGTCTTGGTTTGGGACACTATTCACTTTGTTGACTTCTGTTTACCACATTATGCTTCTAGTGTTGACCATTATGCGCTTTGACTTTTAGTCAACGCATGCAAATTCTGCTACTGTTGATCCTTTGGTTGGGCAAGGTATTGATTCTACTTCTGCTGATCCTACTCCTGCTGTAAAGGTAAAGGTTGAACCCTTGTCTAGTGCTCCCACTCCTCGCCGTTCCATCCGCAAGCAGTTGGCTAGACGTGCTAGACGTGGCAAGTCTGTTCCCTATGAGAAGCGTGCTCCCGAAAATCTTATTGATGCAGCTTCCGATAGTGACTCAGAATTGCCAATGGGTAATGGATCTCTTACTGGTTGGACGGTTAAGCCTTCCACGACTCTACCTGGTACTGTCTCCCATAGGATTACCATTAGCGATGGTTATGTTCGGTATGCTTCGGGTTTGCAAGGTATTTTGTCTTGGGCGGGTCGTAAAGATCTTATGGCATTGTATGGGTTTGTGGATGCTGGTATGCCTGTTCATCCTAGTGAAGTGCCCTCCTGACCTGGTCTGAGAATGTGGGCTGATTTAAAAATGATGCTTGATTCCCCTCCACATGCTCCCCTTTCTAGTGTCTGGAAGGACTAGCCAACATGGGTTATCACGAGATGGAAGTTATATGCTGGCTGTGGTGTGCATGTTTTGGATTTGGAGTCTGGTGCTATGGTGTTCATGCTCACGGATTTGGACTATCCGTTGACTATTGCTTCGATGGAGGCTATGCTTGCTTGTCACTTGCAGATTTCTAATGCCCCTTCCGGGAATGAGTCTTCTATGGCGACTACACTGGTGGAAGGGATACAAGCTCGATTGCAAGCTGAGAAGGTGGCTGCGTCTGGTATGTGATGTGGTTGGTTTGTAAGTTTTTATGTTTTGTGTTTTATGTTCATCTGTTAATACTGCAATTCTTTTCACCAATATGTAAAGTGATTGGTGACTTTCATTTATTTAGTTAAAAAAAAATACATTTTATATAATATCTTCTTATACTTTAACCAAATCATGGATTTTACACTTGTGAATAATATACCATCTACTTATACGGTTTCAAAAATTTGGGTTCCTGTTGCTGATTCACACTTGTGCTGGTTGGATGTTTCATTTGGTGTTGGACTTGGTCCACACAAGAAATGGTCCTCAACTCACCATGTCTCACCGACAAGAAAGAGTTGATTTACCTTGAGGGTACGGCTCCTGGTGTGATTCTCAAATCCGTTGATGGTTGCCAGGTTACCCAAAACTGGATGGTTTTCACTTGCCATGGTCCTAGACTGAAAAGTGGCTAATCCAAGGGGGTACGGCTCTTGGTAAAGATTTTATCAAATCCGTTGATAGCTATAATAGCTTGCTTAAAGCTATAGGGTTTTCATCTCACCGATGCTTCATTGCTAAGAGTTGGCGAGTCCAGAAGGGTAAGGCTTCTGGTAAAGACATATCAAATCCGTTGACGGCTGTGATGGTTTGCCTTAAATCATCAGGGTACCCCCTATCACCATTGATTCACGTTCTAAGAGTTGGGCTGGGTTCTGGTCTCCCAGGGTGATGCTTATTCCACCAGAAAGACTGGCTAGCCCAAGAGCGAGCAGCTACTTGGTAAAGGCTCATCAAATCTGCTCATGTTGCTGTAAAGATTCAACACGATGCTGATTTGTTTCAAGCTTTGGAGAAGCTTCTGGTGTTCCTTGTTGCATCGGTTCTTATGTTTCTTATCTTGCTGATGCTGCTGTTTCTTTTGCTGTTCAAATCCTCAAGCTTTATTGCACTTTTTACCAGGAAACTTGAACTCAACAGGTCAAATTCAAGTTTAGGGGAGGATTGTTAGGACCATTGGAATAGTTATTTGTAATAGGTAGACTAGGAGGTATGTAGTTCCTCCTGGTCATAGTAGTAGTAGGAGCAAGACGTGCTCCTGGTCTTAGTTAAAGTCAAACTTTATTATTTAGTTATTATTCTGTTAAGATATGCATGAGATATGTTAGGAAAGGATATGCATATCAGTTTTACACGTTTTGTTTAATGATGTATTAGGGTTTCCTTGAAGTATAAAAGGAACCTTAGGCAGAAGGGTTAGACACACCTTCATCAAACGTAATTCTAGTTATCATTAATATTAGAAATCCTTAGAAAAGGATCAAGTCATTATAGTTATTCTGTTCTTCTTTATAGTATTTGTATTTCGCACTTATATTGTGTATAGAGTCTCTCTATGAATAGACTTGTGATTACAGAAGTCGTTCACCGTTCTTGACAGGCTACAAGATCCACATCTAGTGGACCCAAAAGATTACAAGAATGAATGTAAATCGTACCAATTAATCAGGTAAGTCATCTTTAGTTCTCTAAATAGGAAGGGAATGTGATTAATTATGAGTTTCTTTGAGTAAAACTCAAGTTAACAAGTCATAGTTTGCCTAAAAATCAGGGATCGATTATGGCATCTTTCAAAATCAATTTGGGTATTGATAGAGAAAAGATCCGTTTCAACTAGATGTTGTTTAATATGGTGCAGTTTCTTATTCATAGTGAGAAATCTTTATCAAAACAGTCTTTCCAATTAACTAAATCTAGCAGTTACCTAACGGTCACTATTCAATGTTCTTTGAAGCTCTATTCTCATATAACCTTCTTAAATAGTTTTATGAATTACTTTGGGTAATTTGAAAATCTCCAATTTTAGCCCAACAGATACGTAAATTGCACTTTTTTCGATAGAGTGCTTCAAGTAGTATTGATTTGATTCTAGCATGAAAACTACGGGATATTTTACTAATATGGTGTAATTTCTCAAAAATATTTGTGATTATTCTTGGAAAAATATGTTTCACAAATCATCACTTAAATCCAGTAAACAGTTAATAATTACTTCTTATTGCACTACGAATGCTCTATTAATGTAATGTATTCATGGGGTAAGAAATTCTATTATCTGGATAGTTCTCTTACTTAAGCCTATTGATATAAAGGGAAATGTTCTTTCTTAATGTATTCAATATTGCAGATATCGGCACTTTATGTCAACAGATTATTTTAGGAAGAATCTTGTTAAAGTTTCCATATCCTTTATGACATACAATTGGCAATGATCCAGATTGTAACACCCCAAAATGTGATATGCGGAAGCGGTGAAGCTCGGGGGCTGTTACGTCATTGTAACATAGTCCAAGGTACAAGAGAACGACTCTAAATGAGACGTTTTATAAAAATACCTCGTTGAATTTAAATTAAAAGCATCATAGTACAATAGATCTCAGTTTCAAAAGATAGTGCAGTGGAATGTAAAAGTTTTAAACATCAACGAGATAATAGTTCAAAAGCATAAGTAAATAAATGTCCGAAGATATCCAAGAAATGCATGCGGACTCCAAGTACTTCACACAGCAGATACAACTCATCATCAATTACCTGAGATAAATGCTAAATTGGGTCAACATAAAGTTGGTGAGAATATAGGTTTCAAGTAAAAGTTCATAGTAATTCAATTTCAGATTTCATTTCATGTACACGTGCAACTATAGGAGATATAGTGCCAAGTGTAGGATAAATTGGGTGTTCACAATATTTATGATAGCTAAGCTCGTGACATCGAAACTAGTCCAATGCATACAATAGATTGCATACATAAATTTTGCCCCAATGGAGTACCTAGCCAAGATAACTCCGTTCATAAAAATGGTACACACTCGTCCGGCGTCAGAATGCCCGAGTGGAGGTTGTCAACCCTCAATAGATCTATCCGTAACATAAGAGCTTACTCCAGCAGAGTAACTAACGATTCACGATAGTGGGGACTATGGCTAAAGCAACTTAAGCTATCTCATAAATAGTGTTCACAAAGTGTTCACAGAAATCAAGTTTTACTTGCGTCCAGAAGCAAGCATCAAAGCATTTATCACATTCCAAAACATTAAACATACAAAAACAGTTTAACAGGGATCTATAAACTCACCTCAAGCAACGATTCAAACCGCACAAGTATGATCAAATAGTAGCGAGCAACTCTAGCAACAACCTAAATATAATACTATAGTTTAGGCGCTAGCAAATAAGTCACAATAGTTCGTCATGTACGTTACTCATCGATCATATATATATTTTGTTGTTAAAATCGTGACTTGTAAATGTTATATCGTTATAAACATTATAGTATATATATACTTAGGCAAAAATATTTATTTTTGACTCGACGAAATTTCGACAGCCTTTCGGCGTAAATTTTAATTTACCAAAATTTATCTTAATAACTTTTCTAACACGATTTCTAACGAAAATTCGGCAGCCTTTCGGCGTCACATAAAAATTTGCCATTTTTAGTAAGTACTCAAATCTCGTCCTAAAACCCCTATTTTCAACACTTTCTCAATCGTCAATATTTCAACAAGTCATTTTCCGCAATAGTATCAATCTCCACTTCCAATGTTCAAACTTTTAACGGTACACCAAGTATTCACATTTCGCGCTAATACCCTTTTACAAAACGAGTCCAACATTTATACACATCTTTTAGTAACCATTTCGACACTTAAAACAACTCCGTTTGACTCGAAAATGTCGTTTCGACCACTTTAAAAATCTAGACAGCAAACACCTTATAGTGTTTTTCACAAAAATTAAGTTTTCTGACAATATCTTACTCATTTTAGCTCCGTTTTTAGCCCATAATATATCGAAACGAAGGTATTAACTTATATTTTCATAATATCGTAGTAAACTAGTGTCAAAACAATTTTTACGACCCTCTACGCCTCTTATAAAAATCGGACAGATTGTATGTTTTTCGTAAAAACTCGTTTTCGACCATTTTCAAGCGTAACCACTAGTAGTAACACTACTAGTTCCCTCCAATTATTCATAAACACCTACAAAATCAAAGATTTTACTTCAAGTTTACAAATCTAAAAATATACATACTTATTTTTTCACAAGTCTTTCATTTAAACCATTTTCATGCATGGATCTAATAGATCCACACATAATTTTCATAGATCTAAAATATTTCATGACCAAAAATAGTTTTAATCATTTTATTTTAAGAAAATAGTTGATGAGTAACATGCATGCATAGATCTACTAAGATTATGCATGAAAATGAAAAGATGAAAAAGGTTTAAGAAGTAACCTTGAGTAACGACTCTACGTAATCACAACAACCCGATCTACGCTCTAACCCACTAATAATCAACAAGAACTCTACTTCTATAACTTCAACCCAAAAACTACTCAAATCAACAAACCAAGAAAAACCATTCTTCTTTATGCTTGTACAAACTCTAGGATGTATTTATTTTGTGTTAATTCTTCTTAAAATGGAGCTTTAAGAAAATCAACAATGGTGGAAAATGGGGTTGTGTTGGTGCCGTGTGTTTTGAGAGAGAAAGAGAGAGATGTATGTTTTTTTTTGTGAAGTGAAAGAGTGAATAAGTGTGAGGTGAATTTGGGTTAAAAGGGCTAATAAGTTACATGTTGTAAGGTGTGTAAGCTTAAGCTTAAAATGGCAAAGAGTAGAAAATTTGGTTTAGCTTGCATGTGTGTGAGTTTGGCCGGTTATGGGGGGTCCCATATGGGGTAAATAATTCAAAACTTTTACTATGGTAACTAGTTAAAATGTTTAAGGTAAAAAGGTTAGTTAGTTTTAGGTAAATATCAAAAAGTGTATAGTTAAGTTTAAAATTACGTAAAACTTAAAAATTTGACGAAATATATTAAATTTTCGATTTTTCGACGAAAACTGACATTTTATAATTGGTAAGGTATTTTATGCATGTTAACGACGGTTAAACGTAAAAACGAAGGTAAAACACGAAAACGCGATACGTTAATTAAATATTCACAGTAAATACGATTTATTACTATAAATAGCAAAAATACTAAAATATAGGCATATAAACATATACAGAAATATTTAAACACGCTGCTCAAGAAAATACGATCACGCTGTTAAAAACTAAACAGTTAAGCACATAATTCACACATAACGAATAATCTCATGGATTATCGTCAATTCATTGACCGTCTCAGCACTTTGGTCAGGTTCACAGAAAATGTTTAGAATAATGACTGAGCACTCTGTCAAGTCATTACTCGTCATCAAACAGTTTTTCAGAAAACACGGGATAACTTCCCGGTTCCAACACAGTTAAATCACATAGTTGACTAAATAAAAAGTCAAAGGGTAAAATAGTCATTTTACAAAGTAGGGAAAATTACCAGGTGTTACATCATCCCCTTGATAGAGAAGCTTTGTCCTCAAAGCTTAGGAGTGTCACGGTTTCTAGAGTTGTCAAAGAGTTGCGGATATTTCTTGCGAAATTGATCCTCACGCTCCCAAGTGAATTCAGGTCCACGTTTAGAATTCCACCTCACCTTGATGATAGGAATACGACTCTGTTTCAATCGTTTGACCTCACGGTCCATGATTTCAACAGGTTCTTCGACAAATTGCATCTTGTCGTCGATTCGGAGTTCCTCCAATGGTATAACGAGTGTCTCATCAGAAAGGCACTTCTTCAAGTTCGACACATGAAAAGTGCTGTGCACGCGGCTCAACGCTTGCGGTAATTCGAGACGATAGGCTAAGGTTCCAAAATTTTCCAGAATTTTGAAAGGTCCAATATAACGGGGGTTCAGCTTCCCTCGCTTGCCAAAACGTACCACACCTTTCCAAGGCGATACTTTTAGCATCACTTTGTCTCCCACTTGAAATTCGAGAGGCTTACGTCAGACGTCGGCGCAACTCTTCTGACGATCACGGGCTGCTTGAATTCGGCTCTTGATTTGAACAATCTTTTCAGTCGTTTCACGGATGAGTTCAGGGCCAGTGAGTTGACTATCCCCAACCTCACTCCAACACACAGGCGAGCGACATTTACGACCATACAACGCTTCAAACGGTGCAGCCTTAATACTGGTATGATAACTATTGTTGTAAGAGAATTCCACTAGAGGCAAATGTCTGTCCCATTGCTTCCCAAAGTCAAGCACACAAGCACGCAACATGTCCTCCAACGTTTGAATAGTTATCTCACTCTGTCCGTTAGTCTGCGGGTGATAAGCAGTACTCATGTCCAATTGCGTACCCAACGCTTTTTGAAGTGATTTCCAGAATTCCGAAGTAAATCTACCGTCTCTATCGGAAATTATCGAGATCGGTATTCCATGTTTTGCGACTACTTCCTTCAGATAAAGTCTCGTAAGCTTATCCATTGAATCATCTTCCTTCATAGCCAAAAAGTGTGCAGATTTCGTAAGTCGATCCACAATTACCCAAATTGTGTCGTATCCATTGGTTGTTTTAGGTAGCTTAGTTATGAAATCCATGGTTATGTTTTCCCACTTCCACATAGGAATTATAGGTTGAACCAACAATCCCGATGGTTTTTGGTGTTCCGTTTTCACTCTAGCACAAGTCAGACACTTCCCTACGTAAGTAGCGATTTCAGCTTTCATATTTGGCCACCAATATAGCTTCTTCATATCCTGATACATTTTGTCAGATCCTGGGTGAATCGAATACTTAGATTTATGCGACTCGTGCATAATCACGTCCCTTAGTCCTCCAAACCGTGGTAACCAACTTCTACCATTCAGACATAGCGTTCCATTAGTGCTAGTCTCCAATTTCTTAATGACCATTCCCCCTAATTTCTCAGCTTCAACATGTTCAGGCTTAAGGGCTTCGGTTTGTGCTTCACGAATTTGCACGGGTAAGTTCGGATTGATAACCATAGCTAACGATCTAACTCTACGTGTCATTAATTGTTCCTTTCTACTTAGCGCATCCACCACTACATTGGCCTTCCCAGGGTGGTAGCGGATTTCACAGTCATAATCGCTGAGCAACTCGATCCATCGACGTTATCTCATGTTCAGTTCCTTCTGGTCAAGAATATGTTGTAAACTCTTGTGATCTGTATAAACGACACACTTGGTTCCATACAAGTAGTGTCTCCATAATTTCAAGGCAAATACTACCTCTCCTAGCTCCAAGTCGTGCGTAGTGTAGTTTTTCTCATGTGTTTTCAGTTGTCGTGACGTGTAGGCGATAACTTTCTTCCTTTGCATCAACACAGCTCCCAATCCTTCTGCTGATGCATCACAGTAGACCACAAAGTCTTCCGATCCTTCTGGTAACGATAGAATAGGCGCACTACACAACATTTGTTTCAACTTCTGGAATGCTAATTCCTCCTTATCTCCCCATTCGTATTTCACCTTCTTTTGATTCAACTTCGTCAATGGTTTCGCGATCTTCGAGAATCCCTCGATGAACCTTCGGTAATATCCGGCGAGTCCTAAGAATTGACGAATTTCAGTCGGTGTCGTAGGAGCAGTCCACTCCCTAATTGATTCAATCTTGGCAGGATCAACATGAATCCCCTTGCTATCAATAACGTGACCTAGAAATTGTACTCTTGGCAACCAAAAATCACTTCGAGAACTTAGCGTACAATTTCTCATTCTTAAGCAATTCCAATATTACCTTAAGATGTTCCTCATGTTCCTTCTCATTCCTTGAGTAGATCAGTATGTCATCGATGAACACAATGACAAATTTGTCCAAATACGGTTTACACACCCGGTTCATGAGGTCCATAAACACAGCAGATGCGTTTGTCAAACCGAACGACATCACTTGGAACTCATAGTGTCCATACCTAGTCCTAAAAGCAGTCTTTGCAACATCTTCCTCACGGACTCTTAATTGGTGATAACCAGACCTAAGGTCAATCTTCGAGTAAACGCTCGATCCTTGCAACTGATCAAACAGATCATCGATCCTAGGTAACAGGTAACGGTTCTTGATGGTAAGTTTGTTCAACTCATGATAGTCGATACACATCCGAAAACTCCCATACTTCTTCTTTACAAATAAGACTGGAGCTCCCCAAGGTGAAGAACTCGGTCTTATGAATCCTTTATCAGTCAACTCTTGTAGTTGCGTCGCTAGTTCTTGCAATTCTGACGGTGCTAAACGGTAAGGCGCTCGAGCAACAGGTGCAGCTCCCGGTATTAAATCGATCTGGAATTCAACTTGTCTAGCCGGCGGTAATCCAGGCAAATCTTCAGGAAAGACTTCCGGAAAATCCCGTACGATAGGTACATCTTCCAACCGTTTTTCTTTCGTCTGCTTTTCAGTAACACAGGCTAAAAATACGTGGCAACCTTCCGACAACAACTTCTGAGCCTTGACACGCGAGATAATGTTCAGTCGTGACTTCCCTTTTCCGTTACTTGTATCCCCTTGTACCTCCAAAACTTCATCACCAAATGGTAAGCGAACGATCTTCTCGTCGCATACAATCGTAGCACGATATCTCGACAACCAATCCATTCCGAAAATCACGTCAAAACTCCCTAACTCAATAGACATAAGGTCTATTACGAAAGGATGACCTAGAAGATTTAAAGTGCATCCACGAAGTATAGTGTCGGCTTCTATCAACTTCCCATTAGCTAACTCGATAGTGTACTTAGTGTCTAAGGGCGAAGGGGTCACATCAAGTAAAACACTAAAAGAAGTCGACACAAAACTCCTATCGGCTCCAGTGTCAAATAAAATAGAAGCATAACGACCATTGAGAAGAAACGTACCCGTCGCGACGTCGGGGTTTTGTTGCGCTTCTCCTCCTCCTATCACATAGACCCTTCCACGAGCTTCCCCAGCTTTAGCAATCTTTCCTTGGTCCTTGTTCTTTTTCTTTGGGCACTCATTGCTGTAGTGTCCCTTTTGCTGACATTCAAAGCAAGTGACGTTGGCTTTCGTGTTGGGTGGTGACTTACAATCTCTAGCAATGTGTCCAGTTTTCTTGCAGTTGTGACATTGTACACTGCATTGTCCATTATGGTGACGCTTGCATCGATTGCACAAAGGTAACGTCCCATTGTATACTCCTTTTTCCCCAGTACCAGCAGTGTACGCCTTCACGGTTTCTTGCCTCTTATTCGGATAGTTCCCATGGTTGTTCCTTTGGTTATTCCCCCATTTTCTCTTGTTGTCCGCGACATTCCCAGCATTTGCTCGAACAACTTGGTCCATCAGACTGTGAGCCATCCTTATAGCATCACTAACTTTTGTCGGTCCAGACGATGTCACATTCCCTTGAACTATACCAGGTAAACCCCAAATATAGCGCTCAACCTTCTTTTCTTCATCCGGAACCATTCCAGGACATAGAAAACACAATTCTTGGAACCTCCTTGTGTACGTCCCAATGTCATTGTTCTTCACAGTCAGGTTACACAATTTGATTTCCATTTTTTGAATCTCATTACGAGGATAGTACTCCTTAGTCAACAACTTCTTAAGTTCCTCCCAACTCATTCCATACGCCTCCTCGGCTCCAGCCGTCTGCACATGGGTGTTCCACCATGTCAACGCTCCAGCAGCTAAAGTACAAGTAGAATAAGTCACTTGGTTTTCAACAGCACATCCACTGACACGGAACACAGCTTCCATCTTTTCAACCCAATGAGCTAATCCGACAGCTCCTTCAGTACCATTAAAATTCAAAGGGTCACAGCTCCTAAAGTCCTTGTAAGTACACGGCTTAGGCGGTCAATTGTCAACATTGTTTGGTGGTGCTTCGTTCACGTTGTTGTTAGCTTGAACGTTTGCCAGTGCAGCAGTCACTCGTTGCGTAATCAGTGCTTCCAATTGTGCGTCAGTCATTCCGTTACGTGTGTTCACCATTATTTCTCTGCGTTAAGACAACAATGCAAATAAGGTTCAAGCACGAATATACACGTTATATATTCCTTATGCTAAAATAGAATGCAGAATTTAACAGTACAACAACATAAAAAGGATAGTCACTGGTCAAGGTCATAAAGTTAAATTCCCATTCATAATCAAAATATCGAGTACATAGTCATAAAATAAGAGTTTCGATTAAATACCAAAGATCAAAACAAAACGAAAAATAACACCGAAAATGGTGATTGGATTAGAATCAGACTATAGATGTAATCGAAATGATACGTGATAGTATGCGATGACATATCCTACAACAACCATTCACGCGTTAGAGCAGTTGTAGGGTATGCATGAAATAATCATGTATAGAAATTAAAGTATGCAAATCAGCGAAATGCATATGTATATAATACATATTACGTATTACATAATATATATTACATATTACTTATAGTGTTATCCTACGTAATACATTACGTAGTACACATATATATATATATATATAGAGTAACAAGTAGCCACATCGGTTATAGTCTAGGCCAAAGATGCAAACCTAGTTCTCTATAACCAAGGCTCTGATTACCAATTTTGTAACACCCCAAAATGTGATATGCGGAAGCGGTGAAGCTCGGGGGCTGTTACGTCATTGTAACATAGTCCAAGGTACAAGAGAACGACTCTAAATGAGACATTTTATAAAAATAACTCGTTGAATTTAAATTAAAAGCATCATAGTACAATAGGTCTTAGTTTCAAAAGATAGTGCAGCGGAATGTAAAAGTTTTAAACATCAACGAGATAATAGTTCAAAAGCATAAGTAAATAAATGTCCGAAGATATCCAAGAAATGCATGCGGACTCCAAGTACTTCACACAGCAGATACAACTCATCATCAATTACCTGAGATAAATGCTAAATTTGGTCAACATAAAGTTGGTGAGAATATAGGTTTCAAGTAAAAGTTCATAGTAATTCAATTTCAGATTTCATTTCATGTACACGTGCAACTATAGGAGATATAGTGCCAAGTGTAGGATAAATTGGGTGTTCACAATATTTATGATAGCTAAGCTCGTGACATCGAAACTAGTGATCCAATGCATACAATAGATTGCATACATAAATTTTACCCCAATGGAGTACCTAGCCAAGATAACTCCGTTCATACAAATGGTACACACTCGTACGGCGTCAGAATGCCCGAGTGGAGGTTGTCAACCCTCAATAGATCTATCCGTAACATAAGAGCTTATTCCAGCAGAGTAACTAACGATTCACGATAGTGGGGACTATGGCTAAAGCAACTTAAGCTATCTCATAAATAGTGTTCACAAAGATGGTCAAGACCGACGTCTTTAACTAGAGTACAAATTTTCTAGACTATCACCAGATGGTCAAGACCGACGTCTTTAACTAGAGTACAAATTTTCTAGAAATCAGTTGACTGTTACCGTAGAAATTACTGACAGTTCTCAATAAAATTCTTCCATGACTTTCATCCAGATTCCACCGAAATGTACAATAATCCCGGGCAGAATTTTGATAGAAGCAGTATAACACAATAGATGCAACTGTGTTCATATCCAGATGCCTGGCATACCGCGGGTTCAAGATAGGACACCGACATGCTAATGAGTTATTACAACCACTAGAAATTTCTGAACAGAAATGAGATAAGATTCCATGGAGGTTATTGCCAGTTACCATAGACTCAAACAAAGTATGATACTATCTAAGTCATCGTCAACCATGTAATCAACCTGTGCGTTTTCTTTCATCCGGAAGGATTACGCAGTAGTGGAACTGTAGAAAAATTTAGCAGTAAATTGTACGAATTCAAGGTATTCCATCGACGATCATATCAGACAGAATTCATGTTCACGATCACGTGTATGTTTACGTTCACTTATGTTCGCGTTTATTTTCACTTTCATGTTTACGTCTCATTCACAGTAAGATGTTGTTTCAGTTCATGTTTTGTGCTATCTCATGATTTAAGTTCACGTTAGCGTTCATAACATTGTCCACGTTCAGGTTCGTGTTCCATCTCGCAATACGTGTTTCACAGTTTATTACCGAATACGGTAACAAGCAGCTTGAGAAACTAGACCCAAGTATAGCACAGCTATTCCATAACCAGGCAGACGTTTTACGTATCAGGTCGTATCGTTTGGCATTCTTTCCCCAGTCAGCATATGTTCATGATATGTCCTATCATCACGTTCATAGAATATTCATGTATTATTGTGCACAATATATTCCATACCAGCATTCCTCATATAATCGTGAACCACGTACACAATTTCTCACGTAGCACGTTCAAAATTGTTCACGTAGTTCGTCCCTATATATTTTCAGCAGCTTGCTCAGATATATAAATGTTATCTTGCAGGATATTTATACGTACCGTTTCATGTATCATACATGCTATAGCTTATTCATTTTATCAGATTCCGAAAATCCATCTTAAGTATGGAACCAGAAACTAATCAGCATCATCAGGAGAGGGTCATCAAGACCAAGATTGTCATTATGTTTAAACCTTTTAAGGAATAGTTTCGAGCGGGAAGCCACTCGAAACGGAGGAGTCCATCTGGGCCTCTCATCCTTTCCTTAATAAATTCAGTTAAATTCTTTCAGTCATGTTACGTTCCATGTTCACCTCCGCCAGGTCACGTTATAACCTTTCAGCAACATTATGCCCTAATTCGAGGGTGAATTATCTTTCAGCTTATAGGTCTTTCCATCTTTTCCTGTTCTTCCAGTCTATATGTCATTTCAGCTTTCATATTTTTCAGCCTATCAGTCCTTCAGCTATTATAACTACACCAGCTTAATTTACCTTTAATTCGAGGACGAATTTCTCCTTTTAGAGGGGAAGAATTGTAAAACCCGCTTAAAAACACCACTAAATTAGACATATAACTAAAAGTTTGATTATTAAATACAAACATGTAAATGTTATATATCTTTGTATCCGAGGGTTTGAGAACCAAAAATATAGCAGACTTTTTTTTATGTATAATAGAATGTGTAAGTCTTTCTAAACATTTAAATGACTTTGCTAAATCTAGTGACATAATAGTCATATATTATATTGACATGCTCATGCTTAGTTTATTATTTTTCTTAGGTATTCTACCTCATTGTTGAAGATAGAAACAATTGAAATCTTACAAAATAATAAAAAGATTTGACATCAATGCTCGGTCGGTCAAAAGGCAACGTTGCATGATAAACTTTCTAAATATATGTCCGCTTATTACGGCTAGATTACTGGCAGGAGTAATACATAATCGCATCTTTATTATACTTCTTTCTCAATCTCAAAACATAACTTAAAGAGTTCTTAAACCAAAAATTTGTTTGCATAATCAAGAATGATTGGGGAATAGCAGAGCCACGTCCGGTTTTACGTCGACAATGATTTTGTTCGTTTTATGTTCCTGTACGTGAGCGTGGTATATGTCTTATCGTGTTTGCTTGCGATAGGAGTTTCGGCCTGTGTTGATTCGATCGGTCCGTGTTTAGATAAAGGATTTTGGCCTCGTTTGTTCTCGTTCGAGCTCACACTTTCAGTTGGTGTTCATGTCTCGATTCAGTTCCTGTTCGTGAGTGGTAATTTTCGATAGCTCGAGGTCATAAGCCATGAATGGTACGACTATATATAGTTTTGTGACTTCGATCATGTCTCGTTATATTCTAATGTTGAGTTCGTGTTCGGTTCATGTCGGATTTGGGAATTGCATGGATTGGCTTGATCGGTTCACATCGTTGTAGTTCGATATTGGAGGTTTGCTTCGAGTTTATACCCATCAGTCTGCATTGATGTTGGGCCTTATAGCGTCTCGCAGAAAGCTTGCATTCGTGTTCTTATGTTCGGTTTCGGCCGTCCTCGATCGTTTTCCTTGTAGGTATATCTAAAACTTGTGTTTTGCTACGTAAGAACTTTATGATTTGATAAGCAAGATGACAAGACGTAACTATTACATGGTGATGTTGATTATACGAATGTTAAAAGTAACTAAAATGAAACATGAAATTTTCCTTAAATAGCTTACTTTGGGAGATGGGAATTGTTAACTCTCGGGTGAAAATGTTGAATGTGTATTGACTAATTATTCTGGTGTCTACCTTTAATATACTATAAAATCTATACCATTTTGGATTATTAACAATATCAATATCAGTTGTTGTTGGTCATGTAAATGATCAGTGGGTAAATTAATAACAAATAACGAATTACATGTACGAGATAAATAATAATTAGTATTCTTTCAGTATCAATTAGTAGCCGACTAATTTTGTAGATACGTTGACGATAACATAAGTCCGAAGCTATTTTAGACGTCGATATTAATTAAGGTACGGATTTTCCGTCCTTTCAGTAAGAACTTTCTTTCCTATGCATGATTAGGATTCCCCGTCTGCAGCCAAATGTTTTCCCCAGTATATGTTTAAGCTTATCAGCAATCATGATTAATAATTAAATAAATTGCCTGAGAATTATATACAAGCATGACCAGTTTATGTACTAGTTACGGAGGTACCGTAACCATGGCACTAGAGGCACCGGTGTCGTGACTCACATGCAGGAGAGTGATATCCTGCATCGTCCCACTCATGTTCAGTTTGGCCATTTTTATATGTATGTTTAGTGGGGCGTATGGATGCATCCTAGGCTTATCAGTTTACAAGTTATCAAGGTGAATGTGGTGTGTGCTCTACATCCTTCACATTGGAGCTGATCCCTCCACCAGCACAGTATTTAGAGGTCACCCCTCTACAGTTATTTAGAGGTCACCCCTGTATAGCTTGACGAGGTCACCCCTCCAGTTATTCATGCACCGTTGTTACAGCAGATGACCTATATAAGCTCTGGCAATTAAAATACAGTAAATGCATGTTTTCAAATTTAACAGAGAACAGTTCAGCTTTATTATTTATAAATTAGACTTTACAGATTATACACAGATTTCTGCTGCAACTTTACTTACCAGTCTTACAACTCCAGTAGTTTATCATCTGTTTCATTTCAGTAATTCCTTATCATGCTTTATATCCGTTCACTGAGCGTTATGCTCAGACGTAGTTCTTTATGTTCTAACGGCAGGTACACCAGGACGCTCTTAGGATTCTGAGAGCATGTGCATTGAATGGAAGGTATCCGGACTTCTTACTTTATGCACTTCTTACATTATTTTGCTTATTTGGACATTGTTTAGTCCTTTCCTGCAGTATTTTATTTTTCATGTTTTGAGCTTAGGTTGGATTACCGATGTTTGATTCCGGTATTTTCGTTATGGTCATTTAATGTTTTAGGACATTTACCTTATGCTTTGATGACACGCCATAAATACACGTAATGGTCCACTTATCCGAGTGGGGTGTTACAATTGCTAAGGACATAAAAGAAGATGAAAAATCCCGACTTATCGATGTGCTTAAGAATCATAAGAAAGCAATTGCTTGGAAAATCTCTGACATTCGCGGAATTGATCCTAATTTTTGTACTCATAAAATTCTCATGGAAGATGACTTTAAACCCGCAATCCAAAATCAAAGAAGGGTTAATCCAAAAATTCATGAAGTCATTAAGAAAGAAGTTATCAAACTTCTCGATGCCAGAATGATTTACTGATGAGACTGCTTTTATACATAGTCTCATCGTCCAAAAAGGGCTTAAAATGCATTAAATATCATCAAAATACCCATATATATGCTTGTGTTTGTTGCTTGTGTATTTTAGATACGGATATTGAGAAAATGACAAAAGATCACAAGAATCATGCAAAAACGAACACGGGAAACGAAGCCGCACAATGAACCAAGCCCTAGTATTGATTTTCCCAAGAAAAACCCTTGAAGATTTGAATAATTATGAAGAAGGGTCCTCCAATATGGAAGAATTGACACTTTATACCCTTGTATCTTCATAATTACAAGTTTGGTCCCTAAAGTTTGTCAAAATTACAAAAAGGTCCCTCCACTTTGAAGAATTGGCAAGTTTAGCCCCTTAACAAGCTAAATTGTCAACCATTACCCTCCATATATCATGAAGTCCTTCAAAGTACAAGAAATTACAAGTTTGGTCCTTTGAAAATCTCAAAATTACAAAAAGGACCCTTAACTTTCAACATTTGGCAAGAATGGTCCCTCATCAAACAAGACTTGGCAATTTCAGTCCTCCAAAATGCCAATCATACAATTCAATACCATTAACATTGAAGAAATTGCCAAATCAGTCCCTCAAAGATCACAAAATGGCAAGAAATACCCCTGAAAATACTTTGGAAAAGTATTTGGGGCAAAAGTGTGAAAAATGAAACTTTGCTAACAAAGGGATTTGGATTTTATGAAGAAAAGCTGGAAATGACAAGTTTACAAAAGATTGGGGTTTATTTATGGCCGACAAACAAACAAAGCTAGACCACTCATGGGCTGCAACCTCACCCCACTCACCACTTCAACCAATCACAACTCTCCATCTTGCCACCTCACACCCCACTTAACCCGGTTTAAGATTAATTTAATCTTGGCTCCTAAAACAACTTCTTAAACATAATTAACTTCCAAAACAGATTAAACCCATGTTCTTGGTGTTCATACCAGAATTAGGCTTTTTCTAATTAACAAGAATTAAGACCTAATTGCTTCCAGATTTATGATTAAAGATCTTATGATCCTAACCCAACCCCTAAACCCCCATCACTCTCATACATGTGACATTCCCAACCCTCCCCTGACCCGCTCTTCACGTCCAAACAAAACAAGACCAGCAAATCCAACGCCCAAGAACTTGGCTTACTTTTCAAGCTTCATCTCCACCCTTGGATACATTTCCCCTTTGCCAGCTTCAACAAAAGGCCAAGAATTCCTCACAAGACTACAAGACATTCAAACTTCACAAGGGCAAAAATGGGACTTCAGTAGCTAGGGTTACGTTTTTTAGCTTTCCTAGACAACATGTATGCCTATATAAAGGCTTAGGACCTCACATTTTTGCTTTGCTTTTGTTTTTTCCTTGTTCAACTTCTTGTAAATCCTCTTTTCATTTAATGAAAGTGTGTTGAGTTTTGTTGAAGAAAGACCCAAGTTCCATCTTATTTTAAGCTTGTTATTGATATATGTTAACTATAATTGGACCTTAAAACGTTTTTCAAACCTTGTGTAAGAAATTAAACATTGGATCAAAATTTGATATTTTGCTAAGTTCTTGTTTCAACCTTGGAATTATTGGGTTATAGGGCTGATCATAGCTTCCTAATTGTGATATTAAGGTGTGGTGAGGCTTATAACTTGGGGATAATCAAGTGTGGGGTAACAAGGTTGCATTAATCAAGTTTATTTTCCAAAAAGTCACCTTTCTGTTTTTGATTTTGTGCTTTAACCTTGTTGAATCTTAGCAGGGTTGTTATTGGAAGCTTGTACTTGTTCTTGCTAGTACATAAGCTCATAAATTCGTGGGTGTGGATGTACATCCATGAGGTTTGCATACTTAATTCTAAAATCTGCTTAAATCTTGATTTTTGGTGATATTTGTATGTGACTTGTGTTCTTGTGAATTTTGTGGCTTAAAACTGCTTGAATCTGTTCATCTTAGTTATTGTTGTGTTAATTTGGGCTTGGGTGGTCTTAAATCTCACTTTTGATTTGAAAAACTTGGTTTTGAAAAGTTAAAGGGGTGTTTGGGATTACCCGTTTGAGACTGAATCTTGGTATTGTGTTGTTAGAAGTGTGTATTTGTGCTTGGTATCTGTTATACACTTGTTTGAGAGTGTTTTGCTGCAAGTTTTTGGACCTAAACCTTAAAATCAAACAATCTGCTATATCTTGTTGAGTTTGACTGTTTTTGACCTAAGAATTTGGGAAAACCTAGAGTTTATGCATGCTTAGGGTTAAAAGCTGTTAAAACATCATTATTGTAACCTGTTTGTGAGATTTGAGGTGTTGAATCTGGCTTGTGTGTCAAATACATCAGCAAAGTGAAATCTGCTAGTGTTTAGTGTTCATCAGTAACATTCATAAGCTTGAATCTTGATTTAGGCTTTAAGCCATTGCATGAAAACTGTTTAAACTTGTTCATTAGAGTTTATAATAGCTTGTGTATGCTTTTGGTTGAATTTGGTTGGCTGATTATTGCTAAAACTGCTTATAAGTGCTCAACTGCTTATTGTTTCATGTCTGTGCTAGATCTGGTACTTTATTGATTAAACTGTATCAATTGGGTGTTTGTGGTTGTGATATTTTGATTGTTCCTTACTCCTTTTGATCCAAAGATCATTTGGGTGCCTTTGTGTAATCTGAGTCTCCAAAAAAGTCACTAAAGACAAAAAGTCAAACAAGTCAAGCAGTGGAAAAAGTTTCCACTGCTCAACACCCAAAACTAGCCCCTGCTAGTGTTAATTTGAACTCAGCTTATCAATAAGCTATTTTAGCTTATCCAGACCTGCAACAACTTATTTTTTGTGATAGATCTTCATTATTTGACCCATTTGATTAGACTGGAGCTTATTGGACTTTGACTTTGACTTTTTGCTAGAAAACCAACTTATTTGACTTTTACATAAGTGCTTATTTGCTTTTTCCAGCTTATTGAGTCACCTTATTTAAAAACTCTTTGTTGATTTTGCTTAATTAAGTCATTTAAAAGCTTTAGAAACTTGAATAAGCTTTTGGGGTGGCCTAGTACTCAAAAACGACTATTTTGTCGTTTTCTATAGATTGCTTATTGCATTTCAAGCTTATTCCTTGGGCTTATTTCAAATTTCTTTTTACAGAAGTCTTATTTAGGACAAAAGAAGCTTGTGTGTCTAATTTCAGCTTATGGCATTGGCTTATAGCTTAATGGGCCAAAAAGCCCATTAAGAATAAGCTGTTTGGTATAAGCTAGCTTATTTCACACTTTCAGCTTTTTGGCCTTTGGTAAAAGTTGTTTAAAATCAAATTTTGAGTCAAGTAGTGCTTTTTGGGCTTATTTTGAACCAACTTTTTATATTGGGCCTAATTTAGCCCATTTAGTGATCTATTTTGGGTTTAGCCCACTTTTTAGGCCCATTAAGGGTATTTAGGTAAATTCACTTTTATTTCTGAGTTATTTAGGTTAAATTAAGCTAGTTTGCAACTTATTAGAATTTTTTATGATTTTTGGATTTTTAATAATATTTTAATATTATTTTATTGTTAAAAATTAGAAGTCTGATTTTCTAAGTTTTTATATTTTTCCTAGATTGTAGACACTTAATTAGGAATTTTGCAACTTTCCAAATATTTTTAGAGTCTTTTAGTTATTTTTTAGAATTAATTTAAGTTTTAATTGATTTTAATAGTTTTTAATTGTTTAAAAAAAGTTTTTAGTGGTTTTAAAATTTTGAAAAATACTTTTTAGCTTAATTAGGGTATTTTTGAGGTTTACAAACTTTAAGATCTTGTTTGGGGTTTTTTAATAGTTAATTTTGATTTTTAGGGCTTTAATTAGCATTAAAAAGTCATAATTTAATTAATTAAAAGGTTTTGACAAGTTTGGATTTTTTGTAAACTCTTAGAATATTTTTGTGGATTTTTAGTTATTTTTAGGAATTTTTAGGGTAAAATTTTAATTTTAGTGCTTTTTACGGTTTTACGTGTACACCTTTTTCGTCTTAGTTTAATACAACATCGTAACCGTCATTCTCTTCTTATCCCTTTTCTATTTTTCTTTCTCACAAATATAATCACAAAGATAATCATTTCATTACACACACAATAAGCCTCCTTGAGAACGATTCCCCATTTTAGGGTCATAACTTGTGGTTTTCCTAAACTACTTGTTAACACTTGCCCTAATTACGCTCTTTTTCCTAAAAGACGTAAAAACTCAACTATCATTTTGGCGCCGCTGCCGGAGAGGCGTGTTGTGTTTTGATTTGGAATTGTTGCTTTTATAAACTAACCAAAATAGTATTTGTATTAGTAGCACTCTACTAATACGTATTATCGGTTTTCGATTTTTGTGTGAATACTATTACTATATTATATACGTAGAACAATAAATTCAGAAGTACTCCAAATACGTGAGAAATCACAACCTTGACTTGGGAGGTCATTACCCAATCATTGTATTCGAATCTCAAACCAAAGAAAAAAGCAAAAATAGATAAACACTTTCGTGAAGCTCAATCTTGAAAAATACAAACTATAAGGTGGGTATAAGGCGGATATTATAAAATATATCCTAAGGAAAAAGGCTCTTAAGTGCTTCGCGCTGCCTCGTTTCCCCGCTTGCTTGTGAGTATTTGATTTTGAGAGCTAATCGAGGGTTTTGCCGCCCAAAGTATTACTAAGTATCATATATATTTTCTTGGTTTCATTGATTAAACTCTCTTGAACGTTTTGGTGTTCCACCAACGTTCTAAAGTCATCGAAGGCGTTCACTTCACGTGATCGTTTTCATTCCTTGAGGCTTCTTTAATCGAGAGATTTGATTAAGGAGGAGATTTGTAGATTTGTATCTACTTAATACATTCACCAAAATCCAAAAAGGTTAATACAATAAAAAACCACAAAAAAAAAATTTGAAAAATACAAAACACCAAAAAGAATCTTCTTTGCTCGTCCTCTCGTTGTACGTGACGTTTATGCTAACTCATAATCAAGCAAGACGTGCACGTAAATGAAAGAACAAAACTCCCACTCCCAATCTTTCTAGTGAGGAGTCTCCTATTGACGAACCCATTGTAAGAGAAGCACCAACCATGGCGAATCAAACTATGATGAAGTTACTTCAAGCACCCACCGAGGGTTATGGAGAGGCTATTGTGATTCCCGCTATCCTTGCAGAGAATTTTGAGGTGAAAACGGGTTTGTTGTCGATGATCCAAACAACAAATTCCGTGGTGATGAGAAGGACAACCCACACAACCATATCCGCTAATTCAATCGTCTTACCGCCACTTGCAAGTTTAAGTATGTCTCGAATGACTCGATTAAGATGATGCTTTTTCCGTATTCCTTAGCGGGGCCCGCTAAAATTTGGTTAGAGAAAGAGCCACCCAATTCTATATTGACGTGGAAGGATCTCGTGTCTAAGTTTGTGAACCAATTTTTTCCGCCCTCTAAGACTACGCACTTGAAAAACGAGATTTCAAAATTTTCACAAGAGTTTAATGAAAGCTTTTCAACGGCTTGGAATAGGTTTAAGGAAATGTTACATGAATGTCCTCATCACGGTTTTTCCGACTTGCATCAAATTGACACGTTTTACAATGGACTTAATGATCATGAAAGGGATTATTTAAATGCCGCCGCGGGTGGTAATTTCTTGTGTAAAACGGTTGAGGAAGCTTTGGTGATAATTGAGAATAGATCTAAGGTGTATAGTCCTCGTAGCACTTCTAGTGTTCGCAAGGCTTCGTCTTCGGCTTCACCTTCTTTGTCTACTACCATTGATGCTTGCCAAATTGAGGCGAACTTGGAAAATAAGATTTTTGATAAGCTTAAGGGTCTTTTGATTGAGTTTAAAGTTGGTGAACCAAGTGCTCCCGCTACGGCTAAAGCGGTTGAGGTTTCGTGCATGTATTGTGGTGGAGGTCATGATTTCTCCGAGTGCATTACCAACGGTGGTAACACTTCGAGTGCCTACGCGGCCACGAGAAATTACAACCAAAACGGTCAAGTTTCCCGCTCTAATCAATTGACTCCACCGGGTTTTGGTTCAAGTCAAACTGCTAACAACAACTATCGCAACAATCAAGTTGGTTTCAAAAACAATTTCAACAAAGGAAACTATGGTAATCAAGGGGCTAATAATCAAGTTTCAAACAAAAATCAAAATGATTTTCAAAACAACAACAAAGGTTTGCAAACGTTGAAAGATCTTCCAAATGAATTTGTTGAATACGCTAATGGGAATGATGCTAGGTTTGACAATATTCAAAGAGAAATCATTAGCCTAAGATCCGAGTTTAAGAACGACTTGAAGAAAGATTTGAAAAAATGAGTTAGCTAATGAACTTAAGATCCATACCAACAAGATAGAAGGAACCATAACTAGGTTACAACAAAACCAACAAAAAATGGAACAAGGGAAACATGAGATAAAACAAGAAATGGTTAAAGCCGAGAAGAGGCAATCAAAGTTTGAAGATAAAATCTCATCTATGTTTGAGGCAATAATGTGTAAACCGTCATCGAGTAGTCTTCCTAGCAACACCGTATCTAACCCTAAGGGTGAGATGAAAGTGATTACCACACGTAGTGGTAAGACACTTAAGGAACCAACTCCTCAACCAATTGCTCCTACGGAGGAAGCAATTGAGGAAGAACCCGAGGTGGTGGTCCAAAAGGAGCATGTCCCAATCCCACAAAGTACCGCTCATGCCACACCTACGGTTGACCCTTTACCAACATTGGAACCCGAGATTCCAAAGGCTATGCCTACTATGCCTCAACCCACACCACCTTTGCCCTATCCATCGAGACTTAGGAAGGAGAAACGTCAAGAGCACGACAATTACCAATTTGAGCTTTTTATGAAAATGTTTCGTGATTTGCACTTTAATGTGAGTTTCGCCGATGCTTTGGTCATGATGCCTTGATTTGCCGCTAACTTTAAGAGTACGTTGAACAACAAGGAGAAATTGCACCAATTATATAGTTGTTCGTCGATTTATCTTAATCGCATACCTCAAAAAGTCGGTGATCCCGGTAAATTTTTGATCCCTTGTGCAGTCCAAGATATGGAGGAATGCTTCGCCTTGGCCGATCTTGGTGCTAGCATTAACTTGATGCCACTTGCAATCTTCAAGTCGCTCAATCTTCCTAATCTTACTCCTTCACTAATGTCTATCGAGTTGGCCAACCATTCCACGAATCCCGTATGTGGATTGGCGGAAGACGTTTTTGTGAAAGTGGGGAAGTTCTACTATCCCGTAGACTTTATCGTTGTTGATATCCCCACGGATCCTCAAGTTCCACTTATTTTAGGTCGTTCGTTTTTAGATACGTCTATGGCTTTGATCGATGTTCATGCTAGAAAGATCACCTTACGTTTCAACGACGAGGAACCTGTTATAAACGCAACTCAAAACTCTCAAATTTCTCATGTTTATTTCATTGCAACCATAAACCTCGTTGATATGATCTACGTGGTTTGCGAGGAATTTTCACAAGAAGTTCTAGGTTTTGGTGATGAAGAAACTAGTGGCAATCCCACTATGTTAGATCCAATTCTTGATAATTCGGCACCAACCTTCACTCCATTTGAAGGTGGTGGTTTTACGTTGGAAGAATTCGATGTTCCACGTACTTGTAACGAAGACCTCGATAACGATGAGGACTTCTCGATTATCAAGGATTTTCTTAACGATTTCCCATTTCCTCCACCCGAGGAGGTTATGAGTATCGAGCCCAAATCTTCACTTGAGGAACCACCTATCCTCTAGTTGAAAGATCTACCTCCTCATCTCGAATATGTCTATTTGGAGGAGGATGACAAGTTGCAGGTTATTATTGCGAAGGAACTTTCGAATGATGAAAAAACCGCACTTGTCGATGTTCTAAAGGATCACAAAGGGGCAATTGCGTGGAAGTTATCCGATATTAAGGGAATCGATCCCAAGTTTTGTACCCAAAAAATCTTAATGGAGGAGGATTACAAGCCCGCAATCCAATGTCAAAGGAGGGTGAACCCCAAAATTCACGATGTCATCAAAAAGGAAGTCCTTAAACTCCTTGACGCGGGAATGATTTACCCTATTTCCGATAGCCCTTGGGTGAGTCCTATTCATTGTGTCCCTAAGAAGGGAGGAATGACCGTTGTGCCAAACGATGCCAACGAGTTAATTCCCACTAGACTCGTGACCGGATGGAGAGTGTGCATTGACTATCGTAAGTTGAATGAAGCCACTCGAAAAGACCATTTTCCCTTGCCCTTCATGGACCAAATGTTGGAGCGTCTTGCGGGAAACGATTTCTATTGCTTTTTAGATGGTTTTTCCGGTTACTTCCAAATTCCCATCGATCCTCGTGATCAAGAAAAAACTACGTTTACGTGTCCATTGGAACGTTTTCCTATCGTAGAATGCCATTCGGACGTTGCAATGCACCGGGAACCTTTCAAAGGTGCATGATGGCTATTTTTCATGACATGATCGAGAAGACGATGGAAGTCTTCATGGATGACTTTTCCGTGTTTGGTAATTCGTTAACTTCGTGTTTGTCGAATCTTGAGAGAATGTTGAAACGTTGTGAGGAAACCAACCTTGTGCTCAATTGGGAAAAGTGTCATTTTATGGTTAAGAGTGGAATCGTCTTAGGGCACAAGGTCTCGAAATCGGGGATTAAGGTAGATCATGCTAAGGTAGACGTCATCGCCAAATTACCTCATCCCAAAACCATTAAGGGAGTTAGGAGTTTCCTAGGCCACGCGGGCTTTTATCGTCGATTCATCAAGGATTTTTCAAAGATCTCTCGACCTATTACACATCTTCTTGAAAAAGAGGCACGTTTTGTCTTTGACGAAGATTGTGTACGAGCCTTTGAAATCCTTAAGAGGAAACTTACCGAAGCTCCCATTCTTGTTGCTCCCAATTGGAACCTCCCTTTTGAGCTCATGTGTGATGCTAGTGATTACGCTATTGGGGCCGTATTGGGGCAACGTCATGAAAAGCACTTCTTGCCTATTCACTATGCTAGCAAGACAATAACCGAGGCTCAACTTAAATACACTACAACGGAGAAGGAGTTCCTTGCCGTGGTGTATGCATTTGAGAAATTCCGACCTTATCTCGTCTTGACGAAATGCATAGTGTATACGGATCATTCGGCTATCAAGTATCTCATGGCTAAACAAGATGCAAAGCCGAGATTACTTCGTTGGATTCTCCTCCTTCAAGAATTTGACCACAAAATTGTTGACAAAAAAGGAGCCGAGAATCTAGCGGCCGATCATCTTTCTCGTTTGGAAGATCCTCACCAAAGTGTTTACGAGCCCAAGGAAATCACCGAAACATTTCCGCTTGAGCCACTTGGTGTAGTGAATTCTAAGCTTGATTCTTCCACCCCATGGTTTCCGGACTTTGCAAATTACCATGCGGGTAACTTCATCATCAAGGGTATGACGACTCAAGAAAAACGAAAACTCTTTCGTGACGTCAAGTTCTACTTTTGGAACGACCCTTACTTGTTTTGAACTTGTGCGGATCAAATCATCCGAAGTTGTGTATTTGGCACCGAAGCTTCTAACATCCTTAGAGCTTGCCATGAGGGACCCACGGGAGGTCACCACGGTGCTAATCTCACGTCTAAGAAGGTGTTTGATACCGGCTTCTTTTGGCCTACTATTTACCGAGATGCACAAGATCTTGTGAAGTAGTGTGATTCATGCCAACGACAAGGAAAAGCCTCACAAAAAGATGAAATGCCACAAAATATCATCCAAGTGTGTGAGATCTTTGACGTTTGGGGTATAGACTTTATGGGGCTATTCCCATCATCTCGTGGTAATAAGTATATCCTCGTTGCGGTTGACTACCTATCTAAGTGGGTGGAAGCTAAGGCTTTGCCCACCAATGATGCTCGTGTGGTAGTCAAGTTTTTGAAAAGCTTGTTTTCTCGGTTTGGAACCCCTCGTGCGATCATAAGCGATCGTGGAACCCATTTTTGTAACGACCAATTCGAAAGGGTCCTAAGGAAATATGGGGTTACACATCGGCTTTCTACGGCTTATCACCCACAAACGAGTGGGCAAGTAGAGGTTTCAAACCGAGCGTTGAAGAGGATCTTGGAGAGATCCGTTGGGGAAAACCAACAATCTTGGTCAGATAAGTTGGACGATGCTTTATGGGCCTTTAGGACTGCTCATAAGACGCCCATTGGGTGCACTCCCTATAAGCTTGTGTATGGGAAGAATTGTCATTTGCCAATCGAATTGGAGCACAAGGCTTATTGGGCCCTAAAGCATTGTAATGATGATATGGAGACCGCGGGAAAACACCGGAAAATGCAATTAAATGAACTGGATGAATTAAGGGACATTGCTTATGAAAATTCATTGATTTACAAAGAAAAAACTAAAAAGTTGCATGATTCTAAAATTAAAAACCGGGTTTTTAACATTGGGGATCAAGTTTTGTTTTTTAACTCTCGATTGAAAATCTTTTCCGGTAAGTTGAAATCCCGTTGGTCCGGCCCATTCACCGTGACTCAAGTATTTCCGTATGGGACCATCGAGCTAGCTCAAAATGATGGCCCCAATTTCAAGGTGAATGGACATAGGTTGAAGCACTACTTTGGCGGGGAAGTTCCATCCTTGAACTACCTCGACCAAGTCACTTTCCCCAATGATAATTAGTATTGAGGGGATCGAGTCGAGCTCATGACTCGGTAATCAAAAACGAGGTGCCTCGTGGGGGAGTCCCATGCTTATCCTATGTATATATTATCGCTTTCTAATGTAGTAACGTGTGGGGATTTGTGCCCTTCCAACCTTTGTTCCGTGGTTGTTTGTGAATTGTGGACTTTAGATGATCATGATCTTCACGATTGGAGCCTCTCGTGTTCGTTTTATGGGAGCACTCGATCGTTTGCTTTGAAGACTTTCTCAATGTCCATGATATATCCTTTTGATGTTCTAACCTTAGGTTTATAGCACACTTCATAAACGGCTTTAAATTTAATGGTTACACCCTTTCCATGCTAGATTAGGCATTCGACTACATCTCTAGTATGGGGGTGTTTGCACCCCTAGACTCGAAACATTGATGACAATGTTTAACTTTAGTATGGGGGGGGGGGGGGGGGGGGGTGAATAGATACTTGCCTTGCCAAACCTTCACGCTTTCCAAAGTTTATCTTTTTGTTTATCGTTTTGTTGCAAAATAGGGCTAAAAATGGCCAAATTTTAAAATTTTTCTCATGTTTTATAACTGTTTGAAGACACGAATATAGGTTTTCCGATGGCGAGAATAAGAGTAATTTTTGACTCTACCATGCGTGTTGAGCACTTAGCTTTGATTCCTTAACTTCACATTAGGCTAAGTCTCTTAAATGAGGACGAGAAATGATAAGGTTAATTATAAGTTACTATGCTAAACGTAGAGTTCTCGTATTCTTTCAAAAACTCATGTGTTCTCGTTGTTTGCTTATTCTCCCTTCGCATGTAAATATTTTTTGCTTAATAAATATTGACTTAGCGGTTTAGTTGGGATTGTTGGGTTTCTAGTCTTTTCTAGTAGCTTCCGTGTAATTAAATTGGGAAGACATTAAGGTATCGCCAGCGTCACGGTTTTGAAGTATTGGCACCCGAATAATCAAAAGCTTCACCCAATAATAAGATTTCAAGTGCTCACCTAAATCAAGCAAACAATTTGAAGCCCCACAAGGCCGAAAAATCTATGCAAAATTGAAAGTGAATCAAGCCTTAATCTTCGAAGCTTTAAAGATCCAAAATTCGCCTTAGCGTGAGGATATACGTCTTTGGCTAATAAAACTACCGATGAGGTGGATAATAAAAGGCAAGGCAAGACCGAAGTCATAATAAAAGCTTCATGGCGAAGTTGATTAAAAGATGGAGGTAAATCAAAGATAATAAGGCCCTTCCGTTAGGGGGCGTATAAAAGTCTTGGTAATAAGTCTCATGTTCAAAACCGTTATAAAACCGTGTTTATCGATTCTTCTTATTGACTTAATTTTTTGACATCGTTGTCTATTGGGAGGGGTTATTGATTTGATGATCTTGGTTACACCGTTAGGACTCTATTTTTAGACCTAAATCTCTATTATCGCATAAGTCAAACAATGTATCCTCGTGAAACATTCAAGACAATATAAAATATAAGAGATACAACTTAGGAATAATGGGAGGATAAGTACGTGATTAGGGCATATGAGTAGTGTTAGCATTACTAACTTATAATGACAATGATCTCGTTGCACGCTTGGCATGTAATTGGGGTGAAAATCGAGGACGATGAAATTATTTCTAACGAAGCATTCACGTATTCTTATTCTATGAACCTAAACGTCCCATTTTGCGATGAAAATCATACATTATGTCTAGTAGTAGTAGAAATAGTAATAGTGTAGCTAGTTTATCATTCAATAAAGTTAATAAAAATGAATTTTGGAGATGCTACGATACTTTATTCTAGCATTGCGTGAGGGCACGACAATGGTTTAGTATGGGGGAGTGATGAGACTGCTTTTATACATAGTCTCATCGTCCAAAAAGGGCTTAAAATGCATTAATATCATCAAAATACCCATATATATGCTTGTGTTTGTTGCGTGTGTATTTTAGGTACGGATATTGAGAAAATGACAAAAGATCACAAGAATCATGCAAAAAGGAACACGGGAAACGAAGCCGCACAATGAACCAAGCCCTAGTATTGATTTTCCCAAGAAAAACCCTTGAAGATTTGAAGAATTATGAAGAAGGGTCCTCCAATATGGAAGAATTGACACTTTATACCCTTACAAGTTTGGTCCCTAAAGTTTGTCAAAATTACAAAAAGGGCCCTCTATTTTAAAGAATTGGCAAGTTTAGCCCCTCAACAAGCTAAATTGTCAACCATTACCCTCCATAAATCATGAAGTCTTTCAAAGTACAAGAAATTACAAGTTTGGTCCTTTGAAAATCTCAAAATTACAAAAAGGACCCTTAACTTTCAACATTTGGCAAGAATGATCCCTCATCAAACAAGACTTGGCAATTTCAGTCCTCCAAAATGCCAATCATACAAGTCAAGACCATTACTATTGAAGAAATAGCCAAATCAGTCCCTCAATGATCACAAAATGGCAAGAAATACCCCTGAAAATACTTTGGAAAAGTATTTGGGGCAAAAGTGTGAAAAATGAAACTTTACTAACAAAGGGATTTGGATTTGTTGAAGAAAAGCTGGAAATGACAAGTTTACAAAAGATTGGGGTTTATTTATGGCCGACAAACAAACAAACCTAGACCACTCATGGGCTGCCACCTCACCCCACTCACCACTTCAACCAATCACAACTCTCCATCATGCCACCTCACACCCCACTTAACCCGGTTTAAGATTAATTTAATCTTGGCGCCTAAAACAACTTTTTAAACATAATTAACTTCCAAAACAGATTAAACCCATGTTCTTGGTGTTCATACCAGAATTAGGCTTTTTCTAATTAACAAGAATTAAGACCTAATTGCTTCCAGATTTATGATTAAAGGTCTTATGATCCTAACCCAACCCCTAAACCCCCATCACTCTCATACATGTGACATTCCCAACCCTCCCCTGACCCACTCTTCACGTCCAAACAAAACAAGACCAGCAAATCCAACGCCCAAGAACTTGGCTTACTTTTCAAGCTTCATCTCCACCCTTGGATACATTTCCTCTTTACCAACTTCAACAAAAGGCCAAGAATTCCTCACAAGACTCCAAGATATTCAAACTTCACAAGGGAAAAAATGGGACTTCAGTAGCTAGGGTTACGTTTTTTTAGCTTTCCTAGACAACATGTATGCCTATATAAAGGCTTAGGACCTCACACTTTTGCTTTGCTTTTGGTTTTTCCTTGTTCAACTTCTTGTAAATCCTCTTTTCATTTAACGAAAGTGTGTTGAGTTTTGTTGAAGAAAGACCAAGTGCCATCTTATTTTAAGCTTGTTATTGATATATGTTAACTGTAATTGGACCTTAAAAAGTTTTTCAAACCTTGTGTAAGAAATTACACATTGGATCAAAATTTGATATTTTGCTAAGTTCTTGTTTCAACCTTGGAATTCTTGGGTTATATGGCTGATCATAGCATCCTAATTATGATATTAAGGTGTGGTGAGGCTTATAACTTGGGGATAATCAAGTGTGGGGTAACAAGGTTGCATTAATCAAGTTTATTTTCCAAAAAGTCACCCTTCTGTTTTTGATTTTGTGCTTTAACCTTGTTGAATCTTAGCAAGGTTGTTATTGGAAGCTTGTACTTATTCTTGCTAGTACATAAGCTCATAAATTCGTGGGTGTGGATGTACATCCATGAGGTTTGCATACTTAATCCTAAAATCTGCTTAAATCTTGATTTTTGGTGATATTTGTATGTGACTTGTGTTCTTGTGAATTTTGTGGCTTAAAACTGCTTGAATCTGTTCATCTTAGTTATTGTTGTGTTAATTTGGGCTTGGGTGGTCTTAAATCTCACTTTTGATTTGAAAAACTTGGTTTTGAAAAGTTAAAGGGGTGTTTGGGATTACCTGTTTGAGATTGAATCTTGGTATTGTGTTGTTAGAAGTGTGTATTTGTGCTTGGTATCTGTTATACACTTGTTTGAGAGTGTTTTGCTGCAAGTTTTTGGACCTAAACCTTAAAATCAAACAATCTGCTATATCTTGTTGAGTTTGACTTTTTTTGACCTAAGAATTTGGGAAAACCTAGAGTTTATGCATGCTTAGGGTTAAAAGCTGTTAAAACATCATTATTGTAACCT